>JAVGVS010000140.1:255574-855574 GCA_032718565.1 Distichodus sexfasciatus
CCGCCATGTTTTCTCGCAAGCGCTAGTGTAGGAGTCGTAGTGAAGAAGTCTAGCGGCGGAGCGTTATGTTGAAGATGTAGGGCTGTATGGATGGTCTGTTAGCAGCAGCCGGGTGGATTATTTTCACGTGAGGTAAACTCCGTCCACACTACACCCAGTTTCCGGAGTGAGGGGCGTGTGTGGGCAGCAGCGGCTCATTTGCTTTTAGGAATACTAATGAGAAACAGCCTGTTGTGAAAGGGACTGAAACAGAGGAGTAAAAACAAGGTGAAAACGCCTAATCTGAGAGGGATTTACAGAGACATGTTTAGCGGAGCTCATAGACCTATTTTAACTTGTTGGAAATGGGACCTTTAAGTCTTTATAAACGTTCGTCCATGGCTCCTTCCTGCATGAATTTGGCTTCACCGATTGCAAGACTTTCACAACAGCATCGGATACGACTGTAACATGGCCCTTATCCACGAGATTACATTTTCAATGAGTTCAATACCAACACACACACAATACCCAGCTCCACTCACACACAAACACAAACACACACACGACTCTGCCGTTCTGTTTTTCCTCACATCCCTCCTGCACTGAGCTCACTCCTCGATGCAGTTCCACACTCACTCTAAAATAACAACTCACACAGAATAAATGCTCTACAGCTGTCCAGTGACGACGCTCAACTACAAACCACACACATCCAGGGCTGGTAAAGTTAGCACTGAGGTACTCATGAGCAAGGTATCGTCCCCAAGCACTGCTCCCCGGGCGCTTGTTAGCTGCCCACTGCTCCTTCACGGATGGGTTAAATGCAAAGGTCACATTTGGTTGTGGTGCACTGTGTGCTGTGGTGTGGTGTGTTCACAATGACAAGTAATCACGCACTTTCACACACACACACACACACGTTATGCTAAATTTGTGAAACCCTTCCACCTACCCCCATAATGAATAGTTATACAGTAATACCTCGGATTACGTCGTTTCGCAATGCTTCATAACCAGAGGGTCCGCAGTTCAAGTTCCAGACCAGTAAAGGTACCACTGAGGTACTCATAAGCAAGCTGTCGTCTCCAAGCACTGACAAATAATCACACACACACTTAATTCAAAATGTCCCAATATTGGTCAGGTTTCGGGATCATGTCGTGGGACAATCGGGTCCTCACATATCCTCAGTCCAGTCGGTAGCGTAACGGTTAGAGAGTTTGTCCTGTGACCAGAGGGTCGCCGGCTCAAGTACCAGACCGGTAAAGGTACCACTAAGGTACTCATGATCAAGGTACCGTCCCCACACACTGCTCCTTGGGCGATGTTCTATAGCTGAACATTGCTCCTTCATGGATGGGTCAAATGCAGAGTTCACATTTCATTGTGGTGCTCTGTGTGCTGTGCTGTGTTCACAATGACAAATATTCACTCACTTAAGTTCACATTCCAAAACCCTGCTCTACAAACACAAACTCTCTTCATCATGTCATAGAAACAGAAACAACACAAGTGCACCAATCTCACAAAATTCTTGGCAGGAAATCATGAAACCAGTGAAAATATTCTCCTGCGCTAGAGTACATTTATATTTGCACGGTCAACTTTGGGGTCAGCGACAGCAATTTAGCCACTGATGCCACTGCACATGTCTTACACATCACAACTTTAATATTGCATATGCAGCCAGCGCATTCCCGTCCTGCCACTAAAGCAGCTTCCTAACACGTAACGGGGTCAAAATCATGTATTAAATATGTTCCTATTATTCAAGATAAATTATTTTTTCCATATAGGGCTGCCTTTCCATATCTCTGGCACAGTATATGGGTTTATGTCACCGTGAGAGAGAGAGAATATGTGTGTGTGTGTGTGTGTGTGTGTGTTGACAGGCCGAGGCAGTGAGAGCAGGCCGGGGAGAGCTGTGGACGTCTGCAGAGGAAACAGTAATCGGCTAAATGTGATTTCTGCCCACACTCAGCCAACCAGAGCTGTAGCCTGTTACTGAGAGCAATTGAATCGGGCAAAGCCAATAAAAGTAAGAAGGGAGATATGGAGAGAGAGAGAGAGAGACGCAGCGGGGGTGGAGGAGGAGAAGGTAATGTATTGCACTGTTACTCCGTTAAACAGTGGATCTATAACACCTTTATGGGCTTATTTGGAAATATTTCACCCACACAATTAAAAATGGTTCGATGTGACAAAAACTTAGAGGAGGAGGAGGAGGAATAGAGGGGTGGAGGAGTGAAGAAGGAAAGGGGGAGAAGGAGAGAGCATAAAAAAGAAAATAAAAAGAGTGTGAGACGAGATTTTAAGAAGAAGTGGAACAATTTTTAATAGAATTTTTTAGGGCAACAGATAAAGAAAGAGACGAATGGGAGAGCGATAGAGGAGGCGGAGGAGAGTGTTACTGGAAAGATAGTGGAGGACGGAAAGAGGGAAAGAAAGAGAATGAGAGAGAGAGAGAGAGAGAGAGAGAGATGGAGGAGAAAAGTCATAACCCAAAGAAGAAACAATCTTTATTACGGAGGTTATAAGTAAAAGCAGAGATGAAGAAAGAGATGACAGGAAAGGAGTCAAAGAATAAACAGAGAGAGAGAGAGAGAGAGGAGAGAGTGAGGAGTGTGACGGAGTGAGAGTGTTATGGGATAAAGAGAGAGATGGGACAGAAAGAATGTGAGTGAGAAGGAGAGAGAGTGCAAAAGAAAGGACTGAATGAGAATGTACTTTAAAGGGAGAAAAGAAAAGACATTTTAGTTTTACAGGATTTTTAAGAGACCAGAGAGATGAAGAATGAGACGAGAGAAGAAGAAAGAGAGGAAGAGAGAGAGAAAGAGAGAGAGAGAGAGAGAGAGAAAGAGACAGCAAATGAATAAAAAGAATAGAACTTTAAGGGAAAACAGAAATAAAGATAAAGTGATAGATGGAAGTGAGAGAGAGATAGAAAAAAAACCAGAATGAGAGCGAGGGACTAAATGAGAATAAAAGAGGGAGAGAGACAGAAAAAGAGAGAGAGAGAGAGTTTGAGGAGTGGACAGACGTGTGTGTGAGAGAGAGAGTGTATGTGTTTGTGTGTGTGAGAGAGAGAGAGAGAGAGAGAGAGAGAGAGAGAGGGAGTGTGTGTGAGAGAGAGAGAGTGTATGTGTTTGTGTGTGTGAGAGAGAGAGTGTATGTGTTTGTGTGTGTGAGAGAGAGAGAGAGAGAGAGAGGGAGTGTGTGTGTGTGTGTGTGTGTGTGTGAGAGAGAGAGTGTATGTGTTTGTGTGTGTGTGTGTGTGTGAGAGAGAGGGAGTGTGTGTGTGTGAGAGAGAGAGAGAGAGAGAGAGAGAGGAGAGAGAGTGTGTGTGTGTTTGTGTGTGTGAGAGAGAGAGAGAGAGAGAGGGAGGTGTGTGTGTGGGGGTGAGAGAGAGAGAGAGGGGAGGTGGGGGTGTGTGTGTGTGTGGAGAGAGAGAGAGAGGGGAGGTGTGTGTGTGTGTGTGTGTGTGTGTGTGTGTGTGTGTGAGAGAGAGAGAGGGAGCAGGTGTGTGCTTGTGTGTGTAGAGAGAGAGGGGAGGGGGTGTGTGAGGAGAGAGAGAGAGAGAGAGAGAGAGAGAGAGAGAGGAGGTGTGTGTGTGTGTGTGTGAGAGAGAGAGAGAGAGAGAGAGAGAGGGGAGTGTGTGTGTGTGTGTGTGAGAGAGAGAGAGAGAGAGAGAGGGAGTGTGTGTAAGAGAGAGAGAGAGAGAGAGAGGGGAGTGTGTGTGTGTGTGTGTGTGTGTGTGTGTGAGAGAGAGAGAGTGAGTGACGATGTGTGGAGAGAGCGATGTGTGAGGCTCGTCCTGGAGACGCTTGAAATGTTGCTATTCCTGGGTCTGCTAACTGGGTGAAGTAAGCAGCTAACTGTGTGGAGTCACAAGAGCTAATAGGCCACTCAATTTCTCTCTTTTGCCTCTCTTTTTATTCTCTCTCTCTCCTCTTTTTATTCCTCTTTCCTTGTCGCCTCCCTGCTTAGTCCCTTCCATCACAACACACACACACAAATTAATGCATCATTGCTTTTTCTGAAAAATAACAGACATCAGCAAATATGGACCTATCTGAGCCCTGAGCAGCTTTAAACGTCTCTAAACACATTAAAACCAGCGTGCACCCATGCAGAAATCTGCCGAGCAAAAACAAAAAATCTGCACACCGCTTCAGCTCAGCGCTCCCTTCTTTTAACCCCACGACACGTCACAAACCGAATAAACAACAACGGTTATTCTTCTATTACTACTAAATGTAGAAGACATAATCATCTCTCAGATTTCAGCTAAAAATGTTACTGAAACTTCGTGGGATTATTTCTAATAAATTACAAAGCGGATGGAACTTGAGTGACGTCAGGCAAACTAACGGTTGTAATACGTACAGTTAAGGTCAAGACCACCTACACAGAGACCGAGACCAGACCAATGCACGTTTTACACCACAGGGAAACATAAGTGGAACATGCAAAGCCTAAGCAACATTAAACATGTTTATTCAATATTTTGCATATCTACATTTTGTGTACGACATGCTCCATCTATCAGCCACACGCAGTGTTTACATTGTGAATAACGTAATTAATGCCTTTTTACACAATTACCAGTTTTTGTGCATGGAATTACTCAGAAATAATTTCACATAATGTCCAGTAAGTTGGAAAGTCTTCTGACGGTACATGTGTGGTTTCTGTAAGTAAAAGGGATTCTGAGTTATTAAAACACTAATTAATAAATAATGCAAAACGGCTGTGTCGGTCTCAAAGAGTTTTCATATAGTAATATTCTCAGAGTTGTGGTCTCGGGCTGGTCTCCAAATAAAATCCCGAGTCCTCTTTGCCCGAATCCGTGTCAAGGCCGACTACAACTACGACCGAGTCCGAGACAAGACCGAGACTTTTAAAAACTGGTCTCGAGTAATAAAGAAGTTCAAGATGTGGTCAGTGCAAAAGTATACAGTAGAGACTTCTTGTTGCTTGGAGGGAAACTTTTTGAGGAATCTAGCTGTACTTTGTCATTGTATCTTCTGTATTTATGTAAAATTCTTGTGCATGTCATAAAACATTGTAGATTTATGTTGTGAAGCAGAACATCATAATATTGTGCAGATTTATGCTGTGTTTTATCAGGAAATCGGTCGTGAACTTCATACAGCTATGTAGTTGTCTTTGAGTCTTTTTTAAACAGAAAATAATGCTTAAAAAATGTCTGAATACATGACTGGGATTATTCTGTTGGACTTAAGGAAATATTTGTCTGAGATACAGTTTCTTAACTAAAACAATGTAATAATTACACACCCATGTGATTATGTTAAATAATGTATCATTAAAATAACATCTCAAAAACTAATTTTGTGACGCTCCCTAAGCAACACACCACATTACAACCCCAAAAGCAAATAACACAATTTTACTGTTCAATTTCCTCATCATTTTAGCGCCACTGTGGTGTCTATTAAATGACAATCACACAGCAAGTGACAATTGTTCCTCAACTAACACATTCCTGACCATCGCGGACTCATGCATTATACTGAAGCATAATATATGCTTATTTGTGTATCAGTATTATAACGGCAGCCATCGCAGGTTGTGTGTTATTTATAACACATTGAATATAACAAACCAGGAATCATATAAACCTCCCACTGCTTTAAGAACGATCAAGACTTCTATAGTCTTGCTTTCAAGGCACTGACTGTACATCACACATATCATCATTGGTTACGTATTTTAATCATCAAAAAATTCCAATATGCGGGTATTTTAGATTCTTATTCAATCACTTTCATGTCTGTATTCTGTTGACTGTTTAGATATTAACTTTAAACTCTGCGCCCTTGACAGGATTTGGAAAGTTCCTGTAACTCTGTCTGCAGTAACTTGGATTAAAAGGTTGAAGAACAGATTCTCTTGGTGATTAAAAAGCACTGATGCATCGCCAGTTCGATAAGAGCTGCCTGCCAAAATGCCATAAATGTAAATAAGAAAAATCAAACCAATCCAATGCTCAAATGTCTCGGGTTGAGCTCTGGGACGAGTCAGATGGACAACAGCAGCCTATTAAGGTGAAATTTAGGAAGATCTTAACTGGATCAGAGTCGGATCAGCCACAAACTCGGCGATCGGCGCCGAAGCCATAACCCTCCCGTGTGGCGTGCGTTAAATCGGCACGCTGAGAGAAAGTAGTTTTTTTTCTCACAAAAGCAATTAAAAAAAAAATACCATATAGCCTTGCCGTGTAGTGGATGAAGGTCTGATTAGGATCAAGCTTCAATAAAAGCAGCACTTTCAGTTCAAACGACGGCGTACTTTAAATGGGGAAAATGTAAAAAGTATAGAAACTCAAGTCAAAGGTAGTTCTTAAATTGCAAGTTTTTGAAATAAATTTTCCAGCTCTGAGGGGGCAGTTGGTGGCGAACGGGAGTGATTTCCTCGCGGATCAGAAGGTCCAGAAGAACTCCCAGACCAGTAAAGCTACCAGTGAGGTACTCATGAGCAAAATACCATCTCCAAGCATTGCTCCCATTAGCTGCCCACATTTCGTTGTGATGCACTGTGTGCTGCTGTGGTGTGTGTCGCAAGGGTGACAAGCACCACTCACTTTCACCTCCTCTCCAAAGTCAACATTCTCCAGTCTGTCCATCACCAGTGCAGCTCCACCTGGATCCAGTCCCACACCAAAAAGTGCCACACCTGTTTATCTTGAGGTCCCGTTCACACGGGCGTTTTTGTCACATCTGTGGCTTGATTGAACAGATTGAACAGGCAGATTAAACGCCGAATCGCTTGAGCGCCCACGCACTTATGCGTTCGGCCGGTTGTGCGCTCGATGGCACGGTACGCGCTTTGGCATAATTTTGCTAAAATCTTGACGAACGCAAAGAAAACGTCGCTATCGAGTTTACATGGCGTTGGCTGATTCTTGAAGGGCGAATATGTCCCATGATTCCAAAAAAGTGTGGGTGAACTGCATTTTGAAGAGACATTGATTCAGCTCAGCTGGTGAGGAAGTGGAGCAGAGACCAGTGCTATGACATCTCTTTAGTAGAATGCAGTGAGTGTCAGAGTGAACCCAGTATCGTAAGCAGTGTTCTCAAGGCTCACTTGCACGCCGTCAATCAGAGGATTTTAACAGAAGAAAGTGCAGGCTCAGTTTTACTGAAGCATAGGGATCTATTTTTCGTGAACTCACCGCAGAACTATCCACAAAGATTTAATTCCACGGTTAAACACTTTGTAGAGCCTGATCATACCACGGGTAAACACTACACAAAACTAAAAAAGTTGGCTTTAGATTGGTGTTAAAATAAAGGCCAAACCAACGGCACCACTGAAGTCAAAACAAAATGTTCTTGTCCAAGATCTGAACGCCAAGGCGGATGGAGCCTTGGAAGGATTAATTACTAAATCTGCACCGTAGGTGGTACGATTTCTGGCCGTGTTTGGTAACAAACAGAAATCGCTGGGCCATAGAAACATAATGCAATAACTTTGAGTGCAAAAGTGAAATATTATTCAAGCTCCAACTCCTAATCCGAGTCCTGCTGGAGAATAAATGTTTTAGATACAGTCGAAAAGCAAGAACTGTCCCTGAAATGAACAAAATGGAAAACGGCATCTCAGAAACAATAAGACAAAAATGGTGTCGCTATCTATTCACTTACAGATCAGCATTATGCATAAAAGTGGAGAGCGTGAGTGCAGGTTGCACCTCGCAGTCAGATCTGCTACCTGATCCAGGAATTTCTGCTTCTAATGGGGCGTGAATTTCCTCACTGTTTTTCTGTCAAAAGCGAGGTTGCTGTGGGGAGCTAAGCGGAGCGCGACACTAAGAGCACCGAGAGTTTAGATGCCGAAAAACCTCACGGCGTTCGCCAGATCTTTTTGGAGGCTTCAGAACATAACAGGCTACAGCTGTAATGATACCGATATATATATATATATATATAGCAATACAGTTTTTCTGTGAATATATAATAGAGCGCGTAAAGGCAAGATATTTTGCTTGCCAAAGTTCCACTGCAAACTAAAACAGTGCCAAAACTCTGATATTTCTAACACAGCACCAAGTCAAGTGAGCGTGAAAGCAGAATGGAGCGAGGACAGAGCGTATCAAGCGTAGTGCACAATATTTTAAAAGTCACTTCCTGCCCTATGTAGTGTACCAAGTGAAATAGGGCATGTTGACCTTACATGTGCACTACCTAGTGCATAGAGAGCCGTTAAGCTACAACCTCGGCTATTTCCTGAGATGCATATGACTGCACAGAAAAGTATGATAAGAGCACTAGACCTACCATACTATTAAGTGCAGCAGTAGTGCAGCTCGGGACGCAGCCCATGTGCGAGCCTCACATTCGAGGCAAACGCAAAATAGTTAAACATTTTCATGTGTGCAGGTTGAGAGTGTGAAGACGAGATTTTGCTCGGAATCTTGGCATAAAATAACACCATACATTTTAAGAGAGACGGCGCGGGCCGTGTAAAATCCCACCTCGGAGTGTGGACATGCCTGGCACAAGCGCTGGCCTTCCTAAATGGTCTGGGTGCTGAAACCATAACGTTGGGTCTGTAAGTTTTTGCAGTGAAACAGTTTTTGCTCTTTTGCTTCTGCAGGTCAATTCAATGGATTTAAAGATGAAGCAATCAAAAATTGACTGAAGTAACTTCCAGCGCCACTAAACACACAAATTCAACACTGGGATTAACTTTGAGATCCTTTTGTCTGCATAATGTATCAGGGAATAATGAGGAAACATGGTGCTTTCATTTTGAATTATGAGCTCTTCTGAAAATAGGAAGTGCCGTGTATATAAATGGCTTTCGGTTTGGTTTAATTCACTACATTTAAGCTGAAAGTTTACACTTCAGTCACACCTTGAATGATTCATACAATGTATTGTTCAGGTTTTGTAAGAGCAAAATGACCTCAAAAACCTGGCGCTTGTCCGTTAAAAATGTTATGATCTCAATTCTCCTGCTACTAAGCATCCATATGATGGATAGATAGATGGATGAATGGACAAACAGATGAACAGATGGAATAATGGATAGATAGATGGATGAATGGACAAACAGATGAACAGATGGAATAAAAGGATAAATGGATAAATGGATAGATAGATAGATAGATAGATAGATAGATAGATAGATAGATAGATAGATAGATAGATAGATAGATAGATAGAGGGATGATGGATGGAAAGATAGAGAGAGAGATAGACAGATAGATAGAGGGATGATGGATGGATAGATGGATGAACAAATAGATAAATGGTTGGATGGATGGATGGATGAAATAGATAGATAGATAGATAGATAGATAGATAGATAGATAGATAGATAGATAGATAGATAGATAGATAGATAGATAGATAGATAGATGGACAAATAGATGAATGGATGGATAGTTAGATGGATGGATGGATGTATGGATGGATGGGCGGGCGGCGAGCAGAACGGATGGACGGACAGACAGATAGGTAGATGGAGATGGACGGATGGATGGATGGACAGACGGACGGACGGGCGGGCAGGCTCGGGCGGGCGGGCTCGGGCGGACGGACTGACGGATGGGACAGACAGACAGACAGATAGGATGGACGGATGGATGGATAGTCAGATCGGACGGACAGACAGACAGACAGACAGATAGACAGATAGACAGATAGGCCAGATAGATAGATAGATAGATAGATAGATAGGTAGATAGATAGATAGATAGATAGATAGATAGATAGATGATAGATAGATAGATAGATAGATAGATAGATAGATAGATAGATAGACACACAACTCTGTATATGTGTATGTACTGTTCTTATTAGAGGCATGCAGATGGGGAAGATCAGAGTCAGAATGAAAGAAAGCGGAGGTAAAAGTTGATTCAATCCCCCACCCGACATCCTCTGTTACAGTATAGGATGCCCTGTTCCCGCCCATGCTGACCAGGACGCTCTGCTTTTGTGTAAAAAGGCCGACGCCTTGCTGATCGCCTTCCACCCAATTATGCCCTCGCGGTCGACAGTTTCTGCCTCTTCTTGCTCCTGTGATCCGGAGCCATTAATAATGCAGCTCATCTGTCTGTTTAGGTTTGCTCTCTCCACACACACTCTCTCTCGCCTTCTTTCTTCTGGCCTGCTTTCGAGATCTGTGTGCTTTTTTCTTCTAAGACTGTGTCTCACATCTCGACATCCGAAGGCGCCTCTATACGAAAGTGTTGGACTTTCTGGACCTGGCTACCAGAGGCTCAGATTGGCTGGCTCTGCTTACAGACGCCATGGTCAAACCACCGCTTATTTTCAGTGCGCTCACAGCTGGTTGGGGAGAGAGCGGTCTCCCAGCCCTGATGCAGTGCAGGCAGGAGAAACTCTGGCTCCAGGGCTCATTACTGAGCTTCTCTACATGCTTGCTGCACACACAAAAACTCCCAAACACACACACACACACCAATAATAATAATAATAATTCTGAGATATCACTCACAACGCCCTGACTTGTAGCCACCTGTTAAAGAGCGTCAGCACTGGTGGTTGGGAAGCGAACTCTCCATCAAACGCTAAATCAGCCTTATCAAGCGCGCACAAAAATACCAAGACACACACACACACACACACTCATGTGCTCATATAAACACTGGCACACTCTCAGACACACAGCGTGAGAACGAGAGAGAGAGAAAGATAAAGAGGGTGGGACTGAAACTGAGGTGGATTAAGAAATGAGTTGGGAAAGGGAGACTAAGAAAGAGAGAGACAAAAGGAAAGGAGAGAGGGAAGATGTGTCGCGAAAAGCAATGGACAGGAATGAAGCGAGAGAGTGGGAGAGTGAGAATAGCTGAAGACCTGAAAGAGTGAAAGACAAGGGGAGGAGAAGCCAGGGAGGAGCAAGTGAGTAACAGGAGGAGGAGTATAGAGAGAATGAGGAGATGATAAGAGAGAGAGAGAGAGAGAGAGAGAGAGAGAGAGAAGAAGAAAGGGAGAGAGAGGGAGGGACAGAAAGAGAGAGGGAGAGAGAAGGAGAAAGGGAGGGAGAGAAGGAGGGAGGGAGAAAGCAAGGGGGAGAGAGAGAGAGAAAGGAAGGGATGGAGGAGGAGGGAGGAGGCATTGAGAGAGAGAGAAAGAGAGGTTGAGGGAGACGAAGAGAAAAAGGGGAAGGGAGAAAGAGAAAAGAAAGAAAGAAAAGAAAGGATGGAGAGAAGGAGGTGGAAGAGTAAGGGAGGAGGAGGAGAAAGAAAGAAAGAAAGGATGAAGAGAGAGAAAGAAAGGATGGAGTGAAAGAGGGAGGAATGAGGGAGAGAGAGAGAGAGAGAGAGAGGGAGGAGGGAGGGAGAGAGAGAGGCTGGGAGGGAGATGAAGAGGAAAAAAAGGGAGGGAGGGAGGGAGGGAGGGAGGAAGAATAAAAAGGGATGGAGAGAGGGAGGGAGGAAGAAAGAAAGAAAGGGATGGAGGGAGGGAGGGAGAGGGATAGAGAGAGAGAGATGGAGTGAGCGAGTGAGAGAGAGGGATAACGAGAGTAAGAATGAGTGAGGGAGGGACATGGGACATAAAAAAATAACAAAAAGATGATTGTTTATTTGATAGAATTTATGGAAATAATAAAGCAATGAGAGAGAAATTTAGTAGAAGTGATGGAATGAATAAAGAGAAAGTGACAGAAAGAATGAGGGAAGAGAGGAGAAAAGAGCGGGGGAGAAGGAGAGAGATAAAATGATAGAGACAGAACGGGGAAGAGTGAGTGAGCAAGAAACAGAGAGGGGGGTTCCTTCTGAAAGAGTGAAAAACAGGTGGAGGAAGAGAGAGTGATACGGAAAGAGTGAGTGAACAGGGAGGAGTGAGAGAGAGAGAGAGAGAGCGAGCTCCAAATATAGTAACTGAAGCAGCTTGTCTTTTGCAGGATAATAGACTGCTCCCTCTTGTCATGCAAACACACAGGCCCACCTACCCACACACGGAGTATCTCTCTCTCACACACACACACACACACACTCGCACTCCCACACGGACGCGGTCTCTGAGCTACATTAACACAGCAGAGTTACAGGCAGTTTCCACGGAGATCCTCTGGGAGGAAGTCAAATGAGGCGCGCGTGGCGGCGGTGGGGGCGCCGGCCCTTTAAGAAGCTCATCCTCCCGTTCGCACGCCGTTAAGCTGTCAGACGCCGATCGATGACCCGCTAAGATGTTCGCTTGCCGCCCGGCCTTAATATTCAGTGGCGTGGCCGACACACACACACACACACCTGAGGTGCATTCAGCTGAGTACCTCTGATAAATAGTTTCATTAAAGCCAAAGATCAGAGCCCTAATCGAGGCTTCAGAAGCTACAATGAGCATAATTCTTCATTATTTCTAACCCAGGGCCAAGCAGAGCTCACTACACAACACTTAAGCAGCAGGGAGCTGAGTGTGAGTGTGTGTGTGAGTGTGTGCGTATGTGTGTGTGTATGTGTCTTTATCCAAAAGCTAAAGCCAGGCACCGGCGCCGACTTCACGATATGATGTGCTGCAGCACACCGCGAGCATCAAGATACCATCATGACGCAACACAGAACAACACTCCAGACATGCATTACACACTTTTAGGAGCAGCAAATCGACATTAAATCCCCGTTCCTCTCATCAAATCTATCCGCACGTTTCCTTTTCTAAACACAAAAAAGAGGGGATGGAGGAATTAGCGACGGGGACTAGAACCCGGTACCAAATCAGTCCCGGGGTGAAATTTTTTAAGACTGAAATACTGCTATCGGTACTTGAGAAAGACTTTTTGTTTTTGTAATAAGTCTTTATAAACAATAAAGTTCATTCATTCATTTTCCTAACCGCTTGATCCCAACTGCGGACGCGGGGGGACCGGAGCCTATCCCGGGAACTACGGGCGCAGGGCAGAGACTAAACCCTGGACAGGCGCCAACACCACAGGGAACACACTCAGACAATCACACTCTCATTCACACCTTACGGCGCCAATTTAGAGTCACCAATTAGCCTATATTGCACGCTTTTGGACTGTGGGAGGAAACTGGAGCACACAGAGGAAAATCGATATCGGTCAACCTCTAATACGTACACAAGCACATGACACTTAACTTAATATCCATTAGTAGGTGTGAGAGCAGCTCACACTGTGTCATTTGCCTCGAACTCAGAACTTTCCTTGCATGTGACACATATCCAAAAAAGAGTCTTGAGTTGTCTTTCGTCATCTTTTCTTTACTACGATTCAAAGTTTTACAAGCAAGAGATGAATCCCTAAGACTACAAAGATACTTTACGCGGCGTTACGTGACACATTCAATGTAATACTAGTTCTTTTACGTTCTTACATCTTATATATACCTCAGATTACGACACGTAAGGCACGTATTACTTCTATTGTTACATATTAGTACATTTAACGTGTGTCACGGTAATATAATTCTATTACGTAACACTGTACATGGAAAGTTATGGAAAGTTCCAGAAACAGAAATACTTTTTTATTGCAAACAGCTACAAAACATTAAATCTAAATATTCACACATTCATGCACACGAAATGGCTCTAACAGGAGGCAAATCCACACAAACTCGGTGTTGACTGAGAAGTTGTTAGAAAGAATTAAAAAAAACAATTTTCACGATTTTAGTTTTTATAATATTTTAACTCTCATGTGAAAGGAGTATTTGTCATTGTACTGTGTCAACACTTTGTTGAATAATAAGTATAATATTAAATAAAGCAATGTTGTTAATTAGATTTTTTCCTCAAAACGTACCAATAGGAATCCCGTTAAAGTACCAGAGCGATAAGCAGTACCGGTAAAAGTAGTAGAACCGTTAAAATCTTAACCAGGAGGAACAGCGCAGGGTCTGTAAGTTAGACAAACAGCCTGGAAATCACTCTGGCACTTTTATAGTCAGTACACGTCAGGAAATAAATCAAGATTTATGATTTGAAACGGACCGAAGTGACGAGGAGGCATCGGTGGAATTCTTGCAAAGCGGCTTGTTGGTGCTTGTTTGACACATTCTGCCATTTCTTACAATGGAGGAACATCCCCGAAGGTCGTGACAAATTATCTGTACACACTGGACATGTTCTTTTTTTTAACCATTATCAGAAAAACACCAAATATATACAGTATAAAAAGCAGGAGACCAAACACTTTAGTCTCCACAGTGAACACTGCAATTCTGGCTTTATTTCCCCCAATGCTTTAGGAAGTTTAAGTGTAAAAGGTGCAGTTGGTAGATTAATGGTTAGGGAGCTGGCTCCGTGATGGGAAGGTCGCCGGTTCAAGTCCCGGATCGGTAAAGGTACCGCTGAGGTACTCCTTCACAGATGAGTCAAATGCAGAGGGCAAACTTTTGGCCAGTGCCCAGGAAGCAGTGCTTGGGGAAGGTAACCTTGCTCATGAGTACCGTGGTGGTACCTTTACCAATCTGGGATTTGAACCAGTGACGACCTGTTCACAGGCCAACTCCCTAACCATTTTATCAGACAGTCTTCTGTTGTGGCTAGGGATGCACAATGACATCAGAATCATATCAGAATCGAACTCATTGGCATCGGACCGATGCTTAGATTTGCCCAGTATTTTTTGTTGGTATGCATTTATCGTACGTTGGAAAGGTAGCACTTGAGCCAGGCATGTTCAAAGTCCGAGTTGGGGTTTTACATGGCCCACGCCTTCTGTCATAAAATGTATGGCGTTATTTTGTGCCAAAAATCTCAGCCCGCAATGGAACGTTCACAAGCAAAATCTCTTGTCTTTTCGCGTTCAACTCGTGCCTGCTCATGCAATTTTTTTACTATCTAAATTGCTTGTTTACCTCACTTAGCGAATGTGAGCTCGCACATGGGCTGTGTCTCATGTTGCGTACTGCTGCACTTAATAGTATGGTAGGTAAGGTGCTCTTATCATACTTTTCTATGCAGTAGTATGCATCTCAGGAAATAGCCAGGGTTGTAGCTTAACAGCTCTCTTCGCAAAAGGTAGTGCACATGGAGTGTCACACGCGCCCTATTTGAATTGGTACACCACATAGGGCGGGAAGTGACTTTCTCTTAAAAAGTTGTGCACTACGCTGGAAATGCTCCGCCCTCGCTCCACTCTGCTTTCACGCTCGCTTGACTTGGCGCTGTGTTAGAAATATGTCACAACTATGGCGCTATTTTTGTGTCAAAAGTTTTTATGCGCGCAACTTCTCCTGCGCTCACCCTCGACTTTGCTGACTTTTGCGTCGGTAGATGTTAGCATGAAAAATATCAGATATTGGCATCAGCCCAGATTGTGCATCCCTAGTTGTGGCATGCCGTTTTCATTTTAATGGATGTCCGTTCCACGATGTGACTATTACACATGAGCACACTGTGGTGACGATGCTGAAGCAATGCAACATCCAGCCCTACTTTATCTACCCCATTTTTTCGGCGGTCTGATTCAGCACTCCATCATAACACTCCGGCACGAAGAAAACAGGAAGACATTTTCCTCAGCAAAGTGCAAACATGTTTCGCTTTGGGCGGCGGGGACTCCGGTGGGGACGAGTGCAAATTGTCGCCACGTTCAGGGGTGCGAGCGAAGCAACACCTGCTCACCTCTACTGACAGTGCAGCTCCTCGCCAAAGCGCTTATTGCCTGCGGATTCGCGAACATTTTGACAATCTATCCCCTGGAGAAACGCCGCCGTTTAACTGCGCGAGAGCGGGGGAGTTTCAAGGGAATCTGCGACAAAATCGCTGGGGCAAAAAACAGCTCCATTTCTGCAGGGGCCTGCGTAAGCTGCAGCCGCTCTGAGGTCATGAATTTCTGATAGAAACAAAAGCTGCTGTGTTGTAAAGTGGAAATTTGACTCTGATGCCTCAAGTTCCTGATGGAAAGCAAAGCAACTTCCGTGCCATTTTATTCCAACACATCTGCAGAACTCTGCACAAGTTCAAGGAATAATGAATAACGATACTGGAAATAAAGCGAGTGGTCAAGCGTTATTAAGCATGCACAAAGGGTCATGTGCATAAATATGAATATCATCTACCCCAATTAGAAGACAGCGGGCTGACTGACCTTTTCATACTTTGCAACCTGCACAGACTAAATTCAATTATGATCCAGTAAAGCAACGGTGTTGTATTTTTTTTCTCACAAGTATCTCACAAGACTCTAGGCACACTCGTTATTGTGAGCGGCGTCCGTGCCCCCACACTTTCACCAGGTCAAACGCACTAATGATTATTTCTTGCATCCTTTCCTTAAAGTAAGAGGTGTAGCTTTGGCTCCACTTTTTAAAAACTCAATAGCAAAGCAAATAAAGGCTGAATAGAACGGAAATACTGCAAATTTATGTGAGCTGTTAAATGCTGCAAAAAAATAAAGACTTTTTGGCTAACCTGCTGTGAACTTTTCTGAATGGGGGAAAAAAAGGAATCTACAAAGGGATCAAATAAAAACGAGACGCAGAACGTGTTCCGATCTGAATTGACGTACTGATCTCAGTGTGAGATTGGCACGCTGCCGAAAGTCATTCCGAAGTGGCACAAATGGTCCAGAGGGGTGTGGGGGGTGGTGGTTGGCAGTATGTGGACGTGTTGATTAAAGCTGTTGCAGACACTGGCCCCTGTAGGTGCAGCCCCCAGCCTCCAGAGGGGCGGGGCTGTACTAATAGAGCTGATGTGAGTAGTCAACAAAGTCCATGTTTCAAACCGATGCATTATTTTTATTAGTATATTATTGATTTCTAAATTCCATCAAAATTCTGTGGGTAATGGTTACGTCTGGAACTCGTCCTGCGAAAAACCAAAACTGAATAAGAGCGTATGCTTTCCATTTTTTCGCATTTATGACAATTACAGCATTTAGCAGACACTCTAATCCAGGGCAACTTCCATTTTCCTAATTTCAGCGACAGTCTGAACAGTCAGGGGTTAAGGGTCTTGCTCAGGCACCCAACGCTAGTAATGTTGGAGGTTGGATTCAAACCCACAACCTCTTGGTCCAGATGTGAGTATCCTAACCACTAGACCACCATCACCTCCTAATACTGGTATAATTAAAGGAACGTTGTATGAGTATTAATATCTCTACAGGGCAGTGGTGGCGAAGTGCTGAAAGTAACCAAAAATGTTGGTGTCCATAAGATTGAGGGTTCGTATCCCAGGACACCCTAAAAAGCCACGGTAATGCCCCTGAGCAAGGCCCTTAAACCTCAAACCGCTCCATGGAGACTGTCTCAATAAAGCAAAAATTAACTAACTCTGGATCAGAGCGTCTGCTAAACGCTGTAAACGAATCAGTTACATAATTTATAGGGATGCATGATTATATTGGAATCGGATGATAATTATTTTTCCTTTTTTTTAAGTCACCGACATCAGACCGATGCCTTAGCTCTGCCTGATCATTTCAGCCGATATTTTATGACGCATTTATCACATGACAGAAAGGTAGCGCTTGCCAAGAATGTTAAAAGTCTGAGGTGAGATTTTACATGGCCCACGCCTTACTGTCTTAATATGTTTGCAGTTAGTTTGTGGCAAAATTCTGCGCACGCAGTGGAACGTTTGCGACCAAAATCTTACAGTCAACTCTGCTACCACAAGCACACAATCTAAGTTGCTTCACTTAGCGAATGTGAGCTCGCACATGGGCTGTGCTCCGAGCGGTAAGACACTCTTATCATACTTTTCCATGCGGTAGTATGCATCTCAGGAAAGAGCCACGATTGTAGCTTAATGGCTCTCTACGCACTAGGTAGTGCACGTGGAGTGTCACATGTGCCCTATTTCACTTGATACACTACATAGGGCGGGAACTGACTTTTTCTTAAAATGTTGTGCACTACGCTCGAAATGTTCCGTCCTCTCTCCACTCTGCTTTCACGCTCGCTCGACTTGGCGCTGTGTTAGAAATGTCAGAGATATTAAGTTATTTTTGTGCCAAAATTCTAAGCGTGTGGTGGAACTTTGGCAAGCAAAATATCACCTTGACGCGTTCAACTCTGCTTCCGCTCGCGCTCGACTTCCTCATTTATTGTCATCGGTGTCGGCAGATATAAGCATGCAAAAACACCGGATGTCGGTATCGGCCAATAATTTCCTAATAATTTATACAGATTAATCGACTAATTTACAATACAGTAAATAGATCAGGCCGCTCTAGACAGCTCCTCCATCGAAACATTGCCTGAACCCGTCAGCGCTCGCTCGCTAAAGCACACGGGAGGTAGGAAAACAGACTTGCATGCTGCGATCCATCTATCGCACCCATATGATGGGGTGCCAACCCGCGACTTCTTCTCCTTCGCACCACCTGACACCCGGAGCCAATCGGGGAATGCTAATTAGCGGGCATCAGCTAAGAAGCTCGCCGGGCCAACACAAAAGTCCCGTGCGGTGGCCCTCACAAGTCTTAATCACGCCACACACTCCCGAGGCGCTGGAACTAATTGATGGTATGGAAATAGAACAGAGGTGTGTGTGTGTGTGTGTGGCGATAACACGCGGTTCATATCCTGACATACACTCCGAGTCATTATAAAGTCCACACACAGATCGCCATCTGAGTCGTATAAACACGAGGTCTGAAGCATGAGAACAAAGACTAAATAGCGCACGCGGTTCAGATGGAGAGAGAAAAAAGAAAAGAAGGAAGAAGGAAAAAAAAGGATTTCATTTCATTAAAATTCCAAACTAGTCAACTATGGGAACAAATCACACACATCACTCACCTTGTCCACTCTCGCTCTCTCTCTCTCTCTGTTTCACGTCTGTCTCACACATGGTCAGCTTGACGTGCGTTGACGCCGCTTTCTTTTGATTCGTTTTATTATTAAGCAGAAACAAAAGATCCCCCGCACGGATCACTGCCATCAAACTGTCCCCGGCACAAAGGACGTGTGGCGCTAACTAAGAGACGAGCCCATGCTAATGAGGACCTGCAGCCCGGACATGTTCATCAACTCCGCTATAGCAGGCGGCAAACTGCTAATTATCCCACACAAAGACAAAGACTTCAGAGGTGGCGAGCGGAACCTGGCCGGCGTTTCACCTGCACGGGTTAGGAAACAGGGAAAGTCAACGTGTGCGCTGTCAGTCAAGAGGGACTTCTGTAAGCGTTGATGGATGGATGTTGGTGCAGAGAGGACAGGTGGGAAAAAATGTGTAATAATGGTGTAACTCAGAGGTACTCTTCACACTAAAACCAGAGCGGTTTTAAGCGTCTACACTGATGACAGAAATGTTGTTTAAAAGTGCTGGAGACAACTGGCTTCATGTTGGAAAAGTTGTGGATCCCAACATCACAGATGGTTTTAATAAATAGCATTTTAAAAATTACTTGAAAAGAGAGAGAGCGAGAAGAGGTGGAAAAAAAATGTGACGTATGGGTAATGGAAAGAGTGAAAGAGATAGACATTTAGATAGATGGATGGATGGATAGATAGATAGATAGATAGATAGATAGATAGATAGATAGATAGATAGATAGATAGATAGATAGATAGATGGATGGATGGATGGATGGATGGATGTAAGGACGGACGGACAGACGGACAGACGGATGGAAGGTGGATGGGGGATGGGTGGGTGGAAGGGGAAAGGAGAGAGAGAGAAAGACAGAGAGAGAGAGAGAGACTGATGGATGGATGGATGGAGACAGAAAGATCATGAAAAAGTGAAGGATGGAGGGATGGGTGTGTGTATAAATCCTACTAGTGTTATGAGCAGAACAGGAGTTAAAGTTATTCTAAGATCCTCAACTGGCTTCAAATATGATGTGAATATCTCTGTGATCCATAAAACCACTGCCAAAACGCAGAGGTTCAAAAGTGCCCAAATTTCCACAGAAGACAGCCGGAGTGCATGTTTACGAAGGTGTGAAGACGTAGGACGGAGAACGTCTAAGCAGATTGATTTTTCCCCACCACATCTTTGTGTTCCAGCAGCTGATAGACAGCAAAGCTTGATCGCTCCGGTTTAAAACGGCACCGCCGATGGTCAATAAGACAAGCCCGAGTTGTTTTGATTCGCAGAGGCCTATCCTTTAGGAACAAGCCATTTGTGAGGCTGACACGTGTTCTTCAACAATGCCCGTCAATAATGCACAGCGGCCACCGGGGGACCAGCGATAACGCAGAGCGCCCACCAGCTCACCGGCTATGCACTGGGGCTGCGTACAACGGCTATTTTTATTAGCAATAATCACATTTTGATTGTAATTTTATTGATTAGATAAAATTTTATCATTTAAATTATTTCAAAATATTTATGTAAATTCATATTTTGGCCTTTCTTAGAGAGAACTACATTTCTCACAATCCCCTGAACACCACTCGGAGCTGCTTCACAATAATGCCATGGACGTGCGTCTGTAATAACCGCTGAAAATATCAAGTAAAAGGCTGTATCGTGAGTAAAAAAGGGAATAAAAGGGAAAATTGGATTGAACTGAACCATTTTGGTTAGTGGTTTTAGCACTGCAGCATTAGGGACCGTCACTAAATTACACAGCTGTGTTTAAAGGAAGAATTTTTGAGATGCTATTTTAATAATAAATATTTTAGCATATACATATGGGTGTGTAATTATTCTATAGTTTTAGAAAAGTATTTAAGTATTTCCTTAAGCAGAACAATCATCTCAGTCATGTATACATACATTTTTACAGTATTATTTTCTGTTTTCTGCTTTAAAAAGACTCAGAGACTGTATCGGATTTGTATGCTATCGGCAGATATCCAAATGTACAATATCAGTATCATATCGAATGTAAAAACTGGTATCGTGCATCGTTTAAAGGTAACTACACTATTTTCATCAAACGTGATTCTTTCCTCATCCCCTCAGATTCTCCAAACGTTGGGTCTTTGGAAACCTCTACACTAAATCTCTTTCGAACTCTGCATTGATGGGAGACGAGTAAAAACGTAGACTAGTCGTCCGAGCTCTGAGGTGTAGGACTCTAAAAACACACATGTACCATCGACGTTTATCTCCACAGGCTACAAAACGCAGCACATGTACCAAAGCAAGCACGGCTGGTGAACCGCAGATCGCGAAGCTGCCTTCTAGGCGTCGATATCTTTCCCCGGGAGGTCTGACGATGATAGAGTGACGTCGTTGGTCGACTTTTCTCCAAGTTCAATTCGGTTGATTTGATTCAAGCGGTTTACTTCAAAGATGTGCAAATGTCTTAATGTCTGACAAACGTATTGTGTATAGGACACAAGCAAAATCATCTGCCTCAGTGTCGCTTGTCTATATCATTTAGCTCTTATTTCACTCTCTCCAGGTAGCGGCGTAATTCTGCTGCTGTCGGGCGCAGCGTTCACTACTCGTAAATCACTGCCATTTTTTTTCCCGCGCTTGCGAGTTCTCTACATTGCGTTTCCAGCCTCCCTGATTTAAGAGCCGCCCCATGTCATCTGAGAGCTGGGTAGTTATTCACGCCGGCCTAATAAGGAGCTCTTATATAAAAACAGCCAATCAGAATGGTTTATGCATTGATTTTGTTTCGAAGAGGGGTTGAAGTTGCAAGGAAAGTCAAATCGCTTTTAGACTTCTGCTGCCAAATTTCTACCTTTATTTATAGCAGCTGTTAAGGCTAAACTGCTTTAAACTCTATGTTTTTTGCAGAGTGCAAGCTTTAAGGGAAAAAAAGTCATTTTATTTCTGCCACGAGTCTAAAAGTCTTGCTATGCAGCAGTGATTTAGCGCGATGGAACGGCAAAACATGAGAAAAAGCCTTTTAAAAAAGTTTTGCAGTCTCTTTGATAGCTCCAAAATAAAATCTCTACGTCTGCATTATTTCTTTACAAGATTTTTACTGTACTATCGCTACAAAATGGGCAGACACGTTGTCCGTCTGAATAAATAATCCATGTTACATTTTTTCCACTTTAAAATTCATTTAATAATTACAATTTAACCACATTCATTATGCCTTTATACATACTTGCAGTATAATGTAATATTTAGTATTAATTAGGCATGGGATCAATGTTTTCTTCATGCACTGATAGGAAGGACGTTTTCCTGATGGTTATAAATAAAAAGTTACATTTTTTAAATAGCAATAAGGGCCAAATAACGAAAAATATTCAAATGTTAGGCATCTAAATGCTGGACAATTTTGAAATATTGATGTCCCCAAAAATTATGAACCAACATCAACATTTCTAAATTTCCACAGAAGCCTCAAAATAAATATCGCAAAATATTGGTATATCAGTATCCCAAGTTGTACAGGGTGTAAAAATATCGATCAATTCTTAAAGGTGTCATAAAATATCAGCTTATCAATCATTATAAGCAATAAATCTATATATATATAATTAAATATAAGATTATACTGCTTAATTTCCTTAAATTAATTCCTTGAAATCTCTGTGTTCCTGATGGTTTTAGTGCCGCAGGATTAGGGACCATCACAAAATTACAGAACTGTGTTTAAATGAACCATTTATGAGATGTTATTTAATAAATAATTTAGCATATACATATGGGTGTCTAACTTTTACATTGTTTTAGTAAGGAAAATAGTATTTAAATCAAGTATTTCTTAAGCAGAACAGAATAATCTCAGTTTCCACCTCATAGAGAAATACACAACTTATTAATTAAAAACTGGTATTGGATCGGTACTCGGGATCGGCGATACCCAAAGCCCAAGTATCAGCATCGGTATCGGAACTGAAAATGTTGTATCGGTGCATACCTAAAATTAACCAATATGAACAGCATTGCATTTTAGGGGAGGAGCATGATTTTGAAAATCTCACGATATGATTCAGATTCCGATTCTTGGGCTCATGATTCGATTCAAAATCGATTCACGATTCAATACACAGATGAATGTATTTACAGATTGTTGTGTTGAGTTACGTTTCCCATTTTTCCATTAAATCAAATGTAGTTGAGGGTTAGGGTTATGAATAGATTTTTTTGGAATGCATGAATCAATTCTGAATCGACAGAGAAAGAATCGTGATTCGATTTTTTTGGCACACCCTTATTACATTTACATTTATGCCATTTAGCAGACACTCTTATCCAGGACGACTTTCATTTACCAATTCCAGGGACAGGCTCTCTGAGAGCAACTTGGGGTTAAGGGTCTTGCTCAGGGACCCGATGATTGTAGTGCTAGAGGTTGGATTGGAACCAACAACCTCTTGGTTCAGAGTCAAGTGTCATAACCTCTAGACCACCATCACCACTACACTGATATGCTTGAATATAAAATTATATCAGTGTTCTGTTTTATTGCTGTATGTAAGTGTCTAAGTGTCGTACAGGCTGATGCATTTATGCAAAATGGAGCTATATAGCCGTCCCAAAAGTCTTGAGCATTGCAGCATTTTCTACACTACCAAAAAGATCTGTATTGCAAAAAACGAGTAAGAGAGAGAGAGAGAGAGAGAGAGAGAGCGTGTGACTTTCCGCCTGGCAGTACATTAAGTTGCAGGCCGCTCAACAATAAATTTACCTGATTACGTTTCAAGCTTCGATGTGACCCTTTAAGGTTAATAGCCAGATTGCCAAAATAAATTAGCATGCTGGCATGGTGCTTTTAGCAGCTGTTTAGATAGATGATCAATGGAACCATTTGTCATTTTTAGCAAGCGCGTTACACCCCGGCGGCGCCACGCCGATCTGAACAATTTGTCGGAAGGACGGCGTGACACGACGCCACTGCGTTTCAGTGCAAAAGAGTTGTTTATGACCAATAAAGCCCGTAACAAGACCTGATATGTCCTTGAAGTTCGAAGGCTACGGATGGCTGCTTGTTCCAAAGCACAATTTCAGCTTACCAAGGGAGACATATGGCAATAAGTGTGTGTGTGTGTGTGTGTGTGTGTGTGTGTGCTCTCAGGCCAAATTGTCCAGAAAGTTATCCCTGAAAGTTTATGAGTGAAGTTTGTTGCCATGTATATTGTCACATGCAAGAAAACTGCTTTGGTGGACGGTGCTTAAGAACAAAAAGATTTTTTAAATGTCTTTTTATGTTCACAATAATAATAATTATATATACAGAAGAATTTTTGACATTTAGATTTTTTTTTTCAAATATTGATATCGATACAACAATGCATCATTTTTTATGAGTATATAGATGGCGCAATGTTGAAATCTGCCCAGATAGACCAACCTTCACCTGGGCTTGATGGAAACGCATTCAGTATGCGTACATATGCATTACATTTAGTAAACTACAGTTGATTCAGTTTGAGTTTTATTTTTGTTGATCTGTCACAGTCTAACAGGAAAATTATAAATCAATTTGGAATCAAATCGTGAGGTCAAGAATCGGAATCGAATCAAATCTTGAGATTTTCTGAATCGTGCACCTCTATAAAAAGACTCTGAAACGAAGGTGCGACAGAAAACGCGTCAGGGAGAGATGAATGGCTGATAAAACCAAAGGATAAAGAAATGAGGTTTGGAGAAGGAGATGGGAAATGTGACAAAAGCAGTGATCCGCGTGCCGTAAAGAGAAGAATAGATTAAAAAATCATTTTGTTGATGAGGAGACAAAGGCAAAAGGGTGGAGATAACGAGGAGCTTATTCAAAAAAGAGGGCCATTCTAATTAAGAGGGAAGAGAGGGGAGGAGAGGTTGGAGGGAGACGATTGGAAAAGAGGAGGTGAAAAGGAAAAGTTCGCACTTTAAGCGAGCGAAACAAGCTCTGACTAATCAAAAAGGACAATGCAAGATGAATTAATAAAGGAAGCGAGGTCCCAGTCTTTTCGCTCTGTGCGAGCGGGAAAAAAATTTGGCTGCCGCTTTGATGAAACTTTTTTTTATAAAAAAAGACACTGAGCAACTCGAGCTCCGACCTTTAATGATTCTTTCTTTCGTTGCATGTCAAAAGAATTTACAGATTCACGGGGCTTGGGGTTTACAAATTCGCAGGCAGTAGCAGCACATTTCTGCCGTCTCCTCGCGTGCTGACAGCTTCGGGTTGCGAGGCGGGGGGTGTTGGGTGGGAGAGAGGGGGGAGGGTTATGCTAATGCCTCCGCAACAGTGTGCCGCGAGCGTGAAGCGGGATTAGCGGCGGCCCAGAAGAGAAGAGCCGTTTCGCGATACGTGATTCGCCATCGCCCTTAGGCAACACAGAGAACAACCAAAAATACACACAAACCACAAACACTATAATGGAGTCCATCTTTGTGTGCTTAAATAACTGGAGAAATAAAATAAATAGATATGGTCTTAATAAAACCAACTTGCACAAACACACACAGACCCAGTCAATCAATGTAGAATAAGCCCAGATTAACATTTTCTCCAACTTTTATTTAAAGGAAATTTAACACAGCAGGTAAACAACTTTATGGCTTTTTAATGAGTGTATTTAGTGCTTATAAGGAGGAAAAAATGATGAAAATCATTAGTAATGATAAATCCCTAAAAAGCACCACTAATGGTAATTTGGGTTGGGTTTATTTTAATGGTGGTCCATCCTTCAGAATTTTGCCTGTGTGTTTTTCTTTTCAGGATCCTATGTAAAGAGCTTTGCATCCAATGTCCAAACTTTGCATGGTGAATGTTTTAAAATTTAAATCTAAATTTTAAAGTGATAATTCTGCTCATAATGTGCCTTCTGTGATTATGGCTGATCTTTAAAATACTTGTCGTTCTGGAGAAAGAACAGACTTTAATTCAAGATGTACACGTTCAACCGTTTGATTTTTAAACGGCTTCAAATAAGTGAGACTATCTTATTTTTTTAATATTCCAAATATAAATGCTGCATGAGTGATTTCAGCCTTTTTGCCTCCAGATATTGGTCGGCTCCAGTTAACACAAGAATTTGTAAACATTTTGAGAGCTCTGTTACTAAAAAGATAAAAGTTTCCAAAGATGCAAGGACACGAAAGCATGGAAGTAACAAGTATTGATCACTTTGCAAAGTTTTGATGCTATTCTGGTGGGGTGCATGATTCAGAAAATATCTCGAATTGGAACAGAATCGAATCGTAAGACTTTCGGATTTTTTTTGGAATTCATGAATCGATTTTGAATTGTCAGAGAAAGAATTGCGATTTTTTGGCACACCCCTACTTTACTGCAGGATGGACATTGAGCTTTTTGATTTTTGGCTCTCGAGCTTACGATTCGATTCAAAATCAATTCACGATTCATAAACGATTCATGATTCAATACAAGGATGAATTTGTTTCCAGATTGCTGTTGTGAGTTACTTTTCCCCTTTGACTGTGGCAGATCAACAAAAAAATTCACACTGAATCAAATATAGTTTAGTGTTAGGGCTAGGTTTATGAACTGACTTTTTGAAATGATTTAAATCGACAGAAAGAATCACAATTTGATCTGATTTTTTTGCACACCCCTTCTATTCTGGAGGATGGACATTGACCTTGAGACCCTAATTATTATGTGTCTCCAATTATTTAAAGCAAATTTATTTGTGGACTAAAAACTATAAATACAACAGACAACATTTGATCCCTGCAATTAAAGGTGCAAGTTCAAGAACTAGAGTGGATATTAATATCTATATAAAAAAATAATAATAATAATTGAATCAACGAATCGATACAAAGTCATTAGATTAATCAATAGAAAAATGGTCATTAGTTGCCGTCCTAAATGAAATAAACAATTCCAAACCCTGAGCGAGAAATTCCACTCTCCTTATGCAATTAGAGCGTTTAAACTGATTGGAAGTAAACAGCTACAGATGTGACATTTAGCCTATGCAAAACACCAGATGATTTTAACACAGGCCCAGAGACTAAATTACTGGGAATATCTGAGTGTGACTAATTAATGTCTAAAAGTGCCTGACGTTCGGAATAAACCGGACATTGGGCTTGCAGCCCGACTTCTTCTTCTCTGAAGGTGAGTCATCTGATTTCATGCCATCTTTTGAAAGCCAAAGGGATGTCTTAGCCGTTCTTGTTTGATAAAATGTCATTGTGATTATCCGCTGCAGAGTGATGTGGTATTTGGTTGGCGGTGCTGAGTTTTGGGGGAGAAAGCAGCCAAGAAAAAGTCACTCCATGCTGTGAAAAGCCTTGAGAACTGAAACTTACAGGTAGAGGAAAGCTGAGGATACTTTTTAATGGCTCAAACACTCACAACATGCTGATATCAACCAAAAATACTCATTCATTCCTTCATTAGTGCATTGCATTACTGCACATTTCTAGTCGTCATCACATTTCTAGGTTAATGTTGGTTTGGGTAATACAATATCTCATAAAATATAAATATATTTAGTAGGCAAACCTACAGCAAACACAAATCTGTGTTTCGAATGGATTCCCGCTGCTAACTAATGTAAATTTCTGCTAGTTTATGCTGATTTCCACCAGCACTTGTTGCTAACATTACGTCACCATTCCCACTGGCAAAACCATAGTAATTAGCATTAAAGATCCATTAGAGAAAGGAGCTTTGGGTCTTCACAAAAACATAGCAGTTTCCACTCATGTGTGATAAATTTACATTTTCGGCATTTAGCAGACGCTCAAATTCAGAGAGACTTCTATTTCCTAATTAAAGGGACAGTCTCCCCGGAGCAACTCAGGGTTAAGGGTCTTGCTCAAATGGTGAATATTTAAAGGGTCAGGGGCTTATAATCTTATAATCGCCCACTCCACTGTGATACAATAATATACATTCAAATATTCTAGCTGCTTATATAAAAATAAATTTCAATAAAAAAGACAAGAGGGCTTGAGAAAGATTTAAAACAAACCTCCTGACCAATATAAAGTGATGTTACAAAATATACCATGCCTGATGGATATTTTTATGTTGGATCACTTATGGGTTATTTATCTTTGAATCAATGTGTCAGTGTGGATTGACATGTCGTCAAACCCCCATGACAAATTATAAGTCAAAATTAGAGGCGGTTAGTGGCGTAACGGTAGGGTGATAGCCCTGTGATCAGAAGGTTGCAGGTTTGAATCCAGGAACCGGTAAATGTTACCACTGAGGTACTCATGAGCAGTGGGCAGCTGACATGGACAGGACCCGGGAGCAGTGCTTGATGACAGTACCTCGTTCATAAGTACCTCACTGGTACCTTTATCGGTCTGCGACCTTGCGATCACAAAACCAACTCTCTAACTGTTAACGCTACCAACGGCCCCTAATAATATTAAAGGACTAGGGAGACAAAGATGCTTCTCAAAGTGCAAATTCATGGTTAAATTAAGGTAGTACATGACACATTTAACCTCCGACCACGTTCTAGATTATGTAAGAACAGTTCGGATCTAGTTGACCTCAATTTTGGATAGAAATGGCAATGCTGAACGATCTCGGCGACTTTCAAAGAGGGTTGATTATTAGAGCACAGATGGCTGGGGCTTCAGTCACAAAGACTGCTCAGCTGGCTAGTGTTTCACTAGGAACAGTGACTAAAGTGACATCTGTGTTTAGATCTAGGAGAAAGACATCGAGTAAACAGGGTCGGGGAAAACGTGGGCCCATTTGATGACCGCATTAGGGCGGCACGTAGGAGAAAAGAAATGGAAAAGCAACTTGTCCTCAGGTGACTGACAATGTCGATTCTAGACGTGATCGGGGTCAGCAAGGAGAGTCCAACAACAGAAACACCAACACACAGGGGTATTATGGTAGGGTTTGAGGGCATAAACGCCTCATTGCAAAGACGGATGCACATCCAAGAGTTTGGCGCTGCAAAAAGCCATTGGTGTCGGTCTAAAACGATGTGGGGGAAAAAGTGATGTGTGAGTCATCCTTCACTGTATTCGAGACAAGTGGACAAGTGCAGGAGTGGCATTCACCAAAAGAATAGCAGAGGCCTAAAAGCTTGACCCTTGCATTGATGGGATTTAGTGGGGGGGCATTTTTGGCTGGCATTTTATAGGTCCCTTTAAAGGGAAGGGTCACTGCGAAAGCGGCACGAATTTATTCCGAGTGATCATCTTTATCCTATTATGAAAAATCTCTTTGCTGATTGAAGTGCTGTTCCTGGATAAAACCTCCCCCATATGGCACGAGGCAATCAGTGAATAATTTGACCTTAACCCAAGAGAACACCTATGGGAGATTTCAAATGAATGAATAAATGAATGTTACATTTATATGGCGCTTTTTTAGACACACAAAAGTGCTTTACAGAGATGATGTGGAGCCACTTCAACCTCCACCAATGTGCAGCTCCATCTGGATGATGCTCCAGCAACTATTCTACACCAGTACACTCACCATACACTAGCTGACATGATGAAAAGGCAGGAGAGAATGTACCAGTTAATGATAGTGGATGGGGACAGTGTCGTCTCACCGCACTAGAGCTTTGGGATTCACACAATCCAAAAGACGTTGACCCCTGTTGGACTCACTAACAACCTTAGCAGACCCCAGATAAAACTAGTTTATCACCCATCCACGTACTGCCCTAAACCTGCTAAACTTCAGATGGATTACCAAGTCTGAATTGCAGATAAAATGAGTTTTGGCTGAGAATGACTCCCACCAACACTAAAACTCCCAATGAAGTTTGAAGAAGGGTGCTGCATCCCATTCCAGAGATCCAAGGACTTGGTGGTTGTCCTCACATCCATTTCTGTTCTGAAATAAAACCTAACTTCCCATCCATCCCATGTTTGTCACTTAGTCCTGAGTGCCAAAATTACAGCCCCACACATCCCACATGGACCCACATTAATTCAGATTCAGGTTGTGTTCAGAGCGCTGTTTTTAGGGCATTTCTGTGTTGTGAATATTGTTGCTAGGAAATTCAGAGCTTTCGGGTTGTGCACTGCTGAGATGATGACCGGGAATGACGGAGAACGTCCCGATGCGAGGACTGATTGAAGAGAGCCTCTGATTGGTGTTTAGCACAGCGGATGGCCAATCCCTGCCGAGAAGCCTGCCGCATGGAACTAATTCTCACCACACCTGTCCGTGTTTAGACGTTTACCACAAACTCTTCAACATCCAGCACAGAAAAGCTTGGCAGACATGTGCTTCCGAGCAATAAAAAAAAGCCTAGCTTGGAGAATAAAGTTAAAACGTTGTTGGGGCACTATACTCTAAAATGTTAATAGGGTAGCTAACAATGAAAAAATGCTAACAATTACAGAGCCTGACCGACAAAACACTGCGAATATTACTGCCGAAATAAAACTGCTGATAAATTGATATTGGTGTGTATAGTAGCCAATAAATTACACTTAAAAAAAGAAATGTACCAACAAAAAGTGGACAAAAAAATGCAATAAACATTGTTGTTGCATAGTTTGTCCAACAGAGGGCTACACTTCAGCTCTACTCTTGGTCAAAGAGTATAGGAACTGACAATCTGTGGTAACTCTGGTCTATCGAGAGTGTGAAAAATTCAGAGGTCAGTACCAATGTTATGAATAATTTGTCACCAACAAACATTTGTGAAAAGTAGGAAAGGTCAAGTCTCACACAGTCAAACTTTGCGCAATGCCACTGCTGTAGTTTTTCACTGTATCTTTGGGTAGAGTTTGCCTCTTTCGTATTCTGAAATGTCCAACGGTGAAGGAAAATCACGATAAAGCGATTAACTGGTTGGGGCGAGTGTCTGGAAGCTGTGGCCCTTTCAGTATTCCGTAGACACCCAAATCCGACACAATCGGGTGGGTTTTTTGGAATGGAAGAACGTGTGGCATGACTGCATAAAGCCAACCTTGTGACCTCATCAAGACGCGGTCACCCCCGGCGGCGGAGAGACGTGGAGTATGGGGAAATCGGGGGTCTGCCGGGACACTGGGGTCGTGCTCAATATCCAGAGTAATCTGCAGCCTGCGTCCCATCTGCATAGCGTCTTAAACCCTCGAGTCTGCTCCCAAATGCCGGCAGAGGTACGGGTGACGACCCTCTCTACAAACAAAACAATCTCAAAACAATACTTGGGTGTGTGTGGGGAGAGAGAGAGATAGAGAGAGAACTGATGTGGAGTGTGAATAAGGAAGAAAGATGAGAAATTTTAGACTAATAATGGAAATCGGAGCGAAAGATGCAGTGACATATACAATCATTTTCAAAAAGAAAAAGGGGGCAAAATAACAGACAAGCAGGGACAGAAAAAGAGAGAGCGAGAGACAAAAAGACAGACAGAAATAGACAGATTGACTGAATGACAAGGAGAGAGAGAGTAACAGAGAAGGAGACTGAAAAACAGCTGAAAGAGACACTTCAAGAGAGTGAAAGAAAGACAGACAGGCAGAAAGAGACAGAGACAAAGAAAAAGAGATTGACCAAATGATGTGCAAATAGAATGATAGTAAGAGGCTGAAAAACAGAGAAAAGAAAGAGAGAGAGAGACTTAAAGAGAGAATGAAAGACAGACAGAAAGAGGCAGAGAGACACAAAGAGAGAGGTCGACTAAATGACACGTAGAGAAACAGAGTTAGACAGAGAGGCAACATTACAGACTGAAAGAGAGGGAGATGGACAGAGCGAGAGATTGACCAAGAAAGATCGAAAGAGAAAGAGAAAGAGAGTATGAGAGGGTCAGACAGAGACTGAGAGAAGGATAAGAATGAGAGACAGGAAGATGAGGGTGTTGATGGCCTAGCGGTAGGACATTCACCTTGGGACCAAGAGGTTGTGGGTTCGACTCCGACCTCTGGCGTTACCAACACTGGGTCTCTGAGCAAGACCCTAAACCCTACGTTGCTCTCGGGCGAAACTGTCCCTGAAATTAGGGAATGTAAGTCGCTCTGGATAAGAGCGTCTGCTAAATGCTGTAAAGGAGGGAGAAGGTGAAAGAAAGACAAACTGAATGAGAGAGAGTGAAAGACAAACAGACTGAAAGAGAGGGAGAAATACAGAGAGTCTGAGAGACAAAGAGAGAAAAATGAGACTATGTAAGAGGAAGAGGCCGAAAATGAGAGAAAGTGGGAGTTTCAATCCTAGCGGCGTAAAGCTCAGTTTAAGAAGGAGCTTCTGCATCTTTCTCTCTATCTTCCCAGCTCCTCAAATCTCACTAATAACTTCATCACGGAAATCCTCAGGTCCTGTAAGTTTGAAGCTCGGGGACCTTTACTCTGCCGTCCGGCTCTCCCCAGATCATCCAACCACCATCGTCTCATCTGCAGAAAACGGGCTTCAGCTCCAAGTTCCGAATTATTTATTACTAAAATTGCATTCACACCGTTAACGCTGACAACAGGCGGATCGATAAAGCAATCCGAGCCTGACGTCTTCTCCTTTCCACCAAACATTATGCAGTGTCTTCGAGGGGCTTCTCAACATCTTGGAGGGGCCTCGCTGGAACTGTGAAGATATCCGATTAATGCGCAAAGCGGAAAGGGCTGGAATTTAATTAGACGGAAATATGATGCAAAAGTTTTGGGAGAGAATCTCTTCGGGCCATCGCCTGGAGCCATTACAGGGCTCAGACCATGGCGAGTTTTGATCAGCGCAAGGCTGGAACGTAAAAGAAAATGCTTTTTTCTACGCTAGCAGCCAAGCGTTGGACTTTCCTTTCCCTCTAGTGGGAAAAATATAGCATCCAAGCAAACAGCAGCCAACGGACGAGGGAATTATTATTTTTTTCTCTCTCTCCTCATCCACCTTCCAGCACTCTCGGACTGCAGCTCACTTTCCCAGAAATAGGAAACTACAGTCGAAGTTGCCTCTCGGTGGACAGAATCTGACAGGAGGGAGTAGCATGTGGGAAGGAGAAGTGTGTGTGTGTGTGTGTGATTCTCTGGTAAACACATTCTGTATTGCAGTATGTGCGTTACGGACCATGTGTATAAGTGTGTGTGCAGCACTTTTTGCCCTATATAACAGTGTAAATCTATGTGTGTATGTGTGTGTCTGTGTGTTCTCAGCCTGAGGTGAAAGTGTTCTGAGAGAACAGGGTATCGACAAAGTTGGTCCACACCGAGCCGAGAGGAAAGAGACCTTAGAAAATCCCAGCCGTGCTGAAGAGCAGGGAGATAAAAATCGATATTCCAATTGGATTTTTATTATTTTATTTTAATGATATCTACTCACAAAATTACAAGATTCTATATGCTGATCAGCCAGAACATTACGAACACTGAGAGGGAGTCAACGTGGCTGATGGGTCTGAAACTGAAACTGAACAGGATGCGATTATGATGATTAATATTTTAATTTTCATATAAAAAATATTCATTTTATCACAGCAGATAGAAAAGTTGTATAAAATGTTATCACAGCAAATATGAAGTGTAAAATGCAGTGCAGTGACTCATCATCAAAATGGTAGGTTATGATTCTTTTAAAAATAATTAATGTCACAAAAGATTCAAAGAAGAAAATTAGGTTCAGATTTTCTGTGAAAGCATTAATTCATTATGGTCCTCAAACCAAAATGTCCTCACAAAGCCACAGAAGTCTGAAAAATCACCGGTTATTCTATTTTTTATTAATTTGGTTAATCAGTGATGAATTGGATGAATTGGATGAATAGATGGATGGATGGAGATAGACAGACAGACAGACAGACAGACAGACAGACAGACAGACAGATAGATAGATAGATAGATAGATAGATAGATAGATAGATAGATAGATAGACGAACGGAGACATAGAAAGACAGACAGAGAGAGTGGGGTGATGAATGGATGGATGGAGACAGACAGACAGACAGACAGATAGACAGATAGATAGACAGAGATAGTGTATCATAAAAGTAGAGATATTTGATTTTTGAAATGATAACTTTTATTACAAGCCAAACTTCTACTAAACTGCCCACACAAATCCACTCGGGCCAACAAACACCGTCCAGCTCACGTTAAAGCCTTGACCACATACACGTGTAGACAAGCGGAACCAGAGGATCGTGTCTAATGCACACACTAATTTGCAATGTGTAAGAAAGAGGGACACGGTGTCAGACGCTTATTAAAGTCCATCCTGAAGGTTGAATCAGAGCTTTATCAAGGACTTGAGGGAGTATGAAAAGTTTCCACACAGCCGCACGTCCAACAAAGAGCCGATCAGATCGGACAAAAAAGAGAAATCAACTACAGGCTCCTTTCATCTGCTCTTTTAATCTCTGCTTCATACAGATGCCGTGAAGCCCCGTCGGACCTACACAAGGCAACGTATGCAGAAACGATGCACTGAGGAATAAAGGAATATAAAATAGCCCAGAGAGAGAGAGAGAGAGAGAGATGAATGGATGGACGGATAGAGACATAGAGAGAGAGAGACAGAGAGAGACTAGAGCAACTAATTAAGGCAAAGTGAGAGACAGAAAGCTAGAGAGTCGCAAAGAGCAGGGCCCTATGAAATCCGTTTTGTTTTTTCCTAAATTCCATTTTATTTTTTCCTGAATTCCGTTTTTTCCATTTTTATTCTTCTGAATTCCGTGTTTTATGTTATAATCATATTTATTCAACTAAAAAGTGTCTAATTATGGAGTGGATGGGGGAAAAACAATGCAATAGAAAAAAATTCCACATTAAATGACTGTTATTCAACTTCAACTTCAGTGCTGGGGTTCAGCAGAACATTTTCTGCTTTGGTAAGACATTTACCTGTAAACAACAGAAAACATTCGTTTTTCCGTGCAAAACGAAACGTTTCTGATGTGAGTGTTTGACTGTAAGTGGTGGTCACGTGCGGGTGCAGTCTATTGTGTGCTGGCAAAACCTACAAAAGAGTTGTTCTCCCGATTCATAAAATCATTTGGGTATTGTTCTGCTCTAAACTTAGCACTGACACTTGAATTCCGTCATTTTTTTTGAGGACTTCGGTGTTTTAGCCTCTTCACCATAGGTGACCGTTGATGTTTTCCCCTCTGTGTCTGTGCGTTTGTGTGAGTCCCGCCTCAACAGGTAACACGTACAGGGGGCTGCAGCGGCCAAAATTTAGAAGAAACCCTTGCTTTGCTTTGCCCACACACCGATATCAGCAAATTATACGACATTCCACGTTTTATAACGGATTCCATTTTATTTGTTGAATTACGCGATTCCGTCCGTGTTTTCCGCATCACGCAAATCATAGGGCCCTAAAAGAGATGGATGGATGGGTAAACAGAGAAAGATAAACAAAAAAGAGAGAAAGAGAGAGAGAGATGAATGGATGGTTGGATGGACAGATAGAGACAGAAAGAGAGAGAGTGTGATGGATGTATGGATGTATGTAGATGGATGGGTGGATAAAGAAAGAGAAAGAGACTGATAATGAGAGAGTGTGTGTGATAGGGATAGGGACGAATGGATGGATGAAGAAAGAGCAGAATTACTGAAAGATTAAATGAAAGCAACAGAAACAGATGAATGGATGGATGGATAGATAGATAAAGAGAGAGTGTAAGGTCACAGGTGTGTGTGTGTTCTCAGTAAGATGACTTATTTTAGCTTTACCACTGAATTGGGCAAAACATTACTACACTGAGGAAAAGCACTTATACACACCCCAGACAAGCCATCACACACACACACCCCAACACACACCCACAAACACTTTGCACATCTACACAGCACGGGAAGCTGTTTCACTACTAATGATGTATCACATTCAGCCAGAGCTCTCAAGTGCCCAATCCCACAGCAATCTGTCAGGCTGAATTCTCAACCCATCAGATCATCTTACACACACACACACATCATTCTACCAAACCCGTGCTTGTAGCCACCAATATCTGACCAATCTCAAGTTTTGCTTTTTTTAGGGGAACAGTCTCGTCAACATCATAAAAATAATAAAACATGACCCCTGTGCACGCACGCACACACACACACACACACACACACCCACCCACTCGGTGTTGCAGTATGGGTGGGGTGTAATGTAGCTCCCACAGCATTTATGAATTAGTGCTCGACCTCATAGCATCGGCCTCGGTGGCTAATGGCCGTCCCGTGACATTCATCATGCAAAGGCAGGTTTTGTATGTGTGTTTGTGTGTTGTGTGTGTGTTGTGTGTGTGGGCTGTTGGTTCTCTGCATATGTGTGCATTGCTGAGTATGTGTGTGTTCTTTTGCATTGCTGTTGATATGTGTGCATTGCAGAGTGTGTGTGCAGTTTTCTTTCCCTGCTTTGGTGTGTATGTGTGTGTATTGCTGACTGTGTGTGTGTGTGTGTGTGTTTCTGCACTGGTTACTATATGTGTGAGAGTTGCTGAGTCTGTGTGGGTTGGTTTTTGAGTCTGCTTTGGTGTCTATGTGTGTGTGTCGGTGACTGAGTCAGTGTAGGTGTGTTTGCATTGGTGACTATGTGTGTGTGTGTGTGTGTAGCTGAGTCTGTGTGTTTTTTCCCTCTATTTTGGTGTCTATATGAGTGTGTTGCTGACAGTGTGTGTGTGTGTGCATTTGCCTAGGTGACTATATGTGTGCACTGCTGAGTGTGTGTGTTTTTTCCCTCTATTTCGGTGTGTATTTTGGTGTGTATTACTGCTGGGTGTGTGTGTATTCTCTCTATTTTGGTTGCTGTCTGTGTGTGTGTGTATGTTTGCCTAGGTGACTATATGCATGCCCTGCTGTGTGTGTGTATGTGTGTGTGTGTCTGTGTATTGCTGAGCGCACGTGTGTGTGTGTCTATTCTGGTGTCTATATGTATGCATAGATGACTGCTTGGGTGTGTGTTTGCATAGATGACTGTGTGTGTGTGTGTGTATTGCTGAGCATGTGTGTGTGTGTGTGTGTCTATTTTGGTGTCTATATGTGTGCATAGATGACTGTTTGGGTGTGTGTTTGTGTGTTTGCATAGGTGACTGTGTGTGTGTGTATTGCTGAGCGTGTGTGTGTGTCTATTTTGGTGTCTATATGTGTGCATAGATAACTGTTTGGGGGGGGGTGTTTGCAAAGGGGACTATATGTGTGTGTGTGTGTGTGTGTATTGCTGAGCGTGCGTGTGTGTCTCTATTTTGGTGTCTATATGTGTGCATAGATGACTGTTTGGGTGTGTGTGTGTGTGTTTGCAAACGTTACTGTATGTGTGCACTACTGAGTGTGTGTGTGTACGCATGCATGCATGTGAAGTAACAAAAGAAGTAACAAAGAAAGTTATAAATAAAATAAACTTTTCTTTCAAGCTACTAAAGTTCAGATTAGATTTAACCTTGTAGTGCATTCAGACCCTCATCTATAATGCATGTGACACGCTAACGACCTCTAAGCCCAAGACAGATATAAAAGTGTGTGATTGTGTGTGTGTGTGTGTGTGTGTGTATGCCATCCCACTCACCACAGGCTACAACTCATGGCCGCACGGTCTATTAGTCGCGACTCGAAAATGGCACCGAAGCCACACACGCTCACACACTCACATTTGTCAGCATTATTAACAGAGGAGCCGGCTGGCACGCAGCTTCCTCAAGAGCCGCAGCCATCTTGGAAAGGTCACGGGCCGCATTCCATCCCTCCTATTTGTCTGTTTGATTAAGTCTAGCAATTAGAGGAGTTGGCTGTCACGCAGGCGCACGCCTCCTGTTTCAAACACAGCCAGACCCAATACAAACTAATCAGCCAGCAGAGCCACGCAGGAGGTTAAGGGTTGGCACACGCATGTCACACTCCCACTGTGTGGGCACGTTTGCATGCGTATGTGTGACATTAAGTGCGAGTGTGCAAGCAAGCATGCATGCATGCATGCAAGTGTGTGTGAGCGTGCATGTGTGTGTGTGTGATATTGAGTGTGTGAGCATGCAAGTATGTGTGAGTGGGCATGTGTGTGTGTGTGTGTGTGTGTGATATTGAGTGTGTGAGCATGCAAGTGTGTGTGAATGGGCATGTGTGTGTGTGCATGTGCAATATTGAGTGTGTGAGCATGCATGGGTTTGTGTGTGTGCATGAGTGATACTGAGTGCGTGAGCATGCATGTGTGTGTGACAATGACTAGGTGTGTGAAAATGCACGTTTGTGTGTACGTGTGTGTGTGGTTGCAGGAATCCAAACACACGGCAAACCACGACAGCAGACAGAGTGACGAAATATTCAACGATGGATGGATGCATCAAAAAAAAAAAAGAAAAAAGAAAATGAGAGAGAGAAGGCGGGACAGATGGCATGTGATGAAGGAGGAGAAAATTCACAAAAAGGAATAAGATGGAGGGGATGATGAGACGGAGGGATGCGGCGTGCAATGCATTAAGTTTTTATAATCAATATTGGAGGGAGGATGCATAATTCATAGGGAGAAATGGGAAGGAAGGAAGGAAAAGGAGGGAAGAAGAGAGGAAGGGGAGAGAGAGAGAGAGACGGCTCTTTATTGCGTTGTTCACACACACACACACACACACCTACTCACACACGGCTGAGATAATTAAACTATCAAAGGATTAGCGACAACTAAGGGTGCACAAGTCAGAAAATCTCACGATTCGATTCGATTCCGATTCTTGGTCTCACGAGCCGATTCAAAATCAATCCATGATTTAATATATGGATGAATTTGTTTCCAGATTGTTCTTTTGAACAACTTTTCTCATATGCCTTTGGCACACTGATTTAAATGTAGTTTAGGGTTGGGGTTATGAATCGATTTTCTGGGAATCGATTTTGAATCGACAGAGAAAGAATCGCAATTCAATTCGATTTTTTTTTTACAACCCTAGTAACAACCGCTACACTCCTTCCTCTCTCTCTCTCTCTCTCTCTCTCTCACACACACACACACCCCTTAAATCTAGAGGAGGGTAAAGTATCACATTCACAAACTCTGCAAGCGCACATGACACAAACTAAACCTCATTATACACATTTACACACAGACAAAACAAACACACACACACACTTAAGGTTCATGTGTGCAGTGACGCAGCTATAATTTGAGGAAGAGCTGGACGGGGGCAGCCTACAGCATGAACTTCCAATTAACAGCACTGAGGACCCAGGAGGAGTGAGGGAGCGAGAGAAAGAGAGAGAAAGAGAGAGAGAGAGAGAGAGAGAGAGAAGAGGAGAAAGAGGAAGCCTCCGCCTATTCTTTCAACCTTATTTTCTTCCTGCTCAGTGTGTGCTAAACTGCAGGAAGTGTGTGTGTGTGTGTGTGTGTGTGTATATGTGATTGACATTCACCTGGATGGATGTTCAATGATCTGTGCGTAAGGGAAACACACAGCTAGAAAAAGGGGCTATGACCTAGCTAAATGCTCAATGATCTGTGTGTGTGTGTGTGTGTATCATTGATCGACACTCAGACCCACCCATCACTGTCAATCGCTGCGCTCACTTCGACAAAACTGGCCTTGTCACCGCACTGAAACCTCACAATCTACAGGCTGACTGATGTGTGTGTGTGTGTGTGTGTGTTCAAGCGTAGTGGATCACAATCGCAGAGAACGATTTCAATGCCAGATTCTTGTCGTTACACAAATTCACAAGCACACACCACCAACCCCCGCCCCCACATGCACACACTCCACACACACTCCTGCGTTTTCATTAACCTCCCCTGCAGGCGTTCAACCTTCTCTTCAAATGATCTTTAATTATATTATCATCCTTCTTAATAGGGCAATATCTTCCATTAATTAAGTGTTTGTTGTTTTCCGCACGGCTGCCATTCAGATCCCGCTCTTGTGAGTCAGAGTGCAGTCAGTTCACACACCGACATACACCCACACACACGCACACACACACACACACACACACACATTCACAGTGGGAAACTTAAATACATGTTGCTGCCTATAAAGTGATTAAAAAGATAAAAGGATGATCAAAAGGAGTTTTGCACAAACAATTCTGATACGCGGTAAGTGATGAGGAAACTCCAGACAGAAACCCAAGCAAAGGGGGAAGGAGGAGGAGGGAGAATCAGTGTGTTAAAAACCCGACTGCGATGATGTGAAAATAAAAAAGGGAAAGGAGCTGATGGAAGGAAAGAAAGAAAGAAAGAAAGAAGGGAAAGTATGCTGAAAGAAAAAAAAAAACAAGAAATAGATGTCTGTAGGGCATCTGAAAGAAAGTGAAAGAAAGAAAAAAAGGAGCAGATGAGAAGGAAAGAGAGAAAGATAAAGGAATACAGTAGAAAGAAAGAAAGAAAGAAAGAAAGAAAGAAAGAAAGAAAGAAAGAAAAAGGGAAAATAGTCGAAAGAAAGATGAGAAAGTACGGAGAAAGAAAGAAAGAAAACAAGGAATAGATGTGTGTAGGGAAAATGAGCATCAAAACAGAAAAAGAAAGAAAGATAGAAAGGAGAAAAAGAAGGAGATGGGAAGAAAGAAAGAAATAGAAGAGAGGAAAGAAGAGTAGGGCTAGAAGAAGAGGAGAAGACGGAGAAGTGGAAGGAAAGAGGAGAAGGAGGAGAGGATGAAGGAAGAGGAGAGGAAAGACGAGACTGGACAGAAAGAGAGGAGATGGGACAGTCGACTCGTGTGGTGCATATGCTGTGTAGGAGGCGGAGCTCTTGTTGACTCCAGCGTGTGTTTACCCGAGCGACGTCCAGTGAGTGTGACTGTGTGTGTGTGTGTGTGTGGCAGAAGTATGAACAAAGTTAGTGTGTGTGTGTGAGATGTGTAATCAGCTCCATCTGTAAGTGTCCATGTACACCGTCTGTTGCAGTGCTTGTTTTGCATACGTGACTGTGTACCAAGCCTGTGTGTGTGTGTGTGTGTGTGGGGGTGTGTGTGTGTGTGTGTGTGTGTGTAATAGAGAGTGACCCCTCTCAGACAGGGTCCGTACACACCAGCACCGCTGCCTGCCTGACAGAAGATGCCACCCATATGCTCCCAGAATTCCTTGGCTGCTGCTGGCTGGATTAACAGATTTCTGCCCCTCATGGCTGCTCTGAAGTCCCACAAACACACACAATCTGAACCCAGAGAGTCGCCAACCGCCCCGCCCCACCCCCTCGTTAACCGCACGGCCGTCTGCCCGACCGAGGCCACGGCTGCCTGGTGAGAGACGGGTGGAGGATGGAGAGATGATGGAGGAGTCAAATTTGTCTAATACTGTGATATGTGACACGGTGAGGGGATCAGTGTTGGTCAGAGAGAGAAGAAAGGAAATAAGGGAGGAACAAGGAGAGAAACAGAGTGAGAGTGAGAGAAAGGTAGAAAGAGCGAGGAGAGACAGAGAGAGAAAGGAGGGCAAATGGGGTGGGGGTGAGATGGAGAGAGAGAGAGAGATGACAAGAAGAGGAAGAAACTGAGAGAGAGGGAGAAAGAAGATGAGTGAAATAGAGAGAAACGGTGAAGGAAGGAGAAGAGAGAGAAAAGGGGAGAGAGAGAAAGAGAGAAGGAATCAGAAGAGAGAGACAGAAGGAGGGACAGAGAATGAAGGGGGAGGAGGTGGAATAAGACAGTGAGAGAGATGGAGTGAGAGAGAAAAGAAGGGTGGGACAGAGGGGCCCGAGGGGGAGAAAGATAAGGAGAGATTGAGAAAGAGAAGATAATGAGGGAGAAAAGAAGGGAGAGAGAAAAAGAGAGGGAGTAAGAAGGCAAACTGAAGTAGAGAGAGAGGGAAGGAGGGAGAGAGAGAGAAACAGAGGAAGGGGTTAAGAGTGAGATGGAATGAGGGAGGGAGAGAGAGAGGGAGAGAAACAGTGATGGGGAGACTGAGACGGAGAGAGATAAGAGGAGGGGTAAAGAGAGCGAGGGAACGAGAAGGAGTAACAGAGGAAGAGGGAGGTGATGGAGGGAATCACAGGGTCTTAAAGGTGAAGTAGAACCGCACACAGGTTTGAGGCTCTCAGACAAAACAAACAGTTTACCTATTACTGCTCCGTCTGTATCACACACTCATACACACACTCAAACACACACACACTCACACACACACACACACACACCACACACACACACACACACACACACCACACACACACACACACACTCTCACACAAGATACACCCCACACACACACACACACACACACACACACACACACACCCACTCACACACGCACTCACACACACACACACACACACACCACACACCCACACACACACACACAACGCCAGGATCCCCAGTGCAGAAATTAACACTGATCCCGTGGCACTACTACGAAGACTGTGGCATCGGCCCATCAAGGTCTAACTAACAGAAACACAGCTGAGGAGAGAGAGAGAGAGAGAGACAGAGGAAAAGAGAGAGAGGGAAGAGCGAGTAAGAGGGGGGGGGAGAGGAGAGAGAGGGGAGAGAGGAGAGAGAGGGGGGGGGGGAGAGAGGAGAGAGAGAGAGAAAGAGAGAGAGAGAGAGAGAGAGGGGGGGAGAGAGAGAGAGAGAGGGGGAGAGAGAGAGAGAGAGAATGAGAGAGAGAGGGGGAGAGGTGGGGAGAGAGAGAGAGGAGAGGGGAGAGGGGAGAGAGAGAGAGAGAGGGAGAGAGAGAGAGAGAGAGAGGGAGAGGGGGAGAGAGAGAGAGAGAGGGAGAGGGGGAGAGAGAGAGAGAGAGAGAGAGAATGAGAGAGAGGGGGGGGGGAGAGAGGGGGAGAGAGAGAAAGCGAGAGAGAGAGAGAGAGAGAGAGAGGAGGGGGAGGAGAGGGGAGAGAGAGAGAGAGAGGGGGGAGACAGGGGGAGAGAGAGAGAGAGAGAGAGAGAGAGAGAGAGAGAGAGAATGAGAGAGAGAGGGGGAGAGAGGGGAGAGAGAGAGAGAGAGAGAGCGAGAGAGAGAGAGAGAGAGGGGGGAGAGAGGGGAGAGAGAGAGGGGGGCGGGATGAGATGTCATGCACTGCCAAGTGTACCTGTTATTATCTAATGAAACCTAGCTTAATAAAAAAAACGTAGAAAAAACTAGTGCGTGTAATGACTGCTATTCAGGTTTCATTGACCGAGATAATGCGGGAGTGAAACACACACACACATTCACACACATTATTATTCACACATTCACACACAGCTATTTCAGTGCTAATCCAACTCTAACGCTGGTTCGGCTCAAACCTCAGTCCTGGCACACAAACGCTGGAATTAAAACCAACTGAGCTCAAGTTTGAGGAAATAAAATCTTGTATACGGATTCTCTTAGAACCACATCTGTGTACTGAGTACTACAAGGTGGTGTGACTACGCCTGGGACCACAGTCAGACATGACATGCGGTCAATAAACCTCACTTAATTTGAACAGCTGTTTCACCATTTTTCTTCGCTTCAATGAGACGCGAGCGCCACATTCCCGCGCAGATCGACTCTAGCTATAGGGCTACGAGTTAACAAGCGCTCTGGTCCTACGTGGGCACACACACACACACACACACTGTCCGCACGGCCGGGAGCCTCCAGCACAGACAGGCCGTAATTAACACACTAACAAGGCTCGCTAATTAAATCGTGGACTGCGGCCATTCTCACAGCCAATCGCACGGCAGCGCGGGAAAACGAGCGCGGATTAGCCGCGGCAGACGGAGCTCCAGCTCAGATCCGTCGCTTCCTCCATGTGGTGGACCAACTGGGGGTTCAGCTGTCACACTGCCCCCATGAACTCCCAGAACACGCGTCGCCTTATTACGTCCCGCAGCGCTCCTCAAAACATGCTCGAGTTACTCAAGATGTCCAGTCGGCTGATATATCGGTCCAGCATCGCTGGGTAACAATATGCAAGGCTATTATTATGATGCCCACAATCAACTAGGGGTGGGCGATGTCTCGCGGCTTGCTCCACGCGAAAACGTGAAAAGACTGACAGTGGCATCGGCAAATCAGATGGCAGACTGGGGCGGGGCTTAGCATTTATCCACCTGCCGGAGCTATGATTAGGGTAGCAGGCGAAGGCCAATCCTTGGGGTAGGGGTAGGGTAGAGAGCTGAATTGACTAGAAACGGACGCAAACGACTTGGTTCAGAAGAAAACCAGCACTGGATCTGTTTTTCTGGGCATGGGAACAGAAGTAAAGGTGTAAACATGCTTTAATGATATTCTCGTGATGTGTAAACGCGTTGTGCAAGGTTTTCACTCGACGTTTACACTGGCTATCGCTGGTCAAGCGCATAAACACTACACGTAAGCAACATTTCATTTGAGCTTGTTCTTAAGGCAACTTCTGGACAAGAACTTTATTCCCAAAAACACGTTTAATTTTAAAGCTCACAGTGAGGAGAGATTTATGAAGTGTCTTTTCCAGCGCAGTGAACAAACTTATCGCAGTAAACAAAATGATAATCGAATACAAGCTGGAACTTTCTGTCTATTTTTTTCCCTTTTGTGGCCCCTAACCACAAAAAATATATATATAAATGTCTACATAAAGCCAGCTGTAAAGATCTGACAAATATCAGGTTTTACTTTTTTATCTCACGTATAATAAGGTCTCTCACAAACAATATTGACTCCACACAAAACATCGAAACTAAAGCTTTTTATTTGACACCTTTATTCATGCCCTCTCACGGCACATACAATAATATTTCCAAACCATATACACACACACAACAGCCACTAGAAGCATCGCCTCACCCCCAAAAAACCCGCCTCGTTCTCCCTCAAAGAAATTCTCCGCTCACTTCCAGCTCGCCGCGTCTTAAATCCCCGAAATGAGAAAGTGAATGAGATGGGATTACACGGCTATCAGAGCAGATGAAGGTCGAGCACACCTTCCAATTAAAAAAGGATTAGAGCCACCGGGCTCGCACGGAGCACGTAGTTCGCCTCTGCTCCTTCCGTCCTGCTCTCGTCCCTATTTACGCTCAGTACGCCCTGACATTCCCTGCGCAGAGAGCTAGCAAGTTATGCCATTTTTACGCATGTCAGGATCTCCAGTTTTCAAATTAATAACCAACACACGTCTGCTTTACCATCTTTGTGAGGTCCTTCCATCGACTCCCATATAGACTAGGTGTAAATAATCAGACTCTCCAGGATTTCACAATTTTGCGACGCAAACGGCTAACTCAAATTCAGCAAATTCATCACGACCTTGCAATTCTGAATCACTACCGCAACTTTTCCACAACCTTGACTAATCATCGCCTGTGAAGCTTTTGGAACCACATCAGTGAACTCACTTTGAACATGCTAGCAAGACACATGGAACTTGTCATAAAAATCTTCACCAAAAAATAAATTAAATGGTTAATAAGTTAACTCAAATAATAGTGGTTTTGTTAGTTAGTCAGTCATTATCTGAACTGTGGGGACCAACCCTAGGCGTGTGCCAACACACCGTGGTGCTTTATAGTGGTTTTATTCGATAATTTTAATGAATGGTTAACAAACAACTATAAATCGCAACGTCTTTCCACAACTTTGACTTGCGCCTAAAACACCAAAATGTTTTAGAAAAGCTGCTGTAAAATCAGGCATTTTAAGCCGCAACTATTTTTTAAAAAGACCTGCAAAATCCTGTTTACTCTAAAACTAATCTTAACTCGACCAATAATGTCCCTGGCCAAGACCTAAATTAAAGTTTTTCCTGTTGCGAAGATATTGGCCTTTTGGCGTAATTCCCACAAAAAGTAATCATGTGTTAGGAGTTACCCCGTGATTGGTGCTGCTGTTGGTTCAAGTTCGACCAGTTAATCTACCACAGAGGGGTTCTTTGCGAGCGGCGTACCGCCCCTGCGATTGCTACCCGACGCTGCTCCACCGATGGTCAAAAGTAGACGTCACATTTGGTCGCAGGCCAGTGATCGCCAATGACTGAACAAAATTGACACTACAAAAAACTCACTTTAAATTAAATAAAAATTTAAAAAGAATTTCAAAAATAAAAAGATTTTGTGATTGTTGAGGATTTTTTCTTGGCGTCAATTAAATCCAAAACGACAAATACAGTAATAAAGGAGTCGATAAATGTTAGATTGTTGAAAGGATGTTGGGTTCTTCTTTTAAGTCGCAGTGTTTTTCGCCATTTTCTCCTTGTTAGGACATTTGCTGTCTATCTCAAGGTTTCATTCCTAGCTCTCGCTGTCATCCTCTGTCTCTCTGTCTTCATCTCTCTCACCCAATTTCACTGTCTCTCTCTCAATCTGACCACCCCATCTATCTAATCTTCACTCAACTCCCCATTTTGGTCTTACCCACTGTTCACAATAAAAACACATTGATTCTTCCTCGCTTTTGCTGTGATCCTTTTTTTCCATATGACTATATGTAAAATGGCATTATTATCAATATTACCTGAACTGCCATCCCAACTCAGTTACAAACTGGAGCTCTGTCCTGGGAACTTATGGAACAACCCTGGGCGGTATGCCAACACACCACAGGGCACACACACTCACACAATCACAAACACATTCTGCCACCTTATTATGCTAATTTTAGAGTCAATTAATTAACCCATATTGCATGCCTTGGACTGCACTAGAAACCGAGCACCCGTGAGGAAACCCACGTGAAAACGGGGAGAGCATGCAAAACTCCACACACAAGCGCCTCACGCCGCCTCCGGGGTTTCAAACCCAGGACCTTTTGTGCTGTAGAGGCTGCAGGCCAACTGACCAACCATCGTTTCACCAGCGCTTCCATTATATATATATGGTGTTAGGATAACGGTCGTTCGCCAGCGACGTAACCGATCACCACACGTATTGTCGGCTTTAAACCGGATCTTGGGTATTACGCAAGACATTGCGCACAGCCACGCGCGCATGCAGTATTGCAAGACTAACAGAGGCGTTTTTCACTTTTGAATGAGGTGACATCGGGCGGGCGATTTTAAATGAATTTTGGGTGCGATATGGCGCCGTATTATCGCTACTACTAGAGCACGCAATTAACAGCGGTAAAAAAATTGCAGCAATTTCAAAGTCACGCGCGCAATGTGAAACTCGAGAGCAACAAAATTAAGAATCGAGGCAAGCGGTTGTGATAATATTGCGCCAAGAACTGTATTTTTTTCCTTCCGCAGTGTCTGTCTGTCCCCTAATTCAAGCATAAACACAGATGCTAAGCCGTCTCACAAGATGATCACCAGATGATCAGCCGCTTTTCCATAGTTGAGGGACACAGGCTTCAGAAATCTGATAAAATCACCTCTGCCCAGAATAAATAATGCCAAGTAGGTATTACTTTCAGATGTCGGTGTCATCGAGTTGTTACATTTTATTTTTTTTTAATTTGTAAAGAAAATTGGTTATGAAAATAAAGCATTATATTAAAGAAAATTAGATTTTTGTTTGTATTTGCTGTAGAGCTGCCACTATTATATGTCACTATTATAAAAGTAACTAGTAAACAGGAAAAAGTAACTACCTTGTTATATATTAAAAGTTGAAACCCACATTTTGTATGTCGATGTCGTCGACTACTGCAGCAGCTCAATTCTTTCTGTTATCTGGGAAAAAATCAGTATCGAGGGTATCGCCCATCATTACCTTACAAAAAAATTGGTAATCGAATCACAAGAAAATTGCAATCTGCACCCTAATACACACATATATATATATATATATATATATATGTATATATAAATATATATATTTAAATATATACAATATATATAACACCTAACTAGAGCTGTAAAAGTAACAAAATGTGAATCTTTCAAAAAAACCCAATATTTTCTATAAGAGATTTTGCCTCATCAGGAATGTCCCTCAGATACAAACAAGATCCACATAAAATGCACAAAAAACCTGACAAATTCAGGTTTTCTAATCTTTTAGTGGATATTCAGGTCCTCACAACCACATAAAGACTTGCTCACACCCCCACACACATACACACCCCTATCGCACAAAAATGCCCAACCATTGTAAAGGCAGATGACAGATACAGCCTATAATCACACACACACAGACGCAATGATCTCACAAAGCCAGTCTGTGTAGAGCAGCTATAGCAGCTGTAATCACTGCACGCTAGAAGTAGCAAGACAGCAGCACTTATAAGGAACAAAGTCCCTGCAGCGCAGGACTGTAATGTTGTGATTGTTGTGCATTCGTCTAGTACGGCATCCTGAATATGGTCAACATGGATGCATAGCTAGGACTGGCATTGAGGGAGACATTGGCATTGGGGGGGTGGGGGGTTGGGGGGGAGCATGTTGTCTTTGTGCTGTGCTTTTTGCAGTTTAGCATCTTCTGAAATATTGATTGCAGCCAATTAGCTAAATCACAAGAAGCAAAAGACTTAAGCTCAGCTTTCCACTGAGAGGATACAGCACGTTGCTTTTAGATACTTCCATTGCTCATGCTTAAGTGAATAAGTTCCCTGTTTTTGCCATTTTCAATATAAACAGTGCAAGTGAAAGTAGGCGATGTGACACAAATTGATGACAAGACGCTAACTTATGGAACTTGAGCATCAGAAACTTGCGGAACTACTCGCAAGGTAAATGACAACAAAGAGAGTGCTTTTATGTGACTCTGACCAATCAGGTCTGCAGATTTTAGAACTTGGTACCTGAAGGGTAATTTTAAAAAATGACTACAATACATTTTGAAATGGAAGGATGGTTTAAAACAGATGATCCAACTTTTAAAAGGATGGCGTAGCGTAAAGCTGCCTGTTCCAGTCAATACGGAGAAGAAGCTCTGTTAAGCTTACAAAGATTTACTTCTTTTGGGGAACGGCAAGGGTGATCTTATTTAGCCATCGGTGTGTGTCGGAGATACTTTAATTGTTTTTCCTGGCACAGCCATGTGCACAGATAACAAGTAAGTCTCTGCAGGTGGAAGCTACATTTTATTCCGGCCTAATCCATTACTCTCCGCCTAGGAACGGGCATGAGGGAAAGCATATGGTGATAATTATTAATACATTACAGTGCTGCTGCTAACACGAGCATACAGAGAAACAGAGCTCAAGGTGACAACAGGGCATTAACACGTGGAGTGCAAGGAACAAGGATATTATTAAAATTGTTCAGAAATAGCTTTTTACAGTTCTTGCATGGTGGGGGAAAGCATTAGACTACTATTATCTTAAACATAAAGGCTGATGGTCCTTTGCTAAAATGTGATTTCATGAGGAACTTTTCCTTCTCGTTGAACCTTAGAATTAATTTGATTATTTGGGGTGGAAAAAGGGTTTTTCAAATTTTGCGGAACCAGCCGAAACGTTTTATTCATTGTTGCATTGCAACGCTTCGAAGATTGAAAGTACCTCCTTTCCATTATGGGTTCTTTATGGCAAAATACTGGCTTTTAAAAGGCATTGATACATTTATATTTGCAGCAATTGTATCTTCCATTGCTTAATTTCAGAGCTAATCCCTCTGGAGTAAACAGGGGTTAGGAGCCTTACAGATGTGCTCAATGGTGGTAGTATATGGAGAAAAAAGTCAGACTTCAACCCGAAAAATGCAAAAATTACAGCAAAAAAATACTGCCCCCAAAATATTGTGAGGTCAGTTATTTTCAAAAACTCAGTTCTACTGTAGATAAAATACCATCTCGTGCAGCTCCTGTCACAGACACCCATACAATATTGCAAGTATTAAAATGTTAACTAAATTAACAATAAAGAAAGGCCGCACATGAACGCCTCTTATATCATTGTAAAAAGATTCAAAACCAACGTTTTCAAGTCATCTATTAAACATTTATTATGCAATAAATATCGCACCTAAGAAATACGGATTGTCGCCCTCAATGTTGAGACCTACATGAAGCACTGTATCGTACAGCTCTGCATAAACACACTGGCAGTTGCATTAAAAGTCGTGATACAGTTCAAGAAACGACTAAAATACTGCAAATGCACTGACCTCGCCTAGAAAGATAAGGTTTTCAAAACCGGATGTTTTAAATATCTGTTAAATATTTTTTCTGTACAACATACACCAAAATCTAGGCGAGCACAGCTACCGTTCAACGGATGAAACGAAACATTGCGCCGACACCAAAAGCAAAGTTGCACAAAACGCAGTAAAAAAGTTAATTAAAATCCACGAACACCGCAAATGACCGACGCTCTCAATTCTTTCATCCTGACTTTGACGGTAATTCTCCACTAACGGCTCGGACTCCCGGTCCAGCCCCCTGGATATAACCAAATCCCCGCTGTCTCGGCTCACAGTAACCGGAGAGTTTTCCGCATCGGGGTAAACGAGCTCAAAGCTGGCCGACTGAAGTGACCGGGTTAAGATTGACGATCACTGCGCCAATACCGGCGTCCTCGACACGCTGACGATCACAGGTTTGTCAGATCCAGGACGGACCGCGAGCGCCCTGGAGGTCGGGCCGGCCAGGTCGACGGGGACGGGGACGGCGGCGGGAGCGCGGGCCATTGCCGGGGCTGATCTCGATCTCCATTTGGCGACTGCGCGAGGGCCATCCAGATCGCGCGCAGACGCTGAACTTTGCGGGCGCGGCGAGACCGAGGATGGAGCGACCAGCAGGACGTCGCCTGGGGCACCACGTGCGCCGTCGGGAGCGAGATGAGCTCTGCGTTCTGTTTCGCCGTCGGTGTCCTCTGCTGCTCACTTTTGTACACCACCGAGCGCAGCGCCGTGGCGTCGTCCAGTCCGGATTTTGACGTCCGCCGAGTGGCGGGAAAGTGGCCTCCGTGGTCATTTGTGTCCAGCACATCAACGCGCACCGAGTACCACATACTTTCTGTGCCACCACCACGCGCCTGCGGCTGCGGCAGCAACGACGCAACCTGGGCGCAGCAAAGAGCCAGCGCTAGACGCAACCGGAAAGCGCCGCTTCCGGTCCAGCACGCGCGCACTTTTCAGCAAACGTGGCCCTGCTTGTGGTGCGCGAAGACCCGAAAGTCCCTGCCGCCGTCGCCAACCAGCTTCAGGTGCGTTCTGCCGGAGCACCACTGGCGTGCGTCGACGCGCGCTCACCGATGTTCTTCCAGCCTGTTGACTTTAGGAGCCCGGCGGCGAAGTTCTCAAACACGTGCCCGTGGAAAAACGCAGACCGCCTCGTCCGCCTTGTTGTTTCGCGAATACAAACCAAAAGGTCACGCAGCAAGACAGAAAATAGTCTGGATCATATGGTTATTTCTTGGACGACCATTTTTCTGTGGGTCACGAGGCGACGTTTCAATTGCACAACATAGTATTTTTAAATTCCCACCGCACGTCGCTGTTGTTTAGCGCGAATCGGTCATGTTCCGTTATCCGGATTTCATAGCAATACCTCTGTTTATCCGAGACGGTAAGTGGATGTTCTCTTCTTGCGCCTGGCCTGCGCTCTGCTCGCGCTTCAGCTTCAGGAGCTGTGGCAAGAGGCTAAAGCTCGCGTGAGTTTGGACAAGAGCGGAGGGGAGTGAGGAGAGAGGAGAGGAGGCGGGCTTGCTGAGTCCGGAGGGCGGGGCTTAGTGAAACGGAGTGGGCGGGCTGCTGGGAATCTCAGGGGAAGCCCACTTCTACAAGCTGTTTTTCAAATAAATAAGACGAAACAAGCTTGAATAGATTGTTACGGTGTCTAGCTGCTTTAAAGGTAATGCTTGAAAAAGAAAAAAGACACATTTTCCACTGTTAAAAACTAGAAAGTGGCACTTAGGATCTTCAAGTCAAAGCCCTGACCAGAGTTTTGTTTTTACTATTTAAAATCCCCTGCAGATTGGAACTAATCAAAATAGACCTGCTGAAGCCAGATTTTCACATCCCTGCTCTCTATTTTAAAACAGATGTTCCAAAAAGAGTTCTTTGGAAAAATCAACCCTTTAAATTAAGCAAATGCTGTCAATGATCCAGATCATGTTTCAAACGAGGATGTAAATTATGTGGTTTGTCCGTCAAGAAGCATATACTTTAACTAGGATCCATCAGGAAACCTTAATTTTTATGAATTATTTGCAACACTTTTATTTACATGAAAATCCATCATCTAGTCTGATCTGCAGTGCTGACTTCGATACAGAACTGTGATCTCCTCACGACACACGTCTTTACATGCTTCAAGGGACGAGAACAAGTTATGGAGGAGCCGATTAATTGGCCTGCGCAGCGTCCCTCTTAATACTTATTGATTTCTTTCCCTCCCGCCGAGCGCTGGGCCGAGGCGATTTCTCTCCTGTGAGCCGCGTCCAAATTTCAATTAGAGATTTATCTGGCTCCTCTAGTGCACTGTAATAATATTAGCAAGCCAGAGACCGAGAGGTATGAGCAGGACGGACAGGAATGTGAACAGCAGGTAAAGTAGAGCCGGACAACAGGCAAGCCCACTTTATCACACGAGCTGCTCATTTTAAAATGTCATCCGTAAAGAATGAGATGAAAGAAGGAAAAACAGAGGGAGAGATGTGATGAAATGCAGCAAAGATGCAATTACGACTGAAGAGGAAATTGAATGTGCTCTCTTTACCTCTCACGTGCATTGTCTCTCTCCCTCCTTCTCCCTGCCATGCATACAGAAAGAACACATAATTGCATTTAAATAGAGCTGCTAACAGTATTAAAGTAAATTAGACCCCCATTGTACCTTCAGAGAGTGACTCGTTGTTCCATCATATGTCAGAAGATGCTGCATGAAACTTTTTCGGTACTTCAGAAAGGGTATTAGGAATGGGATGTGATGACTTGAACGCAGAGTACAAATTATAGTGTTGACAATTGTTGGGTTGGGAAATACGTTGTCAGAAAATAAGGAGGCTTAGGTAAAAGGTGGAAAAGTCGGAGTGGCTGGTGAGGGGCACTGGATAGATAAATACGTAGACAGCTGGATGGATGGATGGATGGATGGATGGATGAATGGACAGACAGACAGACAGACAGACAGATAGATAGATAGATAGATAGATAGATAGATAGATAGATAGATAGATAGTGAAAGAGAGAGATGGATAGACAGATGGATGAATCACTGGACGGATAGACAGTGAGGGGCAGTGGATAGACAGATAGACGGACAGATGGATAGATAGATGGATGGATGGTTCGATGGATAGATAGTGAGGGGCGAAAGATAGGCGCAGCAGATCTGCATGCCTGTGTTGACATCTAACAAAGCTTAGGTAAAGAATGAAATGTGCTTCGTTCTCTCTCACCCTCTCTCCTTACCTTTTTCTTCCCATGATGCAAAGCACGTACATATTTCACTTCAAATATGCATTTGCATGTTTTATGCATTGTTTGTTTTCACCGCTTAGATATTTTTTCTGCTGCTAACAGACTATAACACATGTATATTTTATATAGAAGTCAAATAATTTAAGGTGTGAAACACGACTAAGGTATTTGTATGCTATTATCACAATGCATTAACAAACCATTCTGTTCCTTAGAGTCTCTCTCTCCTTCGCTCCCTCGCTCATATGCATTCCTGTAGCAAAATCCTACCATCCAGAACACTCTGCTCATCCCAGGCATCCAAAATAAAAATATCTGATGCTTTGTTTTTATCTGATTTCTTTATCCTTCCTACATTGGTATAAAAGATTGCTTTCCTCATTACCCATACAGAGCAATTTTTGTTCTTTTCTCCAACTGTTTCTATAATTGAATATAACCACAAGTCCTACATATCTTCAAATAAAATATGGTGGAGAAAGTTCATTTTCTAAAAGCTCTGGCTTGTTATTATTTCTACCTCAGGGTGTATTGCTTCAGTGTAGAGGGCATCAGGGCTGAGAATGTTCCAGAGAGTCAGCCTGAGCCTAATCGGAGAGAAAAGGCTTGAGAGTCAAGCTCTTTTTCGCAGTGTTACGGTGTGAGGAGCTGAATGGGGTTAAAGTGGCTTTTGCTGAGTAGTTCTTGGCTTTCCAAAAACTAGTTCACTGAACCCCATTAAGAAAGGATCAGCAGAGACACAATCTTTGGTAGAGCTGCGAAATATATCGTTTTGCAAGATGTGCAATATCAAGTAAAGAGAATTAAATCATGCTACAACTGAAAACTCACACTGTTCTTAATTTCAATTATGTATCTACAAGAGAACTGTGTTTGATATAAAATGATTTACTCTGATTTGAGACCATTCCGGGAACTTACAGGCGCCAGGCGCCAATACACTGCAAGGCGCGCACACTCACACAATCACACTCTCAATCACACCTTGCAGGCCAATTCAGAGTCGCCAATTAACCTACAGTGCATGCTCTCGGACTGTGGGAGGAAACTGGAGCACCCTGAGAAACCCCACGTGAACATAGCCATTTCATACATAACAAAAATTCTGGATCCATGTCACAAATTTCATTAAAGAATTACTGCAATTAGCGATGTATCGGAATCATATCATATTTTTTTTTAGTCATCAGCATCAGACCGATGCTATGATTTACCTGTTTTTTTCCACTAATATTTTATGACACATTTATAGTATGTCGGAAAGGTAGTGCTTGTGCCAGGCATGTCGAAAGTCTGAGGTGGGACTTAATATGGCCCACCTCCTCTGTCCTAAAATGTATGGTGTTATTTAGTGGCAAAATTCTGAGCATGCAGTGGAACTCTGGTGAGCAAAATGTCTCGTTGCGCTCAGCTCCTTCCTCATTTAGCGGTATCAACAGATGTAAGCATGAAAATATTGGAATCGGCCAATAATTCCCTTATCGTGCATCCCTAATTGCAATGTCATTTTTTCCATAGGGGTCTTTCCAAATATAGCTATTCACGTCATATGTATTTTTGCTACATATAAATATTTAAAATACTGCAATGTCTGATATTTCCCAGATAAGGTTCTGCAAATATGTAGCAAGTTGTTGAGATGGTTTAATTCTTTCCAAAGTTAATCAGGTAATATGATTTTTTTTTAAAACCCTCCTGTTTGTACTAATTAACGTGAATGTTGAACAATAAACCAGCTTTGCTGCAGTGACACTTCTCATGCATAACCAATTGAGCGTGCACACTATTACAGATCAGCTTCATAGATCATCCCAATGCCACCGATACCCGATCCAGCTATTTGAGTCATAATCGGACCGATATCCCATCCACGTATCGTGCCGTGTTTAGCTATTATTTTACTCTCCAGCTCTAATCTTTGGCTCCGGTCTCCATCAAGGCCAAAAAGGGGACTGTGACACAATTTCAGAAGATTGTGCTATTCATTAGTGCAAATTGAACTCAAAAGCCAACAAAAACACACTGTCAATATGTCAAAATATTGGGAAATGGCGAGAAGCGGCGCCACATTGGCACCCGGTGCCTGTCATTTTTTCCACCTCCTCACCCCCACTTCCCGTTCTGAAAAAGCCAAATCACTGTTATGATCCGAAACAACACTTTCTGGCACATCACCCTTGGCAAAGAGCGACATTCAGTAACGTTTGTTCAGTGGCGTCGGCGTTCGGCGGGGCTCGTAAAGGCGTGCATCGAGTTTTTAACGCGTTTGCCCTTGGCTTCAGCACTTTTACAATAACAATTTGGCTTTGAGACATAAAACCTAATGATCGGGTCTGTCATATTTGCATACGCGGGGACGGGAGGGAAGGGGCGGGCGGCGGAGGAGGGCTATTGCTTTTTTTTTTGTGCGAGATGCCAGTTACGGCCGCGTAATTAGAGAGTCTGGCAGCGGAGGCCCGTCGTCAACAGCAGGGCCCCGGCAAGGCGCGCAACGTATTTCCCGTTAATGAGGCTTGTCACCGCCTGCTTTTACCCCCCGTCTCCTCTCCGCAACTCACCCAAGACACTCCAACGCACGCTGCCCGGGCATAATCAGCGCATAAACACGCTCATTACATCTGCTGCCGAAATAAAAAACCCCTCTAAACGTCCTCTGCGATAACACCCCGCTTCAGGGTGGAAGGGAGGAGGGCGGGGGGATGCGAGACGACGGAAAAGAATTCCAGAAATATTTGCAAAGTCAAATGGATAGAGAAGGAAAAAGTCTCATCTGACAGGAAACAGTGTTCAGCGATTAACTGTAGTTGGATTTGAACTCTTAAATACATCTCAATGGATTATTTTCAAACATAATAAATGCAAAAAGTGCATGCTTCATGTGCCGTTTGTGTTCACTGTGTTTGAAAAGAATCCAATGTGCAAACGTTTTAAGGCACCCAACATTTCTTTATATTTTGCTAGGAAAAATGAAGGGATGCACGATATGGAAATCACTGGCTGATGCTGATATCCGATATTTCTCATGCTGACATCTGCCGATGCCGATACCGAAGCTGATAAACGAGGAAGGCGGAGTCGAGTGTGAGCGCAGGCAGATTTGAGCGCTTAAGACGATAATTTTGCTTGCCAAAGTTCCACAGCCAGTTCAGAACTTTGGCACAAAAATAACGCCGTAACCCTGACATTTATAACACAGCACCAAGTCAAGCGAGCGTGAAAGCAGAATTTACATTAAAAATGAACATTTTTCACATATTCACGCAGAGTTGAGCTCGTAAAGTTGAGATTTTGATGGCAATTTTTCCATTGCAGTCTCAGAATTTTGGCACGAAATAACATCATACATTTTAAGACAGAAAGTGTGGGACTTTGGACATGCCTGGCATGAGCGCTACCTTTCCAACGTCCAATAAATGCGTCATCAAATAGCGCAGGAAATATTGGGCAAATTTCAGTCGATTCCGATATTACAGTAAATTCCTACAATTAGATAAAGGTCTATTGATTAAACATATTCTAAAACGTTGCAGATGTAATTTAATTACTAGTTAACTCCTATTTGAATTCCAGGCTAATCCATGACTCTAGAGAGTTATTTTAATCGGCTTTATTTTAGCCAAACTAATTACCCTAAACATATCAATGATTGTTAAAACAATTACATACAAATTGCTATAAATTGGTTGAGGGCTTCTACTGGCTACAATAATGCGGAGCTTAAGGCTTAATTGCCGTAACAGGAGAAGCTGTAATTCGTTTTTTCCTCTCGCACACACAAATTTTTGAAATACCTTATTAGATATGTTGTGTGTGTGTGTGTGTGTGCGCGCTTTATTGCCAATGGACTGGATGTAAAGCATAACACACTTTTTTAAACTAACACTTTTCTCTAACCATAGTTTGACTCCAACATCAAAAACTCCCCAAATCATTCCTACCTACGCATATAGGCAGTGATCAAAGCGTGTGTCACATTTCGTTGCCTTTGAGTTGTACAGCATCTTGTACAACTCCACTTCCAGGGTCATCCTTCAAGACTTAAGAAACAAACTTCCTCTTATCAGCTATCAAACTTCACAACTCCTTAATCTCTTCAAACACTAACTGAAGATCCATTTCTTCAAAGCGCACCGAGGGGAATAACTGCACTTCAGTGTTTTTAACTAATTTATTTATCATTGCTCTGTGCATTTTTGGGTTATGATCTTAAGCAACAACTCTTCATTTGTGCAATCCTTTTTTGAAAAGGCCTGATGGGGTCGTAACTACAATACTAGCAGAAGCAGTTAACGAGGGGTGCGTTTCCCAAAACACAGTTGGCAACTATGTACAACTAACAAGCAACTTACATAGCGTACATTAGCAAGTAACATAGCGTACATTAGCAAGTAACATAGCATACATTAGCAAGTAACATAGCGTACATTAGCAACTAACGTAGTGTACATTAGCAACTATTGTAGTGTACGTTAGCAACTAACCTAGTGTACATTAGCAACTAGCATAGTGTATATTAGCAACTAACATAGTGTACATTAGCAACTAACACAGTGTACATTAGCAAGTAACATAGCATACATTAGCAACTAATGTAGTGTACATTAGCAACTAAACTAGGGTACATTAATAACTAACAGTGTACATTAGCGACTAACATAGTGTACATTAGCAAGTAACATAGCATACATTAGCAAGTAACATAGCATACATTAGCAACTAACGTAGTGTACATTAGCAACTAATGTAGCGTACATTAGCAAGTAACATAGCGTACATTAGCAAGTAACATAGCGTACATTAATAACTAACATACTGTACATTAGCAAGTAACATAGCGTACATTAGCAAGTAACATAGCGTACATTAGCAAGTAATATAGCGTATATTAGCAAGTAACATAGCGTACATTAGCAACTAACGTAGGGTACATTAGCAACTAACATAGCATACATTAGCAACTAACATAGCGTACATTAGCAAGTAATATAGCGTAGATTAGCAAGTAACATAGCGTACATTAGCAAATAATATAGCATACATTAGCAACTGACGTAGGGTACATTAGCAACTAACGTAGTGTGCATTAGCAACTAACGTAGTGTACATTAGCAACTAACAAAGTGTTGCTAACATAGTTAGCAATGCGTTAGCAACCATACTTTTGGGAAACGCACACCTCAATACTGTTAAGGTTTAGTTGGTAGTGTAACAGGGAGTTGGCCCCAAGAGCTAAGCCAAGTGTCTGGAGTCTGTACCATCACCTGGTCAGTAGTTTATTTTCCCTGTGTCACCGACCTTTTCCATGTCTCTGTCTAAATTGTCCGACCTGAGCCAAACCCTGTCGCTTTCTCAACCAAGCGGTATCGTAGCTGCTTTTTCTTCTGCAAGGAATCCAGCAGCAACAGAGCAAACAGAGCGTGAGAGCGGTGATTGAGGAGGTCTGGCCGAGAGGCAGATCTTGAAGATCAGGGCTTAGAGAGGAGGAGACATCAAACCCCCGCTGACTGCCTTTGTGGGCACAAGTCCTTGGTTCAGCGTGTAACTATTGTTGCTTGACGAGTGCAGCTTAGCGACTTCCTCTTCTTCCTCCTTCCCTCCCTCCCTTTCTCTCTCTCTCTCTCTCTCTCTATCCCTCACTTCTTTTCATGTACGTCTTGAAGTGTGCAGGCCTTTTTTTCCATCACTGAAGTGGAAAGTGAGCATGGGGCCGAGAGGTCAGGCTTCAGTAAGTTCTTATAAAACTGCTCATGATCAGAACCCCTTTGGTTGGACACAAAGCAGGCGGGCTTAAGGTCAAAGGCAGCGGATCAGAGTCGGACTTTAAGACTTTAGACCGAAGGTATCCCCCTCCCTCCGTGCCTCCCTCCCTCCACACATACACACACACGCTTAGGTCTTGCTGTCTTTCTGAGGTACTTCCATTGTCACCTGGAATTACTAGATCTAAACAATATGCCAGCTACACATAGCTAGGAGTGTAACGGTTCTGAAATCGCAATACAGGATAATGCCTCAGCTTGGCCTCACTCCTGTAGCATTTGATTTCACAATGTGGACTACAACACAGGTAGCCCAAACACTGCACCATCAAATTCCAACTCAAATTTCCGCTTGGTGTTTTGCTTACAGTGGCGCTTCCGAACATTTTGCTGGGGAACATTTTTACTCATGCAAATAAAATGAAAGAAAGTGAAGAAGTGCACAATTTTGGTGACATTGCAAGGCTCTTTGTTACTTTTGCCAGCAGTCATACCACCTACAGTTAAGGTCCTGACTCCCTGAGCTCATAAAAGATCTCCGGCCATCTTTCTAAAACAGCATGGGTGGGAACCTGATGTGCTGCTAAAATCACCCACCGCAGCCCTTTCAGATCCTCCTAATCATCCCCTATCTCTAATTGGTGAATTCTCTCCTGCCCCTTCAGCACCTCAGCTAATGTGTGGTGAGTGTACTGGTGCGGAATGGCTTCTGCACCACAGCATCCAGGTGGAGCCGCACATCAGTGCTGGTTAAAGTGACTCTGTACTGATGTTGTAAAGTGCTTTAGGTGTCTACAAAAGGGCTATAAAAATCTAACATTCCTTCACTGAGTCATTATGGAACAATATAAGTTGTTGATCAGCTAAAACCAGCATGATGGCCAAGCTGTTGCAGTTCATTAGGCTTCTCCTCTTGTGCTAAATATTAAACAGCTATGCACGCCAAATCATAAAGATGTACATCACAGAGCACAGCAACATCCAACCACACCCTTAAAAATGCACAAAAAGGCTGAGTGCAAAACAGATGGGAGTTGGGGTAAGGGCCTTGAAAAATTAAACAAATCTCAACAAATGCCACAAACAAGGTGAAAAAGCACTAGATATGTGTAGAGTGAAGTGATCTGCTCCAACGCAAGCACTATATTTGTAATAATGACGTGTTGTGTTAGAACATCAGCGTGAAACCTACATCCAGAGACATGTAATAGAACGCGTGTTTTGCATTTCCCCCTGCTTTAAACACCAGGTTCAGGGCGTGAAGAGTTTGATAATTAGGTGACAGATGAGACGAGTCGTGAGATTTAATTCGGGGAAAGTGCTAAAACGCCAGTGAAGCGAGTTTTGCAGCCTGACTCTAAACAGTACACAGATGTCCTTTACATCCTGACGCATTAGGCCTTCTATTTTTAATAATAACTTTGATTAAAATGCACTTGTCACATGTGAAATGCAGCTGAAAGTGTTTTTTGGTATATGTGCAAATTTAAAAAAGCAAAAAACAAAACGGAACAATACCTAACAACACATTTAAGATAAAAGGTGAAGAAATTATTATGAAAAATGTTCAAAATAATGAGTCATAACCTTTCCTTTATTTGCTTTTCTCTCAAAAGTCCAATTTCCGCCATTTCTAACAAAACTCTGAAAGTCAAATAACGTTTATCTTTCAACAACTTTTATCAAAAAAATAAACCAAATGAACTCAAGTTTACAACTCAGCTATCAAATCAAGCTCATGGTCTCAGCCTCAACCTCAGGGCAGGAATTTGGCATTAAATTATCGAGATATCTGTATACAAAAGGTTTGCCTTTTAGTCAAACTGTTTCTCCCACAAACTACTGACACAATTGAGTCACAATTGAAAAGAGATTCAATCTTTTAAAACTATGGAATTGCTGTCCATCTACCGGTCAAGCACGGATATTGGAATGGCGTCACCGTTCCGTCTAATAGCTGATTCCAGATCAGCAGACATTAGACGCTAGTAACTGAAGCGACATGAATTAGACAGTATATTATTCCCTCATTATCGGAGATTACCTGCAGATATTGTATTTAATTCAGATTTATTAAAACAGTACATGTGGTGAAAAAGTACTATTTGCATTTTGTTGTTTGGGCAACGTTCTGTTTAGATTTCCCTTACAAACATTTTAGGCTTGTGGCAAACTTTGTGGAAAACGTATGGCAAACTATTGATTTTAAAGTTTTATTCTTTGTTACTAGGTTTATCAGAATATTTATTGTTTGTGGCAAGTTTATATAAAAAAAATTCCAGCAAATATTAGTGTCTTAAGCTACAATTCAAAAACACAAAATCCAAAAATACTGCTACGGTTCAATACAAATTATTTAAGAAACACACCTGGATAAGAAATATATGGAAGCCCGTTTCCACCAGCGTGGTAAAAATATTTATAATTTAAGTTAAAATATCTCAAAATAATGACTTAGTATCTAAAAATAAAGACTTAATATCTCTACGAAATCAATTAAGTTGGTTAAGTATTATATCTATACTATACAGTAGTTTTTTAATTCTTGTGTCCTGGATATTAAACATTAGAAATGAACTGGGATCTGAGGAATCAAATACTGAAATAATCAAATGAGAATTTGTTTGCCAATACTGGCAAATTTGTCACCAGAGGTTCAGTACAAGTTTACCTTTACTGGCAAACTGTGCACTAGAGATTGCCACTACTTGCATATTTGTCACCCAAAGTTCACTGCACGTTTGCCATTACTGGCTAATTGTTTTGGCAAATCACTGGAAAAAACCATTTGCCACTAATTGCAATTTGTCATTGTGCCAGAACATTGCTGCAAGTTTGCTGCTAGTGGCTGACAATGGCAAACTTGTGGCAACATATTCTGGCAAACTCCACTTTTTGCCACAAATTAACCACAGGTTTGTTGCAAACCTGGCACAAAATTTTGTTTTTGTAAGGGTTTTTCTTTCTCTGTAAAATTGTCACTCAATTTAAAGGACTTTAGGTGCCAAATTCACTTAATGTTTTGAATATATCAGATATAGTAATTGCACATAAGTATAATTTTTAATGAGCTATTGTTTTCATTACAGCACATGACCCAGTAATAATTGGGTCCAGACCCTGCAGTTGACAAAGTGATGTAGAGGATAATGTCAACATTGTGGTCTAGTTTTGAATTAAAAGCTTTTCTGTGTGATGTGAAGCCACGTTAATGCTACATTCATACCAGAATGGTGACAGCATCAAAGCGACCAGAAGTCATTTATTGTCTCAAACTTATGGTAATGAGTTATGAAGCAGTTCCATATGCATTAACCACTGCAAATGTAGAAATGATCCATCAAAGAGGATGCACGATATACTTGTTAACTTTTGCATAATATGAAGTGCATAATATACCTTTTGAAAACTGGAGAGAAATGCACACCGAGGATGCAGAAGGAGTAGGTGGGAGCGAGGTCATTTGGAATGCTAAATCTTGCAACACAAAGATGTTGGTGTGTGCTACTGCACCATCACTAGTTGCGAATCTCTTCTCTTTTCAAAAAATATATGATTTACTTTACTTATCGCTCCTATATTCCTATTGGTTGCTAACAAACTGGATAATAGCATATTACCACAAAGTTGTACCGGCTTATACTTTAATCTTTATTACCCAAAATCAACAAATACCAGTTCCTTTAATGTTCTAATCACCACCCCATGTTTAACATACTGCTATGAAAGTGAAAAATTCCTAATTACAGCGACAGTCTCTCAGGACCAACTTGTCAACTTCTTATTTACTGCTAAATAAAGTTAAATTAATGCTAAATGTTGTATATGTAGGTATTCACATTGATCAGTCATAATATTATGACCAATGACCAATAAAGTGAATTAGAATTGAACCACAAAGCAATTCAGAAAGTGGGCCTTGTGTGATGAATTATGATACGATTACGATGACACCACAATGCAAGAGGCAGTGTGCCATTTCTGGAGACATTCTGCAAAAAAGCCTTGGGTACTGCCATTCATGTGGATGTCACTTTGACACGCATCAGCTATCTAAACATTGTTGCTGACCAAGTCCACACTCCTTCAAAGAAGTAGCATCCCTGAGGGCGGTGAGTTCTTTCAGCAGTTTAATGCACCCTGCCCTACTGCAAAAATGGTTTAAGTATGGTTTGAAGAACACAGCAATGAGTGTGAGGTGTTGATTTGGCCTACACATTCTCCAAATCTCAAGCCAATCAAGCCTCGTGATGTGCTGAAAATACAAGTCAGATCATTGGACGCTTCACCTCACATCTACTGTAAGACCATGATAAACTTTCAGAGGTCTAATTGAGTCCATGCCTCAACGGGGAGGAAGTTATCTTTAAACAGAACTTTAAAGTTTCCAAGTTGCAATATTCTTGTCATGCCTCCTGCGACCGATAGTAGGACCCAGAAGTGGTCGGTCTCGGTTCAAAAGGTATAAAAAGAGTTATTAACTTGCGGCGCATCGCTCTGGCATTCAGTCACCTGGCCCGTCTCTCCGACTCCATCGGCTTCAGCAGTGAGTACTCTCAGTTATTGGGTTTTTCTCTTCGTTAGAGTGTTGTGTTGTTAGAACGCGGATTTGTGTGGAAATCCTTGCTCTTTGTGTAAAACTTCTTAAATCAACTCGCATGGCAATCCTACCTACTCACGTTCTCAGCCGCGTTTGGGTTAACCACCACGCTATACGGGCTAACGGCTAAATCCTAACCAGATCACTGGCGACCTGTGAAAGTTCGGCGTTCGGTTCAAATCCTAACCAGATCCCTGCCTAACCCGGCCGCTGGACAGTTGTTAACGTCTGTCTTTCGTGTCATATCCTAACCAGATCCATGACAATTCTTATGATTAAAAGTAAGTACACTCTCAGAAAAGATGTCTTAAAATGAACACTAACTGTATCAAATTCTTACACATCAAGGCCTAGTCCGCATGGACGTCAGAATCTGGAACAGGTTTTGGTTAAGACAGAAAGCATGCTGCATCATTCTTTGTAAAAATTAGTTACTGGAAAAGCTACAGCGTTTTAAAACTAGTTTTGCTACTGATCGCTACGGAAAAAAATGGTTACGTTAGGGGCATCTACAATTTACCCCCCAATAATACATAACATTATGGTTGAACAGAGTAAATACTTGTGTTCATTGGAAGACATGGGGGTCGGTCTAAACTGTGCTGTCCCCTAAATACTGTGGACCTGGAGAATTCATCACAGCAGGACACAGCCGGTCATGTGGTCTTGGACTTTATTTGAGTGACTGGACAGGTCTGGATGATTGACCACAGCATGACCCATGAGAGACATGTGACTAACACACACACACAGACACACACACACATTTGCTGGCCTTAATGTGCCCGAGTCAATCGAGCGTTGAAGTGCATCCTCTCTCTCTTTCCCTCCTACACGGACAGTGGCTCTTAATCCACCCCTCTTAATTATTCCTCCCCTGGGGAGGGCAGGAAAAGGCCCCCCCACCCGCACCCACACAGCTATTGGATTTTGATTTCCATCTGACCCCGTCCTCTCCCTCGCTCCAGAAAAGCCGGCATTACGACTGGGATAATCTTCTAAATCTCTTTGTTGAGACAAACACGAAGGGAAAAATTGCAAACATTAAAACGGGGGAATTGATTTGCGCAGCTCAGGAAACCTCCCTCGCGTCTCAACGCCCTGGCAAAAGGGAGAGCAAAAACTTTGAGTAAATGATTCGAGAGAGCGTGCGGAGACGTTGCGATCGGGATGACCTCCGACCTCGCCTCAAAGAGATGTGCGGCCGGCCCGCTGCGGTGATGCAGTTACATCCACTTACGCCACGCTGAGAGATAAAGCTGGAGAATTGTCTACAAATCTCTAATCACTGCTGACATCAGAGTCAGTCATAATGCACTGTGCAAACATTTTAGTGCCATCAGCTGGAGCTCTGCGGCGAGGCTGCAACCCAGAATTGGCTCAATCAGGAGCTTTCAATTTATCAAAAAATACAAAAAACAACAAAACAAACAACAACAACAAGTGCCAGAAAGTTGTTTTCTGATGTGACTTCAAGCAAACACATTCTCTACTGTTGCCACCTCTCTCTCTCTCTCTCTCCCATTCACATAGCACATACTTTCTATGCACATATAGTTCTCTCATTCTCTGTTTCTTAATCCAACGTCATTAAATACACCTTTTCTATAGTCATTTTTCCTCATGGGGACCTCTCAAATGTCCCCACAATGCCATAAAAAAATTAATAAAAGTGATTTTAGGGAACAAAAAGCCCCCAAAAGGTCCCCACAATGCATTAAAACGTGGTACACACACATATTTTCACATTATACACATACACTAAGTCTCTCTCGATCTCTTTGTCTCTCACACACACCAACATGCATGCACACATACACACTTTCTATGTATATACCCAGGCATTTACATATATGCATGTACTCATGCTCTCTCTCACTCACACATACACACATTTTCCATGCGTAACATACCCATACTCTCTCTCTCTCCCTCCCTTACACTCTTACATTCTTTAGAAACACAAGCCATTTAATCACCAGCCTGATCTAGCAGAACAAAGGCGGTACATTAATGTTTCCATGGTGAAATATAAGAATTCCTGGGCCGCCGCGTTGCCTGCACGCTCCCTTTTCATGCCCGCCTTCCGCCACAAAGCAATCGCCGTGGTCACACACGCACAATAGAAATGAAATCTTTTTCCCCTCTCTTATAGCCAGCATTTAGCCAAATGCCGCTTTATGGGAATTCAATTTGTACATTCCTTGCTGCACAAAGCCCATTATCTTGTTCAGGGCTGTTTGAGTAATTGCTTCTCCCGCGACCCGTCCACTGTTACATGCAGATATCTTAGTATCAAACCACATAACTCTTTGGACAAAGAAACTCAAAGAACATTTGACTCAAAAAGGAAGCCACGGTCACATGCAAACCTCACAAAGAAAACGGAATTATAGCCCAAGCGATACAGGAGATTTACTGATAGTGATTTTTATAATTGGAAGATGAAAGAATTTAAACAGTCACACTTTACGTATTCCCTTACATTTTCTATGGGGTGGTATGCTATACAGGGTGGTGGTCTTCTAGCAACTTGGGGTCAAGGGTCTTGTTCAGGGACCCAGCGATGATAGTGCTGGAGGTTACGATTTGAAGCCACAACTTCTTGATTCAGAGGCAAGTGTCCTAACTACTAGACCACCATCACTTACACTGCATAGATATTCTGTTCTAATACAAAATCACACCATTCAGGTCTTGTTTGTAATAGTCTTCATTTTGATCTTTTGAATCTATTTTGACCCTTTTTTTTTTTTATATCCTTTTTAACATTTCCTTTCATTTACAGTATTTGCAGCAAAACTGTTTATTTATTTATTTGTTTATTTGTTTGTTTGTTTTTATTGAACACTGCAAAGTTTTTGAGTGAGCAATTAGTAATGAAAAGATACAACATGAAAAGAATTGCGTAACAGCACCTGTCTGACATCCTATTAACTGGTTGTGAGGTGATGGCATCGTCATATTCTAGGCTGTCATTTCACTTTAACAATCTGAAGTTGGAAAACTGCAAAGACTGACTGGAATTTTCAATCAGAAAGACTGCAACAGCATCATGCCATTCCACCAGACAAAAGGCTTGTTGGTCAGCCATTCTTTAAACAGCAAAGACCCCAAAGATATGACATTTTCTTGCTGGTTAAAGGCACTCAAATGGTGAAGATACTGTACATTTATATGTTAGCAAAGAATATTGAGTGTTGAATGTGATTATGTACAATGTTTGCAAATGTTGAAAACACAACATTTAGCAGTGTGTGAAAACACAAAAAGTGCTTTTGCAGTTCACCCTCTAATGGATAAACTGTACAATGACAACTCTATTTTTTTAATTGTCATTTTCAGCTGTTATACACTCTGCTCCTAGTTCCTAATTACCCTCCAGTCCAGTTCTAGTGCTGCAGGGCTGATATCCTGGAGTATTTCCATCATACCTGGTGAGTCAATTCTGCTGAGCTTCTACCTGAGACAAGGTGTCAATGTTCTGAACTCAAGTACAATGGAAAACCTCCAGGATACCAGCCCCCCAGAACCAAAACTGGACACCTCTGCCCTAGAGCAACAATGGTTAGAGTCTCCTATGATTCTAATTTCATGTTCACCATGTTATGTTATGCTTCAGTTACAATGTTTTATTGGACTTGTAATCATGTGATCTTGATTAAACTGGGCACCCTGCTTTTTCCATATGACCAGAGCAATAGAACATAATAATGTGACGTAAAGAATGACATCTGAAAAGGAATTTGGCATTCTGTGTCTTACATTTATGACCTGCATCAGACTTTTATTCCCTAAATACACGAAAAGTCTCTCTGGTGTAACTAAGGGTCTTGTTCAGGGGTATAATGGTGTTCGTTCTAGATGTAGAATATAGACAGACTCCAAGCCACAGCCTTGCTGAGTATCCAGTACTAGTGATCACCACCGCCTAGTGGTTTTATCAGCTTTTAACAAGCAGCTATCTCATATTGGACGATAATGTCAGCGTGCTGATCTATCGTCCAAGCTCTGGTTCGGATTACCAAATGCTAATCTGCTATGAGTAAATCAGAGCATCTGCATTGCCTGCATCTGCATTCTCTGAATTCAGCGGGCGAGAGTGTGGGTGGGAGGGTGTGTGGGTGTAGGTGTGGGCTGAAATCTGGGGAAATATTTTTCCCTCCAGCATGATACACTTCGCCATACGGATGAGCCGCTGAATGCTGAATCACCAAACGTATATGCTTGAGAGGGAGAGAGAGAGCGAGAGAGACAGAGATGGATGCTGAAACCAGACTGCGGTGGACGAGCTAAAAATGCACAGGCTGCTTTACGGCTCACTCCCAAACTGCAAAATGAACTTCTCTCCACTGAAAAATTCTAAAATAAAATATTAAAAATGGTTTCCAACAGCAGTTTCCTCAAAATTCAGGAGAAATTATCTGTTGAAAATATTAAAGAACTATAGAAAAGCCTAAAAAGTACAGTACTGTGCAAAAGTTTTAGGCAGGTGTGAAAAAATGCTGTAAACAAAGAATGCTTTCAGAAATATAAATAATGACTCTTTATTTTTATCAATTTACAAAATGCAAAGTGAGCAAACAAAAGAAAAATCTAAATCAAATCAATATTTGGTGTTACTACCCTTTGCCTTCAAACCAGTATCAATTCTTATAGGTACACTTGCACAAAGTCAGGGATTTTGTAGGATTATAGTCAGGTGTATGATCAACCAATTATACCAAACAGGTGCTAAAGATCATCGATGTCACACGTAGGTTGAAACATAGTCATTAACTGAAACAGAAACAGCTGTGTAGGAGGCTTCAAACTGGGTGACGAACAGCCAAACTCTGCTACCATGGTGAGGTTGTGGAAGACAGTTTCATGTCATGGCAAGATTGAGCACAGCAACAAGACACAAGGTAGTTATACTGCATCAGCAAGGTCTCTCCCAGACAAAGATTTCAAAGCAGACTGGGGCTTCTTTGTTTACAGCATTTTTTCACACCTGCCTAAAACTTTTGCACAGTACTGTATATTTGAGTAAACTTACCTTTTTTGTGCATGGTATTAAATGTGTGGATTTTTTTTTGCACATTGGCTTCTGGTCTGTTCCAAATAAAAGCAGTTAGAATTTGAATCGCTCCACTCAAGTGAACATGATGCATGCAAGAGTTAAAAGCAGTTTGAATCAGATCAGACACAGTGTAAAAAAGCACAAAAATTCATGCATAAAAGTTCATGCATAAAAGTGTTCATCTAAATGTTCAATTTGGCTTTCATAAGTTTATGATGTTCGTATGAAATCCATAAAAACCACTCTCACGTTTTACTCTTCTTGTGAGTTTGAGTTCCAAAAACCAGACAATTTTACCAAAGCACAAATGTAAATGCTCCTCATTTTGATGCAAATGTCACTAACCACATTTAAAACGCAAAATAAATGGATTGAGATGAAGAGAGACTTCTAGTTCCCAACAATTTTGGCAAATTCTCTTGCACAGAATGAAGTTTAAACATTTTGGCCCCCTTAAGTCTTCACCTTGACCCCTCCGGTGGAGTCTCCTTTTTTGCAGATGGCCGGCGTGTCAGAAACAGACTGCCGAGGTTCACAAGTTTTACATTATTCAAAGCGGTGCCGAGCAACAAAGCGGCGAGGAAATAATCAGCTCTCGCAAAGATTCGCAGCAGGATATTTCCACGCCTTCAGCTTCAAATCACTTCTTCCACTGCAAAGCCAATGATTTCACAATATCCAAAAAGCATGTTTCATGCAGAGGCAGTGCAGCTTTTTCCTCTACATTTGGGTATGTTGTATAAAAAGTATTCTATAGATATTTTTAGTGTCAACATTAATCGATTCATTCTGCTACTCAATTGCTAGCCTGTATTCCTGTCCAGTCTGAAACATCAATTTAATTAAATTTTATTTGTATAGTGTTTTTTATTTGTGAATTGCTAATGAGTGCTCCTTGTGGCAAGGAACGCGTTTCTGTGTAGTAAGAGCCAAGACTCAGAAAGGGACCACATCCCCGGGCAATTAGAGAGGGATAAAACAGTGTTAAAAGCTATTTATAGATATCGGAGGCTGATATACTGTAGATCAGTAAGTTTCAACTGGTCTGTCCCAGGGACCACCATTCAGACAATGCAGTAGTGTATGACCCACTGTGTGTCGTGTATTGATTATTCATAAAGATACCAAAATCATCTGGAAATGTCTTGAAAAATAAATAAAATGAAATATTCTTTTTTTATATTTCAGTAGTGAAATCTGAAAGCATGTCATGGACCACCTGCATTGGCTTGGTCCGCTGACCACCGGTTGCAAACCCATGCTGTAGATGACAGCTGTTAAGCTTTGAGCTGTTAAATTAACATTAACCTTAAGCCATGAATGGGTTAACCAGAAGAAAAGTAGTAGCACAATTGTCCTCAATGGAGACACTCCCTAGTGGCCAATATAGGAATGACAACCTTAATGGAGACGCCCCCTAGTGGCCAATATAGGAATGTTAACCTTAATGGAGACACTCCCTAGTGGCCAATATAGGAATGTTAACCTTAATGGAGACGCCCCCTTGTGGCCAATATAGGGAATAATAACCTTAATGGAGACGCCCGCTTGTGGCCAATAAAGGAATAATAACTTAATGGAGACACCCCCTTGTGGAATGATAATCTTAATGGAGACACCCCCTTGTGGCCAATAAAGTGAATAATAGCCTTAATGGAGACGCCCCCTTGTGGAATGATAACCTTAATGGAGACACCCCCTTGTGGCCAATATAGGAATGATAACCTTAACGGTGACGCTCAAATCCCAGAATGTATATATGTGTGTGTGTGTGTGTGTGTGTGTGTGAAAGAGAGATAGAGAGGTAATGATCAAACCAGATTTTAATAACTTCCAGCTGCAAAATGCATTTCTCTTCCTAGAAAAATTCAGCTTAAAATATTGTAAATAATCATCTTTTTAAAAAGAAGATATCTATAAGAACCAATTGAAATTTCTAATTTGCTGATAAATGAAACAAAGTAGGATTTAACACTTGTGTAAAATGTGTCCTCTTAAATATATTTTTCATATAAGGGACTTAATTCATGGATTCTATTTTTCCACACACTGACTCTGATCTCAAGATCAAGTTTAAAGATTTAATTTATTTGGATTTTAATAGTTGTCCACCCAAAATGACAATGCATGAAAGAGTTAAAATCATTTTGGGTCAGAACAAATGGCAACAGTGGAAAGTTGCGAGTCCGTAAATCAAAATTCATGCATGTTGCTGTTAAGCTATTGACAATAACGGTAATAGCCAATGCCTCCTCAATTAACTGAAAGTTTAAAATTGAAAGTTTAAAATCATGAACAGTGTCTCAGCAACACAAACTGAAGATGGAGTTTAGTGCTTAAAAACATGATAGCATGATAAGGCTTCAGTAGGACCCAGGTTATCATGCAGCAGTTTAGACATTAAATTAGCCTCCAAGCCATGTCAGGACACCTTGAGCAAAACCAGTTTTCAGGAACTACTTAAAGGTACAAATGTAGGGACGTATATGAGGTCATATATAAGGAACCACGAAAGGACACAGTGTTCAAATCCTTCACCGACTCTTGTGGGGATTCTGGTGATGCAAGTCTCTGCAGGAGACATAATGATTCAGAACTTGGACTTTTTCCACTAGTGCAGTCCAAACAGATAAATACTTCTTTAATCTGACTCAAGAAACAATTATTTAACAAAATAAAACACATTTAGAAAAACTGATGAGCTAATGAAATACCTTTGGTTGCAGTGCGGCGTAAATGAAAATGTAATATTAACACAGTATTTTTACATGTTAGCTTTATTAAAATAATCCTCTACTCAACACATTTTGCTGTAGCCATGGGTTTTGCATAAGCATTGTTAAACGAGCAAGCTTTCACTTTAATTCTCTCATTTCCCGTCTGGCATCTCCAACATAAAGCAATAGACTTTTGCTGAATGCTCATTTGCCGAACCCACATGCCCGTTTAATTAAATTGAGGACCACATCAAAACCAAGCAAATGAAGTGAAAACAATTGAGAGCTCGCATTGTTAATTATTTGTAATATGCTTGCAATTTATCATTTTTTTTCTCAATACCAGCATGTAAAACATGGGCGTCTCAGAAGGACGTGTTTTGTGAGCATTCTGGTCAACTCATAAGGCTCCAGATTGTTCTGGAGGTGACACATAGATGCATTAATATCTAAAAATATTTTTAGTTGGAATAGTTGGCAAATTATTTGCAATATTTGCAACTGCCCGCAGATTGGGCAGCCATAGTTACTACCGGGATGTTATTTTTAATTAGAATTTTTATGCTATAGCCTGAAAATCACCAAGCAATGTCATTATGATATAAACCTGCTTCTACCAGCGACCACCACTCAGACCAAGCAGTCAGAGTGTGGGAATTGGGGTATTTTTGTCTATTATTTTTTAAAGATATTTACATTAAATTCATTCCCAAGTCATGTGTAAATGTTTTAAACACAATAAATGAAATGAAATCATTTTTAAAAAGTGATTTTAGTAGTGAAACTGCATTGTATATAATGCAATCACCTGCAATTCCACCGCGGACCTCTGGGGGAAGAGGACTGCTGATTGAACACCCCCATCCCCCGCCCGATGTAATTGATTACGGTCTGTCACTGCATCGATGCAGAATCGTCCACATCAGCATCGCGATGCATCGATTACGTGATTATTTCCAACACCCCTATCTTGCAGTATGTCCAGAAGATTACAGTACCACACATACACACTGATTCTACACTTCACTGATGCAGCTTTTGTTGAACTTCACATATGAGCATAAAGACTTGTAAAGCTGTGCACTCAAGGATAATGTATTTCTCCCTTCAATTGTGCCATACGGCATATAGCGAGAATTTCATCCAATCTCAGTTGAATAGAATCTGTCATAGCAATCGCTCTTGTCCTTGAGGGCTAATATTCCAGCAGGTTTTGTTAACTGACGGGTCACTGCAGGTCAGTATCTGCCTTAGATCATGTGAGATTCATCACAGACCAGAAAGAATAGAAAATAATCCAGAAAACTGGACCTGCAAGAACCAAACTGTGACATTCCTTACCAGTTTCTCTGATGTACGAATAAACGTGGGCAGAAAAAAATGTTTTATGAAGCAACAATCTATATATTTCCGTTAACTCCAGAAACTCCTTCTATCACAGGTCTACATTATATATCTTGTCAGCACAGACATCACGATGTTCAAGTGTATAATCGCTACGTTGCTGGAGTTGTGCAGTTCAAGCAATTTAAAACATATCAATCCACAACTCTGTAGTGGTTTGATGCCAACAAAAAATATCTCCTTTTCATAACTAATTTATATGATAAGTCTAATATGTCATTATCAATCCAGTTACACAATTATTTAGTGAGTGATTATGAGTCACTGTGAATACACCACATCTCAGCACAGCCAGACAGTCTGGCAATCTTTTGATCACGGGACCGACTCTCTTACTGTTATACTACCAACTGGCCCAGAATTTATGGGTTCAAGGAATGGTTTACACTTAAAAAGTCTCTTTAGAGTAAAAGGTTCTATTTTAGTTTGTTATTATTATTTATAATTTTTATTCAAATACACTCCTCGATTTTTCTCAAATTTTCTAGACTAGTTGAATTTTCTACTGTTCTTTTAGTTATTTTTTTTAAAACTATGTTTACATACTATATTGCAATATTAACCTTCCCGTTATGTTGCGGGTCAAAATTACCCATTTTAAATATTTAAAAAAAATCGTTTATTTTTTCAGTATGAAACTTGTTGTGCTTGGCTTAATAAGGGTAATCAACATATAAAATAAAAAGGGTTCATTTCACATATGTGCAACACCCTCCTGCATGTTTATATTATGTGGATATTGTTCTGGTCAGTTTGAATTTAAAATAATCAGTGTCATGTAAAATTATTGTGTTTTATATGTAGGTCTTTCCAATGTACATTAAAAAAGTTTTAAAATGCAAACGAGTGAATTATCCTCATTAAACCATTATCTGTGAGAGGCAAATAACACCATCACACCAAATATCGATTGAAATGGTTAGTAATGGAGTTAATATTGAGATATAAACAATGTTTATTGGGATCTTTTGGTTTCTGACACATTAAACATGCCCCAAGTCAAACTGACCCGGAACATCATTGGTGTTCCTGAGAAACGAACATAACAGAAGGATTAAATATGTATTTGCAAAGTGTTTTATCCAATAACCCACAGTTCTACTGTAGAGAGTGAAGTTAGAGGACATCTAAAAACTACTTTACACACATTATATTCCAAAATCATTCGTGACGCCTCTCAAAGCTTAGGAATATCCTTTAAAACAGTCACAGCGATAAAACAGCGATAATGAAAGTTCACTCCTACTGCCTCACCTTATAACCCCTGACCTCGCTGCCCTCTTTCCTTCTTAGCCATGACTATAGAGGTCTGAAGATCTGAAAGCTAATTTAAAGAAAAGAACTTTAAAGTTCAACCAAACTTTTGAATCTCTCAGGAGTTATTTTTTCGGAGTGAGTTTCTCCCCCAACACAGCGAGAAAGTTAAAGGTAACTGTAAGTTTGATTTAAAAAAATGGTCAGTTGTGTTAGTATTAATTTCCAAATGTCAGAAATCGTGCTTAAACAAGCCGTTTAGATTTCTCCCCTACTTCTATGCCACAGTAGGGGACATTTGAAGAGAGCCTGTTCTGAAAGGGACTGAAATAGAGGGGTAAAAAGCAGGTGAAAATGCCTAATCTTGGAGTTATTTACGGCAAACTACTTCAGAGAGATGTTTAGTGAAGCTCATTGACCTATTGCTGAAAATATTAACATATGAGACCTTTAACAATCAGTGAATCCATGACAAGTGATAAATGAATGTGATAATGAACTCTGCGCTGAAGCGTTTATAAGCCACGTCGGGCCAGCTCGTAACTAAAGAAACAATGTAGTCAGAAAACTATGTAAAATGTGTTAATTACAGTCGGAATGCTCCAGGGCGTAAGAGTCTTTAGACTGTGTAACATGAAAGACTCTCTGGGCCTTATAATCTCTATGTGATCTGGACGAACAAAGAGAGAAGTCGGAATGGTTTTGTTGATTTTTCTTTCTTAAATGAAGGGAAGCGGTGTTAAAAACACAAAGCATCTATTTTGTTTGTGAAATCAAAAGTCTGTTTTTAATCTCTTATGAGAGTTATTTGTTTATCATAACTGACAGCAGTTTGACAAGTTTGACTTATTTATCTGTTTTGTAATAAACATTTTAAATTAGGGATGCACCGAATATTCGGCCACTGAAAATTTTTCGGTTTCGGACGATTTTTTTATTTTTTTTTCACGCAACCGAAACAGTGATGACGCAAGCAACAACCGCAACCTGCACGCGCCAGATTGATTAGAGTCAACATGTCTGCCGTGTGGGCGCATTTCGATATACCTAAGAAAGACACACGGAAAGCCGTTTGTAAAGCATGCAATGCCGAAATTTCTAGAGGGGGTGCACCCACAAAGACTTTCTCAACGTCGGGATTAATTTATCATATAAAATCAAAACATCCCAATCGCCATTCAGAGTATGAAGCACAGAAGAGCCAAGACCCTTCGAGCACACCCACTCCGTCTGTGGCGGACATTTTTGAAAATTTTTCATTTTAGTGTTTTAATACACCATTTTGTTATAGGCCTACAGAGAATGTTGTTATATCTTTCAACACTTTTTAAAGCACTTGTTCTGAATGCACTTTGTTCATGCACTTCGTTCAGAATATTAAAATGCACTTGAATTCACTTGTTTAATGAGAAAATATTTAATTGTATAATATTTCAGCTATCTTGCTTTTAGGCTATTAATGAGTGGGGCCAAGTAAAATATTTTATTTCAAATTTTATTTTATATTGTGCATTGTTTGAATGCTAAATAAATATTTTCATAGTTTTGTAACAAATTTACTCTTTGAACCATGAATATTAATTTATGCAATTGCAATGCTTGACTTTAGTGAGGTGAGTACACACAGTCCCATCCATAACGGGAATATTACAAAAAAATTGGTATAATAATTTCTTTCAGTGTTTTGGTTTCGGTTTTCGGCCAAGTGTTTCCTCGTTTTCGGTTTCGGCCAAAAAAAATCATTTCGGTGCATATATATATTAAAATCTGCCAGTGTTTGGACCGGCAGCACCAATATTCAAGCCATTACATTTTCACACATTTTCTGAGTTATTTACCATATTTTAATACTTAATAGTCTCCCTGTCTTCATTTCTCTCTCTCTGTCTCTGTCTCTGTCTCTGTCTCTCTCTCTCTCTCTCTCCCGGCCTCTGCACTGCCTGTCCTTTCTTGTCATCAAGACTTAAGTCATGTTTAATGGCACCGCCAAATAGCCTCGAATTCAGTCATTAAAATTGGCCCGTTTTTTCCCTGCCACTTGACAATCAGTTTTAGGGCAGCAATGCCAGCTCTGGGCCCGGCAATGCCCTGTATTCATTAAGGCATTTAGCTGACCCCGCGAGCAGGACAGTGTGGGATTGGGGTCAGCGTGGCTCGGTATCGCATTACTGCGTCAGCATGAGAGATTTGGTTGGCTCTGAAAGCTCAAATAAATAACTGGACTGAAGTGAAGCAGCGTGAGGTCTGTAAAAACAGCATTACACCCAGCAGGTATGACCACGTGCTTGTGAACGTGAACGTGTCACTCATTTTTCACCAGTATCAAACAAAGGCAGGATTACTGTATTTCAGCATCCTCAGCATGATTATGATTTTGAAAAATATAAATTGTTAAATTATTATTATTATTATTATTGTAGTTTTTGGTTTGATTTTATTACTTCAGACCGACCAGGAAAACCACTATCACATCTTTGATGCTTTATGTTGATACATTGATTTATCAGTGAGTAGCCAATAATATCATCACATTGATTTATCGGTCGCGCTCTTACCTTTACGCAGATTTTTAGAGAACTAACGGAGGAAACAGCTCTAGTGATGGAGCAGTGAGCATCTGACATGGGCTGTGCCCGTGAAGCAGTGCTTAGGGATGGTATCTTGCTCGTGAGTACCACAGTGGTACCTTTACCGGTCCAGGATTCGAACCGGCGACCTTCTGATCACGGGGCGAACACGCTAAATGTTACGCTACCAACTGACCCACTGTACTAAATGTCGATTATGTCCGCTCCTCTCTGGCCACATGGTGAAGTGTGTGTGTGTGTGTGTAATAATACGGTGGTGGATGTGCATCTGCTGCATTTGTGTTCTCTGCTTCTCACTAGATGGTGACTGTAGTAAAACGTGAGATAAAACTCCAGCAGCAGCGTCGAGCCGGAGCTCCAGCTCTTTGTTTTACAGTCTGTCCTTCGCCTGGAAGTCTGTCCTTTCCAGAACCTGTCCATCGCTCTGCGGGGCTGTTTTACACGCACACACGCACACACGCACACACACGCACACACACACACACACACACACGCACACGCACACGCACACCATCCCATTAACTCTGCGTCACACTAACAAACCCCTGACACCAGTGAGCAATTGTATGTATCCTGTTCTCTCTCTCTCTCCCTCTCTCTCTCTATCTTTCAATCTTTCCTTTTTCTCTCGCTGTCTTTCAGTTTCTCTTCTTCTATTTTTCATCTCTCTCTCTTTCTCTCTCTCTCTCTCTCTCTTCAGTCTTCCTCCTTTCCTCCTCTATCTGTCAATCTTGAGTTTTTACCTTTTCTCTTTCAATCTTTCAGCTTCGTTTTTTCTCTTACTTTTACTCTCTATCCGTCCCTCTTTTTTTCTTAATATTGTAGTCTGTCTCTCTCTTTCACCTTTTCTCTTCCAGTCTCTACTTTTTTCTCTTTCTATCTGTCAGTTTCTCTCTTTCTCTCTCTTGCTTTTCTCTCTCTCTCTCTCTCTCTCTCTTTCAATTTCTCTTTTCCTCTGTCTGTCTTTCACTCCCTTTTTCTCAATTTTTTTCGATCTCTCTTTCTCTAGCTCTCCACAAGTCTTTCACTTTTGTCTTTCAGTCTCTCTCTCTCTCTCTCTCTCTCTGTGTATTTCACTCTCTCTATTTTTTCCTCAAATTTTCAATTTCTCTCTCTCTCTCTGTCAGTCTCTGCCTCTCTGTGCTTTTTTCCCTTTCGTCTAGCTTTTGTAAAGATCATATATTCTTTTGCATCTTTCATTCCCCTTTTCCCTGCTGTTCTGTCCATTTGTTATCCTGCAGTTTCTAATCTTTCTTTCCATATTCCAGCTTCACATCAGTCCTCTCTCTCTCTCGCTCTCTCTCTCACTCTTATAATGAAAAAATCACATGTTCTCCCTTAAATTTTCATAATAGTGTCCCCTAAATCATTCCTTTCTGTAAAGAACTATTTTCTTTTGTCTTGCTCTCGCTTTATTTCTCCATTGTCAGCTGTTTTCTGACCATCAGTTGCTCATTCCATCTCCTCCTCATTCTCTAGCTTCACGCTCAACTTTCTTATCTTTAAGTCTCTTTCAGCTCCATCCCCAGTTGAGGAGCTCTCCGCCATATACCTTTATGCTACTGGGAGATCAATTTCTCATCATAAATTCTACTTAAAGCAAAACTTTTGCACCTCCTAAGCCATTCCTTCACACACACACACACACTCCTCACCGCAGCACTCCAACCTCAACCCCACACCGCGGGTGTCCTTCTGCGGGGGGAAAACAATTCTGGAGCGCCCCAAAAACCACCTTATTCCTCCCCTATCCTCTCTGCTTTCCCCTCTATCTGCCCATCGATCTGCTCCATCGCTCTCTCAGTGGCTTCCCGACCGTCCAGCTCGTGGCAGACGTTCCATCACCGAGCAGCTCGTCTCTCTAATGTCTCTCCTAACAGGCTCGGAGCCAGGGGCTGTGCTCTCTCCGCCACTAATGCCAAACAGGTGGCGAGGGCAGATAAAGAGTGCTGGGAAAGCTTTGATTCTTGACCCGCCTGTGGCAACCTCGATGGCAAAGGAATCGGGTGGAAGCGCAGGTTCATAAAGTCTGTCGCCGTTCCCTGGTTTCTCACGCTCTGCGATGGAGAAATGGACGGACCCTAACCTGAGAGCATTTCCGGTGAAATGGTTTGCTACATTTACATTTTGTCACTTATCCAGTGCGGCTTTCACGTTCCTAATTTCAGAAAGAGTCCCTGCGAGCAGCTTGGGGTTAAGGGTCTTGTGCAGGGACCCAGTGATGGTTAGTGCTGGAGGTAGGATTCGAACCCACGACCTCTTGGTCTAGAAGCGAGTGTCCCGACCTCTAGACCACCAACAGCCACTTAGTAGACCTCACTTACAGACCTGCAGGATGTGGGACCAAATTAGCAGTGTTGGGGAGCCAACTTTTCATTAAGTTTTAATGTAGTAGTTTTCAACAGAGGCACAAGGTTAGGAAGTTGGCTCCGTGATCAGAAGGTCGCCGGTTCAAGTCCCGGGCGCTCAGAATTTTGGCACAAAAATAACACCATAGTTCTGACTTTTCTAACACAGCGCCAAGTCGAGTGAGCGTTAAAACGTAGTGGAGCGAGGACGGAACACTTTGAGCGCAGTTGCAGGCAGGATTGAGTGCGTAAAGACAAGATATTTTGCTTACAAAGGTTTGACTGCGCGCTCAGAAATTTTGCTACAAAATACCACCATACGTTTTAAGTTGTGGGTCGTACAAAATTCAACATGCCTAGCATAAGCCTTTCCGGCGAACATTAAATGCGCCGTAAAATATCGGCTGGGAAAAAAACGAGCCGATTCCGATATGATTCTGATATCTTTGTGCATCCCTCTTTACAACTGTAAAAATACTCTGCTATGTTCTCACAGCTCTATGACATCATAAAAGACGTGTCTTTTCTTTAATTGCGATTAAGGTAAAACTTTGAAATAGCCATTATAGTGTTCTCATGCAGATTGTTCCGAACTCTGACTAAACACTTAGATAAACCATATCCAATAAAGACAGATTTGAAGTAAGTTTCAGCATTTACTTTCATGCTTTATCAACAACGTTTCGTACAGTGTGTCCCCTAAAACTCACGATACAGACAATTCAAAATATTCAGCCTCAAGACTCGGAAGGGGACCCCATCCCCCTCTGGGCGACGGGATGCGTGAACATTTAATATGTTTAAATTCTTTTAAAAGTGAAGATATAAAAATAGAGGAACGCTTTCAAATCCAGAGTCATCGCTGGGGCCGCTTGCTACGATCCTCTCAGCAAGATCAAGCTACAATTAGTTCAATATTAAATGTGACTCTCCACGGCAAAACCAGTTGCTTGTCGCAAATTTTTAAAATTGAGTTATCATGTTGTCATGAAAGGGCATAAATCAAGCTTCAAAACGATACCTATATGGAATGAATGGGACGACATATGACTGAGATATCAACATTCAAAGGAGTCGGGTTTCTCCTGTCACGCCAAGTGAGAAACGGAGAAATCTGCCTTTGAAGTTGACTATCGCCGTAGCACTCACAGACGCTTGGTGCGGTCGCGGCTACGTTTGCATTTACGGTAGCCTACGCTGCATTCACAGCCACACGGATAGCCTACCTGCGTTAGGTTAACTGAACTCGGGAGATGAAGATGGATTCCGGAGAAATATCTTCACGCTAGTCAACGAGTGGATTTACCGTAAATATTGAAGTAGAGCGGTCAAAACAGAAACTTTCTGCTGGAATTGAATTCCTCACTTCAAGAAAGTCACGTTTATAGGAGGGAAAAGGGTAAGTTTTTCAATGAAATTTATTCACAACAGTACAGTATAGACTTTCCACTGTTTCAAAAAATCCAAAGTTTTACCCCACGCAATATAAACGCTTGTTTCTCTCGGAAACCTCCGTTGTGACAAGCGACTGGTTTTGCCGTGCAGAGTCACAAACTGGTGATTCAGTTCAAGTCCATAATGTCCGAAAAAGTCCCAGCTGGTTCCAGATGATGAGGTCTCCATAGAGTCCGGGTGAGGTTTCAGCTCAGGTTCACTGATCACTGTTATTATATTGAACAGCTTTTGACATCTCTTTTCTTGGTTAAATATCTACAAAAAAATTTTAACAGCATTTTAATAACTCTAAATGAATGCTTTAAGTGCAACACAGCCATGATACTGATACGAATTTACGCTGTCTATTCCTTCCAGGTGAACGTTGCTGCAGCTATTGTTTCTATAGATTTCTAGAGATGCAAGTTCGCTAACCATTCCATAAATGGGATTTTGCTACTCGCTTAAACTGTATAACTTTGTACTAAACTTTTATTTGGTTCTTTAATTAAAAAAAAAATAACGAAGCAAGTCCAGAATGTCACATCAGGCGACACTGGCAAATGTTCTATTTTTTGGCAGCTCTGAGACTTTATGCTCAGACTTTCTCAGAATCGTACTGTATAAAGGTTTGATGGCTCAATTTGCACAGAGACAGAGAACTAACAATTGGCTAGGAGAGCTATTACACAACGGCGTTAATGAATATAGCTGCCATTCAAGTTGATTTTCGAACAAATCGGTTTTGACAACTGAATGTTGTGCTAATAGGCGGCAGGAACTCTAATTTGCTACACACATTCGAGGCATGAATTTGTTGTCATCCGAATTCAAGGGCCAGTGTCAGTCAGGAGTCATCAGACCTGGATCAAATGCTGCACGTGTTTGAAATGATTTAGCCGATGGCTTTTTCATGTGTCAAACTCGTTAAAGTCTGGGCGTTTGATTGCTAATCAGAACTCGTGCTGGAAACACTGTGATAGTGGCTGGAGGCTAAATTGAGTCCCGCTACCCTTCCGTCGGTGGGCCCAGAAATTGGAGCCTCTCCGTTATAAATGAGACATTGAACAGGTCGTTACTATCTTTAAGCTCGATGCATTTTTTAACCCTTTTGCTAGTGAAGTTGCTTTATGTGATTGATTTTTACACAGGGAACATTTGATTATACGTTACAGAAAGCAGTTGGTGCAGGTTACACTTAACACAATTAAACGTCCTTGTGAATTTGAGTTCTATTTGTGCTACTATTTGATGTCTTGCTGTAAAGTCTGATGTGGCTGATGATGGATCCGGAACTAAAACCGAAAGTCTGAGAACGAGTGTTGGGACTCACTGTGATAATTTGCTTTTCACATGAAACATAAGTCAAGTGTACAGTACATTTTGATGACTTCGATATCATGATTAAAGTGGTAGTTTAGGGTAAAAATCAGAAAATTCTCCTTGTATTTAAATCGCTATGGCCACAGTAATAAAAATTAAATGTCCAACCAATTAAACTGATCATACACTCATGTGAGTGAGTGATTATTTGTCATTGTGAACACACCACAGCACAGAACACAGTGCACCACAACGAAATGTGACCTCTGCATTTGACCCATCCGTGAAGGAGCACTGAGCAGCGCCTGAGGAGCAGTGCTTGGGGAAGGTACCTTGCTGATGAGTATCTCAGTGATAACTTTACCGGTCCTGGGATTCGATCCAGTGACCTTCCGAATACCCTTACCATTATGCTACCAACTATTAGCCATTACTACTAAATGGCAGTGCAACCGCTACAAGTTGTGGTACAAATTCCGGATAAAATAGGAGAGTTACATCAGGAAGTAAAACCTTTGCAATATCAGTAAGCGTTTTACAGTCCCACTGAGATACTCATGAGTAAAGGTACCGTCCCAAAGCACTGCTCCGTAGATGTGCACTGTCTGCTGTGCTGTGTTCGCAATGACAAAAAAATCTGTCACTTTCACAATGATCGCTATGGTAACTCTTACCATTAGCAGCTGAAAGAGGAAGATTATATGTAATGGTGAAAATCATCATGCTCACTGCTTAAGGGGTTAAATGTGAAGTCAAGTTTAAAACGTCTTTAAGTCATAAGAGGCAATTTATTCTCTATCGAAGGTTGAAAAAAACTCATGTATGTATATATATATATAGAGAGAGAGAGAGAGAGAGAGAGGGAGAGCGGTTTTAAGCCCCCCTTTAAAATTTACACAATCACAGTAGGATTATGCACTATATCATTGTTCCACAAACACATCACGCAGCTCTACTCCAAAAATAAAGACCCCCAAAAGCCTCCTAACTTTGGACACTTTTTGTCTTTCATGTATGGTAATAAGCATTTATGAACTAAAACAGTAAATTAACTCACAACAGTAACAGAGATTTTAAGTGTAAAACAGACCAATGTGGTCCAGTGGTCATTTAATCAAATCTGATAATGTGATAATGAGGAACATTAGCCACAAACCTCAGGAAAATTTCATTTTCTGTCCTCATTTACATTATTTTGGATTCATGTACAGGTGCAAATGAACTCTCTCTCTCTCTCTCTCTCTCTCTAGCCTATTGAAGTTCCGTCTCTCTAGGAATCTCAAGACTATATCTAATAACCTTCCATTCTTGTTAAAAATGTTTCACAGAGATCTGCATGCAGTTGGACACGAGCCGGCCTGTGTGTGAATCGCTGTCGGTTAGCCTTGTGACTGTCTATATAAAGCCCCTATGGCGAGCGCGATTAAAGCTCATTAGAGGGAGAGGTTGCGCAGGGCGAAGTTTAGAATAGGAGGCGAGCGGCGGCAGCCGAAAGCCCGGCGTAATGAGAAACGCCCAGGGGGACGTCCGTCTCGAAGGGGAGCCGGCGAGCGATATAGAGATCAATGATTAATCAGGGCAGAATCTGCTATCATTAGCTCCGAGTGGATTGAGCTCATCTCGCCCACCCCGGCAGTCTCGCTTAACCCCTTTAATTGAGTCTCGTCGTCCACTTGCGCAGATAAAAGGTGCGAGACCTCGTCGCTCCGAGTCGCAAGGGGAACGCTGAGTGGCGGTGGTAACCTTTACACCTAATCCCAGACTTCTCGCCATCAACCCAAGTCCGTTTGGTTCAACTACAGTACAGAAAGTTTGACTCAATCGCAGGATGAGAAAAACTAGTTCAAAGTTAAACCAGACCGATAAATCTGTGTCGATATTATTGACCGGTATGAGTTCATTTTAGAACTCACAACTGCAACATTCCTGACTCTGTCCTCACCTTCTAATGTCTATGAACACTAGAGCCGGACCGATTAATTACTGTATTGATATTATCGACCAATTTGAACTTACTGCTGATCTGTAATCTAATCTGTAGCTATATTACTGCAATTCTACATTGTGTGCACGTTGTCAGAAAATGAAACGCTTTTGCCTCTGTCTTTCCCTTCTAACATCTCTCTCTAGACAATTGATCAAACGCCATGCTGACGTTATTGGTCAATAAGAGCTTATTTCAGGTAAATCTGTAAATGTCTCTCATAATACACTAGAGTCAGACGGATAAATCAGTGTATTGATATTATTGGCTGATAATATGCGTGTCTATACTGCGGCAAAATTAACAAAGCCATTTAATTTTACCTTTGCCTATGCATTGTGAGGAAATAATACTTTTCCCCTCAAATATCTCCCGCTAAAAACTATTGTTGTGCTGATATTATTGGCTAATATGAGCTAACTGCAGATGAATCTGCATCTGTACATTGTTAGATGTACTAATGTTAGCGTAACGGTCAGGGAGTTCATCCCGTGATCGGAGGGCCACCGGTTCAAGTCCCTCACCGGTAAAGGTACCACTGAGGTATTTTTGAGCAAGGTACCGTCCCCAAGCACTGCTTCCCTGGGTACTGCAACGAAAAAGCTGTCCACTGCTCCAGCACGGATGGGTCAAATGCAAAGGACACATTTTGTTGTGGTGCACTGTGTGATGTGCTGTGCTGTGTTCCCAGCGACAAATAATTACTAACTTAAGCACTAGAATCAGACCAATAAATCGGTTCTTCAGTATTATCGTCTGATTTCTGCACATTGTGAGAAAATGATACAGTTGTAACACATCAGCCTCTGTCTTCACCTTCTAACAGATATTGATATTATCGTCAGATGTAAACTAATCGCTGATAATACCTGTAGCTATATTACAGAAAAGATTGCATTTTATTTATTTTTATTTAAAAATTGCATTTTCATTTTACATTGCAAGTGTGTGAGATAAAGTGTGTGACATTTTTCCCAGTAGACTCTCAGCATATATGGGCTATTGTGCTATTGGTGCTTATGGCGGCCAATTAATGATGGAAAAGTGGAAGATGTTGCACAGTTTTTCCACTAGAAGGAAAGCTGCAATGCAAGTATTCAAAATTTACCAATTAAGAGTCACCAATTAACCTATACTGCATGCCTTTGGACTGTGGGAGGAAACTGGAGCACCTGGAGAAAACTCATGCGAACACAGGGAGAGCATGCAAACAGAAAGGCCCTACGGCCGTCCCTGGGGTTCGAACCCAGGACCTTCTCGCAGCGAGGCGGCAGCGCCAACCACTGCGCCACCGCGTCGCCCAAATTGTGACATTTTCAAATTCATATGCTGTAATCTTAGTAACTCCCCATTAACATAGAAATCTCTATGTTTTGTGATTCTGGAACAAAATAAATATCAACTGATCCAAAATGATCTTTTTGTGCAATTATCAAAATCAGTGTCGCCTTTAATAGTTATATATTGACTGGGCTGTAGTTCAAAAGACAGTTGGGTAATGGAATCATCTGTGTTTAGAGATGCATAACTCTGAGCCAAATCCCACACTTTTATTTATTTTTCTTTTTTCCAGATCGCGCTGGGGACCCTGCAGCGGCGTCTGTAATGGCGGTATTAGTGATCTAAAGAGGTCATCATGTCTGCTGGGGTGCAGGCCATGAATCACAGCTTGCTCTGTTTGTACCATCTGCTTCCCTCACACACCTCTCCAGATCCCAGAGCTCGGGGAAATTCGTCCAACACAGAAAAAAAGCAAGAGGTCATTTCATGAGCTTCAGCGAGAGGGAACAGGGGAGGCGAAGAAGTGAAAAATGCTATGGGGCAAATGGGAATGTCATTTGGAAATTTGCCTACTTGACAAATGATGGAAGCAGGACTCTTTTAAATGTCCAAAATATCTCGTGAGATTGAAACGAGTTTAATTTTTAATGCTGGGGGAACTCTGTGTGTGTGTGTGTGTGTGTGATGTTTAGCGACCATTGACTGGAGCAAATGAAATCCTGATGAAATTATCTAATAAATATTATATACAGTATATATATATTACATATAAATTCCCCTACACTAATATACATGCCAATACAATCAAGTCCATTGCACTAGTTATGCAAGTGTGTGTGTGTTTGTGTGTGTGTATGTGTGTATAGCAGAAGTAGTGAGTGTGAGTGGGACTGCCTCCTGTGAGGATGAGAGCCCACCTACTGCGGAGACAAACATCGCCGCTTGAACTTCCTTCCTCCGCTCCTCCTACTGTGATGCCATCTCTGGTTCTCCTCTCTTCCTCCCAAATCCCTCACTTCAGCCTCCAGAGTCTAGCGCAGGACATCACACAAACATGAAATCATCATTTAATATTAAAGGGCCTGTCAGTGCTGCTTCGCTCCTCTCTAGTTCCTCCCTGACAGCTCCACTGCTACACACTTCAGCCAAGACGTTTAATTTTACATTGTGTGCACATTGTGAGAAAACGATACAGCCGTGACACTTGCGCCACTCTTTTACCCTCCTAACTTCTCCCAAAAGGCACTAGAGCTAGACGGATACATCGCATTGTTAATATAATCGTTTGATATGAGCTAATTCCCGATTTGTTGTTGTATTGATATTATCGGTCGATATGAGCTAATTCCCAATTTACTGTTGCCCACTTTAGAGTCGCCAATTAACCTATATTGTACGCTTTTTGGACTGTGGGAGGAAACCGGAGCGTAGTGACCAACTACAAATGAAAAATGTCAAATGAAGTAAGTTTTCAGGAAAGAGTGTGTAACAGTGCGTATCTGGCATCCTGTTAACGGCTTGTGTGATGATGTTCTTGATAACTGAATGCACTAGCTAACTCTTTCATCTTGCGGTCACTTAATAACTCCTTAAATATCCGACACTTGTATGGTGATCCACATGATAGTTATAATTATTTTAGCTGTTTACTGGACCAGTAGTGACGAATTAAGTCAGTAAAATGATGAACGTATTGCACATATATTTGTTAGCAATGAAAACTGAGTACATGAGCAGAAAATCTCAGTGGGCAAAATCTTAACTAATACAGTGTCTGGGCTCTATTCAGTATTTTAAGAATGAAATGTTACCTGTGTTTTCAGTGCCAAATTATATGTTATGCCATTGTTATCATAAGGCCATAAAATGACTAAATTTCTTAAAAAATGCACTTGCACGCATACACTTCCATGTAATAAGCCATTTCCACTAATGAATCACTGAAAGAAGAACTAAAGACTGATCTATGGACCATTATTGGACTCCTGCTGCAAAGGTCAAAGCTTGTAATGATGAAGTAAAGTCCAGTAAGAAAGAGAGTGATCATGAATTTTTATGATAAAGAAGTGGAAGGAAGGGGAATATTCTAACCTGTAGTTTTACCTCATTAATCACATGTCCGTCGGCTAAACGTGAACGTTCACTGCTGTCTAAGTGAGGTTGGTGCCAGTTTTTTCATGATGTCATTGTGAACAGGTGTTAGCTGTCACTCTGGCCCTTTGACTTGTTAATTAGGGACCTGAGCAAGAGTGGGACTATTAAAAATCAGCTAAAATTTGATGATGAAACCCATGAGAAATAAGAACAGAAAAGGGCACTAGATTGTTATGGCAGTTATACGTTTGCTCATTTTTGAAAAACCATTTACAGAACAACGTTCAGCACTATGGGTTCGTAGACAAGAAAACACAGCTTGCACTGCATATGTTATAGGCAGAGGTGGGTAGAGTAGCCAAAAAATCTTACTCAAGTAGGAGTATTGTTACTTTAGAATAATATTACTCAAATAAAAGTAAAAAGTACTCATCCAAAAATTTACTCAAGAGTAAAAAGTACTCGGTGAAAAAACTACTCAAGTACTGAGTAACTTCTGAGTAAATGAAAGTTTAATTGTGTGTATGTGTGTGCGTGCCTGTGTGCGTGTGTGTGTCTGTGTATGTGTGTGCGTGCGTCTGTCTGTGTGTGTTTGTGCATGTTTCTGTCTGTCTGTCTGTGTTTGTGCATGTGTGTGTGTCTATCTGTGTGTGTGGGTGTGTGGTCATGTGACTGCCAAGTCCCATTTGATTGGTGGAACGGTCATTTAGTAGGAAGTTTTCTGACAAAACAAACAGATCGCGCATTGGATAACAGATGAATAAAAATAAAAGTAGCGAGCGGAATGTCACTCAATGTAACGAAGTAAAAGTAGCGTTATTTCTTCACAAATATACTCAAGTAAAAGTAAAAAGTATCCAGGTTTGTACAGTACAGATTATTAGTGGTTTATATCATACCATCTTTGTTTAAGAGCACATATAAACCTAAACAGGTTCGTGGTGCTAAATTCTTTTAACACAAGATCTGAATGTAGAATACATTAAAATAATAACACCTTGAACAAACGCAAGGGTCACTCATTCATTTTTCCCTAGCTTTCTGTAACTGATGCAAAGAAGATTCTAGAATCGTGATATCTATACGTAAGACCACCGCCTGTGGTGCTGGTGGTCTAGTGGTTATTGAGCAAGTATCTAATAAATGCTGTAAATGGTTAGGATAGGGGAGGGACTCGAAAATTGACTCAACGATTCTCTCATTTCCCAGCATGATGTTTTCCGCTTTACCCTAAGTTTTGTGTCGCAGTACATTCCGTCACACTCTCTGCGACTCAACTGCTGCGTTTGTTAGCGCGCGACTCACAGGGAAGTCCAGCATTCATTAAAACATTCCAGTTCAGTTAAATCTTCTCATTTATTACAGACAAAACTTTTATTTTAGCTGATAAATAACAAAAACAACCAGTGTTCTAGTGTTCAGTACAGCCATTTACTTGATATTTATTTATTCCCGTCTCACGTCCACAGCGCTATTGTGCCTGTCATATGTAACGCCCTCATGTCAAAAATGTACTTCTCTTCCAGAAATGAGTCAAAAATGTGTTATAGGCCAAAATGAGTCCAAATGCTTAAAAATAGCCAAAACTTCAGTATTTTGTCATTTTCTATTAATCTGAAAATATTTCTTCCATTCTATAATGTTACAGAGTAAAAAATATGTATAGGAAATTGCATCATTTGTTATCAAATAATTTTATTCTATATAATATAAATATAAGAAAAATGCAAACCTCCATCACTGTGTTAGCAATTAACAAGCCATCACTCCATCACTATGGTTTGTTAGCAACTGAGCGCTGGAAGTGTGTTGTCTTATTTCTTGATGTCAAAAATTTCTTACATTTTTCAACAACAAGCACCAGTCTTGCAAGATGTCCATCAAACCCTAATTTCTGCTAGTGCTGGATTCTAACATGACACTGCGATTTCTATTGATTCCCAAGACGAAATTAGCTTTAGTTAGTGACTTATTAATGAAGGTTTGCAGTTGTTCTATTTGTCCTTGAAAACAAGAGCTAAACTTCTATGTTCTTTCAACTTGAGGCCTGCTCCCTTAGAAATTCCTCAAAAATAAACACACTACATATGAGATATTGTAAATAATTGTGGAGTCAAATGTAATAATAATTTAAATTGAAACCTTGTAAATTCTTAATAGGATAAAAAAACAGACCCCAGGCAATTGTCAACCTCCAGAATGTCAGAAAACATATGAAAAACACTACGTGTGTGTGTGTGTGTCCATACCAACACCATCAATTATTGAGTAAAACCCATTTAGCACTCCAGAGCAGCACCAACAAGGTAGAGAACTTTTCATTCCCCCATAGAGAAATACGACCGGCTTTTCCAGCAACAGACACCATCCTGTATCTTAACCGTGACCATGGAACATTTATTTAAAATCATGGATCAGGGCATAATGGAAGGTGTCTGCCACTTTTGGTCCTCTATAACTGTATTCATTAAACCGTAAAAGGCGAGCACATATTTCCGATCAACTCTCACTCTGATGCATATAACTGCAATTATGAGGGGTTTAAAAGAAGTCCAAAAACTAATCTTAAATCAGCACTATGTTTAAATTGGGCCCAGCAGGGCATAGACCATAATGTGTCAGGGATGTGCCGAACATGGAGAGGTCTTAGAGGTGAAATATAATGCTAACTAATTGCAATTATCCCATCCTCAGATTCCAGAAGCTTCCGACCGGAGGGACGGGGGTCCAAATGTTTTCAGCCGTGTCTCTGTAGAGCTTGACGTTGTGGAACAGAGGCTTAGCTAATGGAACAGGCCCCATCGTCCTCCTTCTTCTAATGCTCCTTTTCAGTGTATCTTTCTTTCTCCCTCTTGCTCTCCCACTTTCTCTCTCTCTCTCACTCTCTCTCTCTCTCGGCTGTCCACTTTCATCTCAGTGCACTTTCACTTCTTCGGCCTAAAAATCCTCCACTTTTCTTCTCCCTCCACCTCTCCGTTCGCTTTTACCGAGGCGCCGTCGCACCGCTGTCCCTCTGATTGGAATGCCGCTGGTGAGCTAGTCTCGCTGTAAGTGAAGTTGATTAAATGCACCGCCTTCCAAAACAAGACAAGCAAGCACGATGTTGGGCGGGAAAGACACCCCAGCGTGCCACGGAGGGGCCGTTTCTTCGACACCAACACAATCCCCTCCGTTTAACACTCTTCTCGCTCCCAAGTCCTCCGGCGAGGCCAATATTAATGAGGGAAATTAAAATAACACGGGTGCACCGGCGCACCCGTTTGTCAGGGCGACGGAGGACCAGCTGCAAGTCCGAAGGTACGCCGGCTGTTTGCGAATGCTGCTTTAGGTGGGAGGCTTACACTAATCACAGCAGCACATTTCAGTGAGAATGTCAGAGTGGACAGGCCAACGTTTGTTTCGCTATGATCCCAAAGCCTTCCTGTTCTTTTTCAACATCCGCAGGGAAACTTTTCAGACATGAGAAAGAGTGCTGACTCAACTCCAGTTGTCGCTTTCTCTCTTTTCACGTCCCTGTCAGCATTGATGGAAACAGGGTGCCAAATGTTTAACTCACACCACAGTTCTAGTTACATCAGTCCTCATTCCTAAACTGAACCTGGATCTGCTAATTTAGCACGATTGAGCAGTGGTTAACGCTGCCACCTCACAGCCAGCAGGTCCGCAGGTCAGGTTTGATCCCCGAGTCAGCTCTAGGGCCTTTCTGTGTGGCGTTTGCATGCTCTTCTGGTTCAGGTGGGTTTCCTCCCACAGTCCAAAAGCATGCAGTATAGGTTAATTGGGGACGCTAAATTGGCCCCATAAGGTGTGAATGTGTGTGTGATTGTGTGAATGTGTGTGTGCCCTGCAGTGTGTTGGCACCTGCCCAGGGTTGGTCCCTGCCTTGCGCCTGTTAATTCCTGGGATAGGCTCCTAGGTCCCCCTGCGACCCAGTTTGGAATTAAGCGGCTCGGATAAGGAATGAATAACTGAATATTGTATGATGCACACACTGCTACATGGAAAAACTCATCCATGCTAATTTGTACTATCTTAGAGACGCTGTTTATTTTTCTAGTTGATTGTTTGAACAGTATACTCATGTCAAACTGCTGCAGATCTCATTTATTGCACATGTATTACAGTATATTCCAGTATTGTGATTGTAGTTTTCTCTACTCGATTACTCCTGAAATATTTGTACATATTATTATTGAATTCCTCACCTAACTAAGTTGTGCATTGTCATTTTCTACTTCTAACTTTGACTTTATCGAGATACTGTTTGATGTTTAATTGATTGTCTGTTTAGAATATTCATATGAAGCTGCTGCTGATTTTATGCACATTTAATGCAAAAAGACAAGCTAGCAGTGTAATTTAGTTTTCCCTACACTTGACTGCTGCTGCAAGATTTGCACATATCATCGAATAACTTACAAAAGTAAAATATTCTTTTTTTAAACTCTAGTTTAGTTTATATTTTATAAACCACTTACACACCTTGTAGAAACTGGAGTCACATCGTCTCATCTCTATATAGACTTATATGTACAGTAGCTGCGATGACAATACAGTTGACTTGCAACATGCAATTATTATAAACCACAATTAGCAAAGACTTATGGTGACTTTGAATGGAGAGATATGGCATTGTGGTTGTCAATACATTTGTTGTTTTAAATCTGTCTGTGAGTCAGAACTATTGTTCTTTTTTCCTCCATTGTTTTATGTAATATCACAGACTGACTTCTTTGTTTTGGCTGCTGGACCTGGTTGTCACAGTTCCAGCAGTTCCATTGTTCATGGCAATATAGATAAGCGAGAACCCAAAAGTTAGTTGATTTTTAGCATTATCTTAGCATGAAAGATTTGAGAAAGTGTGGGATGTGGGAGTTGTTTGTCTACATGTTTGTCTTTCTCTCTCTCGGCCTCTCGGTCTCTCTTTCTCGCTCTCAATAGTGAATAAAAGCTTGGTATATTTCGCTCTTTTTATATCTTGAGCTTGTTATGCTTTTTCTTTCTGTAAGTCTTTTTATGTCTCTCGTCTCTTTTCTCTGTCTAAACTTTCTCTCTCAGTCCTCTCTGAGTCTTTCTCTCTCGTCTCATTCTTTCTCATCTCGGTCTCTGAGTTTTTGTCTTTCTTATCTCTCTGTCTCACTTTCTCTCTCTCTGTCTCTGAATCTTTCTCTCTCTTGTCTCATTCTCTCTCTCTCTCTCATCTCTTGTCTCTGAATCTTTCTCTTTCTCGTAGGATAAAGTGTTATTAATAAACATGAGCTAGAGGACTAGCAGCGATGAATGGGGGAAACCATAAAGGGAGATAATAACAGAAAGCCTGAGGGAGACATTAGGCATGATCTCTCAAAAAAACCCTTGATCCTCATCTACAGCTTTGTCGTGAAATCTTCACACCTTCAAGGGAAGCCCATTAGATCAATTGCACAAGTACCAGTAATTGAGTTACTGATTAAAACGACACATGATACAGGGAGACTGTCAGAAGAGCTTAGAGATAGCAGTGAATTAGCATTTTTCAAGTCCATGCGAATAAATGAATTTAATCAGAACACAGCGACGAGTTTGTTTTACTTAATATAGAGAGATGTTGTTTTGTACATGTTTCATTATCATTTTCATCATCTGGCTGTTTGTTTAAACTTGGATAAATGGAATGACATTCCAGAAAATCTGTATTTAATTTAATTAAGAGCTTGGAGAGAGCAAGTGGCCATCAGTGATGTAGAGGCCAATGAGGTGGATTGTTAGCTGTTTATTTTCTTAGCATTACCTTTTAAAACACAAAAATGCAAAGAATATGTCCCTGAAAACAAATTATTGAACAAAACAGTAAATGTTTTCTGAGAATGAATTACGAAGTGTATTCCCATCCATCCAGTGTACTGCTGACTCTATTTATTTACTTTTATTTATATTGCAGCTTTTATTCCCACCCATCTATCAATCCATCCATTTCACAGTGAAATCACATATTTATTTGTTTACTTATTTATATTGCAAGTTGTATTTACTGATGAAACCAGAAGACAAAACGTAGAAACTAAAATCTCACTTCAGCGCTCTGTTCTCCGTATGTCTCATAGCAACAAGGGCCATATTTTTTCAGTCTTATATTTGAACTTTCATTTTAGCTGTAGCCCTCTCTAAACATATCACAAAATTTTGATTTTTGCATCATTTCATCTAATCATCAGGAGGCTTGGATGTGTTCAGTCATGGGCTGCTTCTCTAGAAAAATAAGAACTTTTTATGACAGTTTATGAGGGCTCAAAGAATGTTTTTCTTGTGACATCGCAAAAATCAGTCAGATCCAGATTGACAAGCAAAATCATGACCAGACGAAACCCAAATCAAAATACCAGAAGTGCCGGAGTCAACATAAATCCATATAATGAGACAACAGAGGTAAAAACAGAAAACAAAGTCACAGCCGAGAAACAATCCAAAATTGCTCGGTATGCAGGTGAATATATGCACTCCCTGGCAAATTCTCTGTGACAAAAAAGGGAATTTATACAGGATTTAACAGTTAAAAATGTGTAAAACTCTCACTTAAGGTGAAGTTAATCAAGAATTACTATTAAAGATATAAAATTACAAGGAGAAAATCGCAACAGAGTAGAATTTTATCAAAACCTGCAATTTCTGCCAAAAAGGCAAAAGGCAAATTAAATCAAATGCATCATGCTGCTTGATTCAAAAGGGAAACTCATTTTCCATCACTAATCTACTAGCGAAATTTAATAAATAGAACATAATTAGCTCTGATTTTAGGCAAAGTTCAGAAGAAGGATTTCTACTTCTAGTTTGACGTTTACATTTTATATTCTATTTTTAGTTTAGAGTTTACATTTTACATTCTATTTATATATTGTTTATTTTATTTGTTCATTGTTCTTTGTTCTTTCAACTGTTAAAACTGGAAACGCGTCGTCTTGTCTCTCTGTATACTTGTACAGTATATAGCAGAGATAACAATAAAGTTGACTTTGACTTTGATTTTCTTAAAAAGGTTTGTCCTAAAAAGTATTGAGAGTAAAAAATATTTTTCATTAAATCTTTACCCAAATGCCCCCAATTTTTTTTTTTTTGAATGAATAATCCTTTCCAAATCGAGCTTTCAAGTGATGTCATGATATAGGAAAAAAAATGCACTGTACATTTTGTAAAACTATGAATGTGAAAAACTAAATAACTAGCAAAGTTGATGGGATAGAACAAGGTGAAGTCGACATGGTGTAAAAACGGTTCAGGTTGATTACATTTTAACTTCTTTGTCTGTACACTATGTCATTTAGCTATAACATACAACATACCCATTTAACATTTATGGATATGCTTTTCTGAATGATTGAATTTAAAATGAAAGGAAAAAACAGGGTCGATAGGTCTTTTAGCTTAGCTGAAATAAACATAAAAGATGCTTATAGTGAGTGCATGATCCCCTTTAGTGCAGGGAAAAGAGCTTTCGTGGACCTTGGTTTGAGAGCGCTAGAAACCGAGCAGACCTTCCTCCCTTTATTCCTCTGCCTTTCAGAAAGCACTCATCAGACACTCATCTTCAACAGCAGATTACCCACTAATCTAGTAATCTCAGCCGTAATCACAACACATGGCTGTATCTTCATCTCCATATGGAAGCCGGCTATTCTGAGAATCGCGCTCGATAACGTCGGCGGCGGTTCGAGAACTCGGTCTGGGCCCCGGAGATATATCCGCTAGCTTAGACTGCAGCACAATTCCCCCTCTAACTTTGTTGGGAGCAGATTGGAAAAGAGCAAGAGAACTCGCTTGGATTTCTCCTCCGTAATCAATCTTCAAGGATTAGCGATCGTCGGGATTAAAGCTATGATAAATTAATACTCTCGTCCCCGGGCCCCTCAGTCTATTCTCAAAAATCCACTTTTGGAGCAAAGATTAATGACAGTAAAGCCGGTCAATAACGTCGAGTTCGCTCGTAGCTTCAGACCGCAAAGCTGCAAATGCGGGACCCCCATCTTCACTGACGCACGGTTCTCAACCCAGCTGCACCTAAAAAAGTTCCCCAACAGAGGCTTTTACAGAGCGAGAAAATGGAGAGCGAGAAGTGTAGTTCGAGAGACCCGGGCAAAGTGCAGGAAAGAGAGAAGATGGAGAAGAACGACCTCTGAGGACGAGAGTTGGATGGTTCCCCGTGACTGGCAAAACGGCTCCTTCCAAATCTCCCTCCCTCTCTCCGATGTCAGGCACTCCAAACACATTTACATTAACAACATTTAGCAGACACTCTAATCGAGAGCAACTTTCATTTCCTAATTTCAGGGTGCTGGAGGTTTAGGTGCAGAAGTGTAAGTGGCTTCGTGTCACGCCGATCAGGCTGGGCAGGGGAGGGGTCTGTGGCATTCACAACGCTGTAGTCTGAAGCCACAAGCGAGCTCTTCGGTATTGATCAGGTTTACTGTGATTAATCTTTCCTCAAAAGTGGATTTTGGGAATACACCAGGGGTCTGGGTATGACAGTATTAGTTCATCATAGGCTTGATCCCAACAATAACAATATTAATGGCTCATCTCAAGTGTAAAATCCAACCCAACTTATGAAGTAGCTCAGCTTTAGAGACACATTTATTATATTTTGTGCTCATCACTCCGTTAGGGGTGTTAAAATTAATCACACAATCGATGCATCACAATGTAGACGTGGACGATTCAGACCATAATCGATTATAGAGGTTTTCAACCCCTAGTGGTTGGCGGTGGCATTCCAGGTGGTCCATGACATGCAATCCACTTTCACGACTGAAATCAATTTTATAAAATTATTCCTTTTTACATTTTTCAAAACATTTCCAGATGATCTGGGCATCTTTATGAATGATTATTTTTCTGGAAAATATTAAAAAGTAAGACAAAAAATACTCCCTCCCACACTCAGACTGCTTAATCTGAATGGCAGTGCCTGAGATTGAAACCCCCTGTATTATAGCATAATGTCATTGCTTGGTGATTTTCTGGCTATGACATAAAAATTCTACTTTAACGGTAGTAAAAAGATTAAAAAGATCACAGCTGCCCAATCTGCGTGCAATGTAATGTAAAAAAATGATGTGATGTATCGTGATGCATTCAGATATCGTATCAAATTGAATCGTTGACCTAATGAGTGTAATCGAATCGAACCGTTCGACTAGTGAAGGTTCACATATCTATTCTCTGTGTCTGATTTACATCCGATCTTTAGCAAATGTGTGCATCTGCACTTGAAGGCACGTGTAAAGTTTTTGGAATTTTCCAGATAAACTATGATTTCTCTCTCTCTCTCTCTCTCTATACATATATATATATATACACACACACACACACATTTTGTATGTACTGTGGTGTCTGACTACTCCAACTCCGCCAGCGCTGTGTATTTACTATGTAGGCGAGTTGTAAACTACTCTGAGCTCTCTAAATGTTTTATATTGCCTCTTCTGTATTCCTGGCTGAAGGCAGCGAATTAACACAGCTTAGCCGCGTTTTGTTTGTAATTAGCGGCGGGTGTCTTGAAGTGCTTTAGGGTGTCAGCGGCGGTGGCGGGCGATTACCTGCGCGCTAGAAGTCCCCCAGCATCTGTGGGGATTAGCGTGGAGAGGAAGCCATCAAACGGCAAAATGAAGAAGTGTCGGGGGATGGGAGTACAGAAGCTAATATTCCGGAGATTTGTTTTAACTTTGCAATCACTGATGTCCTAAAGGGAGTCACCGGGCAGCTTTGTGCCCATCTCACTCTGTGTAAAAAAATGAGAGAATGAAAATGCTGCCAAGTGAAAATTGCATCCAGTCTCAACAATATGGAAAGTTGGGAGCTAATGCACAAACAAGGCAGCGCTGGACAGCATAAAATATTGTGGTTAACATGCGGCTAACGTGATGTCATGTAACACAGTTCTGGAATTTTTACCAGGAAATAACTGTAGTGAAATGATGCACAATTTTGCTAATTTGTACCTGGAATTGTCACTAAAATACCATTACAATTATAGAAATACTAGTTGACATTGCTTTTAGCATAAAACACTGCTAAATAATGATAATTTCTAAAGCACTTGTTGCTAACAAAGCATTGTGAATCCGAAAAATGTGATTGTTGCTGACATACTGTTGCAATCCTGGGAATACTATTGGACATTGGTGTTAGCATAGGATATTGCTAGCTCTTATAGTTCCTACATTTGACCCAAGAGGGGCGTCTCCATTACGAAGAAATGTGTAATCATGTCACATGCCTGTTCCTGACGTGATCTTAACATTACTTTAACAACTCATAGCAAAGTGTCATCTACGATCAGCAGAAACACCATTTGAGCTGTCAGGCAGTTTCTTCAGGAACTGCCCCTTTAGTTCTAATTGCTCACATCAAACATTTGGAAATGTTTAAAAGAATGAACAATCCCTAGATGGATTTTAATTCAATTTAAGCCCCAGTAAAGAAGGTCTGAAGTTGTTCTGGTCTTTGTCTATATTCTAGTCTTTTCTCCAGCATCTAATTCTACACCGACGAGCCATAAAGCAAGAGCTATGCCAAAAAACATAAAATCACATCCCTGTGGGTTCCTCCACACCCGGGATGGAGTAGTCAGTACAGTATTCGTCAGCATACGTTAAACAACTTTATACAGGAAGGACACTCTAGCAGTGTTGGTGCTCTGACCGAAGACGTGCAACCATCTAATGACCTTCCAGACCTTGACCTTATAACAAACAACTGCAGCATTTTGAGAGCGAGATGGAGAGAGTGATGGAGGAGGCAAATCAAATCAGATAAATATCATGAAACACTGGATAGCGTGTGAGTCTCCAGGCTTAATTCACACTTGTACAGCACATCTGACATAAATGTTGAATGAAAGCAAGTTCTACAGACCCATGGCCTGCAATACCCTATGTAGCTGACCACAACCTCGCCTCCTTCCCTGCCTTAATTGATTGGCCGTGTTTATTGACCTACCTCAGCGCTAGCATACACACTAGGTTACCGCTTGGATTTCATAGCTGCTACCAAATGTGGAACAAGGCCTTGGATTCCAAAATATTACTTTTCTTCCAAAATATTTTGAAATAGCTCCAAACAGAACATTTTTTAATTCTTAATTTAATATAATGTTCACTTTAAATAGTTGAGCATCTCTTTTCCCTACTGTAATATGAAAACAACAATATTCTAAAGATAGCAATTCAATTATGATCACAGTAAATAGAAGCATGAAAATATCTGTCGCGCTTAAGACACATTTCGCATTCATTGTGACATTACAAATGTCAGATTGTTCTGAAATCCATGGTTAGGAGAGATTTAGATAAAATATAGCCAGGATTGAACCCATGACCTCTTGGTCCATAGCAAATATGCCATCATGAGGCCACTGCTCTTTTTTAAAAAAAGATCACTGCCTTGTCACATTAAATTACATGTTTTCTTTCAACAGTTGATTCATTGCCAGTTCCACTATTGTTTAACACCTCAACATTTGTCAGCTCGTTGTAAACACACTCTTCATGTTTCATCAGATATATCATTTAAAGTTGTGTTTTGAGGTAGAGCCAATCTGTCAGATCTCTCTAAAAACAAAACTGTACATTAATAGACGATCATTAAAAGCTACTGGAACATGTTAATGGAAGGATCATATATCTATCAAAATAAACCAACAAGTGCAGATTCCTCAGTGTATTTATAGAAGCACTCAATTATTCAGTACAGAGCAGAGAGCTTTCTTCACATCTTTGAGAGACTGGCATAGAGGAGACTAGCCTTGAAAATGTATATACATACAGTATATCATGGCTTTAGGTGGACAAACATCTTTTTATATATTTTTGGTTAAGCAACTGTTGCCGTTTTAAGGCATGACTAAAACCTCTGGGTCACTTACAATCATGTTACTTCCAAAATAAACTTTTATAATTAACATTAATACAACAACAGCGGAAAGATAATGAGATTAACCTGAAATTAGCAAACAAATATAGTTTAATTGTATTAAAACCTACTTAATTTAATCATAAAAGGTTGCACATATTGACTTCTGGTGTTGTCAGAGGTCTTATTAAATCATTTGTTTAAAATGTTAATTGATAGTCTGTATTCTAAGAAGTTACAGTCAAACTTTCACTTATAATGCATCCAATTTTTTTACATTGATACTTGATACAATCACATGCAGATGTTTGGCACATGTGCTTAAAATATCTGTTACTGTTACAGTTGAGTGAGCAGAAGATGAACTGAAAAGTAAACAAGGACACTTTTTTGTAGCATTTAATGTAAAATTTGTATCATTTGGGTTTTTATACAATTGTAGAGTGAGAAAAGGTAAGAAACATCATCCAAAAGCATTTTGAGCATATTGAAGCCTGTTTACAGTCATTATTAGGAATGGCTCAGTGATGCAAATTTTGAAGATATGCCAGTTTCTCCTTGAACCTGTCCTTAAAATCAGCCATGTGCTTCTCTAAGCAACTCCATTCGTCTGAGAAATCAAATAATTGATGCTCACAAAGCAGGAGAAATCTACAAGATGACTGCAAAACATCTCCTAGCTATTTTACTAGCTTGTAATACTATTAAGTAATGGTGGAGGTCAAGGGGAGGTCTGGAACAGCAAGAAAACTTTTTGAAAGCACTGCTTGTTGGATTCAGCTGTGCAGCGACACCTCAACAAATCTGACCTTCATGCTGAAGTGTGTTAAAGAAAACCATTCCTGCATCCTGACCACATAATCAGCATCTGAAGCATCTGACGCATTTACGAGGCCAGTTCTTTGGACTGATTAAATCAAATTAGAACTTTTTGGCCACAATGTGAGAAAGTATTTTGGGTGAGGAAAGGGTTCTAAATTCCGGGAAACGTACACCTATCCAACGATGAAGCATTTATGCTTAAAACTTGTGGAACATTTTTAAATAACAGCAGATTCTTCAAGCAAATTTCGTACCAAAAAGTTGACGGTAAAAAGTTAACCAGTTGATGGGTACAACAAGATAATGATCTGAAACACACCTCACAAATCTACAATGGAATATAAGAGGCACAATCTGAAGCAGTCTCAGCTTTCTGACATAAACATCAAAAAATATCTGTGGATAGGTCTCAGAAGAGCAGTGCCTGTTAGAAGACTCAAGACTCATGCAGAACTAGAAAGCTCTTACAAGGACGAATAGCTGAAAATTCTCCAAGTAAGAATTGAAAGATTTTTAGCCGGCTACAAAAAACGTTACAAACTGTGAGACCTGCCAAAGAGGGAGTTACTAAGCACTGATCATGCTGGGTGCCCAGACCTTTGCTTCAGGCTCTTCACATTCTTTTTGGGATAATTTTGTACATGAGATGGCTGGAAATAAAAAACGTAATCTTACATGAAATGCTGAAAAAAAATGTCATCTTTAGCTTTATACCATGCGATGATCAATCCATCTTCTGTCCACCGCAGTAACATACATTTTAGGCAAGGGAGCCAAACCTTTGCAGGCCATTATTGCTATTTCCAGTGTTGGGAGTAATGTGTTACAAAAGTACAAATGTTTTCTGTAACACAGTCATATAAGTGAGCGGGTAATTATTGGTCATTGTGAACACACCACAGCACAGCACAGCACTTATTAGATCCATCAGTGAAGGAGCAGTGGGCAGCTGACATGGGCAGCACATGGGTAGCAGTGCTCATGAGTACCTCAGTGGTACCTTTACCGGTCTAGGATTCAAATCACAGGGTGAACGATTTAACCGTTTTCAGTCATTTTTGCTGTAATATTATACTTTTTACATACAACGCACTTTTAGCCCAAAATCCAATTTTGTTCTGGAATAAAGTAATGCATTAAAAATAAGATATTGTTAAAATCTTGCAAAAACATATTATAACTGGTTATGATGATCCATATTGTAAATGTTATTTTTACATGACCATTCTAAAGCACACTCGTCGAAGGTTTTATACTAAAGTTACTTTAGTGGCGACTACTTTTTTTCACAAGCCACTGAATTATTTCCAATTTCTCTCAAATATGCCACTAGCATTCACCTTACAGCACCCACAACCCTCACGTTTTAAACAGTGACCCTTCCCATATCCCATGATCTGTCTCATAAAGGAAATGTACTTTTGGTTTGGAGGAACATGGACAACTTACTCTACAACTGTGGTAAATAAACAAGTAAGTAATGTTTTATTTGTTAGTTTTCTTCCACTGTAAAAAATCCTCGGCTGTCTTCCTCTGAGTGATAAGAATTTCTGTAACAAGCAGCCAGTTCCTCTTGTTCAAAAATACAGAACATAATGGGCAAGAAAAAAGTCTCACACGCTGTGAATTACATCACAGTGACTTTTTTTTAAAGATATGACACAAAACATATTTTAGAATCTGTCGGGAAGCCAGTGTGTGTGTGTGTGTTCATTAGAGATTTTCTCAGAAAATGCTGAGTCATTATAAAAGCAGCCTGCAAATGACAAAGAAAAGAGAGATTTCACGCTGAAAACATATGAAGCTAAATGTTAAAATCTCTAACTAAGGCCAATCAAGAACCCACATCAAACACACGCAGTCACGTCTTGCTATCTTTATGAGGTTCTTATATTGACTCCCTTAATGACTACATATAAACAATCACAGTGTACTAAAGTGAGTGATTGTCATTGTGAACACACCATAGCACCTCCCTCACACAGTGCACCGGGGAGCAGTGCTTGGGGACAGTACCTTGCTCATGACTACCACAGTGGTACCTTTACCGGTCAGGGAATGTACAGTATCTCAGATCACAGATACTACCGCTACTACTACACCTCGACATAACATTTTCTTTTAGTTTTTCACGTGAAACCTTTAACTTTTCTGTAAAATTATTTTCCTCCATGAAAACAAATCTCAGGTTTTCCTAATTGTCTTGACTGAAACTGAAACCTAAAAACCTGATTTCCTCAGTTCCCTATTTTCTGCCTCACCCACGTCGTATCAAGGCATGACACGTCTGTTGTTATTGTGAGGTCTTTAGCTTGGGACCATTTCGCTTTTCTTTACTATGTTTAAAGACTTTTTTTTTAACACAGTTGTACCTCCAGTGGATTGTACACACACACATGCACCCGAATGGCATGTCTTGCTATCTTTGTAATAACTAGCTGTAATAATTCCAAAGCCTTGCTTAGCCCTAAACTCAATAATAAATCAAACCTAAACTAAAACTAACTTAAACTAACAAAAAAAAACGTTTTCCCCATTTAGCTTTTCAAAAAAACCAAAAAGTAAAAATATAGTTGCAAGTGGTAACCAGTGGGATCCAAGCAAAAGTTGCAAAAATCAGCTGATGCAATAAGCGTCGAAGGAAGGAGTCAGAGAATCAGACTGCATTCACTGATGTAGCATTTCATGTAATATTTTTACGGTTTTCATTCAGTTCTAAGCAGCAAAGCATCCCTACTTATCAACCAAGTTTCAGCTTTGTGCAACTTACGGTTTAGGCTGCAAAATGCATATTCCTTTGTGCCAATTATAGACCAATCACTACGCTTTGCTGCCTATGCTGAGATGGATACCATTACTACTTACTCTGAAATTTTTGGCTTTCTGCGATTTACGGTTCAAGCTGCACAATCCGTTTTATAGGGAAAATAATGTTAAACAAATAAGAGAACAACTACAAGAGGGTTCCATAGCTTGGACCCCTAAAAATCATTCACATTGTTCCTCTATGAGGTCTAATCCTCAGAAAGATACACAAATCTGAGAAATCTAGTGTTTTCCTATTTTGGGACTATCTGGTTCTCATAAATACCTAAAAGCCTGAATACCACCCTCACACAGTTGGTTATTATCAATGTGGGCCATTTTTTATTGGCTCATGTTCAACTCGGGTAAAAAAGAAACAATTCAAACATATCCTCCAGTAATAATTAAGGAAGTCTTATATAACAAATAAGAAAAAACACATTTTTATGAAGCTTTTATCCTTATGGGAACCAGGAAAATATCATTACGTATTTTCCTATCATCACTGGGACATCTTTTTCCCACAAGAAGCTAATTACATGCCCTCCTACACACACAAGCACACACACACACACAGCCCAGTTGCTGTCTTTCAGCTCTGTATTTTGGTAATCTGCTTTATCACAAAGACGGGGACAAAGCAGGCGGCTGACAGCAAGACGGAATCTCGGCACACAGAATAATCAAGAGCCATCAAACGCTCCAAGATGAAAGACTGAAGAATGCAAAAGGATAATGAAAAAAACCCAAAATATCCCTCCATCCTGGAGCAGAAGGAAAATCAGGAGTCACAACATGTCCAGTTAATGTCACAGGAGTGCTGCTGTCATCGATCGCATCGGGTTTCTCCGATGAAGTGCTTCCAGAATGTCGATGGGACAGAGTCCACAATATCTGACATATTCCGAGACGTCCATCACTCTCAGTTCCAGGCACAGATAGATTAAATATGCAAAAAAGAAACACATCTGCATTAGCACAAAACCCCTTAGTCATCATGGCTCAAAGAATAGAGCACCACGTTGTTTTTCCCAGCATTTCCTTGGGACGGAATCAGCTCCTTCCCCTCAAAAAAAATCTTCGCATTGGCAGCTTCGACGACGCGTTTCCTGCTGAAATCCAATACCCGACTAATAAGTCAAACACCCTCCACTTACAGAGCGGCAATCCCTCCTCCGGAATCAAAATTGCACGACGTCTAAATGCAAATCGTTAGCCGTTGGACGACGGCCAAGGCTCTCTCGACTCGAAAGCCGAGACGTCGGCCCTCGGATCCGTGAGCGATTTCATTAGGCCTCGCATCATCTCTAGGTAACTAGCTCTTCACTCAGGCCATCCGTCAACTTCTCGTGGGGCCGCGTGGAGACTGATTTATGATATGTTTTGTGAGGAGACCTGGGGAAAAAGCCTCCTGCCGTAGTCGATAATAATGCTATCTCTAGCCCGTAGCGCCGGCCTCAATAATCTCTTATTCAGAAGCGTGGCACATGGCACGGCCTCGGTTGTAGGAGGCTGAAAAACCTATTTACTTTTCAAGGTAAATAGTACATCAGCGAGCATAAAAATGGATGACCTGCACTACTGAAATGATCTCATTTAAATATCACTCCCCCCCCTCCCTCGCACAAAGAACGGGGAACAATGGCGTGTGACAATAGCAAAATGTAATTGAGGTAATGCGTTGTGCACTTCTGCGCTCATTACCAACTTAATTAGAGGTAATGAAAGAGAATTGAATGAGTATTGAGCAGGTGGTATGCAATACTGCAGTACCTAATTGCGTACGAGTCTATTAGTAGTTTGGAATGGTACCTTTCAAACTTTAAACAACCTGATGCAAAAATCTGCAGATTCAGGCGTATAAATTACATCCTGCAGGATCCTGAAGGATCAGGGGACCAACTGCATTTTTAAGCTCTCCTGGGATTCAACCACCCAATCATATGGTCCCCTAAACAATTTTTTTGCAGTTACCTAAACTACCATACTCTCAATTTGAAAGTGTGGCAATTTAGAGTAGTCAATCAACCTAAACTGTGTGCTTTTGGACTGTGGGAGGAAACTGGAGCACCTGGAACACAGAAAGGCCCTTCAGCCGACCCGGGGATGGAACCCAGGACGACGGCGCTAACCACTGTGCTGAACAATACTGCAGGTTAATGTTAAAAAATAAAAGAGATAAAAGATTTAGTTTTGGTTACTGAGGTTAAAGGTTGGGTTAGGTGTAGCTGTAGTATTATTTACAACTAGTCATTATTGAGAGTTAATGGTCCTGCCTTCTACGGAAAGCAACTTTAAGTGGTCTTTTGAATGTTAAAAATACACAGATTTTTCTGGTGCCATTTTTGACCATTATTCTCACCCAACATACCCCTTACTACTTAACCATGTACTGTGTCAAAAACGTCTATGAATAATGTTATTTAAGTCATTTCTTTCTAAGTACTAGTGCTAGATTCATTAAGCACCCTGAATCATTCCTAAATTTAAGCAGAACTAAATTAAAACGCATTTATATCTTTACTTACATTTGCACAGTCTTAAAAACAAAGCAGGTTGTATAAAGAATTTTAAATCTTGTGCAACAAAATTCTTAAATGCTGCCATTATATCCATGTTTTCATGGAGCACATGGTGATGCTTTTGTCAACTTGTAGAATTCACACATTTCCAAACTTTAATAAGACACAGTAGCACCCTAGACAAACAAAAAATCTCAGAAGTAATGGAGAGAAAGGTAAATTTTTTGATGCACTGTTTGCGTGTGTGTGGGAGTGTACCTGCGAGTATGTGTTTGTGTACGCACGTGAGTGCTTGTATTATTGTTTTATTGTTCTCTACCTATTTACACACTGGGAACTCCATTCACGTAATGCTGAATCTCAACTTTCTTAATCCCCACTCCTAGTTTATGCTGAGATTGTGATACGCACATCAATAAACTCGCAGCTCATAGCTTGAGCTCAACCGCAAGGCAGATCCACAGATTAAAATTAAACAGTGATGAATAAATAAGAGAGTGAAAAACAGTAATCCCCACAGACATGGAGAGGCAGACTAGTAAACATGCTTTGAGGACGAATATTCTGTTGGGTTCTAGCAAAACACAGTTTTTGACTTTATCTGAATGGCCCAGTGACACTATCGAGAAGACCTTAGATAACGGACAGTGAACTCGTTCTTAACAGATGTTGAATAGACTGAGGTCCATTTTTCAACATCTGTCCTATGAATAGCTAAGTGTTAGGTAATATATTTACTATTGCCAAGTGAAAGTGAGTGATTATTTGTCATTGTGGACAAACCACAGCACTGTGGTGTGTTCGCAATGACAAATAATCACTCAAATTATTTGTTTCAAGGTTAAAAAATGTCAGGACTATGGGGTTATGACTTTTTTGAAGTTACACACACAAATTCACATGCTTAACATATCTATTTCTACTACAGTATATACCATAAAAACACTGTGTACAATAATGAAAACCGTCCACAGGTTATGATTAACGAAAATATTAAAGGAACAACCACAGAATATCTTCAGACTCTCAAGCTGCACTCATGATGAATGACTTCATCAATATCACAGTAATTAAAATCAATAACACAACAGAACAGGAGAATCCCATGTTCCCATCTCCTGGTGAAAAGTAGGCTTTTCACCAACTCCATCTTTCTACGAGGTACGTTAGTTTCTGTGCTGTGCATAACATATCTTAATACTGTTCATTTTCTTATTACTTGTTTTTCAGATTTTATGTCCATATGTACACTACCAGTCAAAAGTTTGGACACACCTTCCCATTCAATGTTACTTCTTTATTTTCATTACTATTTACATTGTAGATTCTCACTAAAGGCATCAAAACTATGAATGAACTGTGTAAGGGCTATATGACCCAGAAGGAGAGTGATGGAGTGCTTCACCAGATGGCCTGGCCTCCACAGTCACCTGACCAAACCCAATCGAGATGGTTGGGGATGAGATGGACTGCAGAGTGAAGGCAAAAGGGCCAACAAGTTCTCAGCATCTGTGGGAACTCCTTCAAGACTGTTGGAAAACCGTTTCAGGTGACTACCTCATGAAGCTCATCGAGAGAATGCCAAGAGTGTGCAAAGCAGTAATCAAAGCAAAGGGTGGAGATATATCTCAAGAATCTAAGATATAAAACATGTTTTGGGTTATTTCACACTTTTTGTTTATTACATAATTCCATATGTGTTCATTCATAGTGCCTTCAGTGAGAATCTACAATGGAAATAGTCATGATAATAAAGAAAAAACATTGAATGGGAAGGTGTGTCCAAACTATTGACTGGTAGTGTACACAGATATGCTTTGCTATCTGATGAGTCTTAATAACATCAAATATTCATTCATTCACTATCCGAACTGCTTAATCCCTATCGGGGTCACCCAGGGCCTTCTCGCTGTGAGGCAGCAGTGCTAACCACTGCACCACCGTGCCGCCCTAACATCACATATTTTCCTGTAAAATACACTGGTGTTTTTGATATTGGTATTGCATTTCCATGTGACATTTTTATTGATTTTGAATCATGAGTGATTTTTATGCACAAAACTCTTGAGCTCTCATTTGTATGTGGGTTTTTTTTTTCCTTATACAAATGATGTATTTTTTAGACTACACATCTCGCTGACTACTCCTGAGTTAAACTCTCCAGTCACAAACAATCCATAAGAAAATGACAGATGCATAAACACAGTTATTGCTTTGTGTCCTTTAGACCACCTTTTTCAATGCACTCACAAAAGGCTGGATTTATCAAAGCACGGATGCTGACTGAAAAATACACATCATTATTGCCATGTTCTTTAGATCATTGTAATGAGAACAAATTTATTCTAAAGTGGCAAACGTTTGCCTAGATTTTGGCCCGTCCCCCTCTCCTCTGTCATCACGCCACCTATGGATTGGTTCCCTAATGCCCTACAAAGTAGAACAAACCAGACGTGATGAAGGGGCCGAGCCGCACCGGGCCACGGTGACACGAGCTGCATGCAGTAAGTGCCTCATGCTGCTTCGGTAAAGGCTGATAATGGGCATCCTAATGGAGGTTCTCTTCTTGAGTGAACATACACGCTGGGAGAAAGGCTGTTAGACGTTAAAGTGCCAATATCCCAATGTCCCCAGTCAACGGTGGAACAGTATGGTCACTGCTTCCGCGGCGCTCGGATTCATTAGCAAGCGGCAGCGACGGAATAACAGAGCGGCAGAACCCCCCCAATCCCCACACATACGCTGGCCCATGCGCTGTCCAAGCTATTAAGTAAGATTATCGCCAGCGTCCTCACAAACCGCCATTGAGAGAGATACATCTTTCCGTTCGAAGGGTGTCTAAAGTCTTTTTTTGAGTGGGAAAATCGAAGCAGTTTGTATTACTTTCCAGTTGGTTTGAGTCTATGTTGGGTTGGAGCAGTTTATTTTTTTTTAAAAAAGGAAGGGCCTTGAAACATTAATGTTTGCTGCACAATGAGGCTTATACTCAGGGCGATTGTCCTCTGCTGCAAAGCGTCTTCATGTAATGTTCTGGGAATCTTTAGAGAGTGCAATTTTCATGTCTCAGTTCAATGCATTTCCTGTAAAAGCACAGACTCATAAAGTACACACAATCTTTGACGGACATCTCTCAAAGGCAGTAGGGAGTTATCATATAGCTACCATATATCATATATATCCCTTGAAACTCTCTAAACAGAAATAAATCTAATATAAAGTATGATTGACATTTGAATACAATTGCCATCATTCTCAGTAAACAAATAAAAGACAATCGCCTACAAGAATATGAAGAAGTTATGATAAAACATATTCCATTTGCATTGAATATACAGTATATAATGAAGGGGAAAACATATTTCCATGAATGGACCTACAAGGCCAGCTCTGAACCGGTCTTTGGTAAAGACAGCAGTAAATATTGTAAAATACATAGCATTACAGAGTCGCTCTCATCCTGGCTTCAGAAGATTTATTACTAGATTACTTTATAGTTTTGTTTCCTGCAATATGGGAAAACCATCAAGTGCTCTCATGTGAGAATCAGATCCTCTATGAAGCTCAATTTTGATTTGAAAAAAGATTAAAGACAAGCAAGGCGTGGAATTCTGTGGCGGTGCCACTGATATAAGTGACTCATGCTCTACCTGATAAGCTGAATAGACTTCATTTTCTCTTTGATCGCATTAATAAGAAGCCTCAAAAGCTACAGAAGCTCCAAATAAGTCTGGAGGCAGTATGAATGTAACATTTTATTGGTGAAAGTGAGTGATTATTTGTCATTGTGAATACACCACAGCACAGCACACAGTGCACCACAACCAAATGTGACCTCCGCATTTGACCCAACTGTGACGCAGCAGTGGGCGCCTAACAGGGGCACCTCCCGGGGAGCAGTGCTTGGGATGCGGTACCTTGGTCGTGAGTATCTTGAAAGGCCCGAACATATAAAAAAAAATATGCGTTTATAAAAATATCTGCATATGTGTAAACAGACCCCAAGACTGAAGTGAATGTAAATCATGTCTGGAATGTAAGTCATTCTGGATAAAAATGTCTGCTCAACGTAAACGTAAATGTTAAACAGATGGTCAGTGTAAAAGTGACTTAACACATAGAATTCAGACACTGAGAAAAAAATTGGCTTAAATATGACATTAGAACATTAAACAACAGTCAACTCATGTCGGACAGCTATCCCAGCGATCAAGGCATTATTACAGTTCGATGTTCATTCTAAAGAAAAACCTCCACAGTCCCACAGCCACATAAAGGAGCCACGCCTGAATAACTCCAGTCTAGCACAGACTCTCACGCTTCAGCAGCTGTGAAATCTTTGGGAGAAAAAAAATGCCCTCAGTGGTGTCACCTGAATAACATAGTGAGAAAATTACTAGAATTATTGGCTCAACCACAGGGACTCATGACCGCAGGTAGCCCAGGAGCACAAGAATGGCAAATCAATAGAAAATAAATTCTTAGAAATTGGATGTGGCACGACAACAATTCCTTTTGAAATATGATAAATATTTCGTGGAAGCAAAACAAAGTTGACTAATAAGCTTATTTGCATTGACAAGGTGGTGTTGAAGGGGATCAGCTGCTCCGGAGAGCATCAACAGAATCCGGAAAAAGCACAACTGTGATTTCACTCGCTAAGATATAATAGACAATAAAAGAGAAGACTGCAGTGATGTGCCAGCGTTTGAATGAGAACATCTGGCATGGCAACACCTCTGCCTCTAAAGGGAAGCTACATGAGAGAACTGTGAAGTCGGCAAGAAAAAAGACGGGCGTAAGCTAGCGCAACTGCTATAACGGTCCTGCTCTCATATTATTTATCCCCACTGAGGTAGAGCTGGGTACTGGCACGGTATAACGTGTCCCAAAACATGTGACTATTTTTGAGATATCACTGATTTTAAGTAGATATAGGTGAGTGGTGAAGCAATTTGTGTAAATTTTTTATGCAAAGTAGAAAAATAGATATGTAAATGTGCAAAATAATGCACAAGTGATGTGTGTATATTCATGCACACATGTCCATACATTCCCATTGTGTGTATTTTTGTGTGCGTATGTGTTTATGAACATTGTGTGTTTGAATGTGTGTACGAATATATGTACATGTCCATACGTACAAACATACATACATTTAGATTCTGTATAAACATACATAAATACAAAGACATGCACATATATACATACTGTACGTATGCACATGCAAACACCCTTCAAATACACACTTGCATAAATACACGCACACGCAAAGTGGTGCTGCTTAGCAGTCAAGTGGGAGGTACAACAACATTTTTTAATTCTCCATCTAACTTCCTATTAGTTTGCAGCCGCATGCATAATTAACAAGCCGCTGCCATGAGCCAATTTGATATTGATAGACCCGTCTGTCTGACTCATTTAGTCTACTGAGCTACCGTTAATAAAATATTCCTTAGGATCTGTTACCGCTGTTAAAGTAACAGTGTAAAGGTGTGTTCCGGAGCAATTCTAGGACCTGAACTGTAACGTTGCCCAGTTGTGCACTAAAATGAACTTAATAAGTGGGATCAAGTTCGCTTTTATAATTGTCCACAGGAACCACAACTATTGCACCTGTAGTTTAATATGTTCCTTTCATTAATTCTAACTCCTTTACCTTTACACTTCACTGTTGAGAACGATGACACCGAGATGCGCTGTGTAATGTCTGCAGTACGTTCAAATGCCCATTCTGAAAAGCAATTTTGGCAAATCTAAGGTTTGAGAACTGGCAACCTCACAAGATCGTAATTATTTTTCAGGAGGTGTTGAGTTCAAATTTAGGGGAGCTTGAGCACCCCTAAAAATAGCCTAAAATCACCACTGAGTGTTTTCTACTGCACCATGAACCCAAACTTCAAAACTATGATTTGCTGCTAATTCCCCAACTGATAATAATGGCTCCAGCTCCTTTCTGGAAAGGTATATGTTCTGCTCGGAGGCTTTACCTGGCAAATAACAAAAACCCCACTGCTATTATGAAAGGTAGAAAAACTCAGAATGATCTACTGGCATTTGTAGAAGCACGTGTTAATCACACACTTGTCAAACCGCAGATGAGATTCAGCAGGACCTTGATAAAATTATGATGGCATAAAGACGCCGCATGCTGTAGTGAAATCATTATACGCCTGTCACCGATTGTTCTACTTCTTCTACTGATAAATTGAAAATGAATGAGAACTCGAACAATGTACATTTGGTTCCAGAAATCTGCAGTACTGAATTAATTTCTATTTGAGATCAGATGGACTCTGGAATTTGTAATGGATGATTCATAACATTTTGGTTTTCATTGCTTTGCTACTACATGCATATCAGGTCTTATACTTGCAGAGTGTACAACTGCTCATTGTATGATACATCCATACCATCTGCATAACAACTACCGCTGGAGTAAAGTGCACACCTCATTTCAGTATTTATTGCCTCCTTGCTGCATGGGGGATCGTAGAACACACACTTCATTGTGTATGCGCTACATGAAACCTTCAAGCCTGCCGAATAGAGCTTGTGATCCATTGCAATCAGTTATGGGTATTTTGCTGTGGATCTTGGAACAGACATTCAAAGGAGCCATCTGTTTGTTACACAACACACACTGTCTTTCAGGGGCCTTTCAGCAGAGAAAATAACAAAGTTCTGGAGGATTATAGATAGTTTTATTGCAGAAAAGGTACTGAAGTTACCAGTGCTGCTTTACAGATGAGAATTACTGGGTAGCATTATGCTAGAATTGGAGTATATATGTATGTATATATACACATACAGTGGGGGAAATAATTATTTGATCTCCTGTTGATTTTGTAAGTTTGCTCACTTACAAAGAAATGAAAAGTCTCAAATTTTTATAGTAGATTTAGCAGAAGAGAGACAGAATATCAACCAAAAATCCAGAAAAAACAAACTATCATAAAAATTAGAGACTTTTCATTTCTTTGTAAGTGGGCAAACTTACAAAATCAGCAGGGGATCAAATAATTATTTCCCCCACTGTATGTGTATATATATATAAACTGGACTTGAGGAAAATGGTTAGCAACTAGGACATTTTTATTGCAGTTTATTCCAAATAGTGCTAATTTAAAATATTCAAAGCTTTTTTACATTTTTTCTGATGTACAGATGTTATTACACAAACATTAAGTAGGTAATGACTGGTTGTTTCAGTTCTAATTATGGGCTTGTTACCTCCATTATTTCTCCAATGTTATTATGCACTATTTCTGATTGTTAAACTGATGTGGTTTCAGTTTGATCCATAGGGTGCTGTTGCAAAGTGCAAGCCAATTAACACATTTGACACGGCACCGATCGCACAGATCTGTCGCCAGGCAATGACAATCTAATTTGTTAATTAGGAAGAGTTTTTTTCTTCCTGATCATCTTGTTGTCTTTCTTTTTTGTCGCCACATCTCACTCTTTGAATTCAAATGGTTTTTCTTTTTTCCGTTCAACTCCAAATGGCAGTTCAAACAATGGCTGCCAAGGCCAGTCATTCAATCAGACATGGCAGACAAGTGAAAACTGTATAAACTTGACAGCCATCAGATGTATCAAAGCAGCACAGAGAAGCCTCTCCTCCTTTCTTCCTCTCTGCTCATCTCCTAGCATCTAGAGGAGAGCGAGGCGAGAGCGAGGCGAGAGCCTGCGGCGAAATGTGTCATGCACTCAAACAGCGACGCCTTAACTTGCACTAATAACCAAAGGCAGGGAACATCTCTGCTATTGTTCAATACATTGCGTGTGGTTTGGGTGTGCGTGTGTGTGTCTTAAATTCGCTGAGTTTCTGGGAATGCAAGGAAAAAGAAAAGCTGACTTGCTAGCAGTGGCCAAATAAGAAAAATACAAATCCTCTGTGACAAGCTAATAGGATATAGACCATGTCCAGGCCCAATTCCAGGTTGCAACAAAAGAAATATCAATCGCAAAGTGAAGCATGGCTATTCCTTATTAAAAAACAAAAAGTTCCCTAATGCAAAATTAGATATGACATATTTGGCCAAGAAAGTAGGCGGGTTAATTAGCAATAGAGTCACTAAGTACTTACTGGAGTCTATCCAAGTGCTGAAAGTAATCATTCTAAATAAGTGACATCTTTTTCAGTCAATCCAGACAAATATGGACGCTTAAAAGCAGGCAAGGAAAGAATAATGTGTTCTCTGGATCACTCTTTTCACCAAGAGATGCTAGCTCATTTTTTCGCACATGCAGCATCGCTCAGTCTCAGTGGGCAGTGACCCTTGAGGAGCCAGACTTTCACAAACACTGGAAGCTTTGTTCATTGGGCAGACCCCTTGGCGGGACTTAACAGGCAGTCTGGACAGAAATGCCCCCAATTAAGAGCAAGGACATGGGGAGGGAGTACGGCACCATTTAGGGGTGGGGGTGGGGGTTCATTAGGGTCACGTGCCTCCGGAGGTCAAATCCAACAGGAACGGGCAGAACTGTGGAAAGAGACAGTGACCTGTGTGCCCCAAGAATCTCAAATTAGCTTCACTAGCATGCAGAATGTTAGCAGATGCCAAATCACATTGTTTATCTGTCTGACTCCATGGACTAAACCTGCATCTAAGTTGTGTATAAACAGACCTGTGTGGGAAGCAACAAAACTAATAGGGTTTGGAACAAGGGACATGACGGGTGCCAGCTGGAAATGTAAAAGAGAACTCGAAACTCAAAAACACTAGTGTGACGGGTGTTTATATTGCACCCATAGGCGCCCATCCCTTGGATGCTTCGGTGCTGAGCGTGGGTACGTGTGCAGTTTACAGTCCTCTGATAAGTCGAGCACCAACTGGCACAAATCGGTACCTATAATTGCACCACAATCTAAAATTTAATTAACAGCTAACCACACTAGTATTTTGCAACCTTGATCATGATAAGATCAGCATGGACCAGTACAGAACTATAGTCCATTTTATAATAATAATAATTAAAATAATAATGAAGCAACTTGTCCTATTGGATTTGATGCATCTTTCGCCTTTGATGCAGCTGAGTTGATATCTTTTTGTGATAAAAATCGAACTGGATTCTTATTCTTGGTGGTTGTCATGGTCTAGGTGAGAAAGAAATGGGAGTTGGGAGGAAGGATTCCCCAAAAAGGTATCAAGCAAATATAAGTAAGTGAGTTCTTGTCATTGTGAACACACCACAGCACATCATTAAGTGCACCACAACAAAATGTGACCTCTGCATTCGACCCATCTGTGAAGGAGCAGTGGGCAGCTGACATGGGCAGCAGTGCTTGGGGACGGTACCTTGCTTGTGAGTACTTCAGTGGTACCTTTATCAGATCAAACCTTCCAATCACAGGGCAGTTATGCTACCAACATAAATGGCCAACCAAAACACCAGACTTTGTCCTGAACCATAAAATGAAGACAAATGCTTTAAGCACATTACACTGAAAATAGGAACACAGAAAGCAACAGTCCACAAACACCAAGACAAAAACAAAACATAAAAGAGGACATGTACGATGAAACACAGCGGCCACTAGTGGAGTAGTGAAGAACTGCAGGGGCAACTGTTAAAGTTACAGCTTAGTTGACTACCAGCTCTAGATTTAGGTTTTATTAGTTCATGAAACAATTTCTCAGACTAGAACATTCACCATGCATATCATTCTTGGTGAGAGCATCAGCCAAATTCCATAAATGCAAATGTATATGTAAATGTAAAATGAGTCATGACCAGTATGACCATCTGAGCTGTTGTCTTATCAATGCTGGCCGTTCTGCCCTTTTAATTGAGTCACGAACACGCATCAGCATCATAACGAGCCCTATTAGCCAAACGCTAAGGGCATTAGCATGCTGACGTGCTCTCGCGGCTGTCAGATCGGCGCAGTTGCTGCACCACGCCATTGCCACCACGCTGCGGCTGGAAGACTCGATTCCAGCCTCGGGGCATCATTAGCAACGCCGCCCCCAAAGCAGCCTGCGACAAGCCTGGTGCGCGTCTCACTCTGCTCACTGCTGTTAACGTCACCCTCCTCCTCCTCTCTATTACTTTTTCAAAAACAGCGTTTTTGTGAAAAATCAATGATCGCGTAACACTTTGAAGGAGATCCCGACTCCAAGCCACGGGCTACGATGGTAATAAAATCTAACTAATCCCGTCTGTGGGTTTTAGCCTCCCGATGCGACATTTTTTTGAGATCATCACTGTTTACTTTGCTTTGCCTCTTCCCTCCTCCACCTAACTCGTGTCCACCTCCTTTACTCCTCTTCTTTCACTGACGAGGACCCATGTAAGCGTCTCATCTGAGAGAGCCCACATCAAAGCCCACTTCTGATATGGAAATACCATTAAACTCAATGGAAAGGGGGAGCCATTGTTGAATTATCGCTTTCATGCCTACATCTCTGGCTATAGACGAGGCCTGTCCACATCAAACGGGAAACGCTTAGGCTTACGTCGGATTCTGGCCATGACAGAGATGCCGATTGCAGCCGTGCACGCCTCGCCTCGCCTCGTCCCTCTCACAACTACGTGCAATAAACATCATGTGGAGATGAACTCCCCCAAAAAAGGAGTGTGATTTGAGGGATAAGTGTTGTAGGTGGTGTAATCGAATATTCAGGGCTCAACTGGCATTAACTATTTAGCTGATGAGACATGGCTGGTGGAGTGGTGGGAGATTAGCACTTCATGGTCCTGGCACTCACACACACTCCAGGCTCTGATATGCATGTGCACACACAGTCACACACACACACAAATACATACACACACTGACATACACATACACACTCGGAGGGCTGAAATGAGCTCGGCAGCGGCCCACTGTGTGTGTGTGTATGTGTGTGTGTCTGCGCCCGCGGCCTCTATCCAGTGTGATCAAAGCAGAGCCCTACTCTCTATCCCCATGGCCTCTTTTAAAGGTTTGTGCACACAACCTCACAAAGACAAGCCTCAAAACACACACGCATACAGTGATGTAAACAGACGCCCCAATTCCACACCTCCACACACGCAAACACACACAATCACACACACTCTAGCTCATAAGCACATAACATTTATATTAACTATGTGCAATCTACTTATACACAACATTTTATACCTAACATTCACACACACACACACACTTTCTGAGGTCATAAGCTCATTATGCTTGCATTAAATACGTTAAGAAACATATAAAGAACAATTTACACCCCACAATTCTACTCCTCTACTCACACACGCACACACATTCCAGAGATCATAGGCATATTGTATTTACATTAAATATGTACCTCGTATATATACTGCAAAGCCAACAATTTGTCTGTGATGTGGATCATATGCACCTTACTTGGATCTGGGCTGGTGGTTGCGTTGTTAGTGACGACGACAAGACCAACGAGTGTCTTTTTTAAGACACCTCTTTGGGGAAGTTGTTAGCGTAACGCTTGGGGAGTTGGCCCCGTGATTAGAAGGTCGCCGGTTCAAGGCTCGGACCGGTAAAAGTACCACTGAGGTACTCATGAGCAAGGTACTGTCCCCATGCACTGCTCCCTGGACGTCACCTGTCAGCTGCCCACTGCTCCTTTATTGATGGGTCAAATGCAGAGGTCACAGATCGTTGTGTGCTGTCCTGTGGGGTGTTCACAAAGAGAAATAATCACTCACTCACTAACGTGTACTGTATATTAGATATGCAAACAACCCATATACAACAGTTTACCTCATCAGTAAACGTGTTTTCGGGTTTGAGATTTTGTTAATTAAGGGATTTTTTATTAATGGTCAGTTATCATACAAGGATACACCCAAAGGCGCACACACACACAAACACACACAGAGCAAACATAACGCTGTAATTATAGAGTGCGGACAATGCAGATGTATTGATGAATAGAGATACGCTCCCAAACACAAAGATGCAGGCTAACTTCATTATCCAATCTGAGATATTCCCAGCCGACTCTGGAAAAACAGCATCACCATTCTAATTTATACACAACAGCAACAGTGCGCTTTTCATTTTTGTCCTCCCCATTTATCCCACTTCACACTACAAACCGTTTCCCAGCATTCACACAATAGCAGGCTGACGATACTAATTGCCTCCAGGTAGATTGTCTTAATGAGTTAATCAGTTTCTAATGATACTAATAGTGTCTGGGAAATTATAGCAGCTATTTGTCTCCTTACAAAACACCAGTTTAGTAAACAATCACACACACCTTTCTCAGTGTTCTACTTAATTAATGCATTGTTGGGCTCCATTGGGTACTTTACATGTTAATTTGTGCCTAACAAGACCTCACTTCTTAGCCGATATTTTGATCAGGTATGATAACTCTATAAAAGTGCTCCCACCCTCCACCCCTCCCAATCCACGCATCATCCGCCCCCTTCGTCTAATTCGCGGCTGAATTAGGAAAATTGAATTAATCCCTCTTCCCACAATAAGCAGCAGCGCTTTAGCAGTGCGGTAATTTTTCACAACGGACGCTTAAATAATAAATCAATGCGAGGCAGTCTAATGCAGTTTGCTTAGTCAGGCTGTTGCGATGGAGAGGTCAGGCCCAGCGCTTTCATTTTCGACCACATCGTATCCATTACGCGCATGTGTTTTTTTTCCTTCCTACAGTACCTTGGCTTGGTTTATTGATGCTAAGTAAATGTTCTTACAAAAGGTTTCCGCAGTGCTATCCGTCTTCGTGAACCACTTGGACCTTTGCGCACATGCAACGACAAAGTGGTCAATTTGACAACGGCTTTTAATGATTCACACGATGGATTGTGTACGGCGCCATTTCAGGTGTCCACAGATTAATAGGCTTGGAGTGAAAGTGGTGGCTTTCTTGTGATAACTCTTCATTATAATTTCCCTACAGTTGATTCAAAGAAATAATTGTTTGTCTAACCTTACCTAACAAGATGTGATTTGACTTCAATCGTTCCTCAGTCCTTCAATTTACCACAATATCAGTCAGTTTTAGGGGACTTTCAGAAAATTCTAAAATTCATGCAGGTAGCAATGCAATAAAGCTCAATAATTCATTTTGATTTAGTGTTATTTGTAGAGAGCATTTGACAACACACATTGACACAAAGCAGCATTAAATTTTGCTGAGCCCAAGCCCTTAATGAGACGATCTGGGACCACAGTGGAGAGCAAAACTACCTCTGTATAAAATAGCAAGGAATTAAGAGCAACTAAGACTAGGAAGTGGAACCTGTCCTCCTCTGGGCGATGTTAGGTGAAGCTCATGCTTTAGAAGTGTCTTTTATAAGTGGGTAGAACAAAGAGATTTTAGAAAATCTGAAATCTAGACAAACTAGATGATCAAGAGGTGCAAATTCCAAAAGACAAGGCCTTTGTAGAACTCAAGTGGCCATCGGGGAGAGAATTTAATGGATTTATTCGTTATGCTCCAGGTACAAATTTAGGTGAACACAGACAGGTCATTCAATCCACACAGAGAATCTGGTGTTGCAAGGACTTTGCAGGTCTAGCACAAAAGATCAAAGGGGGGCAGGTATCTGGGTTCCTCACTGGCTTATGGAAGAGTTCTGCTGATGCAATGTTTCTGCAGATCCAGCACGAGGAGCCAAAGAAGGAAAGACGTCCTGGTTGTTCACTGGCTACTTTAAAAGAAATCATCAAAACAATAACATTTCTTCTACATCTGCAAATATCACATGATCGTCTCCATCTTGCTTCAAATCGAAATTTGTTCATGCTTTCACAGTTCATTGTCCATGGCTGTGGAATATTTTATTCATGTTACAACCTCCCATAATATCTCTTCTTTTAAATCTAGAAAAGTGAAAGTGAGTTATGATTTGTCATTGCGAACACACCACAGCACAGCACACAGTGCACCACAACCAATTGTGACCTCTGCATTTGACCCATCCGTGAAGAAGCAGTGGGCAGCTAACATGGGCAGCAGTGCTAGGAGATGCTACATTGCTCCTGAGTACCTCAGTGGTACCTTTACTGGTCTGGGATTCGAACCGGCGACCTTCTGATCACGGGGTGAACACCCTAACCGTTGTTACGCTACCAACTGCCCTGAATCTACTGATAAATCATATTTATTCTAGGACTTCTGTTTTATCTACTTACTTCAACAAACCTCCACTACATTCTTAACAGCCAGTGTTCTTCCTTATATCAGACTTTTTTCCCGGTTACATGCAAATTACTGAGAACCTACAAAAAAAAGATTGGTTGAAATCATCGATCACAACTGCATCCAGAACTACTGAGAATTTCCCAGAAACACACTGTGCAATTTCAGTTCCAATTTCTTGGTCAGCAACAAATTTCAAGATTGGGACGAATCTGGTAATCTCCTGAAATTTACTGCCTGGCGGGGAAGAAAATGGTAATGGCAGCAGCATGACTCATTTGACTAGAGGAGATGGAGTTTGTGGCAGCATTTTTCCCCAGACTCTCACCACTACCACCAGGAATAGCAGAATTGTGCAAGAAATTGGCAATATACTTTAATTACCTGCTCGTTGAACGATAACAGCAGTTTGGCAGTTTTGCTTGCAAATAAATAGCTTGCCAGCTTAATTACTATGTCAGCTTGCTAGCAAACCAGCTAATAAGCTAGCCAAGATTAATTGGTGGTTGTGTGTATGTGTGTGTGTGTGTGTATGTATGTGTGTGTGAAGGGATATAGCTGCTTTGTATGTGTAACGTCCTGGACTCAATTCCCACCTTCTCCAACTTGTTTGGGGTGGAGGTGCTGGTGTTGTGGTCTAAAACCATGTGTTGGTGATGGGAGTTCAAATTGGGTTTAAGTAGGTTTAGCCTAGGTCAGGGGCTTAAACCTAGGACGGATTGGTCCATAAGCAAGTATCCTGCCGCTCAAGTACCACCACCCTGTAAGACAAAACTTGCTTCAGGATTAATTAGGAAGTAGAACTTGCTGTGGATAAGAGTCTCTGATAAATGCTATAATTGTAAATAGTAAATATCCGACTGTAAAACCAAATACACAAACAAGGAGTAGAAACCAAGGAACAAACCAGGAGCAAAACCAAGTCACTTTGCAACATGGTCGGTGAAACAATAAATATTAAATATTAATATTAAATACATAAAATATGAGTCATGTGAAGCAGGAAGGTACATAGGTGCAGCCAGGCTCGTTGGTCTAGGGCAGCGTTTCTTAATCCCAGTCCTCACAGACCACCGCTCTACACTGATTCGATATTACCGACCCACAGCACCGCTGATGCTACTGATTAGCTAATTAGCAACGTAGGAACAGCGTGCGACAGTGCGGGAGATACCGAATATGTGCAGAGCGGTGGGCCGCGAGGACTGGAATTGAGAAACGCTGGTCTAGGGGTATGATTCTTGTGAGATGTGCCAGGTTCAAATTCCGGACAAGCCTTTGGTTTGGGGAAGTTGGTGACATAACAGTAGGGTGTTCGCCCCACAATCAGAAGGTTGCAGGTTCGAAACCAGAACTCATTGCATCACAGCACGCTCTTAGGAGCTGCGAGATGGAGTTGGAGGATGGATTCCACCTTGACAAAGTTGGAGGTAAGAATCTGTGATTGTGAATTAGCTTGGATGTAGTTGGCTAACTTTTGTTTATAGGGTGTAATGTAGCTAACTACTATATTAAAACAGTAGTTTGGATGTACTTTAGCATCAGAAGCTTGTAGCTTGAAGCCTTATTTCTTTATACATTTGCAAACATCAATATAAAAAAGGTTATTTGAATGCAAAATTAAAGAATGAGGAAATGACTTTTGCACACTACTCCATTTGAGAATAATCTTTTAATCAGCATCAAAATTAGACCCATAAACTAAATGTAACAACTGCAGCTTGCTTAATTCAGTCGCTGATAAAAGAACAGAGATATCTGGGGGATGTTAAGAGTGCATGAGCATCTATTCAGTTCAGACTCTGCATGCTGGATTCTGACCTGAGGACAGATCTAACGGGTCAGTGTTGTGTTTCTGCTCGGCCAGACCTCCACTGGCTGGCAAAGTGCTGCAGCTCTTACAGGGATCACTGGCACGTCAGCCCCAATGTTATCTGTTACCCTCAGCAACATGAAAACCCTCTTTCATACACCCACACGAGCACGCACACACACACACACACACACACACACAAACACAAACACACACACAAACACACACACGGCAACAATGACTACTAAGGGCTTATTTATTCAGGATTAAATACTGATTTATTTCCAAAGGTAAACAAAATGCTTAATAGCTCCTTTTACAGATATGATAGAATGTGGCTCGCGCGATTCAGTTCACTGGTTTGTTTGCTCATTCGCGATAGTCTGCAGAAAAGTTAGGCTTGTAGGAAAAGTGCACAAACGTGCGCACACACACACACACATTAATCTTGTCGTCTAACCTTCTAAAATAAATCACAATCATTATGTAAGTGTAGATGCAAGAGAGAAAGAGAAAGAGAGATAGATCTATAATTTCCTGTCAAATCTCAAGTTGTTTTTTAATTTTACTTAAATTTTAATTTTACTTACTACTTGAAAAAATATAGTAACAGTAAAGTAATTATAGTAAAACAATAATAATAACAATAAAAAAAATAATTTTCAGTATTAGTATTACTTAACAATAATAACAATAACAACAACAATAACAATAATAATAATATAATGCAATTTTTCTACAAAACCATTTGTGACTTATGTAGACTGGTTGTCAGGTACAATAATGCCCACACAAAGCTACAAAACTCAGATAAATCTCAGGTTTTTCCATCTTTAAGGGGGTTCCTCACATTTACCTAAAAACCTCCCACCCACACACACACACACACACATCTCCCGCTGATTTTCAGGCAGGGTGAAAGCTAACGTATCAGTAGCGTTGCGTTATCAACTCTGGCCGCCGGCGTTCATACTTTGGCATGTTATCCAGGCATAATCTGGGCCTGTGCAGCGCAGGGCTTTGGCAGGTTATCCTCGTACTATTAAGCACAGTCATTTGCACTTCTGCACTGATTAAGCCCGGCCAAACAGCAGGAAACTGCTGCAATCCTCTTACAGCTTCTCACATTGCACATGGCCAAGTCGAGCAAGGCTGCAGCCAAAGGCTTAGCCTACGCTCCACATTTACACTGAAAAAAACCCCTACTTTCTCACCCTCTCTCTCTCTCTCTCTCTCTCTCTTTCTATCTCTCACTCGCTGTCTTCGAAAGAAAAGCGAAAGGAGGTCAGGGTTCGAGACGTAGCATATGCATGCAATCGAGAGCTTACCAGGAACGTTCTAATCTGGAAACGCTACTTGGGTAATGAACGATCTGCAGCATCCTCTAAACAGAGGACTGATTCCCTAAGGATGCCATAGCAACGCTCAGCGAGCACTGCAGAGTCTGACGAAGGTTCCTTGCATGCTGCTAGCTGCCAAGAACCAACCTCTCTCCTAAATCACTCTTCGGACAGAAACGTGGCGAGGATCTAGAACCTGTACACAATGTAAACTACGCAAATGAATTGATTCTTTTGCATAAACATAAAGCAAAAATTTTAATTGCACCTTAACAAACAGTAAAGGGCAAGTACTTAAATGAGTTTTGTGTGCTCATCAGAAAGTATGGCATGCTCACAAGAAAGTACCATGCTCATGAAAGCACTTTATGCTCAAGAGGTATTATCATATGCCGGTGGGACATGCAAATGGGGAAAATAATTACTTATTCACTCAAATACTTAATCAAAAGCACGTAATAACATCTTATGCGCACATTTTACTTTCTCATGAGCATACCATACGTTCTCGTAAGCCCATGTGTTTATTTTTTCCATTTATTTCCATTCCGTTTATTTTATTTTTATCCATTTAGGGTCTCGGTTGAATAGTAATCAACCGTGAAACAGTTATAATTGTAATGAACCTTTTCATGCACAGCATCCACTTGAGTGGACAATATGCCTTTAGGGATCATAATTCATGCATGAACAGGTTAAGCAAAAGATTTAAGGCACAAGAGACTTCTGAAAGACAGCAGTTGGAAGACTCTTAAACCTAGTCCTGGACTAAACAAGTTCTGGTTTATCCAGAGCAACCATTTACAGGTACAATCTCTCTGGAGCACGTTGGAGTTAAGGACATTGCTCAGAGACCCACGGGTGGATTTTTAGGTTTTACTGGGATTTGAACCCGCAATCTTTAGACACTAAGGGCTGGTTTCTTGCTTAAAGAATTAAGCCTAGTCAGCACTAACATCAGACTTCATGTGCAAGTTCACTGAGGCAGACTAATGTTGTTTTCTTCATGACCATTGGACGGTTTGGTCAAGATGAACTTTCCACAACAGCATTTCACTATTTCTCCAGTTCCTCTGCTTTGCTTAACTGACATTGAGTAAATGTTGTCTTACTAAATCTTCTGCAACACTGCCAACAGTCATTCATACCTCAGAGACCTTTTGTGCATATGAAATTAAACAGCTGTCAATTGGAAAAAAGCCTTTCAGCTACAGACTTTTTCATCTCAATCATCAGATTCGGCCTTGGTGTGACTGCAAAGGCTCTGTTGTAGGTTTCTTCTGGATTGCACCAATAAAAGAACAGAGTGATTCAAGTTATGATTAAAGTAAAGAAATGCAGGACGGCATGATGCAACATTGAAAGTGAAAGAATGATTTCAGACTCTGTTTCTAACAGCAGCAAAACAAATTTCTGCAGTACGTCATCATTCCTGCCATTTAACTCTCATATGAAATCACAGAGCGCTCTCGAGGTCATATCAGTGTGTCAGAAGTAGCCAACTGCAATTAAGACCAGATTCATTTTCAAAGCGAGCTTTGCACATTTTATTGCCTTGCATTTGTCTAGAAGTGTCAGCATTGTATACGGCTGTTTTGTCAATATGCGTAGACTCAGAGCTGTCTCCAGGCTATTTGTGTAACTGCTTCAGCATTTTTTCACTGTGGATTTATAGGAGATTTTTGTTAAAACTAGTATCATCCTCATTTATCCAGTTCAGCTAAATTTGACAGCTCAAGCTGATGTTTCCCAAACTATATTTTTAGTTTAGCGAGAAAATATCTCATATTTCCTTTACTTTGGACCCTCCAACTTATTTGTCCTCATCTTGAGAGCTTGCGAAAAACTCGGTTGTTGTGAGGAGCCAAAGAAACACTCTTCAGAGGCTGTGAACATGTCCTTCAACACATCCATTGCACGTCCTTCAAACCCATTTTTCCCCCACGATGACTGAATCATGCTCCACTCACAGCTGTCCATCACAAAACAAGTCTTTTGTTTACATCCAGCAGAACAGAAAAGGGTGATCTTCTTCTCTCCCGGTTCACCAGCTTCTACCAAGTGCTGCCGGAGTCATGAAGAATCAATGGATTATGGATCGAGGAGAGAGCGTGGAGAAAATAAGAAATGCCGATACGAACGGCATCATTCTTCGTATCACAGCGGATGGATCTTTAACGACTCGGCAACATCAAAGAACAAAAAAAACAAGCCATCAAGTGTAATGTACTCTATGAAGACTATGAAACAGAATGAAACATCAAAATCTCAGCAAAAGATGAAAGTATTGGGAAAATATGAGGCCGCAGCGGTAAACACAGACAAGTCAAAGTATGACATATGTTCCATGTCTCCGTCCTATTGTTTTTGCTTTCCAGTCGTCGGCCCGGTGAGGCTTCTAGCTATAACTGCAGTCTCAAAAGGTCATATTGTTTTGTGTTGTGATAAATTATAACGAACTAAAAAGGTACATTTAAACAGGCTTGAGTCAGTCACTTCAAGTCGTCTCGTTGAGAAGAGAACCTTCTACTGTATATCTAAAGAGTGGGTGGAACTACAAAAACCAAAGATGAAAAAAGGACTAAAAATTAAATTAACTGACAAATACAATGACATACTGTATACAGACATGACTTAGCTATTTGTTTTTGTCCTTTCCAAAAGTCAAAATAATAAACTACATCATTGACAGGTCGAATGCTTTTATATGAGGTGTGGTGTATGTCAACATTGTGATATTTTGGATATTTCAGATGAGCATTAGCATTAGTTTTACTTCAGGATTTTGCTGCTAGTTGCCAAGAACCAACTTCTCTCCTAAGTCACTCTTTCGAGTTTGGCAGAGTCGGGCGGAAACACGGCGAGGATCTGAAACCTTTAGACCAGGGGTAGGCAACTCCGGTCCTGGAGGGCAGGTGTCCTGGAGGTTTTCCATCCTACCTGTTTAGTTTCTTCTGGTGATTATCTACCTGAAACCAGGTGTGAATGTTCTGTAATCCAGTTGGATGGAAAACCTCCAGGACACCGGCCCTTCAGGACCGGAGTTGCCTACCCCTGCTTTAGACAATGTAAACTACCCAAATGAACAGGTTCTTTTGCACACATCATAAAGCAAATATTATAATCGCAACTTTAATCAAGTCCAAATAGTAGAGGGACAAGTGGGAAAAAATATATATTTTTGCACGCTCACAAGAAAGCACTTCATACTCAGGAGATTAGCTTTGAGAAGAATAATATTTAAGATTAGCATTAGCTTCAATTCAGGATTTTCCACATTCAAGTCTTTAACATGTCAAAGAGAAACACGTCTTGAAAGTCACAACATATGCCTGGAAAAACTGGCAGTGGAAAAAGAGAATTAGATCAGAATCACTAAACACTCCAACACCACATGGAGCTGCACATCACAAAGCTGTGACCTCAAAAATCACCACAAAAACTGACAGAATTAAATGAGCACAAACATCAGAGTGTCAGCAAAATCATCGCGAGCTTCACCAAACCGGAATTGATGACAGAACGGCAGTCCGCTTGTATTCAGCACATGTTTTAATCAGGAAGCAGAAATTATGGAATCAAAGCTGAAGGGGAAATATGAGGCCTGTGTAATGTTTTAATCATGGTTAACCAAAAAATCCTAAAAGGGAAAAGAAGCGTGAGAGATACATGAAAGGAGAGAGACAGTTTAGCTGGGGAAAATAAGGACGGTTGTCAGTCTTTCGAATGTTAGCGAGCCGCTTTAGCAAGGATTATCTCCCCTTGTTCTGTTAAGCACTGTGGATACATAAAGTGAATTAATTCTGTGGCACACACTTGACATGTAATGTATTGTTAAAGGGCCACTCTAGCCAAAGACGCTTATGTGGATAAATCTAATCTAATCAAGACTCTTTGGCATACTGCTAGCTTTCACTCTTTGTTAGCAAGGTTCTCCATTTTGGGGCAGAATGCACCTTTAAACTTAGGGCTTGTTCAGAGTACATTTAGAAAGTTAGGAAATAAACAATATATTTTTAGAATGTTGCACTGGTTCAGTGTTGCTTCACACGTCAAATATTCTCAGAGTTCTGGTCTCGACTGGTCACGAAATAAAATCCTGAGTCCTCTTTGCCTGAGTCCGTGACAAGACCGAGTACAAATACGGCAGAGTCCGAGACGAGACCGAGACTTTCAAAAAGCGGTCTCGAGAACCCCAACACTAATGTCAATATATATGTAAAGGGACCAATATTTGTAAATAAAGAATTTTAAAAAAAAATTAGGTTAGTCCTCACTGGTTAGAAATTGTTTCACTGAACAAGCTGTTATCATATTTAATAAATATCTTGGGATTAAGCGGTTCAGATAATGAATGAATGAATGAATGAATGAATGAATGAATAAATGAATGTATGTATGTTATATTCATGTAATCATTCTTTTACAACAGCGTGAACAAAACTTTAGTCAAAACTTTAACATTCTGTTGTGTCTAAACTGACAAAAAGCGATGGTAAAATCCACTCAGAAGAATTCACTCTCTTATAGTTTTGGGTCATTAATTACTCTCTTAAATATGTACCTGGTGTGAAGGGAATTTTCACCACCGGTAGAGTATTCGTGGGTTTATTATAAGTCGTGCAGCTACTCTATCATCTGTCCAGACTGCCATAAGGAATTGTTCTTTGTCGATTCTCTGTGTTAGCACACAGCTTATCGACGTCTAGTTGCTATAACAAAAATCTGTAGCACACAATACAAAGCATGAAATCCCATCCTGCATAGCGATTTCTGTTGGTCACTTGGTCTGCTGGATCACACAGCATTTTCCCTACAAAGAACCCACTCTAAGCAGTTCGGATAATTAATGAATAAATAAATGAATGAATAAAAGAACTTCAGTCGACTTTTAGTCATTATTTTTAGTCAAAATATTACATTGGCAAATAAACTGAAAGAGCAGACTGTCATACTTTTTGTTGATGCAATCGATAACTGGTGTCCACCACAGTGGTCAATTGTCCATAGGTTTTGCCTTGAAAGATAATATTTTGTGCATGACACAGTTAAACACCTACAAATAAGTAGGTTCATTATTTCTTATTTTATATGTGTCCAAACTTGATATTGTAGCTGCTATATCTGCTATTAGCAGACATTCTCACATACCAAGGGAAGGACCACAAAGTCTTCTCCAAGAGTATCAGCTAATTGAGTGATAGAGCTTAGCTCAGGACTAAGCAGGCTCTGGGCGGCCTTAAGCACTCCACAAGGCCACAAGGCCAGTCGTTTTAAAAATAAATCGCTGTGCCACTGTGGGACTGAAGGAGACCCGTGTAAACCTGCGCCTATGCAAGAAAAAGGACTGTCACATGCTGGACCGTGACTGGACCTCGTACGTCTTTCATTTATAGCATGAAGACTGAGAGGCTAATGTGACCAACCCTCATCATTAGCTTTCGTTTCCTGACTGCAAAATCTGTATTTCTTTAAAAAACATATAAATAGAGTAAATGACTAACTCATATTGCACACGCGGTGCCGTCAAAGTTGTATGAATCAGCTCTGACGCACGTGTCAGTGCCTCAAATCTCCCCCTAAAACCGAGTCTAACCTGCCATGAACTCTTTTTAATGAATGATGCATTTCAGGTCGCCAGTTCGCTACTGCACTTTGAAATGTGACCCATTTCGCCGCTGCCCTGGTCGTCGGTCAGAACCGCAGCCAGAGCATTGTGGGCTCCATGGCTACGATCGCCGACCAGCTTTCATAATGACTTGAATCTGGATCTGAAAAGTGGGACTCCAGATGCCTCTCTGTTGTTTGCGAGTCTCCTGGCTCCAGCTTCCAAAGATTGGAACATATTCAGTTAAATTCATAAATATAAGATCACCACACAGCCGACAAATATAGAACTGATTTGTATTATTTAAAGGCAACCTGGGAAAAGTGCAAAAAAAACAGAATACACTGGTGAATCAAATTACAGTGAGAATATGCAAATGATATAAGAAGATTAGGAAGACGAGTGGTGGAGGCGACAGTGATGTGTACCGAGCAGAGGACTTATGGTGAGTGGAGAAAGGTTTAAACTGAAGATAGGAAGGTAGGGGAGGGAGGATGAGATGATTAAGGAGATCAAATGAAAAGAAAAGTAAGAAACGGCTAGAGGAGTAGAGGTGTGGTGAATGTGTCCTGATTCAGGAGGGAGGTTGCCAGTCCATGATTGTCAGTGGTGTGTAGCAGTTGGTATCAATATTAGCATCTTGTTCCTCTCCACTAGACTACAGTTGAGGTGGAGTTGGTTGGCGTAACGGTAGGGTGTTCGCCCTGTGATCAGAAGGTTGCAGGTTCAAATCCAGGGCCAGTAAAGTTACCACTGAGGCACTCATGAGCAAGGTACCGTCCCCAAGCACTGCTCCCCGGGCACTTGTTAGCTGCCCACTGCTCCTTCACGGATGGGTAAATGCAGAGGTCACATTTGGTTGTGGTGCACTGTGTGCTGTGATGACAAATCATCACTTTCACAATTATAAGGGAAGGAAAGTGACTTAACTCCACTTCATGTCATATTAATCAAGCGTGATTATTTTATGTTGCTCCCTAATCTAGTCATTTTCTTAAATGGTTTAATTTCTTCTTTTGGTCATGAATACTGAAGACGTTTTACCACCTCTTTTGTATAAACGGCTCTTAAATTTATATATCTAAAAGTCATACAACATGTTCAAGCTTGTTCCAGTTAATAAATCGCAACATGAAGGGGATTTTACGGTCTGGATCTTAGCATATTTGGGGATTTGAGAACTGTAGTTCGACATTGCACCATCTACAGGATTGGCGATCTAAACTAGTGCCATAAGTCTAAAAATATGAATCGGTTTTTGGAATGCATGAATCGATTTTGAAACACGATTTGATTCTTTTGCGCACCCCTAGTTTCAGGTACTTTGCTGACCTGGTGTTAACGTCATGGTGATCATGGCGTGCAAAAACACGTAGATTTGCAGTTTTGATACTCCATTCGTAACTAACTTTGATACCAGTGATGTTGACCTCAACAGAGTGTGACATGAGCAGGAGCAACACCACAAACAACTGTTTTGCTATGTCCATCAGAACAGAAAACTCACAGTTACTCAAAGTGTAAGACTTGATGCTTTTAAAGTGAAACTAGTCTGGCATTTGACAATGCAATGGTTGTAGCACTAATGGGTCAGTAAGGGTTGACATTAACCCTCACTATTCCAGGCGTTCTGGGTAATTAGTTGACGATGTCTAGATGAGCATATGAGAGAAAACCAAAAATTAATGCAGCGTCTCAAGTCATTTTGAAAATAGAGGGGGTCAACGGACATCAAAAAATAACAAATGCAAAAGGTATGAGAAACAGAAGGTGTAAACAATGTGTTATACAAACACTTCCAATGAAAAGAGGAGGCAGGGGATGAGAATTAATAAACAGGGGAAGTGTTTTTTGGAAAGGGCAAAACAATCAAAAAATGGAAAGTATTGTTGGAGGTGTCAGGCTCTTTGAAGCAAACGGTAAGAGGTGGAGAGGAAATGATTTGCAAAGAAAAAAAAATATTTGCAAAGTACTACACTGCGTTGGACTGCACAGCATCTTAACGAGGCCCGAACGAATCTCTGTTAATTTGGCCCAATTAGCCGCAATTAATCACAAGCTGTCAAGTGGCCTGCCTACGTTATGAAATTCCATACATAAAATATAAAGCGCTGCAAGAGGTTCAACGGAAGGCAGCTCTTTTATTCTTGTTTTTCTTTTCGTCATGCATTTTTTCTAAATCACCTGTGTCTCTGATTGTTCTTCTTTGTGTAGTGAATAAACAACATTTTGTATGGCAGCGTGTTAATGGAAGCTGCTATCTTGTCTGAGCACCGCTCCTCATTAAAGCCTAAAGTTTCATCATAGCGAAGCCTCCAACTTATCAGAGACGCAGATCTCTCCAGGACGGAAAGATAAGTGTTCAAAGCTTGAGAGAGAGAAATAAAAAAAAACAGCAAGAAAGAGAAGAACAGACAATGGGCATAAAGAAGAAAGAGGCTCCATAGAAGAAGGCGGAATTGTTGGGAATTTTTGTTTCTTATTCTACGCTGAATAACTGCTGTTGTGATCTATGAGGAGAGCGATATCGACCAGCATATGTTTAATTTGCAGTTGGCTCTCCATCCCAATTCCACAGCAGGTTTAGCGGCAGGACATACTTTTGCTTTTGCTTCAAAGAAAGCAGGTTTCTTGTAAAGGTCTGAAAACTTTCAACTTGCACCTTGGTCTAGAATTGAGGCCACTCAGTTCAAATTTTCACTCTCAAAAACCCTGACACGCAGCTTCAAATAAAGGTGATGGAACATGTTCAGAAGTCGTTCAGAGATTTGAGAACAGTCCCAGATGGATGCTCATCTTTTCCACAACCCCACGGAAATCAATGACCTCATGATGCGCATTGGTCCCGTGTTTTTGGGAGCGAAAAACCGTCTCGGAGAGGGAGAAATAAACTATGGGATTAAGCCATAAAACACATATACACACGCGAGCCCATATTACAAACACAAATCTTAGAGCAATAAATAGCTAGACGCGCTTTCTGCGCCAACAGGGGCGCGATGAAGATATAGCACCACCTTGGTGTTTATATGCTTCTTATTTCCAATTACATAAAAGATGAGCATCGCTCCGTTGCAACTTATTTATTATTGACTATCACATAAAACTGTGTGTAGCTCAGGCCCATGAGAGACCTGGGGAGTTGTTCAAAGAGCTACTTTAGAACCCAGGCCTGGTGCGCTTTGATCATCAGGAGCGATCCCAACTCCGTTGCGTGTTCGGATAGAGAAGATAATTCGCACGGGGAGTTCACATAGGCACCGTCTCATCAAATTACATTCTCATTTTATTCTATACATCAAAAAGGAGCAGGATTAAAAGAGCTGGAATAGCGTGACCAGACCAGAGCAAAAGGGTGCAGGATCACTTACAAGTTTTTAATTGTAATTAACATAGTTAAACGAGGGTGACCGAGCAAACCAATCAGAGCTCCAATATGTGTTTTAAGGAATTATATTTGAGAAAGTACGGTGTAACAGATTTTAGGGTTTGTTTGGGGTATGAGGAAGAAGCACTTCCCTCAGCGCGCCCCGTCTCCGTGACTCTTTCGCGATGGTCTTTTATGCAACCTTCTGTTTACAAAAACCATTAAACGCTTTGTAATTTTTGTCTTTTAAATCTGTAATTGGAGACGCCAACCTTCACGCAGCCTTTTTATTTTTTTTATTTTTTTGGAGTTGGAAAAGCATAATTTAAATATAATTCCAATTAGTTACATTATCTCCTTCAAGAGAAAAACGGTGTCCAAATAAATAGTTGTTAATTACACCCACTGAGAATACGTCTTGGATAACTTGTAATTAAAGACGCTAATTAATTCAGTTTTTTCATCATTTTTTGTGCTTCTTCTCCGTTCAAGCATGTGCTTTCAAGCAGTGGGGGTGGAGGTGTGTGTGTTGTGGGGTGGGGATGGGGTGAGGTTGTGATTTTTTTTTTTTTGTGAAGTATCTTTTCTGTCTTGCCAAGCCCATCAAAAATGGCACGCGTTTAAGTAAAAACACAAGGTCAGCCTTTCAAGATGCCTGCTTAATAAGTCTCACGTTCGTCTATCATTCCCACGAGCGTTTAGTTGGAGAGCGCGGACATTAGATCAGGGTGTTTCAAATGAGAATTAAATAAATATTTTGATTAAAATATAAAATGAAAGGTCACTCCAATCAGCGAGACTTTGAGCAGCATGAGGCTGCTTGCTCTCATTTTCTGCATTCAAGGCTGGTGCTCACATTTCGTCGTTGCCAAGTTCTCGTATTCTTTAGAGTCACGAGACCAGCCAACGCCGGCCCTCAGTGCCATCCTGGGGATTCGTCATCACGCTCGAGCATATGCATAAGGGCATCTATTTAATGCATGACTCGGTAAACTACAAGACTGTCCATTTCAGGAACTTCAAACACTGGACTGAAACTTATAAAAGAAAAGGTTGCATTTTGTTTACTTTTTGCTCCATTGTTGGCCGTCTTCATTTGCATTTAAAAGGGCAAAAATTTGTGTGCAGAAATGCCTTGAAAATGCATCTCTTTCAACATCAATGTGAGTGTTAAAACTTTACAAGTCCTGTCTGATCACTCTCTTCCTTAGCCCATTCAATTAGTATGGAGCCCCTAAAATCCCATGAGGTGAATTTATTTTTTAACCTTCTCCTCACAAGTAATTATCTTGCGCCTGTAACTTCACTACATTGTTCACAAAAGTTAATACCTTAAGAGAAAATATATTAATTAATTAATTCATTCATTCATTCATTCATTCATTATCCAAACCGCTTAATCGCTATCAGGATTGTGGGGACTGGGGGCCTATTACACTTACATTCACACTAATAATAATAAAAACCACTATTATTTTTATTAACCATTAATCATTTAGTTATTTTTGAAGTTAAATGTGAGGCGTTTTCCTGCGTCTTCTAAACGTAACAAGGAAGTGAGTTCACTGACTGACCTGAATGTTTTGCAGTAAATGAAATGATTGAACAAAAAGTTGTGGCAATTGGTCAAAATTGCACGTTAGTAATGAATTCGCAGGGATTGGCTGAACAGGGATTGCGATTACAACATCATGAAATCCTGGAGGGCCTGGATTAGGGTTGGCTACCGAATGATGTCGGTACTACCGGGTATCAGTTCACGTCAAATCAGGTGCCAAATTTCGGTACATTCACGCACTCACAAGCTGAGAGAGACTGAGAAAGGATTAACTTAATAGTTATATCATCATTTAGAATAGGATGGAAACAGATAGATATTAACTGCAGTTAAATTCCCATTTGCTAATCAAGCTATAGTGTTAGTTTTGTTTACCATGACAACGGTTGCCAGGGGAAGAAAGTGCATGCGTGGAGAAACAGTGCGAAAATCTGAAAACATGGCGACAAGCCAAAAGCGTTCAACTGCGTGAACGCACTTTACTAAAAATGACGCAGACGCGCGACATGCAACATTTACCACCAAAATGCAGAACTCGGGCTGGCAACACGTCGAACTTGAGGAAACACCTCGTTAAAATATATTTATGGGTGGATGAGTGTGCAGTGTTTGATAATTGGAGCACCACAGTTACGGCCTGTGTCCACCAAACACCTTTTTTGCGCTGGCTGCGCCTACTTGTAATACAGATCCTATGAGCTTCAGCGTTCAGAGCGCTAAGCGTCTTCATGACTCTAAGGAAAACATTACAAGATTTACATGAAATAGAAACGAACGTGATGGGGCAGTTGCTGGCGTAACGGTCGGGTGTTCACCCCGTGATCAGAAGGTCGCAGGTTCAAGTCCAGGGCCGTTAAAGCTACCACTGAGGTACTCCTGAGCAAGGTACCGTCCCCAAGCACTGCTCCCCGGGCGCTTGTTAGCTGCCCACTGCTCCTTCACGGATGGGTTAAATTGAGAGGTCACATATCGTTGTGGTGCACTGTGCGCTATGCTGTGGTGTGTTCACAATGACAAATCATCACTCATTTTCTCTTTAAAGGTGCCAGATGACACTCTTCATAACTTTGCAACAACAAGCGCGAGAAGGTGACCTGAAAGTGAGGTTTTGACCGCTCTCACAGCAAAAAAAAATGTTTTGGTGGACACAGGCTCTTAAAGCTACAGCCACAATAAGCACCCCCGCAGCCAGCGTTGACATCGAGAACGTTGAGTCTACTCCATCGACAAATGTTCGAAATGAGTGATCTTTCTGTTTTAGTTATTGTTCTGGGATATTTTTATTAAAACTAATACATTTATATTGTAGTAACATAAGAAACATTTAAAATTAGTTTGGGGCTTATTTATTATTACTGTATTTTTTATAATGATACAAACCAGGTATGACAGATTCAGAGCAAGGTATCGAAACGAAGTACTGTTGAGTATGGGTACCGAACACCAGGTACAGGTACCGAAATCGGTTCAGATGTGAAAGGTACCCAACCCTAGTCTGGATATACACTGAGATATCACCATTTCTAACGTCATCTCTAGCACATACAGCTTCTCCCGGGACAGAGTTGGGATCTCGGGTATGTAACTCTCCCAATGATCTAAGCATCCCTTCTGTTATTATCTTCATCTCCGGGTGATGCACTTTCGGCTCGGATGAGGAACGATCTTCAACCCCTTAAATACATCGGGGGAACAATGCTCCTGAAGCCGGCACAGCGTTTCCACCATTTTGTTGCAGTAAAAGATGACAAGAAGTCTTGGATCTAAAAAAAGATATTGATTTCCATTGTTCGTTCCAAGCTGAGGGGAGGGCGAAAAAAAGCGAGGAGCAAAATGCAGCTTTGTGTATTCTACCCTTGTGAGTTGGAGAGAGTGAATAGAGGACAAAATGAGAGCAGGCAGAGAAACAGAGCAGCAAAGAAGAAAGTGAGAGGACGACAAAGTAAAGGGGGCAGCGTTTCACGTGGGAAGCGAGTGCCTTTCGATGAATGACGTTTCGGATGAGGCATCAGAGCTGGACCGGCTCTTTAGCAGGAGGTGAGGCGTTGTGGTCCAGCCTTGGAGAGGCAGACAGAGAGGAAGCATTGATATGCTAATGTTGCTTCTCATTAGCCGCAATTAATTAGAGCTGGGCGGCTGGGCGGCTGGGCGCTGGCGTGCTAATGCGTAGGATGGCCAGGATGTTTATCAGGAAAACAGAAGACCTGCACCCCGACACGCCGCAGACACACTGCAATGAAGGGAAAGAAGACGGAGGGAGAGGGAGACAAACCAGACACCAGACGGACGCACGTTGAAGATGAGTCAGTCCCTGATGTAGATGACAAACAAACAAGAAGAATGTCCATTTGTTACTGGATGTAAAGAACCGATTCTTGAGGATCTTGTTGTTGAATTCAAAGAGGCCGTGCAATTTGATATCTACTTTAGAAGCCCATTTCAACACAAAGAATCAGTGAAAGTTGAGTTCCAAATACACTTTGCAAACAGTTTACAAACAGCAATCTGATAGATGCACTTTTTAGATCTGTGGTTCTCAACCTTTTTTGAGCAAACGCCCTCCTGGCCTCATCATTAACTTTTTTCAAAAAATTTTGTTATTTCGTACATATAAGTTACTGTTAAAGTCATTTTTGTGGTGTAACTGAACAGGCACTTTTGATTATTTGTATTTAATATATTAAGTATTTGTAACAGAATTTTGAGTTATATTTCTAGTAAATGAATATTTCTATAGCTTTTGCCTTCATCAAAATGTAAGATTTATTCATTTTAACACGTAATTGCTTTACGTGGTGAAATTTGATTAGCTCCTGAATTAAAGTACGAAAAGCATAAGAATGCACGTAAGATAGCAGAAACCTTCAACCTAAGAGCATCACAGTCTTTTGACCTTCACATAATGTCATGTGTAAATGTAGTAGTCGGGAATTCATCTTTTGATACAGACATCAAAGAAGACTTTTTATTTTTCTGATACCTGTTCAGCGTACAAGAACACTGAGGTTTGAGGCTAGCACGCTGCACTCACAGTTACGTTTACAATGATTTAAATTAAAACCAATAAGAGAAAAAAAATGCTTCAAAGACTTTTGGACGGTTTGGAAGAATTTTATGTCTTTGCACAAACATATTAAGATGTAAACATGAACAACAAAACAATCAAAATTTCAAATTAACCATTATTTAACTTAAGACGGAGGTCAAGTTACTTTTATTTAATTTTATTTTCTATTTAGCGCCAGATCACAACAGAAGTGATTCACGGTTACTTTTCCCATAGAACAGGTCTCTACCTTGTCCTTTCATTAAACACTAAATAGCCTTATGTTGAAGAGATGCTTAAACATGGTGATGTTTAAATGTGACTAACGCCCCCATTTGTGTCTGAGCGTCCCCCCATCTGTCTCGTCCACAACACCCCCCAATGTTGTCCAAATACGCCCGGCGGCCAATATCGCCCCCATTGAGAAAGCCTGTTTTAGATGAAAGGTCTCATAATGTGTCCCATTTATTGTGACCCACAATCTAGTCCGTTCACCACTGGTGAGTTTCTGACCACAGAAGCAGAGCTGACCTGGTATTACCTACTTAGCTGAGTATGAGTCTATAAGATTTCTTTCTCATAAATATCCAACAAGCAATGTTTTTGATCTTTCAAAACTGACAACAGTGGTAACACAATTTACACATTCTATATATATATATATATATTCGATTCGATTGCGATCATTCAGGTCAATGATTTGACACGATATGATATCTCGATGCATCACAATGTATTCTATTATTTTTTCTACATTACTTCACGTTGTACTCAGATCGTGCAGTCATAGTTACTACTCAGATGTTCTTTTTACCTACATTTTTTATGCCGTAGCCAGAAAACCACCAAGCAATGTCATTATGATAGAATCCGAGGGTTTTCAACTGCTTCTGTCGCAGAGACCACCACTCAGAATAAGCTGTATGAATGAGGGGGGAAGTATTTTTTTTTCTATTACTTTTTAGATATTTGCATTAAATTTATTATTCTTAAAGATGCCCAAATCATCCGAAAATGTTTTAAAAAATAAATAATTTTTTGAAATTTATTTTACTAGTGAAAATGGATTGCATGTCATGGACCACCTGCATTGCCGCCGCAGACCACCAGGGGGCAGCGGACCGCCAGTTGAAAACACTAATGTAATCGATTATGGTCTGCCACTGCATTGATGCAGGATCGATCACATCTGCATCACGATGCATTGATTATGTGATTAATTTCAAAACCACTAATGAGGACTGTGACTAACGCAGCCAGCCAGTCAGTCAGTCATTATCCGAACCACTTAATCCCAACTGGGGTCGCGGGGGAACAAGACCCTATCCCGGGAACGTGCGGGCGCAGGCGGGGAACAACCCTGGGCAGGCGCCAACACACCACAGGACACACAGTTACACAATCACACACACATTCACACCTTACGGGGGCAATTTAGAGTCACCAATCAACCTATATGCGCATGGCACATGCCTTTGGACTGTGGGAAACCCACACGAACACGGGGAGAGTATGCAAACTCCACACAGAAACGCCCTACGGCCGTCCCCAGGGTTCGAATCCAGGACCTTCGTGCTGTGAGGCGGCAGCGCTAATCACTGCGCCACCGTGCCGCCCCTGACTAACGAAGTATGAGTATGAGTTTTACATAAAGAATGACCTCTCAGTGGAGGTATAATTACAGTTAAAGTCCTGCAGATGTTATATCGCCCCCTTGTGGACTCGGCTATTATTCCAAAAAACCTTTTTTCCAAAACGTTTAACGAGAGGCTAGCTACATATATTTGAAAGCTAATGTACCGTATATAGCCTTGAATTTATGTCAGCTAATTTGACTTATGTCTTAACATTAATATAGTTTCAAAAATCAATATTTTATGATGTTCCTAATAGGTGTGTCCAGACCATACAGAGTATGTGTTTGCAGGCTATAGCCGCTGTGCTAAATCTATAGAGCGAAGTTGCTGTACTGTGAGGGTGCTCATTATATGGCAGAGAACAAATCAATAGAAAGTGGGCAACAATATTACCACCAAATTGATTGAGGTTTAAAACTATTGTGCCTCTCATTTAAGATAAAGTGAGAGAGGAAGAGAGTAGAAAAGTCAAGGAGGAAATTGAAGATTGGCTGATGCGAGATGTTTTGACTTGTGCTGAGGTGCTGATGCATTGCACCTGAGAGACTGGACAGGCAAGTCTGATGCTGACACTGACCTACTTACAACACACACACATGCAAATTTGGAACCTCATGTAACGATAACGATGAAAAGCAGAGTGACAGCGTTGACTTTCCGTAACCCATGCAAAATGACAGGTGCTTCCGGAAAAGTCTCTAGAGAACTCCGCCGTTTGGCTGCGCTGAGATCAGAAGCGGCGCGGCGAGGCCGACAGAGCGTCCCGTTTGGCAGATCTCGGTTCAGAAGCCGAGGGTGAAAAGCAGGGAGAACGTAGCGGATGAGAGAGAGAACGTGGGAATGTCGGGATCAGGATGAAGTAGGTGATGATGACAGAGGCTGTCAGAGTGGCGAAATCCCACGAGGGCAGACAGGCGGCCGCGCCCCTAGGGCTTCCTCTACCGTCTGGATCAACCCCAACCTGATCCCCCTCTCCCTTTCCTCTCACTCCCTCTCTCTTTCTTTCCAAAACAATTTATCCCCCTGCCTTTCTTTCACTATATCCAAAAATCTCCCTCATTCCCTACCCACCTTTCATTACGAATTTTCCCTTTTCAGACTCATCCCTTTTCTGTAAATTCCTCTCAGTCTCACTCTCCATCTTCTCTATTTTTTCCTCCCCAACTTTTTCAAGCCTTTCCCTGCCTTTATGAGTGTTTCCCATGAAAAAAGGGCAGATAAGCACTTGGTAATTTTTCCTTTTCGCCATCTTTTTCATTTGTCCAAACCAGTGGCTCCCTTTCATCCGCTTTCCTCTTTGTCCCGCCATAAACGTATACATTGGTACATGATTTCCCAACAGCCTCATTTGAACGCGTCAAGCGCAGAGCCAATCGCAGCGATAATCTGGCCTTGTCAGTCAGCGCCCCTGTGCCACTGTAATTGGAATTCGGTGTTATCGGACCGGCTTGTGTGAGCGACGACGGCGTGTGCATCAGACAACAATTTCAGAATATTCAGGTCTAAAGAAGTTCGAGTCATACCGTGTTTTACCGGTATAAAGTAAAATCGCGAAAGTCGGAAGCTTTCTCGCGTCCGCTCACCTTCCAAGCATTCGATTCATTTGCCGTCTCATTTTCCCTCAACGCAAGCCCATTCAGGTGGTGGACTCATGATCAGATTTGATCCTTTTATCTTGCATATGAACTTCCTACTGTCTGCCTCCAGCTGTGAACATGGAGAGAATTGGGAACAAAAAACGTAATTAAAATTCCATCAGAGCTCAAATCATGTTTCATTTGCCAGTTTTGTGCTCATAGGATGACCTTAAGTGGACCACATTCACGATTTTACTGCAAGTCAAGTCAATACGAGTAAGAGAGATCTGTGCTACCGTGGTTATGGCACTGTAACCCAGAAAAAAACTTTGCGAAACAGTCATAAATATTGCTTTCCATGTCATTGAATGTTCAGGGTTTTCTGGTGTTGGAGCACGAACCAAGAAAAATATCTTGTGCTTTTAGGCTGATCTAAACCGGGCCTCGGCCTTGACCTCGTGTGTGTCCGCATCACTTTGCATCCTCAGCACGGATACAGGCTAGAACCTAAGAGCATGTACAGTTCAAGCAAAACATGGTTTAGTATGTAAGGTCTCTGTCAAACACAGCACCATTCCAGATCTTACCATTCTGAGTACATATTAAAAGAATTTTCTGCAAGAGACTATTTAATAATTTAAAAAGACACTTGAAAAAAAAAGCTACACGGACCTAACGTAACGCCTGGTAAGGTCAACTAAGTCCAGAAATGAATCAATTCTTAAAGTGCAGGAAAGGCGGCTGTTAAACAGAGGCAGCAAATCTCAGGAGACAGGCGGGTTAAAGAAAACAAATTATGTCATTCTCTCGCCTCCCTTCGCTTTAACCGCTTGCACTTGTGTAGGTGGAACAGAGGAGAGGAAATGGAAAATCTCCCCAGGGTCTGGAGGAGGCCCTTCCATTTTTCTGATACCCGACAGGGATTGGGAGTAAGCATGTTAAATGCCACGTTTATAACACAAATGCTTCCTCTTGTCACTGCGGGCTTCGTTACGTCTGCCATGCAGCGGAGCTTTCCTTCAATTAATATGGATGAGAAGATAAAATATCGAGAAAGTGGGAGGTGAGGTTCTGCAGGGTTTCGTGAGGCGATAGCTGGATTTTGTTTTGGTGGGCATTAATGTTAGCGAGGGCTCGATTTACATAAATGTAATTTAATAATGGGTAAACTTCTCTGAAAGACATTTATGACACAGAAGGGAGTGAAAACAAGTGGGACTTGCATTTGAGGTGAACATATGGGAAATTAACCTTGCAACAACATGAAGAAGGTATTTTTTATGCTTATTAGCATTATGGTGGCTATTTTCATTTTGCCTTCTGTTACCTTTTGGTGGACTAGGATTACATTACTGTTTGACTGCTGTGAGGTCATGTTTTGTATGTATGTTTCTAATGATTAGTTTAAGTTAATATGTAGCACTGCAGCCTCCATGAACTAGAGTCATAGCTCATTAACATGGCACATAACAGTATTAATACTTCATCTCTTTATTGTAACAAACTGTTCTAGGGTGCGTTTCCCAAAAGCATAGTTGCTAATGTACACTATGTTGGTTACTAATGTACACTACATTAGTTGCTAACGTACACTATGTTGGTTGCTAATGTACACTACATTAGTTGCTAATGTACACTATGTTAGTTGCTAATGTACACTATGTTAGTTAGCAACTATGCTTTTGGGAAACGCAGCTCTCTTTATGAATCAGAAAGAATCAGAATCAGAATCAGAATGAATGCCAATTAAACCATTTAAGTTATTAGATATCTTACATCTGGGTACCTGACATGCTCCAATCCACAAACGTAACCAACGTGAGAAAGAGAAGGTTTACTATTTAGAATGAATGCTAGTATCAACCTGAGTAAAAACAGGGAAGAAGAAAAAACTGGGTATTCCTATGATACAATTATTTACTATTCACTTTGCTTCCCTTGCAAAAATTTTAGGCTTCTGGCAAACAGTTGCCATTAACCTTTGGCAATGTTGCCACACATTTGTAACAAAGTCATATGTTCACATGCAAATTAGGTTTGTGGCAAACTTGTGGTGGACTTCTAACAAACTTTGTGGAAAAACCTGTGCACCTGGTAAATTTGTCATCAAATGTTCACTACAAAGTTGTCATTACTGCAAAATGATCAGATCACTAAACATCAAAGTGTTTTTGTAAGGGTTGATTCATTGATTTACTGTTGCAGCTTGTTCCCGATGGGTAAACTAACTTAAATGTAACTAATTTCTGGGCTGTATACTAATTGAATGGCCTGTTTGCACCTTGCACACCCTGTTGAATGTGATGTTCAGTGTTACTACATGTTTCATCGTGGCCATGGAGAAACATCGTCGTTGTTCATGTCTAAAGCTGCTGATGACAGTGAAGTAACCTTGAACCAATACTAACATTATAGCCAACTGGCTGACGCACAAAGCTGCTGCAAATCTACAAGGTGTCAAGAGATGCAGTAGTTAAACATGTTCAACTTACCTGTCTTGAGCAGACATCACAGCTCCAATGTGCCTGGATTCCAGATGCCCATGAAAAATCCTTGAAATTACTTTTTTTTTTTGCAGTGAAATGCTCCCACACTGTTGAAAGTTTCAGAGTCCTCCTCACTTTCTTCATTAGTACAAAATGTGGTCATGGCAGACAATGGAAACCATACTGCCACCAGCACTTCCTGTTGTGCATTGCATTTGCTAATGAACATTCACATGGATTTATCATACAACACAACTGCTATTCTTTATAATCAACATTGCTGATTATGTTTTCTAATAGTTGTATCCCAACTGATGATGAGAATGTGTCAAGTAAAAGTGAAAGGTTTGTCAAACACAAAATTATATTTAGTTATGAGAGTCCAATTCTAACTTTTAAGCACAAAAAATCCAAAAATGCTCCAATGCTGCTGACCATGCTTTTCTCCTGGTACACTGTTGATATTTCCACTAATCCTGTTCTGTCTTATGTAGGTACAACTGACCTGGTGCTTGTTTTATGCAACCTAGTGACCCTTATGACTCATCTTCTGATGCTGTATTTCATCTAGGTCATTTTCATAATGTAAGTTACTGTGCATACAGAAAATTTGTGCTTTTTATTTCTCTACCAGTATTTTTTTTATTCATCTTTACAAGAGCCATTATGTCTTGACTTACTGATGTTTCTGATGTGAGAATCTGATTGTGACTGCTCAGTTACACCAAGAGCCTACATTTAGGAACCTACTGACTATTTATTATTTGTCACACCACAGCACAACACACAGTGCACCTCCACGAAATGCCATCTCTGCATTTGACCCATCCAGTGGGTAGTTTTGTGTTCGTTTTCCTCAGTGTTACCTTTACCAGTCTGGTACTTGAACCAGCAACCTTCCGATTGTGGAGCAAGAAACCTTTTTTAATGATCTTAGACTTGCCTTAAAATTAGATATTATTAGTTTGACTGATCTGACCACTCAGAACTCCAGTGACTTCTCATATCCAGGCATCAACAAACTGAAGAGGATATTTCTGTGATTCCACTTGAATACGGCTGCAGAAGGTCAGATATGTGTCAAGGAGCCTAGTGTTTTATTAAAAACAGAGAGATAGACACCGACTTCCTTCCTTACACTATGCTAGTACCCATCTTGGGAACTTGGATTCTTTGGGACATAAAAGTATGTGCTTGAAACATAATCCTCTAGATTTTGAACTATATAGACATGACAATGTCATGTTATTGCAAAAATGTGGGCTGCACCACAAGGTATGTTTAGTGTTGAGGAGTTGCGAACTAAAAGTAGCTAAGCTATTAACTTAACTATTTTTGTTCTGTTGTTTATCAGTAGCGCAGCTTCTTTTAAAACATATGATTATTTCTCTCTCTTTACAAAGACAGGTATTTGCAACAACTAGGCATTTATGATTGGTGTGATTAGTATGAATTGACACAAATGACATCTGATACAAACCGTGATACTGTGCCCATGTGGCACACACTTATTGCAGCGCAGCACACTCTTGGCAGCTGGAAGATGGAGTCTTGACCATGTCTACATGCCTAAATACTTTTAGTTTCCTCTCCTCGATTTGGGTCAGCTGAGTTTTAAAACAGACACATGGTGTGTGTGTGTCTGCACAATACATTCATTATAATTTATTTTTCCTGACTCTTCTATTTGCTGTATGTCAGTATTAGCTACATGGGCACTGGGTTACTAGGTAACACAATTAACTCGAAAGGTTTATTCAGCCAAACGCTTCGTCTCACTGCCCCAAGGAAAGCTGTCAGTGACTTGCATATTCAGGAGACTGAATGATGTGTGGGATGGAAAGCCTTCAGACTTATGTGATGTAGCTATGATTGAATAAACTAAACCAAACACAAATGGCCGATAATAACTGGTTAACTCATTATGGGAATCAAAATCATAAATAATCTTGTTTTTTTTACCTTATTTTTATATCAACATCCTGGGAAACCTGCGAAGTTCTGGAACGGTAAATTGAGAACTGCTCAAAAAATAGGAAAAATGATGGGCATTTTCCCAGTGGACCATTGTGATGCGTTAAAAACCAGGCCAATGCAGATGACGCAAACTAAATGTAAATTCATCTATATTCAGGCTTGATAGTAGGTAGTCTGGTAGAAAATATGAAGCAGTTGAACTTATTGTGTGAGCACAGTTACTGATTGATTGTGACCCTACAGTTTAGATAAAGGTTCGCATTAATCAGCAACTGTTCTATTAATGGGTAAGTGATCAATTATTGACTTGAATGACTGGTAATGATTGGCTTAAGGGTTAATTTTCAGGTACATTTTGGGATATAGTTTAAACTTCAATAATTTAAATGTTAAATTATTACTCACAATATGCACAAAATATTTTTTTAAATAAAATGGACAGTAAAAATGAAGCATTAGCATATTAGCTGTATTGAGAGAATGTTTTTCAGTTGTGCCTTAGGGCAAACTTAATGAAGATGTTCTTGCCTAATTGTGCATTCACTTTTTGTAAAATTGCAATAAATGCAGCATAATAATTCTCACCCAGATACTGCAACTTAAACAAAAGTGATTTAAATAAACCTCAACGCCAACAGTCCTATTTGGAGCCTAAAAGCTGCAATACGCCAGCTGCAGAAATCAATTGACTTCCTCAAAGCCGAACAAACCCTGGATTATGATGCTTTAAAAGTCACCCAAGCAGTCCATCAAACTTTCTTCGAAGATATAAACATACTCCAAGTGCTCTCTCTCTCTGTCTCTCTCTCTCTCTCTCTCTCTCTTTCTCTATTCAGTATCCTTCAACAGAGGCAATAACAGAGTAATAGCTCAGTTCGGTGCCCCATTTACTGGGACATTGTAAACACAGCTGGATATGTTCCTTTAAACATTTAATTACTTTTACAGAATAGAATGCTTAGCCGAAGGAGCGTGTGAAACGTCCCTCTGTTTCTCACCCTGAGTGTCTTGTGTGTGGTTTCTGCTCACACTGGATTTTATTGTGCACTATTTTCAAATTAACTATGGCCTACTTAATTTTAATTAAAGTTGCCTTTGTGTGGTTTAAAGAGTCACCGGAGAGATGATGTGGTAAGAGGATCCGTCCTCATTAAGTTGGTGTGTTATATGAAGGCAAAGTGTCTCTACTATCATTAAAAACACACGCATCAGCTTTAAGAAGTCCACCACACTGCAGGGATTTGTTTTTAAAAACTCCATGGTTGTGCCGAAGAACGTTGTATGGAATATTGAACTTTTATTTTGTAGTCACATTTCACTTTTTTTTCATGTCACTTGGATGGGACATTAAGTTTCTCATTCAACATCCCTTGAATCTACCTAATGGTGAAAAATAAGTAAAATATCATTACCAGCGTGGTCCAGCTGTAAGCTGCAGTGACATGAGAGGCTGACCAGAAGGTCACTAGTGCCCCCTGCCTTGTAAAAGCAAAAAATCCCATTTATTTCAGTCTCTGTCTCGAAGATCAGTTTCACACTTGTTGATTTTAAGAACTGAATGGTGAGCAGAGGTGGAAAAGTTCAAATTTGGAAAATAAGTTTCCCAACAGGTTTTCTCCTGAAACACCAGGACAGAAAGTCTTTTTGAGGTGCAAATGTGGCTATTAACGAAATTTAGTGGAGACTTTTGGGTCAGTATGGGCTCGTCTTAAACAGGGCCGGATTAACATAGTGTGGGGAAACTACACCTCAAACTTGTGCAAAATAATGGGAGCCCCCCCATTGGCTGAGGCACATGGGCACTTACCCAATCACATCTATGGATAATCCGGGCGTGGTCTTTAAGTAATCTATTGAATGTAATTATTGAGATTGTTAGCACCTCAATTGAATGGGTTCAGAGGAAAACCTGTCAGGAATTTTACGTTGTGAAATCAGACTTCTCCAATTCGGACATTAAGATGGGGAGACGGCACAGTGGCATGGTGGTTAGCGCTGTTGCCTCACAGCGAAAAGGTCTTGTGTTCAATGCCCGGGTCATCCGTGGGGCTCTCCCTGTGTTCATGTGGGTTCTCTCTGGGTGATCTGGTTTCCTCCCAAAGTCCAAAAGCTTGCACTGTAGGTTGATTGGTAACTCTAAATGGTCGTGTATGTGTGTGTGTGTGTGTGTGGCCACCCAGGCTTGTATCCCTGATATTTATTAAACAGTTCAGATACTGAATGAATGAGTGTTGAGATTGTGAAGGGGCAGCAATGTAAGGTAGTGGATCACTTGAAGGGCGACGGTGGGTGACTTTAGCGGGACATGAGGGTCCCACCAGGACCTCACTTCTACATATAATCCGAAGGACGGAAGCTGTGGATGTTTTGAAACCAGTGTTTGGAACCACCTTTCTAAACCACTTTCCCCCTTTTTCAGCTGGACAGTTCGAGAATATTTCCCATCTGTCTGGGTGAAGTTAGTCATCCGTTTATTTACATCAGCGGTCAGTTTTTAATAAATGGGCACTGCTGTCCGTAATTTAGATGACAGCAGTGACACTGACATGGTAATGGAGGCTTGCTGAGGTTTTAACACATTTCAGAGAGTAATGTCACCCTAAAAATATCCAGCTATTCCAAGTCATATGATGAAAAACCGGGCAATATTGCCTTGTTTCAAGGTGATGAGGTTTCATTACTGCCGATGTTACTTTTTATCGAAGGTCAAGCCAAAAAAACATTCATTTTTGTTGCCAGACAACCCCAAATTTGCTCAGAACAGGTCAGACAAAATATTGCAAGAACTATTCTACAGGTACTTTTGGGCTCCCAAATGGGAATTAAGCATCTTGTTTCACTTGCTCTACAACCACGAACATCAGTGCTCCTCTTTACTTTTTATATTGGTGCAAAACAACCACCAGTGCGTCTTGCATTGATTTTCCGCTTACATTTTTTTTGGCAACGCATCAGGCTTCGTTACAAAGATAACAAGCACACGCGGGACAATTTTGGCTTCAAAAAACAGCTGGACCAATCATGGCATCTGATTTACACTGACACCCACTGTAGGCCATTTTTGTCTTAGAGGATTTTTGTGACATTTTAGATCAAAATATGTCTTCTTCTGCCAACAGGTTTGGGACCAAAACTGGTTTGAGTATTAGTCTGCAGGCGAGGTTTTTGGGTCAGAAGTGATGCTGCTGGCTGACTTGTGGTCATCTTATCAGCCAGTTCTGACCGAGAATCTGGGCCAACCAAAGACCGTCACTCCAAACAAAATATCTGCCAAAAGAAACTTCTGATTAAGGGCCAGACTCAAGCATAAAAAATGATCTGGGTGGTGTTTATATATATATGCCAAAGATGTGGTTAAATGCGTCATGGTTCACCTCATCACGTAGTTTTGATCTTTACAGAAGACTTTATGTTAGCTGTACATGTCCAACTTTATGAAAGATCAAACTTTATGGAAGGTCAGACCTTTAGAAGATCAGACTTTATATATTAGCTTTATATCAGACGTTACAAAAATCAGACTTTATATGTTAGCTATATATGTCAGACTTTATGAAAGATCAGACTTTATATGTTAGCTTTATATCAGACCTTACAAAAATCAGACTTTATATGTTAGCTGTATATGTCAGACTTTATTAAAGATCAGACTTTACATGTTAGCTTTATATCAGACCTTACAAAAATCAGACTTTATATGTTAGCTGTATATGTCAGACTTTATAAAAGATCGCACTTCATAAAATATCAGACGTTATATATTAGTTTTATATCAGACTTTATAAATGATGTACTGTTAAAACTGGAGCCACGTCGTCTCGTCTCTCTGTATACTCTCAGTATATAGCAGCGGTGTCAAAGTTAACAAAGTGTAAACAAGGTCCTAACTGTACTACAAAGTGCTAGGAACAAGGTAGGTGTTGGAAACCACTCAACGAGTAAAGTTGATCAGTATTAAGCTCCTGTTTCCCTTGTAAATACGGACTTTGTATATACCACGGTGATTATTTCCTTCAGCTTTGACAACCAGGTAGAACATTACAAGGGGACAAAGTGTGGGAGTTAAATGGAGTTAAGCGCAGTGGAGTTCACCCTGCTACACGTACACAACAAGTTGCTCTTTCACACATAATGTGTGAGTGTGAAGCCCTATCATTTCAAAATCATAATTGGCTTTAGCGGCGTCTGCCAAACCACAAGCTTCATTTATTTAGTGGTAATTAATTCAGTAATTGACCGGTGAAACTTTTTGCTGTGTTTGTGACTGCAGTGTGATGTTGTGACGCATCCGTACCTCCCACGTAAAAATTTTAAATGGCATAAATGAAAAGTACATCAGCGCTAACACACCACCACACACAGCCAGAGATTAAGTACAACTTTTATTAATACTGGAATCATCACAGTGCGTTTTGTTACATTAGCAGTGACTAAAGTTAACAAAATGAAGAGGATAAATATTACAAAAAAAAAAATCTGCAACAGAGGCGAATTAGCCTGACGAAGAAAGAAAAGAAAGAACACAATAAATTAAAGTGAAAGAAGAGAAAGAGATTATAAAAAAAGGACGACAAAGAGGACAGCACCTGCAGAATAACTCAACTCCATTGGTGGAAGGGGGCGGTGATACAAAAAAATAAAGAAAAAAAAGGAAACACATCATTTCTTTTCCACAATAAAATGAAAATAGAAGTTTTTTAAGGAGAGCGGTGAAGGGCAGGCGGGTCTCGCGATGGCGGGTGTCAGATGGGCCGAAGTGCCGCTGCTGAGGAAGCAAGCCAAAGAATGAAAGCGAGATTTAGTGCGGAAGAGAGAGAAAGCACAGAATGACACTATTAAGGCATTCAGCTGAGTTACCATGGCGCCTGGTTGCCGGGCACCGCTCTCGATGCGTGTATGAGTGTGCGTGTGATGGCGCGAGAGGAAGCAGAGGTTCCACTGCTGGGCGAGATTGGGAACAACAGAGTGTGAGTGGGAGAGACTGAGGGGGTGTAGCATGTGTCCAGGCCAGAACCACATGGACGTGCCGTTTTTCAGACACGTCACAAACGCGAAAAGCAAAAGCGAGGAACGTGAGCTGAAAGGCGAAATGCTGACGGCATGCTAGACTTCGACTTCGGGCTTTGCAACTCGTACGCTGAATCTAAAGGATCACAAAACTACTCAAGTTTCGACTAAATCTCTGTATTGACCACATATGCAACGGGCTGCACGATATATCGTTACGGCATCGCCATCACAATGTCAAAACGAAAACTCTCATTTTGATAGCTGTTCAGAGAACAAGTAGAGCTTTTTGAAATGATGTTTTCTGTGCAGATGCACTCCCCTACTAAAACATTTAATACTGGAGAATTCAAACCTTCAGTCAAGACTTCTACTAAATAAATCCTATTTTGTTTACATATATTTATTCATTCATTCATTCTCTGAACCGCTTAATCCCAACCGGGGTCGCGGGGAGGACGGGAGCTTATCCCGGACCAGCCCAGGACACATCGCAGGAGATACACACACTCACACAGTGACACTCTCATTCACACCTTATGGACCAATTCAGAGTCACCAATTAACCTATATTGCATGCTTTTGGAAACCCGAGTCCCCAACGGAAACCCACGCAAACGCCGGATGAGCACGCAAACTCCACTCAGCAAGGCCCTACGGCCGACCCGGGGACCGAACCCAGAACTTTCTCGCCGTGAGGCGGCAGCGCTAACCACTGCGCTTTTTTGCTAACGCTTTTCGTTAAAGAAAATCCTCTCTTGTAGGCGAGCAGGCTGCCATGTTCTCTCGAGCTTGGAGATGAAATTAGAACACCAGGATCAAGGCATCCAACTGTGACCTCCGGGATAATTCTCTTTTTTTGGGAAATAGTGGAGTCATTTCATCAGCATTTTCAATTAGACAAACAGACAAGAAATCGGCTCTCGTTTCCGATGTCCTGCTGTATGCTAATTGCGTTGTTTTCAGCTTGTGTTTGCACCCCGTTCCTACCGAAACAAGTATTTATTAGCTTAAAATGGATGTAGTACGAACATGCAGAGCGGCAGCTGCGAGGGGCTGTAATTTGCAATTACCATTACCAGCCGATGAAATGCAGCTTGGGTAAGCGTCTATTAGTCATTAGGAAAAGGACAAATATGCTCTAAGAAGCCTAACAAAAAATGGGATTCGTGGATTTAAAGACAAAACCAAAGTCTAGAATGACGAAAGCCATTATCACGGGCTAAAATACAACGGCTGACTTGGATGGCGCCCTATGCCCTATGTAGTGCACTAGGTACAGGTTTACATGCCCTACGTAGTGCAATACATGCTCTTTAGGGAGACACTTAGAATCTAGCCTTCATACTTAAGGCAATTAAAGCTTTCCCGTACTAATACATAAAATAAAACCCCAACACACTAAAATCTGATTTAGATTGGCCTAATTTGCCTGTAAGCACTTTAAACTGTGTTTCAAAGCCCCTCGGGTTGCATTTCGTTGCCAAACCTACTTGGGAAACACATCTTAAGTAGCGTTTAGAACCCTTGACCGTCGTGGAACGACCAAATTATAAAGCAGCGGCGTTTTATCTGGTCGGCTCTGTGTTGTTCGTTTCACCAGGCCTTTTAAGGAGCTGGCAGAAAAAGAGACGAGCCTTCCTGACACGAAAAGAGAGGGAGTAATGGTAAAGTAAAGTAATGGCATGCTCCCTTTCCTTTCAAGAATTCTTTAGGGAGCCTTCAGACTAGCAGGGGAGAAAGCCAACCCACTCCATCACTGAGCTTCCCCCCTCTCGTTAGTCGGCGCTAAAGCTACGCCAGCTGCGGCTAGCGCTGCGGGAGAGGCGGGAAGAGAGAGAGAGAAGGCAAGAATGAATTCGTCACGGTGTACGCATACATTTTTTGGTGATGCTACGAGCTAGAGAAACGCTAGCTCCACCTAACCAGTCTTATCGTCACGGCGTATCGGTGCCGGAAAGGGGGGTGCAAGCAAAGTGAAACAAAAACAGACACGGTATGAAATTTGACATTTGATGGTCGGCTTGCGCATAATGAAGAGACGATATCAGGCTCAGCGAGGGATGTGATGAAGAAGGGATGAGAAGGAAGAAAGGATGGGGACGGTTTGAGGGAGGGAGAGAGAGAGAGAGAGAGACTGTCACCTCTTCATCTCAACACTAGGACTGTGAGGGTGCCAGTGTGTGTCGTGTGGCTAAAGATTTAGCTGAAAGGTGACATCAGCCAGGTTTCCATCCAATTAGTTTCAATTAGCGATGCAGCAATCGACCGGCATTCTGTCTGTCCTCATATCGATTCGCAGGACAAGTTTGTGTGCAAGCAACAAACTGAGCTGTGCTTCTCTCTAAACACCGTCTGGCCCTGTATGTATACGTTTAACACGCCATGTTTCGGCGATGTGCAGTACTTAAGTACTGTTCAACTTTTAAAAGTGTCAATGTCACTTCTCTCTTGCAAGCCAATCAAAATTGAGGAAGGGGCAGGACAAATAAATTGATGTTAATGTTAGCATATTTGACTGTCTAAGTTACTATATTTAACTGAAGTATTGTTTTTTTCTCCATCAAATTTCAGATTTTTGAAAGTTGTTACTTGTCACAGTTGGTACCATCATTTTAGGAATTCGCCTGCAGGTTTTTATGGCATTAACGCAAAATCTCAATCTCAACAACATGTTTGTTACTTCGAGCGAACGCGGTGATGATTTGTGGCCTCATTATTTATGGAATTTAAACAAATTTGAGAATTTGTGTCATAGTTTTGAACAATTGAAGCTAATTATAGCTTTAGAACTATAATTATAACATTAATGATGTCCTGTAAAGGTTAACTTTAATACTTAAGTACAGCTACTGCCAGACTCTTGAGTACTTTTATTCAAGTAGAATTCTAGCGGGTGACCGTTTTAACAGCGCTGTGCTTCTAAACACAGCCTGGAGCTATATCTATATAAGTTTAAAATGGCATTTGCACAGTACTTGAGTAGTTGTACTTCTTTACTGTATTTAAGTATTATTCTGAATAGTTTGAGTTATTTCAATACTAGCAACTTTTACCCTCTACATGACTATTTATAATGAATGGCCACAAGTTTCTATTCATGGCTAAATGTTTTAATTTTTTGTCTCCAGTGAGATTTTTGGTTTTGTTTTGGAAACTGATGCTTAATTTTTTGTGTAATTAATGGTAGAAATATCCTATATCTTGAATTTGTACAACATACCTAAGTATGTTCTGGTTACTGACCGCCAAAGTGATGGTAATTAATGCCACAAATTGGTCCTCATCATATTAAAAAAATTTCTGCAATTGGAATTAGCATCCAAATTTTAAACAAGCATGTTAAAGTACTTAACTTTAAGACGTTTCTTGTAATGGATTTCCCTTCATAATTTCAGGAAAACATTTGGAATTTGACTTAAATGTTTGTAATATCATATACTGTTTTACTTTTACTCAAATAACTTTCTGTAACTTTTAAATTTTTCTGTAACTTTAACTTTTAAAGAGTAAATAATCTTTATTTTTACTTAAGTACGTTTTTCTCCAAAAACCACTGGTATATTTGGCGTGTTTAGTGGTACTCAAGGCATATTAAAACGTCTAATAACAAATGAGTGAACAAATTCAGGGTAAATTCTGCGAAGTCGGGGAGCTTCCGCTTGGGGGGATTTGTTTGGGAGCGAGAACTGAATGATGCAACGGGCATAAATGTTTTGGTCAGTCATCCGTTATGAGCACAGACTTGCAGACATCACACGGGGGCTCTTCTGCTCTCGCGCTTCACTTTGGAACACTGTCAACTAAAAATGGCAACAGCTGTTACAATAATCCTCAAATGACTCACATTCTGGATTCTTTTAATTGGGTCTTTAGGCTAGTGGGTGAGCAGTGGAACATTTGCGCGTTTGTGTCGCTCTTTTTAAAGTTGTCCATTTGTGTAACTGCTGCTTTTTATTTCCTCCGTCTTCTTTTTTGTTAACTTTAACAAGCACGACCAAAGGATGGCTACTGTTAGAATTTTTTTCTCTCAGTTTCCACCTGCCAAAATATTCAGTAAGAACTTAATTAGATGAAAAAAAACTTGTCCAAAAAACGTGGTTGGGAACCTTTCACCCCTTATTAAAACGAGAAATGATTGTGAAAAAGCTGGAAATCTGTCGCTCTTTCAGTCCTCTCCTCTCGCTCGTTCTCTCTCTCGCTGCGCTAATTCATCGTCGAGACGCTGTGAAACATGAGAGCAGATTAAGCACGAACAGAACCATCGTAAAATTAGCACGTCAAACACTGAAGAAACAGTTTACAAATACAGGATATCTAACTGTTAGACATGATCTCGTCAAATTCCACTGAAAACTGCATCGCTGTCGTACCCTGTACACTTGACCTCTGCCATTTCACCCTCACCTCCCTAACTGAGCTCTCGACCTTTGACCTGCTTTGTTATTTTAACAGTGAGACTTGTACAATTTCCCTCCTCCTCCTTTTACAGTATATACGTGACTATGTACACTAAGTTATGATCTGTGCTTTCTGGAAGTAGTAGAAGAAGAAGAAGAAGAATACTCCGGATAACGGTCAGCTGGCCTTTCCGAGAGGGTCAAGGTTGCCCGATGTACAGAACGGGTCTGTAATCCCTCTCCACACACACACACACACACACCAGCTTCTCAAACATTCTGGCACAACCTTTCACACGTTCGCAAAGCAGGTAATACATTACTTTTCGTTTTTTTAATGTAGCTACAGGCATTCCTAAAACAGAGTGCTCTATTTATGCAAAATAAATAATCCGAAAAACAAAAGAAGAGAACAACGAAAAAATGAAAGTTGTTAATAAGTATTAAGTGTCCATTTAGTCGCACACGCTGTGGTCATCTCGAGCGACGGAACTACGCGAGGGTTACGGCGAATCATGGCAGCACAGAAAGTCACTCACGGACAGATACTACAGGACTAAAAAAAAAACAGTGGTTTGGCCAGCTGTCATCCCTCATCTCCCTCCGCACAAACCCACAGTCAAAAAATAAACACAGCGTCCAGTTCCTAGTCAACGCCGACCGGCTTCTCACTGCAAACTCTGTCGGGATGCAAAACGCTGGAGAAGAACTTTACAACTTGCCAGAAATCCCAGAATCCTCTCTCTCGCTCTCGCTCTCTGTCTCTGATCTTGCCGTCTGCTTTTCTCTTTCCCACGCCAGGTCCTCCTTAAAGCACTTCCAGTGGCAACCGGGGTCTATGCTTTCATCTAGGCTCGGACACCCACCTCCAGCACCCGCCAGGTTTTGTTTTTTTGTTTTCGTGAGGGCGTGGTTCCGGGCTTGTCCCCGAAACGGTGAGACGAGGCCACTTAGATTTTTCTAAATTCTGTGTCATTATGCAAACTGGAATAAAAACATGAGGAGGAAAAAGAAATTAAAAACGACCAACTTGCCACGCCAAACTTCTTTTCACACCTGCTTCACTGTCCGTCTCTCTCTCTCGATCCGTTCCTGCTTTTCATCCGTGCGAACACAGTGACCCCTTGTGGTCAACACTGCATCTGCAAAGTGCTTTTCTTCCTCTTTTCGCTTCACTCTCATTTTTACAAAACGTCTTCAGTTTCTACCCAAAATCGTCACAACCTCCAGACTTTCCTTCTCCTCTCATCTCGACGTCAAAGAGAAAAAAATGATTATTGCTCCACGTTATATTGGCATTTTTTTTCTTCTACAGACACAAACACCTGACGCACACACACACACACACACACACACACCATTTCAGGGACTGGGACATGGGGGATTAAGGTTAATTGCTTAGAAAGGGAAAAGAAAAATATGGCAAATGCTAGAGGTTCTATAAACAGAAGTTAAGCCCCGTCCCTCGTTTTCATTTTTTAAGAACCACACGCTGACCTGCAGCACAGCCCCAACCCGCCTTCAGCCTGACCTCCAGCTCCAGACACACACACACACACACACACAAACATACACTTTTAAGGAGCTCCAGTGTTGCATTCGGGAGGCGGAGGTGGCGTAATTAAGTCGGGAGAGATTCATCCTCCTCTCCCTGCATCGAGCTTTTCCAGCACTGACTCCTGCGGTCGGATACGAGTCGCTTAACATCACGCGACCGTTTCTCGTCGTCCTACTCGTCCTCATCCTCACTTTCCGCCTTTCGTCTGCCCGGCTTGTCGTTTCTCCCAGTCTTTCTGGCTCTCTCGCCGTGATGCGGGTGGTGTTAATTAGACAAAAAAAACACATGCGTCCAGACACGCTAAAACGTATAGTGGCCTGAGCCTTGTTGTTATTTCGCTTTTTAATCTTCTTTTTGTTGTTTTTTAATTTTTCTTTTCTTTATCGTTACGTATCGCTGCGTCACGTAGTTACTCTAACGACTTCTTTTAAACATCGACATTTTAATTTTTTTTATTTTGTGGAAACAAGAGTCCCCTTTTTTTCCCAATTTCGGCCTTAGGCGGCATCACAATATGCGCGGAGCCGATCGGTCGTTGGAGACGGTCTTGCGCAGGCGGACGCCGCGGCGGATGGACACCAGCATGTCCTCGCCTCCCTGCGGGTTCTGCGAATCGGATCCAGCCTCCGCCTCAGGCATCGGGGGCTGGTCGGGGAGCGAGGGGAACGGGAACTGACCCTCTCCGAGGGCGTGGGCGCTGGCGACCAATTCGCCGATCTTCTCCACCAGGCTGTGGCGGTTGGCAGCGATAAGCTGGTCCTCTTCGCCCGCTTGACCGTAGACGCTCATCTCCACGCCCGCCATGGCCCCGCTGGCCCAGGCCGTGTTGGGGAGGCTGAGGCGTTTAGGAGACGCCTTGACGTACTCTAGAGCCCCGGAAGAGGCGTCCTCGGCGCTGGCGTAGAACACACACTCCTCGCTGCCCACGCGGGCCGGAGGGCCGGGGTAGGCGCCGGGCGAGTCGGGGACGGTGGGCGTTTTCACAGGGACGATGGGTGGCCGGATGGGGATGGGGCCAGCGTTGGACAGGGTGCGGCGCACGCCCGGTTTGGTGGAGGGCGTTCGGCGGATGGTAGCAGTCCCTGGGGTGCCTGATCCTCCTCCTCCTCCTCCCCCTCCTCCAGAACCCGGGGGTCCGCCCTGAGCCCCGACCACGCCGCTGGGAAGGCCGGCCGTGCTGGCGGGACGCTTGGTCTGGATCATGCGCCGGTAGTTCTGGGCGATGTTGCTATGGCGAGGGATGGTGGAGGACTTGTCGAAGTCGGCCTGGCCGTCCGCCTCGGTGTCGCCGTTCACAGAGTAGCAGTCGTAGTCGGAGGCTGTCGGATGGACGGAAGAGGAGTGATTGGAGAGTTGTCACATTCACAGTTACGCAAGATTAACGTGGTAAAATGCAGCCTGATTTGTGCCTAGGACTGCAAATTAAAATTGAAATTAATAAGCAGATGAAATTGCAGTAACGTTACAAAAACTAGACATAAAAAAATTCAAATATAGATAAATATCTTTCCTAAACTAGGCATATATATATTATATTAGAGGTCGACTGATATTGTTTTTTCAGAGCCGATATCGATAGCGATTATTAATAGTTAACGGGGCCGAGTACCGATATTTGGAACTGTTACGCGAAAAAAAAGAAAAAGAAAATCTGTTAAAATTTTTACATTTACAACAACCGAGCCCAGATGAAACTCTTCTACTTCTCGGAACCTCACGTTGCGCTCGTGTGTGAGTGTGGTGTGTGTGACAACAAGGCTTCAGTGTTAATTGGCTACTACTCGTGGTGTGACACACAGCCAATCAGAGACTGTTATGGTCAGGACATTAAATGAAGCAGCGAGTCGAGACTAAACGGCACAAAGTGAAGAGATGGCAGTGGAGCCACAGTAGCACACCTTGTAATTGGTCAAAATTAAACACAGATACCGATAATCGGCAAAAGCATAATATCGATAATCGTCGACCTTTATATCATAATCAGTAACTGTACATGTGCATCTTATGGGATAGCTGTTAAACTGGTAAAGTGGATATTATTAAACAGCGAAATGACTCCGTGCTGAGTATTCCAAATTGGAGCCCTGAGAAGCAAATGGGGAAAGATGGAAAATCAATAGAGGAAACTGCAGCTACGATTGAAGAAAATGCCATGAAAGTAGTGCGTGTTTGTGTCGGTGTGTGTTTACTGAGCTGGACTGGGATGAAGAATGGAGTCACGTTTAGTTTTTTGTCAAAGTATCATTCGTATTAAAGCCGATGTAATAAAAAGGGGCACTACACTTACAAAAACAGCATGTTTGCGGCAAACTTGTGATTAATTTGTGGCAAAGAGTGGAGCTGTGGATGTTGCCACGCAGAATATACTGCCAATTTGTCATTATCGCCTGAACATTGCCCCAGGTTTGCCACTAGTGCCTGACAATGGCAAACTTGGGGCAATGTTCAGGCGATAACGACAAATTGCCACTAGCGGGACATGTCTTTGCTAGTGATTTGCCAAAACAATTTGCCAGTAACGGTAAACTTGTAGTGAACTTTTGGAGACAAATTTGGCAGGTGCATAAGTTTTTCTCAAGTTTGCCACAAACCTAGTTCGCAAGTGAAAACATGACCTTGCTGCAAATTTGCAACAACATCGCCAAAGGTTAACCGCAACTGTTTGCTGGAAGCCTAAATGTTTTTGTAAGGGTGATGATTATGTCTGTATGTGTTTAATATAATACTTCTGCAAGTGAAAACCTGGGATTTTTCCTAGTGTCGGTTCAAACACAATTATGCCATTTTTGTATAAAAATGTCTTTTATGTGAACACAAAAATCCTTCTTCTGGGTGCAGAGTGCTTTAAAATATCAAAAGAATGAATTTGAACCAATTCTCATATTCAAGATGATTTTCCAAATTACTCCAAATCAGGTCTGTTGCCCAAATGAGTTGTTTATGGTGAGAAAAGCTAATAATACAGTAACATGGTAAATGCTGGTACACTGCTAATAATTAATGTAAACGTTATAGTAATGCATGTAGCGAGAGATTAAATACATATCAACATTCTTACAAACTTACAACTCAGGTTCTCAGTCAACTCTAGGTTTACGCTTTACTTCGTTTCACACTAATGTTTTCTATAACATTTAAGGTGGAAAGTGCTGCAGAGATGAGGAAATCACTTCATCACCTTGTGAGGGGATGGTGTCCTCGGAGCAGGAGGGTGTAGTTGTCTGTGTGCTGTATCCACTAGAGTACTGCAGTGAGTCTCTGCTGCTCTTCTGCTGCTCCATGCTGAGGCCTCGGGTCAGAACCATGGCCAAGTCACTAGCGGCCGGAGAGACCTCTTCACCATGCTGCGACACAGACCCCCACACACACACACACACACACACACAGTCATATAATGCACACACACAAAAATATAATGCATGTGTGGCTCACTTCTACACACACTATAATGAAATTTTCGTAGGTCTGTAAGGGCTACCAGACCGTTCCTCCGCCTCAGATATGAAAATATTCTCACAAAGCCACAAAAATTAGAACCCTCTCATGGTTTTAGAAGACAGTTAGGTCCTCACAAATATCCTTTTAAAAATCTGCCACACCTCATAGATATCCACACACACAAAAACACACATATCACATTAAAAGATACATCACTTTTTTTCGGTTTGGAAACCTGCAATCATTGACGAAAATGTTTTCCAGAACAACTTTTTTCTTCACGAGGGGCGGTCTTCACAAACGTTCTCACATCATAGCCTCGGCCACCAGAAAGACTGTGCCAGTAATTCAGAAATGTAAATCACTCTGGATAAGAGCTTCTGCTAAAACGCCCTCAATGCAAGTTTAACTGTCCATTATGAGTGTAATTTCTGCTTCAAATACACTTGAACATATGTTCACTACCACAAGCAGACAGAAAGCCGCCTCACAAAGTCCATTAGGGTTCTCTGAGGCATCTTCATCATCAAGAGAATGATCTTCTCCATAATTAGGGCTTTATGAATAGCGATGGGAATCACAATTACAGCTGTAAATTGCAGTTTTTTAAGCACTCTTAGACGGCAGCACGAGCTACACTTGTGTTTTTATTTTGAGCACTATTCAGCTGCACAGCATCAGCATCAAATGACATTCAGCAGTGTTCAACTAGCGTGAGGGGTGAACTATAGGCCAGATTTATCATATCAAATCCGTTCAGCAGAACCATATAGTAAACAAAAAAAGTTTAACACAAGGGTGACAGGAGGAAAACAAATCACTCAAGTTATCTACTGTAGATGTGTTGGTCTTTGAAGCAAACGAATTCTCAAAACCCTCGCTAATTATTATCATAACAACTGAACGAGCAATTCATTTAATGAATATATTTACTGATTGCTGTGTGCTGAGAAAAGGAGAGAGAGGTGAAGAGGGTAAAAAGGAGAAATGATGAAGTTAGGTTATAGTCATTTCTGCTGATTACAGCTGACCCGGCTGTTAAACTATGAGCTGCAGGATTACTGTTAATTATGGGGGTTGAAGTTAATTGCATAATCGATGCATCGCGATGCAGATGTGGATGATTCTGCATCGATGCAGTGGCAGACCATAATCCAGTCCTCCAGGATTTCGCACGCCTTTTTTGAGGATTTTGCGGCAGCTTTTCCTAAACACTGCAGTTGTGGTGTTTATAGGCGTTTAGCTGCATGTTAAAGCAGCAGAAAATAGTTTATAATGGTTCTTTAATAATTTTTTTAAATGAAGGGAACAAAACCACTATTTTTTATTAACCATTAATCTTTTTTACATTTTTTTGGAAGGTAAATGTGAGGCGTTATCACACGTTTCCTGCGTCTTCTAAACATAACAAGGAAGTGAGTTCACTGACATATGGCTCAACGTTTGCGGGAAAAACAACGATTGGTCAAAAATTGAACGGTGATAATGAATTCGCAGGGATTGGCTGAATTTGCATTAATAGTTGCGATCGCAACATCGCAAAATCCTGGAGGGTGATCGATTATACCGGAGGTTTTCAACCAGCAGTCCGCTGGCCCCTAGAGGTCTGTGGCGGCATTGCCAGTGGTCCCCGGGGACAGAACCACTTGGAAAACACTGGATTATACATCATAATGACATTCCCTAGTGAAGGTTCACATCTCTACTGATAAAAAAATAAAGGATGAAGCAGGAGTGCTGACAAATTCTGCTAAATTGTCACTCCATTTACTTTTTATTTTATGTAACGCTCACGTCAGGTACAGGCTCTCCAAAACTAAAGTAGTGGCTAATGGAGATGTGACCAAAATAGAGAACGACAAGCTTAATGGAGAAACAGGGAATGATGGTGTTTTGAAAGAAGAAGGCTGCAGTTGTAATATCCAACTACACAGCAATCACAACGATGAGGAGAACAATGTGATTACTGTTACACATCATGTTCATGCAGTTTAACTCATCTGCTAAATTCAATGCTGAGAATATAATGGGTGCTTACAACGTCCAGGCACGAGCTCAGGTCAACCCAGACATTTTGTACACTTTTTAAACAATAGCACAAACAAACTCAGCATTTAACACAACACAAAAGTAATTATGCAGCACCAAAATTATGCAGTGGCCAAAAAACTTTCTTTTGGATTTGTTCCTCTTCTAAACATCCTTTGTCTTGATAACAGCTTGACACAATCTTGGCATTCTCTCAGCCAGCTTAATGAGGGAGACAGAGGAGCTTTTCACACAGTGCTGGAGTACTTTTTTTCACAAGTACACACCATCTCCAAACCCACAGTTTACAGAAAACCAACTAGTTTGTGAGTTCATTTAAAAAATTGTTTCTAAAAGTTTTCTTTTCATAACCTCATTCCAGCGAATCAATTGAAATATTATCGGTCAATTTGCTATATTTGTCAAAGAAACTTCCAGGGTGAACTCTTAAATCACAATTTCTTTAACATTCAATGAAATGGATTGAGTGATAGCTTGTCGTTTGAACGAAGGAGTGAATCTGCATACGAGGCTAGTTTAAGCATCACCCATGTGTATCTTAGAGCCCAAAACGTTTATACCCTGAACTGAAAGTTCAATTTTTATCTTCTATTAGATAAAAAAATAACACTACACTCAAAAAATTGAGTCAATTCATCAACCAATCACACTTCATTATCAGGATTAAGAAGCTATTTTGTGCATTCATTCCTTCATTATCCGAACCGCTTAATCCCAACTGGGGTCGCGGGGGGACCGGAGCCTATCCCGGGAACTTATGGGCGCGAAGTGGGGACCGACCCTGGGCAGACACCAACACATCGCAGGGCTGGATTTATACCAAAAGAGTGAAAATGACATGTCAAGAGAAGTCAATAGTTAAAACTTAATGTTGTAGACTGAATGTGCAGTGGTTAGCGCTGCCGTCACTCAGCGAGTTTACATGCTCTCCTTGTGTTCGTGTGGGTTTCCCGCGGGTGCTCTGGTTTCCTCCCACAGTCCACACAAAACTCCTCTTTCCAAGGCCAGTTCAAAACGGCAAAGCAGCATCTCTACCACTTGAAACAGTCTGGCATCTCTAGAGAGCCTTTTTACTTTGGTGCTGTAGAAAGTATCCAGGAACAGAACATTACATTGGGATCTGGAACATCTGTGTCCAGGATATTAAAGCCCTACAGAGAGTGATCAACCGAGCAACAGAACGCTGCACCAGATCAGCTTTACTGCTTCTGCAGAACATTAAGACGGGGAGATGCAGAACTAAACAGACAGGATCATCAGAGACTCGTCTCCTCCTGGTAACTGTCTCTGATCTGTTATAAACTTACCACTCTACCAGGTAATTGGTAGCGTAACGGATAGATGTAACAAAAGTTCATCGGTTCAAGTTCCAGATCAGTAAAGGTACCACTGAGGTACACATGAGCAAGGTACCGTCCCAAGCACTGGTTCTGCCATTTTTAATCCTTGTCGAGTGGTTACCTTAGCTGCGATGGTAGCGGGGCTCATCCTGGGCCTCTGTGGGTCGTCAGGGTGAACGGCGGCATAGCCCTGCGACTGGGGAGACGCTTCCGACTCTCTCAGCCTGTCCAGCGGCTCCTTCCTCTTCTGCAGCGTGCTGACCAACGGCTGCTCATGCGGACCTGCCTTGGACCAATCCTAGAGAAGCGGGCAGGGTTACTGCAAAACTGGCACATTAACAGCACGGCATGACCGCTCTTTCTCGGATGAGAGAAGAGACCCGCCCGCTATCCAGCAGTTTGAGTGTCCTTTTCAAGCGTTGCGTTTTTGGAATTAGCCAATAGTGTTGTGTATGTGTGTGACACTGGGAATGGAGGGGAATCTGAAGGTCCGTTCACCAAATCTCCAAGCAAAGAGATTTGAAACCGGGATCCGGCCCAAAGCAAAGGGTTTGTGTTAAGGAGCAAAATGAGGCAATGAATGAAGAGCAGCAGGAAATGGGGGAAAATAAGCTGACGGTCGTAAGTAGGGTTAATTGAGGACAAGCAAGTTAAAGACACACCACAAAAATGCAACCACACAAGTAGGGGTGTAAAACATGACGATATCGCAAAGTCTGCAATGATACGATTTCGATTTGATTCAATTCAAATTAAGCAAATGATATGAGGAAATGTCATATGCTGATTTAACACAATCAATTCATATCAAATCACAAAAAGCAAATAAAATACTCTTTCATTTTTGATCCTGAGCTCAACCAGACATGAATTAAAATCTTCTCATTCAAATTAAATAGGCACGTTGTTCAATATAAAGTGACGTTACAATATTTTTGATCTTGGATCAATGCTTGGTGACCACTGAATCAATATATTGATGGACCGTTCTATCGTTACACCCCTACAATCAAACACACTCGCAAAAAAAAAAGAAAAAATTCAGCAAAGCAAATGTGCACGATGGAAACAAACCTTCCAGCTAGGAACCTTGGATGTGGGAGAGGAAGTGTTGGATCCGGGGGAGCGGTTATAGGGTGGGGACGCAGGAAGTATGACAGACAAAGGCCTGATGGAGCCAGTGTGAGAGAGAGCAGGGCGGAAGGTGGCGAAGGACTGGCCAAACTGCGGAACGGAGAGACAAGATCAAGAAAAGTCAGAGCAGCCAGAGACTTTCCTCCCCCAAAAAACCTTGAGGGTCTCAGACACCAGTCCTGTCTGAGAGAGGGGTCGTCATCAAAATAAAGACAACAGAGGTCAGAGGGCACGGTGCAGGGAAAGAGGAGGGAAGAAACTCCACAGCAGCACTGCAGCAGACTTGCACAACAACGAAATACACACATTCAGCCGCTATATCAACACTATATCAACATGGCAAATGGGATGGAGACACGGTCTGTATGAATGCTGGTATTACAGCCAGTACAAACGGTCTGTGTTAATACAGTCAAATGTGTTTAGGAATGAGGTGTGATAGAAAGGGTTAAAATAGGAGCGACAAATCTGAAAAACCCTTAAACTTTGTGTGTGTGTGTGTGTGTGTGTGCGTGTGTGTGTGTGCGTGTGTGCGTGTGTGCGTGTGTGTGTGTGTGTGAGAAAGTGCTTACCGTTGTCGGAGAGCTGCATTCACTCACTGACTGACATGTTTCAGAGGCCTCTGATGATGCTGAACTTGATGACTTCTGAAAGGTAAAGAGAGACAGAGAGAGACAGAGAGAGACAGAGAGAGAGAGAGAGAGAGAGAGTGCATGGGTGAATAAGTGAGTGAAGCAGAAAGTGAGTGAGTGAGTGAGTGATGGAGGGATTGAGTGAATGGGTGAGGGGGTGAGTGAGGGAGGGAAGGAGGGAATAGTGAGTTAGGGAGGTAGGGAGTGAGGGAATAACAATGAGTGAGTATGGGATAAAGGGAGTAAGTGAGTGAGGGAGGGAGTAAGTGAGGGAGTGAGTGAATGAAGGTGGGACGGAGTAAGGGAGTGAGAGAGTGATTGAGTGAGTTGGAGGGAGGGAGTGAGTTAGTGAGGGAGTGAGTGAGTGAATGAAGAAAGGACGAGTAAGGGAATGAGTGAGTGAGTGAGTGAGAGGGAGGCAGGGAGGGAGGGAGAGAGTGAGTTAGTGAGGGAGTGTGAGGGTGAACAAGTGAGTGCGTGAGTGAATGAAGGAGAGACGAAGTAAGGGAGCGAGCGAGTGAGGAAGGGAGTGAATTAGTGAGTGAGTGAGTGAGTGAGTGAATGAAGGAGGGAGAGAGTGAGTGAGCGAGTTCGTGAAGGAGGGATGGAGTGAGGGAGTGAGTGAAATAAGGGAGTGAGGGAATAAGAATGAGTGAGGTAGTGAGTGAGTGAGGGAGAGAATAAGGGAGTGAGGGAGTGAGACTTTTTATTTCACTTATTTTAGTGACACTGAGCCCTCACATAGATCAAAACTACTTCACCTAAAATATTTGCTGCTTTTTGACACAAATTCATAAGCCGGATGCCTTGACCTACACAGAACCATCACTAGAGGGCGCTCTTACAGACCAACCACGCAACAGCAAAGAGATTCACGAGTTAATCAACAGTCAACATTAAAACTTAAACATACAGTGGGACTCACTCAACAACAACATTCTTAAGAAGAGTTTTTCTTAAAACACACTTGAATCGACTAATGCTGAAGAGGACTCGTGAATTTAATTGCATTGCAGTTTGTGCGAAATTCAATTTTACAGCTGCATAACATCCAATTTAAAAGTCAACATTTCTAAGGACAAATTTAAGAAAAACAAATAATGTGGCCTAATGATACTAATCAAACTTTGCTGGTAATAAAAGTTTATAATAAACTAATCCACTGAGAAGATGTACTTACAACATCTCCTTAATTTAGTTTATCTTTACAATATTCAATAAATGTTGATCCAAACTTCTGCATTAAACCATCACCACAGTGCAGGCTGTTGCATTTAATATATATATATTTTTTTAAATCAACATAAGAATGCCCTGTCAGTTCACTTACTTAGATTTGGAGCAAAATCATTTTGAAAATAATGTCCTTCATGTAATGACTTGTGTAAACATGGCGAAGCCGATAAATGTATTTTTACACTTTTTAAAGCGATGCAACATCTTTATTAATTGACGTCATTTTGTATTTTTACCTGGCTGGTGATGTCCGACGGCATGGGCGAGGGCGGCTTGGAGTAGATGTTGGCGTCCTGAGAGATGAAGCCCGAGTCGTGCGAGGAGACGCTGCTGAGGCGGTGAGCGCCCCCCGGAGGCGGCTGCGCCAGGCTGCGGTAGCGACAGGATGAACTGGGTGAGTGAGTCTGCGAGCCGCCCGAGGAGCGAGAGGCACTGCTGTGGGCGCTGTTCACACTGCTGCGGGGGGGCGACCGGGTGGGGCGGGTTTAAGGGTTTGTACAGCGTGAAGGGACAGATATGAAAACATGAAGTGGGTGTGGGAGGGTAAATTTAAAAAAATTACACGTATTTCAAAGAAATAAGAAAAAAGGGGTGTTAAGATAAATATACAAGATAAAATGGGAGGAGAAAATGGGATATAAATATGAATATTAATGGAAGTTATGGTGGGGTTTGAGATGATAAGATGAAGAAATGATGGAGGGAAGAAAAGCATGAGAGCAAGAATGTCATGGAGGAACACAAATGTTAAGCAAAAGTGAGGTGAGGTGGCGGGTAAATAGAGCAGGGTCGGGGCAGGAGGGAGGGACAAATGGAAGACACAAAGGGTTGGAGAGAGTGTGAGAACGAGAGACACCCAGGTATGGGCTGCTACTGTAGAGCGACTGGGGGCCTTGCATAGAGAACAGGGGGCTTTGTCCATTAGGGATGGACGCTGCCAATGCCTCTATGCAGGGCTGTATGTACACACAAAAACACACACACACTCAAACACTCAACCCCGTCTTACTGCCCGTCTTACCCCAATATTACAGCTACACTTGACCCTAACTATCTGCATGTGCAGAAGCAAACCTTTTGCCTTTTTAGTTTTTCAAAATAAAACCTGTTAATTTTTTTAAAATTTCTACAAGAGTGTTTACATTGTTTAATAAGGTAAACATGTCACTATTCTTGATAATCTATGAATTACCCTATAATTTCTAGTGTTAATCTTTATTATAGGTGATTGAAAACATGTTTACATGAATCCTTGCCTATTGTCTGGATATGTTTGTTATATTATATATAATGTTTTTATGTTAAATAGACCCCTGAAATTTAGGCAACATTTATTTTTTAGATTTAGTTTTCTTAGTAAGATCTTTAATTTAATCTTTTTGTTCATTTCTATTTTAATTTGCACCGTTTTACAAACAAATAGTGTATTTTTAAGTGAGTTGAAATGATTTAAGTGAGTGGTTATTTGTCATTGTGAACACAACACAGCACACAGTGCGCCACAACAAAATGTGACCTCTGCATTTGACTCATTCGTGAAGGAGCAGTGGGCAGCTGATGTGCAGTGCCCAGGGAGCAGTGCTTGGGGACGGTACCTTGCTCATGAGTACCTCAAAGGTACCTTTAACGGTTCAGGATCTGTACCGATGTTATGCTCCATTTTGCTATGTTACGCTTTTATAATTATATGACGAATAAATAACCTTGAATTTTGAAGTCAGAAAAATCTCAGGTTTTCTCATGTTTGTAAAAAAGCCGCAACCACACACACACACACACACATACCATACATACATATGAAACATTTTTCTCTGGTTTGAAACTTAAAATCACTGAAGATTTTTAAAAATTTTGAAGAACAAAGAGACTTTTATTTACATTTTTTAGATTTAACTGTTCTGCAAATCAATTCTCATGAAATATGAAGACAGTTTGGGACTCCGCGCACCATTTTAGGCTCTAATCGCACGGCATCAGTGCAGAATCGTACCTGGTGCAGTGCATAAACCTTAATGAACTGCACACTTAATAACTCACTATTACAGTGTGGTTCAGTATTTTTGTTATAGAGCGGCACTCGCGCAGGGTCATTAATGCTTAGTTTGTTATGTGGTCACAGAGAGACTCTGCATCACTCACACACACGCATACTAACATTTAGACACAGACATGTTAACACACACAGCAGCAAGACTCATGTGGGCCAGAGCAGCAGGTAGACAGACATGGAAGCGCCACTTGAGCAGAAAACCCCTCACACACACACACACACACACACACACTCTCTCTCTCTCTCTCCAGGTGCACAACTGACTTTAAATGCAATTAAAAACAGGAAGCCAGAGGCTAAAACAACTAAATTATTCCCATGTCTCTCTTTCCCATACGAACACACACACATACACACACACACAGTCTCACATTCTTTTTCATACCTGCACATGCTGCTTTTTCGAGAGCCGGAGCTGCTGGGGGAGGAGGGAGGCGTCTGGTACGACCAGCTGTAGTCCGACCCCTTCAAGTCTTTTATCACCTGCCGGACAAACACATCGCAACCAATCAGCGTTTAGAGGCCACTTCTGTTAGAAACATTCTTTATGAGTAAAAAGGAGGAATCAAATGTGGAAAACTCAAGCCTGAGAAAGTAAAACCTGTATGTTCTGTTGAAAGGCCTAGCTGTAAGGTTTTTCAGTCCAGATTCACTTCTGGACATTCACTGTATCGCAACGGAATGGTCAGTATGTAATCACCTGTTCACTGGCCGGGGGCAGTTTGTGTGGATCAGTGGCCAGCACGGTCAGGTCATCGATAATTGCTTGGAGATGTGTGATTTCACCCAGCATGGCGATTTCCCCATTCTAATTAGAAACAAATCACACGCACAAGTGTTCATTTGCTCCAACACAGGAACGAAAGAAGCAGAATTACATTTACATTAAACATGTTCAATCAGATTAACACTAGAAATTATACTGTCATTTATAGATTATAAAGAATAGTAACATGTTTTCCTGATTAAAGAATGTAAAATGTTGATATTATTATTATCATAATCATTATCATCATTATTATTACTATAACAGCAAGAATAATATTATCTATTAATACAATATATTAAATTAATAACAATGCCATTACAGTTTATAAAAATAAATATTAATTATTAAATATTAATATCATCATCATCATCATCATCATCATAAAAAGTCGTAATAAACATTAAACATCAAACATCATGTTTTTAAAAAGAGAATTAACACTAACACTGTAAATAACTTGCAGATTATAGATAATAAATATAAAAATGTTTTTATAGAAATAATTAATAATTATATTAATAATAATAATAATAATAATAATAATAATTTATTATTATTATTATTATTACATACATATTATTATTACATATTATTATTATCGTTGTTATTAGGAGAAGACTAAAGGAGAATAATGAGCAAATAAGAATGTATTATTCAGAAAAATCTTCAGTCCCGTTCCTCACCACTACAGGCTGCAGGAAGCTGATGAAGGTGCAGAAGGGCCTCGCCTTCCACTAGGGCGCGATCATTGAAGAAAAGCCTCGCTCTCCATCAGCAGGTACATGTCATTCACGCCCCAGTATGGCGCTGGGTTCAGCTGGAGGTTGCAGGTCGCCTGCCTGATGGGAGGAGGTGAGGAGGAGGAGGAAGAGGAGGAGGAGGAGGGAGAGGGGGATAATAGGAAACAACCATAAAGAGAGAAAAGGAGCCGGGGAAAAGGAAAGAGAAGTAGAGGCAACTAAAAAACATGGAGAAGGGTGATAGAAAGATGGGACAAAGCAGTGATACAACAAAAAGGGAGGAGAAAATTATAGTCAGAATATTAAAGCAAGAGAGTGGAGAAGAGAAGGACAAAAGAGAAAGACGACATTAGAACTTAAAATGAATGGGATTTTTCAAATCACAGACACAGACGTGACAAATCTCTCTCTGACTAGCATCTGCCATGGAGGACCAACAGATGGACTATGCAGCACAGACGCCTACACTCAATTAACGTGACAAAGTTCTCTGACGCTGACAATGTTAACCTGGGCGCAAACCGCAATGTTAGCGAGCACAGACTCCTGACGAGACATAAAGTTTTGTTATATGCAAAAAATTACATAAAACAACGAGAGCAAACAGCGCGATACATCAGCGAGTCATGCACAAAAAGTAAGGGGAAGGAGAGCATGAAGTCCTGAGGCCGATGTCATGCGGCGGGATTTGAAGTTAACGATCATTTAATTAGCGAAAGGCAGCCGCCAAGATCTCTAACGCATAAATTCGGGCAGTTTTTACTTCAGGAATGTTAGAATGCTTTTTAGAGGACGAGGAGGATGCAGAGTGAAGAGGGGGAAGGTTAGAGGGTTGGTGGGGGAAACCATACTCACCTTGTAGTTCTATAGAGGGACGGGGGGAAGAGAGTGGGGAGAGAAGAATGGTATGGTGTGAGAGAGAAAGAGAAAGACAGAGAAAAGACAGAAGGGATGAGAGGAGAAAGAATGGGGTGAAAGAGCAAGAGAGGATGGGACAAGAGAGGAAGAAAGAGAGGAGAGATAGAGAGAAGGGATGGTGAGAAAGAAAAAGAAAGGATGAGGTAAGAAAGAAGAAAGAAAGAAAAGAAAAGAAAGAAAGAAAAGAAAGAAAGAGAAAGAAAGAAAGAAGGGATGGGGTGAGAAAGAAAAAGAAAGGATGAGGTAAGAAAGAAAGAAAGAAAGAAAGAAAGAAAGAAAGAAAGAAAGAAAGAGAAAGAAAGAAAGAAGGGATGGGGTGAGAAAGAAAAAGAAAGGATGAGGTAAGAAAGAAAGAAAGAAAGAAAGAAAGAAAGAAAGAAAGAAAGAAAGAAGGATGGGGTGAGAAAGGGGAGGGATGTGTGAGAGAGCAATAAAGAGAGGAGGGAGACAGAGGGCGATGGGGGTAAGAGAGGAAGAAAGTAAGGAAAGATAGAGAGAGAGAAGGATGGGGTGAGAAAGAAAGAGGAAGGATAAGGTATGAAAAGAAAAGAAAGAAGGATGGCAAGAGAAGAAGAGAAGAGGGATTGGATAAGAGAGGAACAAAGAGAGGAGGGATAGAGAGAAAGGGATGGGGTGAAAAAGAAAGAAGGGATGAGGTAAGAGAGAAAGAAAGAAAGAAAGAAAGAAAGAAAGAAAGAAAGAAAAGAAAGAAAGAAGGGATGGGGTAAGGGAGGAGGAGAGGAGGGTTGGGGTGAGAGAGGGATGAGGTTAGGAGAGGAGCAGTAAAGAGAGAGAGGGATGGGGTGAGAAAGAAAAGAAAGAAAGAAAGAAAGAAAGAGCAGAAAAAGAAAGAAAGAAAGAAAGGGATGGTGGAGAGAAGAAGAGTAGAAGAGGGATTGGATAAGAGGAAGAAAAGAGAGGAGGGGTAGAGAGAAAGGGATGTGAAAAAAGAAAGAGCAGGGTAAGGGTGAGGAAAGAAAGAAAGAAAGAAAGAAAGAAAGAAAGAAAGAAAGAAAGGAGGGATGGGGTAGGGAAAGGAGGAAGAGAGAGAGGGGACAGGTGAGAAAGAAATGGATGGGACAGGGACGGTGAGACAGGAAGAGGGGGTGATGGGGTGAGAGAATATGGAGAGTAATAGGGTGAGAGAGAAACACGTGAAAGGGGATGGCGTGAGAAAGAAAGAGAGACGAGAGAGAGAGAGTGGGGAGAGAGAGGAGGGTGAGAGAAAGTGAGGAAGCGAATAAGAGGTGGAGAGAGAGAGGAGAGAGATTGGAGAGAAAGAAATAAAAAGGGAAAGATGGAGAGAAAAGAGGAGAGAGAGAGAGAGCCCCATGTTAGGTTAGTATTAATAAGCCATCACAGCCAGTTCACAGCCAGTGCATCAGGGTCTGTTAGAGCAAAAACCAAATTTAAAAACTCGCTTCCTGAATCTGACGTAGGACTCCAAGACACGCTAACGCATTTCGGGACCAGAGTAAGTTAAAAATAAAATGAAAGAATGCGCTAACAGAACTCTAATCGTTAAATTCCCAAACAAATAAAACATTTTAAAAAAATAAAGAATTAAAACACACACTGATGTTCTGCGTGATTGTGCCGTAGATGAGAACAAGGCTGAAATATTTTATATCTATGGATTTAACACATCTTTATTCAGAGGACTTCTACCTTAATTACACGTGCATAGTCTCCTGAGCATCTGGGGGTTTAGGACTACGCCTAGGAGCCAGTAAAATACAGAGACATTGGTTTTGAACCTACAACCTCTTGGGTTGATGCTATGAGACAGCCAAATGCCATTAGTGTGACTAAAAACGCTAAAAGTGATCAAATGTGGTGACGTGATTTGAGTCTGAAGGCCTATCTAGTGGTCAGGATACTCGCCTCTGGACCCAGGGCCAACAGGTTGTGGTTTCGAATCCTACCCCCAACACTACCATCATTGGGTCCCTGAGCAAGACTCGTAACCGTAAGTTGCTCCAGGGAGACTGTCCCTGCCGTCGGAAAATGCCCTAAATGTAAAATGTTTGAGGGCCTAGCATTCATAAATGATATTACTGCTTTCAGTCGAGACGTGTGTGTGTTACCACACCCCAAACTGGCTGAGATCACCATGCATATCTTCAGTCCTGTGCACAGAAAAGCAGCACAATATCATTCAAATACATGAATTATCCTAATGCTGTAATCTTCCCTGGTCTTCCTAGGGTAACACCCCTGACTTATCACGGCCCGTTCGAGAGCACAAATTTTGCTGATGCTGAGACGCGAGAGGCGTGTAGCAGCTCGACAAATGACGTGAAAGCTGCAGCTACACCTCTTATCCACTAGGGAGGTACTGTATTGTTGCGATTCGCTCTTGGTGTCCGTCCTGGATTGAAAAATTCCAGGCTCTGTAGTCGGTCTTGAAGGCCTCTAACAGGTAACGCGACCTCAAGGATGTGGACGTCCATCTGAAAAGGAGTCCATAAAACACAGCTGTCGATCGAAATGCAATGCTCTGGATGGACGCTTTCACCTTGAGGGGATGTCCTTGAGTCGCTCGGAGGCTAAGGTTTGTGTGAAGCAGCAGGAGGGCGTTACGTAATGCAGATCACTCAGTCTTACCGCTAGATACAGCAACACAACCTGAAGAACACCTGCAGATTTTACAAAAGCTAAAGCATTCGCTGTAGGCAGAGAGAGATGTTCACCCAATATCTTGCGCTGAAGGGCTTGAAACCCGCCGAGTAAATCTTCGCCCTAAAATCTCTTGGAGTAAAACATGCCACCGCGGTGTCATATGACTCCCCTGCCACGCCCAGTCTCCCAGTACATCGCTTGTTTCCCTTCCAATTATTTGAAAGTAACGGCTTTTAATAGTTGAATATGTGACGCCCACGCAAAAACCAGTCGCTTGTCGTAAATTTTCAAAATTGAGTTATGTTTTCATGAAAGTAAATCAACCTTCAAAAAATACCCATATTGAGTGAATGGGACGACATATGACTAAGGCGATATCAACATTCAAAGGAGTCGGGTTTCTGTCACGCCAAGGAGAAACGGAGAAATCTGCCTTTTGAAGTTGACTATCGCCAGAGCACTCACAGACGCTTGGTGCGTACGCGCGCTGGTATTTACGGTAGCCTACGCTGCATTCACAGCCACACGGATAGCCTACCTGCCTTAGGTTAACTGAACTCGGGAGACGAAGATGGATTCCGGAGAAATATCTTCACGCTAGTCAACCAGTGGATTTACCGTGAAATATTGAAGCTAAGAGCGTCAAACAGAAACTTTTTAACATTCTGCTGGAATTGAATTCTCACCCTCAAGAAAAAGTCAGGTTTTTAGAAGTGGAAAGGGTAAGTTTTTCAGCCAAATTTATTCACAACAGTACAGTATAGACTGTTTCAAAACACAAAAAACAAAAAATCCAAATTTTTACCCCACGCAACATAAACGCTCGTTTTTCTCGGAAACCTCCGTTGCGACAAGCGACTGGTTTTGCCGTGCAGAGTCACATATATTTACATTACAAACCTTTTCAGTAAACTAGGATTGCGCATGAATCATAATCGAGGTAAAATTGTGAACTGAGGTCATATTGCTCAGCCGTACTCCACACCCTGACAGAGAGATGAAGGAAGCGACCTCTTACAAGGGAAACTGCAACATTATTTGTATTTATATCCTTGATTAGTAATAATCAGTATCGACCTTGGAAAAAAAACACACATCAGACGACGACCTTGATTAAAATACCCCAAAAAACTATTTTAAACGGATGGACGCATCTTCACACCCTTTCAACGGCAACAACCTATAAATATGCAAATTGAAATTCCCCACCTGCTTCATGCTATTCGGCCTAATTTAATTCTTTAAGAATTTGCATTTTGGATCATGATGGATTCAAGAAATAGCTACAATATAGTGATAAGGGACGTCTCTATTTTCTCTGGACAATATCGGCAAAAATATAAACCTTTATTATGACAAGAGAATTTTTAAAAAGTCATTATTTTGACAACGTAAACATTTATCCATACCTTTCCTTGCTTTCTTCTGCAGTTTCATTGTGTCCGAAGATTTCTTCTTTATCTCATGTCGTGACCGCTTATACTCTGTGAGAAAAGTAGGTGTGTAAGGTGTGGAATTTGAGGTTTGGGAACATGCCTCATCAAATGGTTCTTGAATTTTTATTATAAATTCATTGTTCGTTTTGGTGAGAAACCTTTGGCGTGATCTTTATCCAACTGATTGGCAGTTTTCTTCCAGTCTTCAATTCGCTCCTGCAGAGGATTGATCAGGCTTTCCATCAGAGCACTGAGGACGAGAAGCAGAGAGACAGAGAGAGAGAGACAGAGAGAGAGAGAGAGAGAGAGAGGGGTGATTTCAGCTTGATTACTGAGCAGAAGGTCAAAATTCCATCCCAGAATCTCTCTAATCATTACCAGCATAACTGAAAATGAGACATGTCGTGGAAATGTAGATGTGATTAAAGGGGTTGACATCATCATCATCATCATCATCAACGTCCTCAGCATTTCTCGGTGAACTCTGTTTCAGCCTTCACTTCTTACATTTTGTCTATGTAAGTGGAATTTAAAAGCCACTGAGGGACGAGGAGCGTTTATGAATTTAACAGTGAGACTTTGAAGGCAGTTGGGCTTCCATTCATTAGGCTGCCAATGGAAATCGTCAACAGATGTCCTCTAATGGGGTGTGAGAATGTGTGTGTGTGTGTGTCTGTGGGTGAATAGGAAAGAGAGGGAGCAAGACATTGTATATTTATGTGTCTGTGTGTATGTTTGTATAAGAAAGAGACAGAAAGTCAGAGATAGAACTTGTGTAAGTGTGTGTGTGTGTGTGAGAATGTGATGACCTTTTCAGTCTTGTATCATCAGATTTTGAGACAGTTTGTGTTCCTGACAGATTATGCGTTGGTTGTTTTGTTTCCAAAATGCCAGCGTTGTGTAACAGTATTTATCTCTTAAAAGTATGATTTCTTTTTTTCACAGATTTCTAATTTTTTTAATTTCCCAAAAAGATCGGAAAACCTGAGGTCTGTCAGACTTTGGTGTATTGCAAGGAGCAATGAAAATACGCAAGTTGCAACTTTCATTTGAGAAACTAAAAGAGTGAAAAGATTTGTTTTTTAGCTACTGAGTTAGGGTTAGGGTTATTATTATTTACAGCTTATCACTATAGGAGTCCACGGAAGGACCTCACAAAGACACTAAGATTTAAATGTGTCGGAGTGAGACAAGACTGTTCCTGGCAGCTTCACCGACCGTATTTTTGATCTGTGGTTTGTGTGCACAATTTTACTCTCCTGTTGGCACAAGTTTACATCCAGAAAACATCCGTAAATAAAGACTCATCTCTCCGTACTCATGATTTAACACAACCATTCTACACTCATTAAGGGCTCATGTGCTGAGTCAGATGGAATATTCATAAACCAGAATTGGTAAACAAAGTCCTAAAAAGACCTTCAGTGCAGTGTGGACAGGTTAAAGCTGGACGTACTTTGTAAAGTGGCGAAGTTTGGCCTCGATGCTGCGATGTCTCATGCACATCCGCGTCAGCGCCGATCCGATGTCCCGAGTGGCACCTGAAGGAGACACAACCAAAGAGAATGTCAGAACAACAATGAAAGAACGGTAACGTGTTAAGCTTTTACCACGTGAAAGAGTCATGGTTAGAGTCAGCTATACAGGTATAAAAACACAAACAAGGCAACAGCGTAGATACAGCCTGCCCTCTAGTGGGGAAACTGTGCAATGACAGAACCTTATCTGCACACAGCGCACCACAATGAAATAAGACCTCTGCTTTCGACCGATCCATGAAGCAGCACTGTACAGCTGATTGACACTGCCTGGGGAGCAGTGATTGAGCACAATTCTAAATGTGATCATTTGTCATTGTGAACACAGCACAGCACACAGCATGACCTCTGCATTTGGCCCAGCCGTGAAGGAGCAGTGGGCAGCCGACAAGGGCAGCACCCGGGGAGCAGTGCTTGGGGACGGTACCTTACTCATGAGTACCTCAGTGGCAACTTTACCGGCCTAGGATTCAAACTGGGGACCTTCTGATCATGGGCCAAACACCCAAGAGTTACGCCACCGAATGCCCCAATTTTTGCAGGTTTTAGTACTCTAAAAGAATCTGGAAATAGCCAAATTATGCATGTTATCTGGAATACAGACAATATAAAAATATACACACCAGAGTTGGTCAAAATTTTTATTTAGAGTCTGTACTTTTCACATCTAACAGAGCTACAACTTAAGTGAGTGTGTGGGTGTATGTGTGTGTAGACGAGAGAGAGTAAAAGACCTGTAATGCTGACATACATCATGCTATTTTTAGCAGCGGGTGAGCGTTTGGAAAATCCTGACCTCAGTATTTGGATGAGGTAGAGCGCTTGCTTCCAAAGAAGGCAGCCGGTGAAGCTATTGTTTTCTGCTGTGTTTATACGAGCGTCCCACTTGTTGAACCGAGAGAGTCATATATAACACAAGTTGTGCGTCTGGTGTCGTTCCCAGGACTGGACCACTGTTTTAAATAGAGCGGCCCTACCACGGTTTACACACCCAACAGAGTGGGGAGTGTAAACCACATGCAGCTGGTGGTGTAACGTTTAGGGAGTAGGCCTCTGCACCAGTAAAGGAACCACTGAGGTACTTGTGAGCAAGGCACTGTCCCCGAGCATCTGCCCGAGTCAGCTACTCACTGCACCTTCACGGGTGGGTCAAACTCAGTTGTCACATTTCCATTTTTAGTCACAGAGAACATGCATGAGCTTAAAATGCATGTGCATAAGCATCGCCATATAACAGTCCTCCAGGCTGCAAACTTCTGCAAACTTTTTGAGGTTTTTACCAACATGTAACTGTATTTTCCACTCGTCTTACTTTTTATACAATAAACACAACGTTTACAGTCTAAAAATTGTATATGGGTTGTTACTGATTATACCATTTTTTTAAAGTCAAACAAATAATTCTCTCCCACATATCTTACACCAACATGTACACTTCATGTAATCTAGTTGCACAAATGAGCTGTGGGTTACACATTACTTAACAATACTTAAACTTCAGTTTTAATTTTGAAAACATTATTTAATAACAGTGACAAAAATGTGGTCATAATATCTTAATTAATGTCCATTACAACACTGAAAATCATTGAGATCATTTTCTTTTGGTAACAACTATTTAATGACAAATGACAAAGGACTCAATTTACTTTTGTCTGCAGTGATATCACTAACTTTGGCCCCATAAACATGCAGCCGGGTATTTATAGAAACAGATATTTTTCCTTCTCCGTTTTCGAAAACAACATTGTATACATGAGCCCGTTTTCAAAAAAAATATCTGTACACAAAAATCCGGATAAATACACCGACAAGAGTCGCGTAAAACCATATCAGCCAATCAGAATCCTGGAACAAAAAAGAACAAATTACATCTGGTTACGATGACTTTTACATCCAGTTGCTTCGTAAACAACAGGGGGAATAGAGGGTGCTTGGTATGGACAGATAGGGAAGTGGAGTTACTTTAAAACATTAGCAGGTGCAAACAAGCACAAATAGCTTGATGACAGCATCCATCTTCAGTCTTCAACGTAAACGAACGTCGTACACCTGAAGTCAACGCATTTGCTGTTGCACACTTATGACGCTATGAACCTAAAACTCAGTTTTCCTCGTCCACACGTAGTCACTGAAGCCGGAGTTTTCAGAAATAGCCGGATTCAGTTGACGTGTGTACGATAGGCGCAACCACATAAAAAGATCTGTTTTTATGAATACCCAGCTACTTGTGTACGGGGTCTTTGTTTCAGGTAAATATGTTATGAAATTACATATTTACATGTTGTACATGTTTGGCGTCTAATGTATAAAATAGTTCTAGTTAAATAACATACTGCCATATTACCCTCAACTCCTGAATAAAGGCATAATGACAAAGACTAAAGATTTTCGACATGTTCCACTCAATATAATAAAGTGTCCAGACTGGAAGAAGACGAGGATAAACAGGGCTGCGACTCCGGTCTAATGGCTGCAGAGCCGTGTTAGCAGTTGGGAGTCGATTTTGGAGACGTTCCAGAAACTGATCCGAATTCGGCTCCAAACTCCACCTTAAAGACCAACACTGAACCCAGATTCCCATGTGACTGCCAAATAAAGCCCTGCACAAATCCAGGCTGTGGGGTTAATCCAGGAAAGGTTGAGGTGATGTAGAAACACCCTTGATGCCCACTACAGATGGCACTGTACCACTTCACCTTAACCAAGCGCAATACTTTTTTTGTTTTGCTTTTTAGAGATGTACTAGCAGCAACATTAGCACTAGTACCGACATTAACAATGCAACAGAAATTAAATACTTCAATTATGCTAAAAAGTACATCACTGTATATCAACATGAAATATTACAGGTGTGGAAAAAAATCAAAACTAACCACGATTCTTTCTCTATCAATTCCATTACAAAAAATCTATTCATATTTTTCAACTAACGTAATGGAACTAGTTTACTTTTTGCCCAGCATGAGTCCAGCTCGCCAATCCTATAGATGGCACAGTGTCGAAATCTGCCCAGATAGACCTCCTTAACGTGAGCATGAAGGTAAACTACATTTGATTTATTGTGGGGTTTTTTTTGTTGATCTGCCAGTCAAATGGGAAAAGTAACTCGAAACAGCAATCTGAAAACAAATTCATACATGTATTGAATCATTTATGAATCGTGAACAAATGAATCGAATCGAATCATGAGGTTTTCTGAATCGTGCACCCCTATGAAATACACAGCCATAATGCAGTGGCACCAATGATGACAGTCTCTCCATGAAGGTCCAATTTGGATTTGCTTAGGACAGGGGCATCCAGTTCCTATTCTAGAGATCAGACACATTGACACCTTGTCTCAGGTAGAAGCTCACTAGAATTGACTCAACAGGTATGATGGAAATCCTCCCGGACACCGGACATCCAAGACCAGAACTGGACATGCCTGACTTAGATGATTTTGCTCTGATGCTGACCCAGCACTGGAGCTGAGCAATAAACTGATGTCATTTATGAGCCAACTGCTGACAAATCAGTATCAGAACTTGTAACGGCCAATATATGGCAATTAAAAAAGAAACCTAAAGACGTGTTATACTTGATGTCATTGCATAGTTTGTCCACTAGATGGCACACTGCAACTCCACTCTTAACTTTTTGGTATTTTTATGCAGAAATGAACACCGAAAAGAAATGTTATCACTCATAAATATCCATAAAAGTATTTGATGAAGAAAAGCCATGTGAGATATGACCTCTGACTGACCTCAATGGATCATATCAGATTACAACACACACACACAAACACAAACACACACACAATTATGTTCAAAAGCCTTACTTTAGACATGTTAACATATGCTCCCGAGTGACATAAAGTAGAATCTAGCGTTAAATGATCTTCATGCCATAACACTAACGCCGCCATAAAACTCACTGACACCACAAGCGGGACGCGGCCAATAAACATCCAGGAAGCAAAGCAGCTTATTACCATTATTAATGTTTGCTTTGAACTTTACGGGGACACCGACTTGACTAGTGTGCACAATTTCTGCACGCTTTGCTCTCAGCATACATTATAAAATATGCATGCATGCCAATGCACAAACAAAAACACACGCAAAGGCAAACACACACACACACACACGCAAGTTCCATTCATAATTAACACATTCCTGCCTTGTGCCTACTGTTCTACCCAGCAACCATTCAGTAACATGGTACATGAATGTGCGCACACACACACACACACACACACAGGAATGGCAGCACAGAAAGCTGATACAGAGTCTAGTGTCACAACACTACAGCATCTTGAGATTGGGAGTGAAAATAATGTGAGAACTGAGACAGAGAGCGTAACACGGCAGAGGAGAGGAAAGAAGAGAAGGAGGAAGAATAAAAGGGAGGGGGGAGAGAGAGAAAGAAATGAGGAACAGAGAGCAGGGCAAACAAGTTAGAATTCTAAAAGAGAAATAAAGAGAGAGAAATGAATGGGAACGAGTGGGAGCTTCTCGCATGTTAATTGCTTTTTGGATCGATTCTATGAATGCGAGTGCGTGTGTGAGTGTGTGTACACATCTTATTCTATTTGCTACTGTTTACTTCCACTGAATTTTAACATGCACCACACAAAAAGGATCAACTCATTTTCCCTCTCGCTCTCTCTCCTGCTTCCCATGATGCCTAATCTGTGTGTGTGTGTGTGTGTGTCTGTCCTGAATTCCACTGCCAGTTCCTCTCCCAGTGCAGTGACCATTTTACACACTCGTGCTCTCATTAGCACCGGCATTCGCTCTGGGTCGTCCCGGCCCGGTTCCACACTGTCTGGCTGGGTGCTGCAGCTGCGTGTTAAATGTGGCCGAGGTCACACTGTATCATCGGCTCCATTCTCCTCCTGCTGCGCCTGTTCACTCCATGTAGTGTAATGGTTATGGAGTTACACTACTTCAATGGCATCTTTACCGGGACTTGAACCAGCGACCCTCTAATTACGTAGCCAACTCCCTAACCGTTAAAGTACCACTAAAGATACCACTGAGGTACTTATGTGCAAGGTACCCTCCTCAAGCACTGCTCCTCGGGCACACAGTGCACCACAATGAAATGTCTGCATTTGACCCATCCGTGTAGGAGCAGTGGGCAGCTAACATGGGCAGCCTCCAGGGAGCAGTGCTTGGGGACAGTCCCTTGCTCATGAGTACCTCAGTGGCACCTTTAACAGTCCTGGGATTCGAACCGGTGACCTTCCGATCATAGGGTGAACGCCCTAACTGTTACGCTACCAACTGCCCCATTGTTGACGATACCGTCATTACACTGAATGTGTGTGTTTGTGCTGTATATACTGTATGTGAGCTTGTCCAAAATAAAAGCCCACCACAGCCAGGAAACTTCAGCACAATCACCGTCCTCCACTTCACCAGATCTCCTCCAGCAGCCCACGTCCACTACCACCGACATCCTGCCGAAACATTTGGCCACAATCTGCTCAACTGTATGTGTGTGTATGTGTGTGTGCTTGGGAGAGACACACCATTTGAGACAGTAATTCTAGGACTGCGGGGATCGTCTGTCCAAAATTCCAACCCTTCCCCTAAATGAACTTAATGGAATAACAAGTAGATCAAGCGCACTGTTTGCTTGGCTGGCAACCAAGCGACTGACACAGGCTGTGTGTGTGTGTGTGTGTGTGTTATGTCTAGACAAATGAATCCCAAGAGGGAGCTGATGTCCATATATGCTTATAGTCGCAGGTGCTGCTATAAGCAAATGATTTTATTACTGCCAGTGTTGGGAGTAACACGTACAAAAGTAATGCAATTTGAAATTTTTATTTTCATAAATGAATAAATAAAGTTTGCCACAGAATCACATTATAAACATAAAACAAATATTCTCCCTTGTTTTCATGACGTCTTCAAGTAAAAGTACTCACCAAGATAATATGACGCTCTTAAAAATGATCTCATCTTATTCCACAAACTGTATTTCGAATCAAACTGAATTGCCATCAGTAAAGTTTTGTTTCCCCTCTTTGGACAAAACTATTTCTTTCTGTCATTTAATGGCATTATAAACAGTCATACCAATTTATTTTAAATGAACTCATATCGGTTGATAATATCAGCACCGCGATATAACGATCGGACTCCTCTAGCCAAGATTTACTTTGACTGTTTTGCTCATAAATCCAAGTCCAGTCAAGAACATTTCTGTGGTCAAAAGATGCCAAATGATAGAAAACTGATTAGCTGTTAGCATTGCAGCCCCCAACACATTAAATACATCAGAGCAGCCAAGGCTCTTGCCTTGTTTCCAGGGCAACAGATGGAGGGAACGGCGAAGGTGTGCGAATGGAAAAAAGCAAAGCGCCTGCAGCAGGAATCGATGAGCGCGAGCCAAAAGACAGACAGGGGGAGTTGCAGCATGACGCTGCATAAACCCGAGACCCGCTGCTAGCACACACCGTGGCCTTGTTAGCTGTTAGCTTAGCTTGTCCTTCAACACAGCTAACGCTAAGAAACAGGATCTGTGTTACGCTGATATTAAAGGTTCCATAAGCAGGTACAATATCAGTTAAAGATCGATATGACAAAAGATATCGAATGATGAAATGAAAATGTCTATTGTTTCATATTATACTCTATTGTTTATTTTGTGTTGAAGCAAAATACACTGTTTATGGCAATATTTGTTTACGGTTTGGATGAGAGTTTGCAGTTACCACGGCGCCACGTGGATGTAGGCACAGAGGTCACTACGGCATTATATTTGTACCGTAATTCTGAGCATGCAGTGGAACTTTTGTAAGCAAAATCTCAACTCTGCCTACACTCCGCGTTTTCTCGCTCAGATTTACGAAACACCAACGGTGGCAAAATTTGCCCTAAAGACATCTTACTAGAGCGCTGTAAAAGTACCACCTTTTGCAGTCATTTTACTGTTTGACCACAAGTCACTAGAGTGCCGCAAAATGCAGCATTTTCAACGTCATAAAAAGCGCCGGTATATTAGAGCGTCACAAAAACCATGTGTTTTACTGTCAACTGCATAAAAATATAGACAAATTCAGGTACCACTGACATTCCACAGGAGTCCATGTGGAGTATTTCGAGCATGGATGTAGGAACAGTTGAGCTCGCACGGACACAAGTTTTCGCTTGTGAAAGTTCCACTGAATTTATAGAAAATGTTCTGTATTTTGATATATATTATCGGGATATGAAATGACATATCGGGACATTTTGGTCATATCGCACAGTCCTATAACAGAATGTGTCCAACTCATCTTGAATGTGTCCAAATCCATGATCTTGACTGGACTTGGATTTATGAGCAAAACCCTCAACACACATTAGCATCTAAAACACTTCATGCATATTACCTAGTTTTTTAAATTAAATTCATATATGTGACCCTCCAAGCGACAAAACCAGTCGCTTGTCGCAAATTTTCAAAATTGATTTATTATGTTTTCATGAAAGGGCATAAATCAAGCTTCAAAACGATACCTATATCGAATGAATCGGACGACATATGACTGAGATATCAACATTCAAAGGAGTCGGGTTTCTCCTGTCACGCCAAGTGAGAAACGGAGAAATCTGCCTTTGAAGTTGACTATCGCCGTAGCACTCACAGGCAGTGCGGTCGGCGGCTACGTTTGTATTCTGTTAGCCCTCGCTGCATTCACAGCCACGGAATGTAGCCTACCTGCGTTAAGTTAACTGAACTTCCGGAAGCCGAAGATGGATTTTGGAGAAATATCTTCCGCTAGTCAACCAGTGGATTCCCGTAAATATTGGAGTAAACGGTCAAAACAGAAACTTTTAACATTCTGCTGGAATTGAATTCCTCACCTCAAGAAAGTGCGTTTTAGGATGGAAAAAAAGTTTTTTCAGCGAAGGTCATTATTCTAACAATTGCAGTATAGACCTTCCACTGTTTCAAAACACTAAAAACAAAAAATCGAAAATTTTACCCCACGCAACATAAACGCTCGTTTTTCTCAGGAACCTCTGTTGCGACAAGTGACTGGTTTTGCCGTGGAGGGTCACATATTAGACTCATGGCCCAAACCTAAGTAATTTCAAAAATATCCTCTCCTTAGACTGTTGCTGAGTAGATGGATGTGTGTCAAACTGACCAAATTAAATAATAAGCTCAGGTGACCATTCGATCTCAAAACGTTCCACAACAGATACTTTAAACCGATACCACAAAGATGGAACACGATCCATCTCATATCATCAGATCAACTGCTGCTGCTATCCACTTTCAGCTTCCTGGAAGTGAGGTTTAGTTTCGGTTGGAGCTGAACAACCACGTAGTAGAGCAGCATTTCTCAATCCCAGTCCTCGCAGACCACCGCTCTGCACAGATTCAAGTTTCCCGACCCACAGCACAGCTGATGCTACTGATTAGCAACGTAGGATCAGCGTGCGGCGGTGCAGGAAATACTGAATGTGTGCAGAGCGGTGGTCCGCAAGAACTGGGACTGAGAAATGCTGCAGTAGAGGGACAGTGTGTGTATGTGTGTGTGAGAGTGTGTTTTATGGTGATGATGTGGTGATGCACCTTCCACAGCGTCCCCAAACCCACAGCACTATGACACAATCAGATCAAGTGGTAGCCGCTTGTCAGGAGCGATCCCATCCTTCTGCACATTTACACACTAACCTGGTTAACCTGGCACACACACACACACACACTTCCTGCCCCGTGAGGTCCTTCCATAGTCTGCCATAATCATAGCCTCACAAAAATCTGACAAATCTCATTTTTTCTTCACTTTTAGGGGACAGTCAGGTCCTTTCAAATACACACACACACACACACACAATTTAGCCTTATGTGCAAAGCATTTTCCAGGCATTTTATAAGATAGAGGGGACATGTGGCCCCCATAGGGGAAACGGTGACACACACATACACACACACACACAGTCACAGTGTGTGAATGGGTCACCGAGCGCTCAGTGAGGGGAAACGAGAAAAATAGGTCAGACAAGATCTAACATTGATACAAACACACGCACACATACACACACAAACACAATACTGCACACGGGCGCGCACACACACACACACACAGGAACTACAGGAGCACTTTACACATTAGATCTCCTTGCATTAACTCCTCATAAAACATCATACACAAAAGCAGCACTGCTACTCTCATGATGTGCTCTGGAACAGCGTATGATAACCTGGACATGTGTAATTTCACCTTTACAGCCTTTACAGCCGTTAGTATCAATTAAAAATAAAGAAATACTGAAGTTTTGGGTAACGCTGAGGCGATTTGGAATTCTTTTGGCCTACAAAATGAGCTGCTTTTGGCCTTTCTGGAAGAGGGCTCCATTTTTGTGCATGATGGCGTTCCATATGAGAGTCGCGAGCGCTAACGCATGTTTACCATCTCACCATCTCTCCCTTTTCTCCACCATCTTTCACCATCGCTCTTTACCCCCCCTCTTAGGAGGACAACTTTATTTTTAATTACAAGTTTCATTTGGACACAATACCAAAATATACATAGGACGATGCGCTCCAATCGAACATCCAAATAGAAGGGGGGACATGAAAAGAGAGAGAGGGAAGGAAAAAAAAGGGAAGGGCAAGAAAGGAAAAAGTGAACACACAAAAAAAACGAAACCAAACAAAACAAAAACAAAAACAAAACAAACATAAATAAGGGGGGGACCAAGAGAGAAAAGAAGATAAGGAAAAGATAGATGATCTCACCATCGTTCTCTTTATCTCTCCCCGTATCTCTCTCCATCCTCCGACTTCTCACTATCTCTCTTTCTTATCTCTTTCTCTCTCCTTTCTCCCAATCTCTCACCATCTCTCTCTCTCTCTCTATCCCACTATTTTTCTTACCCATATCCCTTTTCTCCAAACCACTCTCTATCACCCCATTCTGCATCTTCCCCAACTTTTCTCTCTCTGTCTTTTTAACCCCATCTCTCACCTTATCTCTCCCTCTTTTCCTTCATCGTTCTCTCACCATCTCTCTCCCATTTCTACATCATCTCCATCTCACCCTGTATCGTCGTAACTTCCTCTCAAGTGCAAATAACTCTACACTCTTTTTCCCATTATTTTTCCATCTTTGCCTCCTGTCTTCTTCTCCCCATCTCCCTCCTATCTCTCTCTGTTCCTCTGATGATTCACCATTTCCCGCCACATCACACTCTCGGGCTTCCCACTTGTGCACTGCCATAGCAACAGAAGAGATGAAATATGCTGAGAGACTCGCCTGCTTCCCTTTTTCTGCTGCACCACACATTCACACACACACACACACACACAGTTGTATTACTATCTTTGTAAGGCTGAGTAGATGTAAATAATACCACAGCTACACTTAACCCTAACTTTAAATTCAGTGACCAGAACATTGTCCCTCTTTACGCTTTTCAAATAATACATGGAAAATTTCTATAATGTTTTTTCCTATCTTTTAGCGGTCAGTCAGGTCCTCACAACACCCTAAATACATGTGCACACACACACACACACACACACACACTCAGCGTACACTGATTATGGGCCGGGCCGGGCCATTTATTTTTATTTTTTGCATATCGTTTCCAAATATCGGTAATCAGCCTTTTTAACTAGCAATAATCGATATCGATATCGGCCCTGAACAACCACTATCGGTCGACCTCTAACACACACTCACCAGACTAATACGAGCAGGTATCACATGTAGGCCTTTATGCAGACTGCTTTGTAATATTACAGTGCTGTACCACATAAGTAGGTAAGCAGCTGAGCTCTCCCTCAAGTATTAGAAGATCAGAAAGAGAGAGGGAGTGAAAAAGAGAGAGAGCGAAAGAGGGAGAGAGAGAGAGAGAGAGAGAGAGAGAGAGCACAAGCTGGTACTAATTATCGAGAGTTCCTCTGAGGGATTAGGACAGTTTTAATAGTCCTGTTTATGGGTTACTCTCCAGCTGGGAGACACCGGATTACATTGGTACCATGACACACGCACACACAAACACACATGAACACACACACACACACCTATGCAAAGTGCACAGAGAAGAGACTCACTGCATTCCCACCCAGTAGCATTAGAGCGAAGCACATGGGATTTCTGCTGACGCACACTTACACAACTGACGCACACTCGGAAAGTGGACCACGAGAGCCACAGGGATGTGTCTTATGTAAGTTGTGTGTGTGTGTGATCAAAGTTTTAAGCTGGTTATGAGGACCTGATTGTATATCTGTCAGTCCTCAACAGAGAGAGAGAGAGCGATAAAACAGAATGACTGCTGTCAGCATGGGTCATTATGGGAAAAGCAAACCTTGGAAACTTCATAATGTCCAGTAATGTCCAGGTGTGAACTTTCACTGGTCTCATGATTCGATTACGATTATCCGGTCGTCGATTCGATTCTGTACGAGATCTCCACGCACTAATTTTTCAACATCACTTCACACTGCACATAGGTTGGGCATGGATCGCAGATCGTGCAGCTATAGCTGCTACCGTGATGTTCCTTATAACTAAAATTTAGCAAACAAAGTCATTACGATAGAATGTGTGTGTGTGTGTGTGAAGGCCCCAGTGGAACAGTAACCCAGGCTGGCTGGCCTAGTTCTCAGGGTCTGTTTTGCCCCTCGGAGCCCTTTGGGCTTTTATACTCTCTGTTCAGACTTTGCCCAAGTGACTGAGCATCCAGGGTGCTGTCCTGGCAACACACACACCCCCTCCTTTATTCTGTCATTTATTTACACATTTTTCAAAACTAGTTCCAATTATCTTTCTTAGTTTGTTGGTTCATGTTTGTACCAGAATTTTGTAAAATCTAGATTTTTTTTCCAGAGAAATGATTTTGTCTCCACTTATCAGACTAACTGCCTCCAAATTCTTCCTGTAGAAGTCAGTGACTCTCCCAAGAAATCCTGCCTCACTCTTCTAAAGCTCAGTATGTTGGGACAAAAAGCCATCATTTCTGATCATTTTGGAATCGGCCAATAATTGCTTTTTTTAAGTCACAGGCATCAGAACGATGCTTAGATTTTCTGATATTTCCAGTCGATATTTGATGACGCATTTATTGTTTGTTGGAAAGGTAGCGCTTGTGTCAGGCACGTCCAAAGTCCAAGGTCGGATTTTATACGCCCCGCACCTTCTGTCTTAAAATGTATGCCGTTATTCTGTGCCTAAATTATGAACACGCAGTGGAACGTTGGCGAGCAAAATCTCTTTATGTGCTCACTTCTGCCTGCAAGCGCAAAATTTTTTTACTTGACTCACCACATAGGGCGGGAAGTGACTTGAAATGCTCCACCCTCTCTCCACTCTGCTTTCATGCTCGCTTGACATGCCGATGTGTTAGAAATGTTGGAGTTATTTTTGTGCCAAAATTCTGAGCGTGCAGTGGAACTTGCAGTGGATATCGACATCGGCCAATAATTCCTATATCGTGCATCCCCGGTCAAAACTATCCAAACTTTTTTCCAGTTTATAGAGATTTGCAGAATAAATCCTCATGGCAATAAATGTAAGCAAGGAAAAGTCTGCAGTTCGTGACTGCTTTAAGCAGCATGTGGCAAAGCGGCCAACAGCCTTTCATTATGAGAGGCAAAATACATAGACTTCACATCCTCAAAGAAGAACACACACAGATCTATCCTCAAAGCACCAAAATATTTGGTTCTTTCATGAGACAAAGAAAGATACAATCACATCTTTCTGTCTTCTACTGACTCCTGTGATGACTAGATATATTACGTTATAATATAATATTACAGCTTCCCTTAAACCCAACATTAACCTCCTGTAGTTATTCATGTAAAACCTGTAACTCTTCCATAGCAGCTTTTTGTTCTTCTGAGGTCCTCACAAACAAAAATGTTCTTACAATGTCACAAAAATCTGACAAATCTTGTACTATGACCATCAGGTCCTCCCATACACATGAAAAACAAAACACACACTTCCACACGGGCAGCAGGGGTTTGTCCTCTTTTGTTTTTAATAATCACGAGTTTGGTGTCCTCGCCCCACCCCCAACCAAACATGCACCACGCATCCACAAACCGCAGTGCCACAAGGCCATATATTTCACTAGTTTAGGCCCATATTAAACATTTCTGCACCCCATATTTTTGCAGTTGATATGAAAAGACCATATATACTTTGCAGAATTACAGTTTGCATTTGCCACCCACTATGCATCTGAGAACACAAACTAAAGAGTAAACATGCTGGTGAACAGGTTTCTAGAAACGATGAACATTGACCAAATGGATAAATGCTAGTAGAGGAAAAAATAGACAGCGTTGCCATTGGCATTTGCTGACATTATAATTAAGCAATTTATGAAATGAGCTACAAGTGATTTTAAAAGCTTCCTCAATGTATAAAACTGCAAAAATCACAATTTCACAATTCTGAGAATCTGTAGGCTCAAAATGATATATTTACCATAAAAACTTCTTAATTACAACACACACACGTACATACATTGCACACACACACACACACTCTGTAAAGGGTCAGGAGGTCACATCTATCCCATAATGCATCAGATAGTGCTTGGGTGAGATAGAAGTCACAGAAGTGGACTTCACACACTTGCTGTAGATAGAGATCTCCTGTGAAGAGATCAACAGCCTGCAGTTTACACTGCAGCTATTCATGGGCTTGTTTATTTCCTGTGTGTTTCCATCAAACCCAGTGCTCACTTCCCTTCCTCAGAAGACAGCAAATCAGAGCTCAGCCGAAGCCCTCGTGCCCCCGGAGTGTTGTACACGGCAAAGAACCCGTCCAAGGGATCGGTTAAAGTGGGCGTTGGGCACCGTGGGAAACCTAACTCTGTATGCTACTGCAAATCCAGAACGGCTGGTGCATACTAGGTGCTGAAATATAACGCATGCTAAGAATACTGGCTGTTAGCTACTGGGCAAGAATCTTTATCCAAGTTGCCCCAAGGAGACTGTTCCTGAAACGGCGGGGAGCACGGTGGCGTGGTGGTTTGCGTTGTCGCCTTTTTGTAAGAAAATCCTGGGTTCAAACTTCGGGTCAGCCATGTGGAGATTTTGTGTTCGTGTGGGTTTTCTCCGGGTGCTCTGGTTTCCTCCAACAGTCCAAAAGCATGTGCTATATCATGACTAGCAGTATATATTTTTGGACACGGCCCACATCATGTGAAATTGTAAGATCTGCATCAGCAAACCAGAAGCCCAGCTTTATTAGCAAAAACAGCCACGAACAAGGTAGACCCAGAAAAGGGGGAGAAGACTCAAGACAGAGTAACGAGTAAGAAAAGAGAATCAGACTGAGGCGTCGGCGCCATATAAAGCAGAATAATTCATGCACGGCTCGGTGCGAGCTCAGCGTGAGTCCGGGCCTCCGCGCTCACACCCCAAAAGCAGCGACGCTGCACACGCAATTACCCACGCAGCACACCGATCCTCACGAGCGCTGACACTTATGAGGAGATGGGGAGTCTTTTGGATTGAAACAGAACTCTCAAGAGAGAATATTAGCAGAGCAGGAGCAAGAGACATGCACTCAAGTCTAGAAAAACATAAAGAAAATTGGTGAATTATATTTAGAATAAGATTATTGCTAAGATTACTGTTGCAGATATCTACACGGTGCAACGCTTAGGGTAAAGCAGAGCAAAATCATAGTGAGGAAGCGTTGTTATAGGGATAAAGTGTATAACAGAGAGACATTTTTGAATTATTTATTATCTTGTGCTACTGCTCATGTTAAATGACTAGTCTACTGGCTATGTTACTGCTAAAATAATAATATATAAAATATATACCATAGTTTTTGCTACTGCTTGCCAAAAAAAGCAAATGAAAAGAAAAGAGAAACAGGGAATAATTTATGTAAACAATAAAGAGCAGTCAAAATGAACGGCTCTTCTTGGGAATGACCCAGTTTCCTTGAAGCTGTGAAGAGTTTAATTTTGCTTCGTCAAAAAACACAAGCCCTGCGTGAGCCTCGTTAGACTCCTCTGAAGATGTAGAGATCTTAAGAGCTGAGTTTGTGCTTGATTTCTCAAAAGCTGATCGCCTTACTACAATCTGGACTACACTTTTACTGCAGGGTCTGTAGAAGAAGGAGGGAGAGAGAGAGACAAATATATACAAATAGTATACATTTGTCAAAAATATCATTGTGAACACAGCACAGGCCACAGTGCAACACAACTAAATGTGACCTCTGCACTGGAGCCATCTGTGAAGGAGCAGTGGGCAGCGTTGTTTTTGTCAGCGCCCGAGTAGGAGTGCTTGGGGAACGGCACCTTGCTCTCGAGTAGAGGTCGATATTGGTTTTTTAAATCTGTCAAAATTTAGAATTTTACAAACTTTATTTAAAGAACTTTGTTTGTAAATAGTTAAACCTTTTACATAATTTTAATTTAACTTTACATAATATTAAACATCTTAATAACATTATAAAACTGTGAAACTTAAATTTGAAACCTAACGTCTTAGTATTACAAATTAAGCAGCAACAGGTCGTGGTAAAGACAGTAAAGCTGCTCAGCGTGCTCTCCCCTTAACCAGGATCTCAGCAGTGGAGCCACAGTAGCGCACCTTTTAATTACTTAATATCGGTGATGGGCAAAATTAAACACTGATACCGATAATCGGCAAAACGCGTAATATCGGCTCGGCTGATCGTCGGTCAACCCTTACTCATGAGTACCTCAGTGGTACCTTTACCAGTCCGGGACTTGAATCGGTGACCTTCCGATCAAAGGGCCGACTCCCTAAACGTTCGGCTGCTAACAACTGCCCCAAAGCTAACTTAACCTGCATAACACAAAAGTACACTAGCCAAACAACCTCATCCAAAGTACCTTAAAGCCTTGACATTGTTTATTCCTGTTCTAGCCTGGACTTTGTCACTCTACTTTTTGGGTTCTCGTCTCTCTAGTGACCTGCATCGTTTTTGCCATAACCTCAGACAAAACCTACAGATATTGAGACTCTTTGTCATTTAGATTTGTCATGCCTGGCTTAGTAAAATCTGGCAACACCGTAGAAACATGGTCCTGTGTGTGAAATCTACATGTAAAAACCACACAGGTTCCCGAGAAAAACGAGCGTTTATGTTGCGTGGGGTAAAATTTTTGATTTTTTGTTTTTAGTGTTTTGAAACAGTGGAAGGTCTATACTGTAGTGTTCTCAATAAATTTCGCCGAAAAACTTACCCTTTCCATCCTTAAAACATGACTTTCTTGAGGTGAGGAATTCAATTCCAGCAGAATGTTAAAAGTTTCGGTTTTGACCGCTCTACTCCAATATTTACGGTAAATCCACTGGTTGACTAACGTGAAGATATTTCTCCGGAATCGATCTCCATCTCCCGAGTTCAGTTAACCTAACGCAGGTAGGTTATCCGTGTGGCTGTAAATGCAGCGTAGGCTACTGTAAATGCAAACGTAGCCGCGACCGCACCAAGCGTCTGTGAGTGCTACGGCGATAGTCAACTTCAAAGGCAGATTTCTCCGTTTCTCACTTGGCGTGACAAGAGAAACCTGATTCCTTTGAATGTTGATATCTCAGTCATATGTCGTCCCATTCATTCGATATAGGTATCGTTTTGAAGGTTGATTTATGCCCTTTCATGAAAACATAATAACTCAATTTTGAAAATTTGCGACAAGCGACTGGTTTTGCCGTGAAGGGGCACATATAGACTTCTACTTCTGCTTTGTAGTAAGGCCTAGGCACCACATTTTACACATTATTTCCATTTTTAAAATTCTTTAAAAAATTGCATGACATCTCCACTGTCTCCTACTGTAATCTGTTTGTCTGATTAAACTTGAGAAGTGACACATCTTGACCCCTTTACACTCCCTCCTTGAGCCAGTGCAGGCCTGTGTTGAAAGGACTCTTCACAACACACACCTTTATTACTTTAAACAACACGGTCACCAAGCACATAAATCTTAAACACACACACATTCCCACATGTTGAGAAGGTGGGCTAGTGGTAGGATACACTTTTACAAACAAAGATGTTGTAGGTTCATATCAAGCTCTATCTTACTGCCAGAAGTACCACCACTGGACTGAGTAAGAACCTTTACGCCGAGTTGCTCCAGAGGAAATGTGTCTGTAATTAGGATATTAGGAAGAAACTCTGGATGAAAGTGTCTATTAAATGCTTTATATGTAAATGTTAGCGTATCAGTTCATTTAAAGAAGGTTTCAACTGATATGTTCTGTCCAAAACCAGATACTGTCAGTTGTCAAGGAGACAGATAACCAATATTTTGAACCAAAAGACGTAAAAATAAAAATTGATGCAAACAATTCAGAATAAAAAAATGCTAATACAAAAAGCTATTCATGTTTAAGAAGTTGAACAAGTAAACAAACCAAACAGGGGCGGCACGGTGGTCCAAAGGCATGCAATATAGGTTAATTGGTGACTCTAAATTGGCCTCCGTAAGGCCTCCGTGTGTGTTCCCTGTGGTGTGTTGATGCCTACCCAGGGCTGTTCCCCGCCTGCGCCCATAAGTTTCCGGGATAGGCTCCGGTTCCCCTGCAACCCCAGTTGGGATTAAGCGGTTCAGATAATGACTAACTGACTGACTGACAAACCAAACAAATAAATAAATACATAAACGAAAGAGATTCCTGAAGCCGAGTAACAGGTAGATTTGAAATTTGTTGTTGGAGAGACGACAGCATCAGAACCAAAGTAACGCCTTTTTAAAATGTTTTTATATTATTGGTATTTTTGTTTTTAAAAATGAACTGAAACCTGCTAACCATAAAAAATGTTAAATATTGGCTACAATAATTGGTCAATCCCTAATTAAAAAAAACACCATATTCTGATTAGTGACGTTGCCACAGCGGTCAAATCAGCTGGTCATTTAGAAACAGTTCTGGCATCAAAGGCAAAAAAGAACAGGACACTGAGGCCCATTCAGCGTCTTCTCACCAAAACACACGTGTCAAATTTTCCAAAAGTCCCTGAGGCCTCACGTGGCCAGCCACGGCTCACTGGACACTAGTGTGCAAATCAGCAGGCCGCTGTCCTCCTTGCACAACATTTTGCACTCAGAAAACACACAAAAAAACAAATAAGCAACAGCGTGACGTTTTCTCACGACATGCCTTTTTTTTTTTTATCACTGTGGCTCAAGCCTTCCAGAACAGTCTGACCTCCCCAATGTGACCAAAGAGGCTTTGAGTCACTGTGTGACAACAGTTTATTTTCAAAATGATTAACTTACTAGTAGGGAATTTAACAACAAACAGTTTTTGTGTGTGAATTTCATGACCTTTTGACTTTTTAGCCCCTTTTTTGTTCATTTCTACGTCTGAAAGGATAACAAGCTCAAAGGCAATCGTTGAAAACTTACAAAACACAAGCTCTTGCTTGTCTTCCCTTTGAGCCGAAACCGATGACTGGGTCTCGGGCAGATCAAGGAAGACTGTCACCCGATCAAAACGTCTGTTACTAACTACAGGGATGTGAGAAAGGAAGACTGGACTCGGCCTGGCGCTTAGCCATGATGGAGAACGGGTTTGATTAGAGCAGTTATGAGACTCTCCTGAGGCCAGTGAGGGGAGAAAAAAGAAGGAGGGTGAAGGATAGTTTTGACCAAAAAGGAAGTTTTGCGGCATTACAGTAATGTAGCTAAAAATATCCTAAATCAGGCACTGACCAGAGCCATTTTTGCATTGTATTATGCAACAAGAAAAAAGAAGCAAGGAGACAATTAAAGGAGATACTCAGCTGAGCAAACATCTTGAGCCACCTCTCATTATTTTGCTTCCAAACAGTCACAGTTTCTTGTAATTATTAATATCGTTTTGAGAAATACTTCACCAGGCTTCCTGATGGACTTTCAAAGTTTTTGGCTCTCACTTTCAGCCCATGTCCCTGTACCAGACTAGTTTCAGAGAAACGTAATTTGTTAAGTCACAGTGACCTACGTATGAATCATCCATGCCTATCAAAACCATCTACCTTAGGTCATGAAGCAGCAATTTGTTGCCATTTCCTCATTTTAATCTACTCAATATGCAAAGGATTAAAAGTTTTTGTACCAACAGAGATATGCCACGTTTTCATGTAATATCTCGGCTTAAGTACTATTGGATAAGGGTCTTGAAATTAATTGCATAATCAATGCATCTCGATGCAGACGTGGACGATTCTACATCAGTGCAGTGGCAGACCATAATCGATTATAACGGAGGTTTTAAACAGTCCGCTGCCCCCGGCATTCCTGGTGGTCTGTGACATGCAGTCCTGTTTCACTACTGAAATCACTTTTTCAAAATTATTCCATATTTTATTTTCATTTCCAGATGATTTAGGCATCTTTTTGAACAATACATTTTATGTAAATATCTACAAAGTAATAGAAAAACACACTCCCCTTAGCCACACTGAGACTGCTTAGATTTTCTGTACATGGCATAAAAATTCAAGTTAAAAGAACGTCCTGGTAGCAATAATGGCTGCCCAATATGTGTGCAATGTGAAGTAATTGAGATATTTTAGGTTCACACCTCTTCTGTTGGGACAGGATTCGTTTGGCATGAGGACGTGGGGACATATTTTACCACAGGACGCCTGTAATATTAACGTCCGATTCGGACAGGATAAGTAGTCTCAATAAAATTCCCAGAAGTGGGAGGGGTAACTTGATTTACACACTGACGTCACCTCCCTATTGTCATGGGCCTGCTAGGTTGCTTACGTAACTGCTGGTAATATGCACTTGAATAAAGCAATAAGAAACAAGAGCTTCTGGCCTTCTTTTTCTTCAGAATCGCGTCTGTCGTACGCTGTGAAACCCTCCGTTTCACACAGACTCCTGCGTTTTTGCACAGATTCCAACCATCCAGGATTTCATGAAGCACCTCGATGCTTGAAAATATGTGGAAAACTACAGGATGATGGAATGTTTACATGCGCATTTACAGCGGGTCTCTCTGGGCGGGATTAATAATATTTGAGGTAATTCTTCTGGACCTTTTTACAGAAGGTAAAAATCACTGTAATCTTTACTGACATTGTTCGTAATGATTGATTTTAGGTAATACAACTTTAATCTGCACGTCCTCATGTAAAACTAATCCCGTCCGAGTAGTGCTTTGGTATACAGTGTCTCCTTTGACAAATCTGGGGAAACTGGACAAGTGGAAGACAACAGAAAAAAAGGCAGCTCCAAAAAACTACCTGCAGCTGATGAACAATATATAAGGACTGGAAGGATGTCTGAAGACCTTTGCACAGAACTTCTGACTTCCACTGTATAAGATCACATGATTTAGCAGACTCTAAAAACAAGCTATGACACTGGCACAAAAACAAAATCAGACTGGCAGTCTGCTGACTCCAGTCGACATGGCAAGACCTCAGTGTGCATGTCTGTGTGTGTGTGTGTGTGTGTGTGAGAGAGGGAGAGAGAGAGAGATCATGGAACTGTAACAAATCAGATTCTCCGCACACTCATTCTCTCCAGCTTTAAGAACAGCAAAGGTCAGATCAGAACCGTAAAGGTCAGAGGGCGTGAGCGGGTTTTCAGCCTTAGACCACAGGTGGAGAGTTGTATAAAACACACACAGCAGGTAGAGCAATCACCAGAATGTGAAAGCCATCACACACACGTACACGTGCATGATTAAACTAGGGATATAGGGCTGATACTGATACAGCTTAATACTTAATCTAGGAGGCTAGTAGATGAGCAGTATTTAAACCAATATACACTGTATGTTTCACTCTGGAAATGTTTCATAATGTTCCATGTAAATCAACTAAATGAATAAACAAAAATGAATGAATCAATAAAACAGCTCCATGTACTGTATATAAAGCTAGACTCACAGTTCCAATAATTCTAGATGACGTTTCATTAAAGTCTAGAAAAGTGAGGCAGGCAGCGGTGATGTGTTCACAGTCATTATGACCCGAAAACTGCTGAGACGTCTTTAGAGGGAGGCTCAGACCTCAGTAAAGCTTCTGGACTGTACATATGGCAGGAGTTTCCCACAGCTTCACACTTTCATGGTAGAACCTTCCACCAGAAGTTACAGAGATTAAAACATACTTTTTAAGGTGGACAGGAGCTAAGTCAGAGTCATTAAGAGGTCGGTGATAATGATAATTTGCCTTTGTTGTCATCACTATACGCAGCAGACAGAGTGTTACTGCTGCCAAAGTTCCTGTTGCTTTCTGATGCATTTGTGTGTATTTTGTGCTATTTCAAATTTCACTCTCTCTCTCATTTCTCACCCAAATCTGTCTTTCTTTCTGTGCTCTCTAGTCATCTCTCTCCTCCTCTTTCTCTCTCTCTCTGTGGCTTCTTCTCTCCCCCACCTCAATCTTTTTCTCTTTCGTTCCCAATCCCTTTCTCTCTCTCTCTTTCTCTCTCTCTCACCACCTCCCTCTCCTATCCCACTTTCTCTTACTTTCTCACTCTCCACTCTCTATTTTCCTTCCTCTCGCCCATCTCCCACTCTCCATTTCCCTCTCTCTCTCTTCTTGCATACCGATTGTCCACTGCAGTGGATTCCTGCTCTGCATGCCAAGTGTATATTGTGTGTGTGTGTGTGTGTGTGTGTGTACGGTGTGAGCAGGGGGGTGTTTGCAGCACAAGTGTGTCCCCAGTTAACAAGTCACACACAAATGCATAAGGTGGTTACAAAGGTTACGGAAGCACGGCTCTGCCCATCTCTCTCACACACACACACACACATACACGTAGACACATACACTAAACACACTGTCATCTGTAGGGACGGGATGGTCGCCAGGAAACACGATCTATGTGTCACAAACAAGCAAAGAGGATTACACACACACACAAACACAGACCTCTACACCTCTGCTCTCTCCTTATATATATATATATATATATATATATAGTATATATATATATATATATATATATATATACAGTATATCAAAATTAATGCAATCTTCAAAACAAACACACACTTATCCTAAAAGAAACACCACAAAATCAAGCAGAAAATTAGTCTATATCCTTCCTCAGTTAAAGAGAAACAGTACTGTCCGTTATTGCCTTGTTGTGTCACATGATCCTTGATTTATTTACTTTTCCCCAACACGAAGGAGCATAAAACAATGACATCCTGATGCTGGAGGATCATATATACTCAATGGGCATCCGCTTCCATCAGCAAATTCATTAGCAACTCAGAATAGAACTCTGGCTATTCCAAACATTCAGAAGCTGCAGAGGATTTCCCAGAATGCCTCTGAACCCTGTGACCTGTTGGGAAAGCCAGTGAGGGCGCGTCTCCACGGGGACCACAGCAGCAACAAGACGCAAGGGCTCACCGTGAGGGGTTAACGAGTGTTCAGGGGACGCCAACTTGCAAGCATGCTGTCAATGTTACAACATGGTTTTTGCATTTGCAAAGGATATTAACGAGAAAGAATTTAGGCATTTGAAGACTGAGAGAAGAAATGTACAGCTGCGAATGTAACTTCACGGCAGAACAACATTACGATGGGGAACGTTTAAACCTTCGTTTGCTCCTTTGAAGCTGCATTTTAACCCTTTCATGCCTGATGTCCACTTGAGTGAGGCTTTGACTTAGTGGACAAGAATTTATGCATAGAGGAGTATAAAGACAGCAAAGTAAAATGTAACTATGGTTGCATGACATTGGAGGAGATATAAAGGAGAGAAAGAAAGTACGAGAGATGGAGTGGAGAGAGAGAAAGGATGAGAGAGGAAGGAAAACAGAGGTGTGCAGAGGGATAAGAAAGAACGAGAAAGCAGGGATAAGAGAGGGCGGTGGGGGAGAGAGAGAAAAGGGCATCATGCCAGCATCGCGAAACAACAAATTATGACCACTGCACATGCCAGCATAGCATGAACCCGATGGATTGTGTCCACTGCACATGCTACATTATGAACTGGATATATTGTGACCATTGCACATGCTAGCAACGTGTGAAACAAAATATTGTGACCGTTGCACATGCTAGCATTGCGTAAACCGACATATTGTGACCATTGCACATGCTAGCAACGTGTGAAACTAAATATTGTGACCGTTGCACATGCTAGCATTGCGTAAACCGATATATTGTGACCATTGCACATGCTAGCAAAGTGTGAAACTAAATATTGTGACCGTTGCACATGCTAGCATCGCATGAACCGATATATTGTGACCACTGCACATGCTAGCAACGAGTGAAACAAAATACTGCGACCATTGCACATGCTAGCATCGCATGAGCCAATATATTGTGTGGCTCTAAATGTAACCAAAATACCAATCCAGATTAAAACGTGCTATAAGAGGATTTCTTGACGCTTTTAGTCAGCCAGCTCCTCTGTGCTCAACACAAACCGGCTTTGCTGAAATTCACCATCTTCCTCCCTCCAGACCTCCACGGCCCAATGGATCACCTTGAATCACCCTGTTTTGCAAAAGTGGAAGAGGTTCCATGAGAATGGGCCGAGCTTACTGCAGCCAGCCTGGCTCAGACCCAGCCTCTCTTAGTGTGTGGAGTGTGGGAAAAGTGTCCCGCTCAGCACAGCTCCGTAATCGCTTCATCAAGCCCTAAACCCTCCCTAGCCCCCCACCCCCCAATTCGGGCCCCCGCCGACCTTTTCCGTGTTTCACCATTTCAAGAGTGACACCACAATGGCAGCGTACCAGGAGAAAGTAAAGGGGGCCATTTAAGAAAAAGCTGAAGGGGGCCGAAAACGGTACCCTGATGCACTCCTCACAATTCTAGAGGGGAGAAAAAACACAGATCCTCTAAATGCCCCGGGGCAGGAGGGAGAGGGGTGGGGGGTAAAAGGGTTTGCTAAAGCCTTTCCCAATCTCACTTTTTCCCACTCGCTAATCTCTTAGCTTTCTGCTATGTGCAAATCAAACATAAATCCGCCTACTCATGCACCAAACTTTGGCGGAAAAACATGCAGTCATAATTAGCCTGGTATTATCCAAAAGATAGTAGTATCTATTCCTAGATATCAACATAAAAAGACATGTGCTGAATACAAACGCTGTTTTTCCCTCCTTTACTATCAAAAAATGGCTAGAACCAACACAAATACACAAAAAATTCAGCTGCACAAAGTCTAAAGTCAAATTTTCAGAGATTCTCTTTTGAAAAACATGTTCTTATTGGAAGACCATTAAAACTACTAACAGAGTTAAAAGTTAAAAGTTCACAGACGGAGCTGTACTGTTTATTACTTAAAGGAAACAGAGATTAAGCAGTTTATTTACCATTTTGCAAATTTGTATGAATGTACAATAGAGTACATATATTTTTTAGTTTTCTTCTCTCATATTTGTTATATTTTAGAACAACTTTAATTCACTCTTACTGTCTGAAAATCTGTCTTGAAGATAACTTTGAAGATGAACTATGAAGATAATATATCTTTATTTGTCACTGTACAAATACACTGTTGAGTGTATGTCTATGTCTACGTATTTTGTATGTCTCCCGGGCTGCTGGGCAGATGCTGCTGAACTGCGTCTCCTTGTTTTTAACAATGTCACTGACAATAAGACATTTGGAAAAGCCTATAGAAGCCTCAGTAATAAATAATAACCCTTAATAATAAATAATAAAAGAAAAATTAAATATTTAGCACAGTTAGCAAGTGTACAAATACAAATATATAAACATAACATATTGTTAAATATGAAATACTGATAAATCACAGGGGAAAACAGGGAATGTTGCACATGAATATGAGAAGAGGATACTGCAGCGTTGTCAAACTCATTCATTCATTATCCAAACCATTTAATCCCAACCGGGATCGCAGGGGGACCGGAGCCTATCCCGGGAACTTACGAGCGCTCGGCAGACGCCAACACACCGCCGGCACACACACTCACACAAACACACTAACATTCACACCTTAGGGGGCCAATTTAGAGTCGCCAATTAACCTACACTACCAGTCAAAAGTTTGGACACACCTTCCCATTCAATGTTTTATTCTTTATTATCATGACTATTTACACTGTAGATTCTCACTGAAGGCACTATGAATGAACACATATGGAATTATGTAGCAAACAAAAAGTGTGAAATAACCCAGAACATGTTTTATATCTTAGATTCTTGAGATATATCTCCACCCTTTGCTTTGATCACTGCTTTGCACACTCTTGGCATTCTCTCGATGAGCTTCATGAGGTGGTCACCTGAAATGGTTTTCCAACAGTGTTGAAGGAGTTCCCACAGATGCTGAGCACTTGTTGACCCAGAGAAAACCCACGCAAACACAGGGAGAGTACCCAGCGCTAACCACTGTGCCGCTGTGCCGCCCGCGTTGTCAAACTGTTCAACTTAAGTAACTAAAACAGGTTAAAGGTCGTGTGTGTACTGCAATTTTTTTGTGTTTTAAAATGTGTCAAATACATACATTTTTCTAACACATGAGTATGTTTTAGAAAAGGCACTCACACACACCCACACTGTTGTCATGCCTACGCCCCCAAAGGACCAATAACACAGCAGCTACATGCCCAGACGGGGACCTTTTAAAGATACTGGCCAAGAAAAGACAGAAAAAAGAAGAGGGGGGGACGTTGGGGGTGTGAGAGAGGGGGAGAGAGAGAGAGAGGGTGAGAGATGGCGCAAAGAACGTGTAAGAGGTCAAGAAGAGGGTGAGAGGGAAGCAGGGTAAAAGGAAGACAGAATGGGGTGGAGTAGCTGCGAGAGACAGAAATACCCGAGTAAAAACAGCCGGCCTTTTCCCAGAGAAGGAGATAAAGATTCCATAAATAAATGGCTTTGCTTGAAAAAAGAGGGAGAGAGAGAGGTGGGAAAACATTATATTAAAGAATAAAAGATGGTGAGGGTGTGAGTGGAAGGATAATAAGGAGACAACAAACTTACAATGATCATATCTCCATTACTGACCTCTCTGACCATCCACTAGATTAGAAATGATTGAAGAAATGCAACTAGAATGTTAGAAAGTTACTGAATGACTTTTAAAAGCATTCTTTTTTAATTATGTTTTTATTGGTGCGTTAAAATAAATAGAATCATGTACCACAAAGGTTTTACTGAATGGGGAAAAACCCAAGAATTTAATTTTTGAAAGTTGGGGGAAAAATTCATGTTTTTAATTACATTTAATCCCTTCTTTTGTTGGTTTCCACTTTTCATTTTCATTCTTGGAACCGTTTATAACCCCTGACTATAACTAAGCGGTTACAAAAAGCTTGCTTTCATTATGAAACATTTGGAAGTAATTTTTGCTGCTGTTTTTGATTAAACCTTGTAAAGAAATTCATTGGAATTCAGTTTTTTATGTCCGTGACCCGTCTCTAATCCTCAAGAGTGTGAGAGGACATCAAGCCGGAAGCTTTTTATGTGAAAACTCCTGCGCCGGGTTCAGCTCCAGCCAAGCCTTGTGACTGACCTCTGCCCTTTATATCAGCACATCTCCCTTCATGGACATCAGGCGTTCACCCAGAGAGTCTAGTTGTGTGTGTGTCTGTGTCTGTGTGTGTGTGTATATGCAAGTATGTGAGTATGTATGTGAATGATACACAAAGAAAAAGAGTCTGTGTGTGCGTGTGTGTGAGAGAGAGAGGGAGAGGAGTGCGGGAGTGTATGTGCAAATGCGTGTGAGTGAGAGACTGTTAAAGAGAAAGAGAGAGAGTGTGTGTATGTGTGATGCACAAAGAAAAAGAGTGTGTGTGTGTGTGTGAAAGAGAGAGTGAAAAAGAGAGTTTTGGGGTGACGGAGAGGCAGACAGAGACAGAATCTGTCTCAGAGTGTGTGTGTGTGTGTGTGTGTGTGTACCCTGTTTTTATGCATTGCGAGGACCTTTTTGTCCTCTAAAGTCACTTTTATGCATTTTATGTGCGTTTTATTTGAGAAAATAAAAGAGGTGAAAGATGTGCATTTTTATTACTGAAGTTAAGGTTAGGGTTATGGTTAGCTGTAGAATTATATACATCTAATCATTATGGGAGTCTATGGAATATCCCCACAAAGTGTGTGTGTGTGTGTGTGTGAGAGTGCTTGAGTATGAAACAGCGAGTGAGAGGTGTGGGAGTGTGTGTGTAGAGAGAGAGAGAGTCAAACAGACAAAGAGCAGAAAGATTAAAGAGGCCTGACTGTCACCCTGAGCCACAGTGCAGAAGAGCTCAGACTCAAAACAACACACAGACACACACTGCACACGGAGGGAGAGAGAGAGGGAGAGAGGGAGAGAGGGAGGGAGAGAGAGAGCAGTGTTAATAAAGCATGTGATGATAGTGGTAGCTGAGCCAGCAGTAGTAGGAGCAGCAGGGAGACCACGCCTGATTGGGAACATTTAATACTGGGGATTACCACCAGCCCGGCCTGGCCTAGCTTGTCTGAACACACACACACACACACACACAGTCCTTTGATCCAGTCAGTAATACTACAGCATAAGGGTCGACCGATTATTGGCTGGGCTGATTATCGAGGGACGATATTGTGCATTTTGCCGACTATCGGTATCTGTGTTTAATTTTGACCATCACCGATATGAAGTAATTACAAGGTGACGCTACTGTGGCTCCACTGCTGTCTCTGCTCTCTGTGCCGTTTGCTCTCGACTCGCTGCTTCATTTAATGTCCCGGTTTTCGGCCCCTTTAACTAGCAATAATCGGTATCAATATCAGCCCTGAAAAACCAATATCGGTCAAGCTCTACTACAGCTACACTTAACCCTAACCTTAACCTCAGTAACCGACAGAAAATCTTTTACCTCTTTTAGTTTTCCACATAAAACCTGAAACTTGTCTATACAAGCATTTTTCCCTAATGACCACCAAACCATACAAATCCTCCAAAAAACGGCAAATGCCATCCACCTCTCTCTCTCACACACTAACACACACAAATATACATTTAAGTGATTATTTGTCAAAGAAATGTGACCTCTACATTTGACCCATCTGTGAAGAAGCAGAAGGCAGCAGTTGTGGACAGCACCCGGGGGCAGTGCTTGGGGACGGCATCTTACTCACGAGGTACCTCAGTCACATGTTTACCGGTCCAGAACTCGAACTGGTGACCTTCCAATCACGGGGCCAACTCCCCAACCGTTACACTACCAACTGGCCCACAGTTAATTAGAATCCCAATTTTCTGTCACTAACAAATCTTATAGGGCAGTACGGTGGTGTGGTGGGTAATGCTGTCACCTCACAGCGAGAAGGTCCTGGGCTCAATCGTGGGGTCGGCCGTGGGGTCTTTCTGTGTGGAGTTTGAATGCTCTGGGTTTCCTCCCACAGTCCAAAAGCATGAGCTAGATAGAGGGTGATTGATTAATGTAGATTTGGTCCCAAAAGGTGTGAATGTGAAAAGTGTTTGTGAGGGTGTGTGTGTGCCCTGTGGTGTGTTAGCGATTAAGCGGTTCAAATAATGAATGAATAAATGATGAATAAATCTCATACATTTTCTATATGATAAATGAAAGCCATAAATCTATCCATCATAATATTATCCATTTTTTCCAGCACCAATGTAATTCCAATCCTCTTAATCTCCACTGTTTTCTAAATCAATACACACTCATCCTAAATCATATTTTCCTTTAAGACCCTTGCAGTCCCTTCCCACTTTGCTCTCGCCTCTTTCAACGGAGTGTCCAGCAGGCCATCACTACCTCTCTCTTGTTGTTGAAAATGTGCAACAAAAACATTATTGTTTTTAATTAAGCCTGCTTCATCTGTTTGCCGCTCCCTCTCTCCATCTTCCTCTCCCTCCTCCCTCCCTCTCTTTGTGAAGACACTTCCGAGTGTCACAGGCTCTCTTTGTGTCGCTGCCCAGCATCAAGTACGTGGGAAGGAACACAAACCGGCCTCCGAAGCCAAGGCCGAGCCTCCTCAGTTTTTAATGAGTGCGTGTGTGTGAGTGTCTTCACAACATGAACTAAATATCATTCGCCACTTGCCGAACCCACAATATGTCCTACAATAACAACGCGAACCCTGTACGACCCCATAACTCTGTCCTGTGAAATCGGACCATGGCGGCTACAAAAGCAGAGAGGAACAGCTTGGGACAACAAGTTCTTCTTCTACTTGTATCGCTCCGTCCTCCGTCACTCGCCAAACACTGTAAATGAGTGCAGCATTCTTCCCAGCCGCCTAGCAACACTACAAGCAAACGGGGGCACCTCTCTATCTCTGTTGCTTAGCAACACTATGAAGATCCGCCTCTCGATGCGTTCAAGGGGCAAGAAACCTTCTAAGGGACCTTCTGATTTTTTGGAGATATCTCCGTAGTACATTAGATGATTAGACTTTAGAGGTCGACTGATATTGGCTTTTCGGGGTTGATACTGATACCGATTATTGCTAGTTAACGGGGTTGATAACCAGTAATATGAACCGATATGTGAAGAAAGAGAAAATCTCTGTCAAGACTTTTACAAACACCAAGTTCAGCTGGAACTCTCCCCTCTTCTCCTTCTCTGAGCTTCACGCTGCGCTCGTGTGTGAGTGTGGTGTGAGTGACAACAAGGCATCGGCACTGAGCGGCTACTACTCATGTGACATATTGGGGCAGTTGGTGGCGTAACGGTAGGGTGTTCAAAAGGTCGCAGGTCGAATCCAGGGCCGGTAAAGTGGCCACTGAGGTACTTTACACTGAGGTATAAAATGTCGAGTTCACATTCTAGGCAGAATAGTGATTTGTTTTTGTTTTAGGTAAATGTGAACTTTTGGCACGTCACCTGTATGAAGGAACAGCAAGGTTGGCTTTTATAACCTTTATGTCACATACATAGTTATACAAGTGCAACGTGTAGTAAGAAGTGAAGAACTGTCAAAGAGAAAGTCAGCTGGTCAGCACAGCAGTGCAGCAGGCGCCCGTTGTGGTGAGGGACCAGATTTACCAGGTTTTATGCCCCTTTAAACTGATTGGCAGCTGGGTATGAGGTCAATCTGAATGAAATGGAGCATTTTATTGTGGGGCATTAGAGATATGCAGCATGTAGAGTCTAATAAAAGCTTCTGAGAAGCTCTGAAATCTGGAAGTTATCAAAAGATCATTAAAAAATTTTTAAGGGGCATAAGTCCCCTGATTTGCGTAAATCTCCCATCCCACAACTCTTAAAGCTACTTGAAACTGAATGTGTACATTAAAGGATTAAGTTTAATGTTTTGGGCTTGTTTTGTTCAGTTTTAACACTTTGATTTGGAAAAGACAGTCTAAACAGATAATTGTTTAGCACAATGGATATAAACTGTGACTACATAAAATCTTATTTTGTCATTTAAACCCATAAAGTAAAGTATGTTTAGAGGTTAATGTCTCTAGAGAGTTTGGAGTGTGGTGGTGCCATGTAAGGCATAAGCAACGTGTGACTTCCTCCCCATGGAATAAATCTGTGACATCTTAAAGGTAAACTGCCCCACAAACCAAATGTATAGATCCATTTCATATTCTGTGCCTCTGAGTCTTGTTGGGTTTTGATCCAGCAATGAGAAAACAGCTGAAAAGGCATAAAATTCCCCATTTTGACTTGAATGTGAAACACACCATTATTCTTTCCGTCACATGCGAGATGTATGATCTCAAAAAACACCTCAGACGATTCCATGCTTCTTTAATCTCCAACAGAGACTGTTTTTAATGGACACATCACATCACATCAGACCCAACCACATTATGTCCCCCCATCCCACTATAAATTGGTTTGCCTTTACCCCCTCCTCCTGCATGGATCATTCCATCACAATATGGTCTCTGACTTCACTAACCTGTCAAAACCAATCACTGCGAAGGAACGTAACGAAATCCGGGGAGACGAGACAAGTCGAGACGGGAGACAGACAAATTTTCCCGTCCTCCCCTCACTGTTTCAACCAAGCCCCCCTATTGTGGCGGATTTTCCAAAAGGAATATTTGCGGCTGCAATATCATCTCTGCCACGTGGAATCAGACGAGGAAACACGCACACGTCTATCCCTTTCATCAGCACTATTCAAAGAGGTTAATGCGTTCCAGACGCTCGCCAGCAAACGCACGCTTCTACCTACAGGGACTAAAGTCTCTCTCTAAATTTGCCGTTTTTGCCGACTCCAAAACTCTAGCGCGTGGCCCCCACCCTCTCGTCCCCAAAGAGCTGTTTCTCAGGGGGTGCCTAGCTGGAGGGTCTACAAAGGCAGACATCTTAATTAGCGCTATAATTCAGCAATCCAAACTTGTGTTAATATTTCATCGGAAGCGAGACGAAGTTGGGCATTCATTTGGCCTTTTTTTCATATCCCTCATATGCATTTTGGGCTTTTTGGGACGTGCAATTAAAGAAGAAAGCGATAAACAGTAAATCTTGGGGGTGGGAGAGAACGCTTCAGAAACGCATAAAATCTTAGGATGTGAATGAGAAACACAATTTTCCGTGGGTCAAAACGACTAGGGACACGTCTCCTCTCGGCCATGCGAAACCAAAGGTCACCGCGGCCGGCGGCTCTAATGGAAATCGACATTTCTCTCCTCTAATTACCGATCGCGCGAGGTGACGGGCAAACGGCTGCCAAGAGAGAGACAGAGACGGGGCTGTTCGCGCCACAGTTTTTAATGGAGCATGAAAAGATGGGTGGTCTTCATTATGAAGAGGTCACAGACGGTGTAAATACCACCTCAAAGACTTCTGTTTCCCAAAAAGAACACAAACACAGTCTCCCTGCGTTTTGTAACTGGTGCGACGTGCGCGGTTTTGGATTAGCGTCGGGGTTTGGAAGGATGCTGCTGTTTTTATATAGAAAATCTGGGAGAAGGTCATATTTAAAAAGCAGTGGCTTCATTTTGGTCTTGTTTAAAGGTCCCATATTATACATTTTTTCAGCAAGTTAAAACAGGTCTATGAGCTCCACTAAGCATGTCTCTAAAGTAGTTTGCTGACTCCATAACTGGGGTGTTGACGGCACGGCGAGAGTTTACCTCACGTGAAAATAATTGACACGGCTGCTACTAACAGACGATCCATACAGCCCTACATCTTCAACACAACATTCCGCCGGTAGACTTCTTCACTGCAATTCCTACACTAGCGCTTGCGAGAAAACATGGCGGATCAGGAAGCTCTAGCTGTTCTACCTGGTGGATGGAGCTTCTCAGATAGGAGGGTGGAGTTATTCAAATGTCCCCTACTGTGACGTAGAAGTAGAGGAGAAATGTAAACGGCTCGTTTAAGCACATGATTTCTGACATCTGTAAATTAAGTCAAAGTCAAAGTCAAAGTAAACTTTATGGTCATCTCTTCTATATATTGTACAGATATACAGAGAGACGAGAAGACGTGGCTCCAGTTTACACAGTGCAACTAGAAATAGAGAACAAACAACAGATAGGGCACATGGAATAAACAATATATAAATAGGACACAAAATATACATTTTAAGCTAAAAGTAGAAATTGACTGACTTTTCAATATGAAAAGATTTGATATGCAGTCTATTAACAGAAGTGTACTCTTAAAAAGTCTGACTGGAATTTAAGTTTGCACAGATATTATACAGCATTTTTGGAGAACCACTCTGTGCAATACAGTTAGTTAAAAAGTGAGCAGTGATATATACATGTTTAACGGTTGTGCAAACAGTAGAGGCCGTGCAAAAACTGTGCAAATATTATGGCAATGTTATAGCATATAGTAATACTGTACAGTTTGTAAGTAGACATTTTTCTTATTCTTACACATACTAACAAAATTCACCATTTTTTATTAAACTTACAGCGTGTGTAGAGGCAGTACAGACCCAAATGAATGTTCAAAGAACAGAAAAAGTGATTTTTTTCATAATATGGGACCTTTAAAGATAAACGTCATACCAGATGCAGCTTTAAAGTAAATTATCACTATCAATTAACCATTTTAGAACCTTAGAATTGCAATGCATGAAGGAAAAAATGTGTTTTTGTTTTGTAAATTAAACTGATCATAAAAATTGTGAAATATTCTTAAAACTTTGCTTAACAGGTTTGCTGGCCCTTAAATCGTGAGTTTGGACGATGCCGATATTCATGCTTCTGTCTGCCGATGCCGATACTGATAAATGAGGAAGGTAAAGTCGAGCGCGAGTGCAGGCAGAGTTGAGAACTTAAAGACGAGATTTTGTTCACGAACGTTGCACAGCAAGCTCAGAATTTTGGCACAAAACATCACCATATTTTAAGACAGAAGGTGCAGCTCGTATAAAAAATCCCACCTCAGACTTTGGACATGGCTGGCATAAGCGCTACCTTTGCGGCGAACGGTAAATGTATCATAAAATATCGGCTGAAACTATGTCCGATATCCGATTCCCGATATCATTGTGCATTTTTGTCTCTTGTCTTGTTGTTAAATAGTTTATAAAATAGTTGAAACACATTTTCAGTAAAATAAAAGTTGCTGAAGTTTTTAACCACCTTCTACATTTTTAACTCCTGCTCAAACTTGAATGTTGGATGCGACCTTTGGCCCGTCAACTATTACATTCAGCTTTATTAGCGTCTTCCTGCAGGGCCGGATACTTTAGGAAGAAGTGATATTAAAGACGGGAGTGTGTGTGTGTGTGTGTTTGTGTGTTAATCTCTACATGAACTCTCTCTCCCTTTTCAAAACAGGTGTTCTTATGGGATGGATGAAGGGAGGGAGGGATAGAAAAGGCTGAGTCAGGAGCGCTAAAGGCAGCAGGAGGTCCTGTAGTGGAGCACCAGCAGTAGAATTACAGAGCAGCTTCTCCTCCCGCCTGCAGGCCGTAATGAAAGAGTGTTGAGCGCAGCGGCGCAAACAGAGAAAAAACACGTAGACGTCCGACGATAGCCTCTGGTGCCTCTGGGCGACCTTGAATCATGTGACGGAATGTTCCACACTCGTTCTCTCGCTCTCTCTCCAACGCACACACCCTTTCCTTCTCACTCACTCACTCTATTTCTCTCTCTCTCTCTCTCTCACACACACAGTCTCAGTCTCTTCAATCACTCTCTGAGTGTCTCTCACACAATCTCATATACACACACTCTCTAAAACACACACTTTCTATCTCACTCAATTGAGAGTACAATTGTACTCTCCTATACACACTCTTCATCACATACACACACACTCTCAAACACACACATTAAGTCACTCTCACACACTGTCATACACACATTCTATCATACACAGATCGTCTAACACACACACACACACACGCTATCTCTCAATTAAGAGTTCAACTGCACTCTCAAACACACACTATCACGTGCACACAAACTTTACACACTCCCAAACACACACACAATTTCTACCAGCCACTCTCACACACCGTCACACACACATTATCACATACACATACACTCTCTCTCTCTCACTCACTCTCTAAGTATCTTCCTCTCGCTCGCTCTCTCTCACACAGACACACAATATCACACACTCATGTCCACCACGCCCCCCCATCACACACACACACACACATATATACACAGTCTATATGTGATCATACATTCACTCTCCCCCAATTTTTTTCTTTCTTTCTGTCCATTTCTTCTTGTATCCAGCCGTGCCACTGGCCTGTAAAACGTTACTCGTTTCTATCTAAACCCATTTAAAGAGTGGAGTGGTGGTCACTACACTGCATGTCTGTACGGATCTCCGACAATTCTGGACGCTCACACTGGGAGAAGTCTGAATACATTCCGTCAGACTCGCAGCTCTGTCAGTACGGCCGTCTTCTGTCTGGTCAGTTTTTGTTCCCTGAACTAAACTGTCCTTTCAGATCAGCACCAGTTCGGCTGTATACTGCTACAGTAGCACAGTCTTAAAAGATACAGAGGAGCATTTTCACACGGTCCTGTAGTACGTAGCAAACATAGAATGTGTTATGAGAAGACTGAGACGATCAAATGTTTCCCTGCAAAGACGTGACTGACTTTTCCTTCATGGTCTAAGCCTTTAAAAGCCTCTCAATCTCCACTAGTGGCTTTGTTTATGTACATTACGATTTTGGGTTTTCATACTTAACACAGTAATGTTTTCAAATGAAGTTTGTGTCCTAAATGTGCTGTAAAACATGAAAAGATTGGCAGTTTAAGCTAAAAATTAATATTTTTCAGCTTTACTAAGTAATGGTGTCATGACATCATAGTAGGTCCATATGAATATTCAGCAGATTAAATGCATACAGGTAGCCCCCAACCTGTGATGACGATGCGTTCCGTAGACCGCATCGTAACCTGAATATATGTGACCCTCCACGGCAAAACCAGTCACTTGTTGGTTTCTGAGAAAAACGAGCGTTTATGTTGCGTGGGATAAAATTTTGGATTTTTTATTTTTTGTGTTTTGAAACAGTGGAAGGTCTATACTGTACTGTTGTGAATAAATCTGGCTGAAAAACTTACCCTTTCCATCCTTAAAACCTGACTTTCTTGAGGTGAGGAATTCAGTTCCAGCAGAATGTTAAAAGTTTCTGTTTTGACCGCTCTACTCCAATATTTACGGTAAATCCACTGGTTGACTAGCGTGAAGATATTTCTCCGGAATCCATCTTCGTCTCCCGAGTTCAGTTAACCTAACGCAGGTAGGCTATCCGTGTGGCTGTGAATGCAGCGTAGGCTACCGTAAATGCAAACGTAGCCGCGACCGCACCAAGCGTCTGTGAGTGCTACGACGATAGTCAACTTCAAAGGCAGATTTCTCCGTTTCTCTCTTGGCGTGACAGGAGAAACCCGACTCCTTTGAATGTTGATATCTCAGTCATATGTCGTCCGATTCATTCAATATAGGTATCGTTTTGAAGCTTGATTTATGCCCTTTCATGAAAACATAATAACTCAATAACTCGACTGGTTTTGCCGTGCAGAGTCACATACCGTAAGTCGAGACATTGGGCTTTGAAACACCAAAAACTGAAAAAAATATGGGCTCTAATGTTAAAGCACATAATGTTAAATATTTTTACTCTTTTGTTGTACCGCTTTCGACATTGTAAGATTGAAATATTGTAAGTCGAACAATCGTAACTTGGGGTCCATTAGTATATAACACACGGTGGAAATCAACATTTGATATTTTGCATTTTTATGGCTATTAGTATCAGTAGGACTGAATGGAGGCAGATGATTTGCTGTGGCGACCCCTGAAGGGAAAAGCCGAAAGAGGAAGAAGAAGTATCGGTTATCAATTAGTATCAGTCATTTTTTACACCAACATACTGATAAAAATTAATTAGTTAAAAATGCGCTAGTTTTGTTCTGACGCTCTGATATTTATTTTAAAAATTTGCTGGGTTCTCCCCGTAATTTCTTTAGTTAAGAACAAAATGCATAAAAATGCATTTAAATTAAATTTGGTGCTGGAGTTTTTTTCATTTATCAGTCGCCAGTCTCTTTGATTAGAAATGATCAGTATCGGCCCCTGAAAAAAGTGTTTACAACAGCTACGATTTTAACTTCCCCCTAACAGGTGAGTGAGCTTAACATTAAACTAGAGACCAAAATATACACCAAGTTAGCTGCCGGACAACCATTTAAAAAACAATTCTGGGAAAGTTAACATGTTTCTTTAGGCAGATTTATGACAGACGTGTTCTTAGAATATTTTCTTCCCAGTTTGCAGGATCACAAAGTAAACAACAAGATAGACATTTACAAGGTGTAAACAATTGTATAGAACTTAACCATTCTGGGGTTTTGGGGTTTTTTTTAAACTCTCATTGTGTGTGTGTGTGTGTGTGTGTTTGTCCGAGTCTTTGGAAAGCATTTGGCTTGTGTTTGCTAACATGGCCATGTGAAGATTAACACACTGCTGCCCATGCCGGACTGCTTCTCACATCTGGAGAAACAGTAAACCCCCCCCCTCAGTCCACACACACACACACACAGACACACTAAAATACAACCTGACCCAGTCTGCCGGTCTGCTGAGCTGGCGGTGGTGTGTGTTTTTCAGCTGCTCTACATGGGGCAGCCATTTCCACCACTACCACCTCTACGCTGGAGGTGGAAGAGTCAGATTTATGTCGCTGATTAGGCCGAGAGTGTTTCGCTCCACACACACACACACACACACACACACAGACAGACACATGGCCCGTAAAGTGCTGAACATTTGCATGCGTGGCTGTGCCAGGCGTTTGGGACAGCGCCCGCTGGTTTAATATTCACGCCTACCGCAGTCGAGACGATAGACGGAGCCACGGGGAAGGCATGGAGAGAGTGTGAGACTAAATGAAAAGGAGGGAGACAAAAAGAGAAAGCGGACAAGCCAGGAGATTCTGGGTTTTCTCACTTAACCAAACACACACACGTTTGTGGAAATCATAAGCACCTTACATGTAAAACATCTATCAATAAATGTCCTTTTTAACACATAGTAACCGTTTACTTTAACATTAGCGTATTAGGATCTGTGGTAAGTAAATTTGGTTTGTATACCAGGGCTTGACCGATATTTTTTTCAGGGACAATACTGCTATCGATACTAATTAATACAATAAATGGAAGTGAACACGGAAGTTCAAACAAGGAGACCTAATGAGCAGCAGCGCATCCAATCGCATAACTTAGTCTGTATATAAGCAGTAACACTGGCCTTCTTCTCTGCCATTACAGCCGTTCCGATTTCGCCGGCCTCCTCCCCTCCACCACCTCCGGCTTCCCGCCTTGGTCCGGGGCAGGCTCCTTCACCTTCCTGCCTGGTTTCCCAGCCAGATCTGCCGGCTTCAGAGACGAGGGAACCAACGACCAAGCGACGGGCTCCCTCCAAACTCTCACATACACACTAAAACGACAACCTGTTTTTCTCAATAAAATGTATCTTATCTTCCTAATCTGAGTGGTCTCCTTGGTTGAACTGTAAATTCACCTTTCTTCAAATGATGTATTCAATTCTACATCTAACCTGTGCAGCATAATAATCATGTACAATATCAGTCATTAAGGTTTACATCCCCACCTTCAAATAATACTGGAGTGTTGTGTATTTATTGTTCTGTCTATTTATTGTGATTGTTTTTGTACTGTAATGTTCTTGCACTTTATTTGTTAAAGCTGTTTAGATGCTGATGCTGCCAATGTGCCTCGAAAAACCTACACAAAGCAATACTCGTTTACATACTGTACTGTACTGTATTTATTCTGTTGCCTATTTGCATCTTTTGTCCTGTTGAATGTAATGTTCAGTGTTACTATATGTAGCACCGGGGCCATGGGGAGACACTGTCTCATCACACTTTGTACATGTATAAAGCGACTGATGACAATAAAGAAACTTGAACCTTGAATTTATTACTAATCAAGGAGACCGATAACTGATATTATGCCGGTGTATGTCTGCATAAAAATTCAATTGGTGTCAAAATTTTGAATCACGAAAACTACAATAAAAAATCTCATGTAAATATTGCTTCGATTATGTTTAATTCTGGGAATTTTTCATAATGATCTTAACACATAAAGTGCAGGGAAGTAAGCAGACATTATGATAATAATAAACAAATAAACAAACAAACAAATAAACAAACAAATAAATAAAGATCTCTGATCTTTATTAGACAAAAAAAACAAGATTAATTTGAATTTTGTTTCTACAGAGAGAGGCACCAGCATAAGAGCCAAAGTAGTACATTTTTAAATTAGTTTATTTATCGGTTATTGATTTAAATTTATCGTTGTAAAAAAAATGAATGAGTGTGAATTTACATAAACATTTATACATTTATACACATACACTGTAACAGAATTTATTTAAAAAATAGTTGTCATAAGGAATTAATTTTTAAAATTCAATTATTTTGTTGACATATCGGTTTAAAACATTTACTAGGATAAAAATGCTGAATATCGGCACCGCTAATTGGCCAGGCCAATAATTGGATGAACCGCTCATGTACACACACTCACAAACACACACACACACACACACACCATAAAGACTGTGCTGAGGCAGAGGAGAAGATGAAAATTAGCAGACGTTGGGAAGGGGTAAAGGAAGAGCAGTAAAACGAGAGTAAATGAGAAGCAGATTACAAGCAGTTAGTGGCAGGAAGTTTTCACTTCCTTCCTCCCGACAACAGACCCCCTCAGAGAGATGGAAGCGTGGGGAGACAGAGTGTGTTCATGTGTTTGTGTGTGAATGCAAGTTCCAAAACATAAGTGTTATAAACATATTTTGCTCCTTTTAAGATTTTAAGATTTAAGGTTTAAAATAAAATACATGATGTATATTAGGGCTGTGCAAGAAAATCAATACATCAATATATTGCGATATTTCCTTTCACGATACACTATATTGATTTCTAGCTCTAAAAATCTACATTTCCGAGGGGGAGAATCATGCACCACAAGCAGCCTCAGATAACTGACAGGGCACTTAAATTTCTTATTTTCAATCTTATGCATTTTATCTTAACGTTTTTAGTGTCCACTAGTTTGGTGTGTTAAAACGCGAAGACAATAAAGTTATAATTGAGTTCTGAGTTATGTTGTTTTGGCTGAATTATTAATGTAATGTGATTGATTATAACCGCCCAGATCGTACACAGCAACTTGCATTTCAGCTCTGTTTTTAAATTTTCAGTGAACTGTAGAATATCGCAATATGTGTAGTATCGCAATATATCGTGATACGTATCGTATTGTGAGGTCCTTGCCAATACCCACCCCTACTGTATATTTTGTATATTTTAAGGATACAGGAAGGAATACAGAAAGTACCATACAGAAATACAGAAAGAAATCTTTGGACGATATGAAATAACACAATGTCAAGCACAACCTCTATCCCTTCTGCTATTGCTTTGACTCAGTCTCTTTCTTTGTCCTGCAATTTCCCCTGAGATATAGTCTATTTACACGTTATGATCACCAGACTAACCGTCGCTCTCTAGCTCCCCTCCCTTGTTTTCCACGTTGCTTGTTTTGTCTGGTCTGGTCTAACTCATAACTCCTGAGGTGTAATCAGTAATATCTTTTTCCCTTCTCCTCCTCTCTCGTCCACACTCTCATTTGTGTTAAAACTGCATAAGGAGAACAATCTTCCTGCATCCAGTCTCCCTTTCTCTCTCTCTCTATATATGTGACCCTTCACGGCAAAACCAGTCGCTTCTCTCAAATGTTCAAAATTAAGTTATGTTTTCATGAAAGGGCATAAATCAAGCTTCAAAACGATACCTATATTGAGTGAATTGGACGACATATGACTGAGATATAAACATTTAAAGGAGGGTTTCTCCTGTCACCCCAAGTGAGAAACGGAGAAATCTGCCTTTGAAGTTGACTATCGCCGTAGCACTCACAGACGCTTGGTGCGGTCGCGGCTACGTTTGCATTTATGGTAGCCTACGCTGCATTCACAGCCACACGGATAGCCTACCTGCGTTAGGTTAACTGAACTCGGGAGACGAAGATGGATTCCGGAGAAATATCTTCACGCTAGTCAACCAGTGGATTTACAATATTTAAATACTGAAGTAGAGCGGTCAAAACAGAAACTTTTAACATTCTGCTGGAATTGAATTCCTCACCTCAAGAAAGTCAGGTTTTAAGGATGGAAAGGGTAAGCTTTTCAGCGAAATCTATTCACAACAGTACAGTATAGACTGTTTCAAAACAAAACAAAAAATCCAAAATTTTCCCCCACGCAACATAAACGGTCGTTTTTCTCAGAAACCTCTGTTGCAGCAAGCGACTGGTTTCGCCATGCACAGTCACATATATTCCTCCTTCTCCTTCTCTCTATCTCCCTATCCCTCCTTCTCTGTCTCTTCTTTCCCCCCTTTCCTGCTCTTTTTCTTTCTCAATACCCTTCATGCTCTTTCTCAAAAGTGCTGTCCGCCAGCAGGCCCCCATGATGCACCTGGCCTTGTAGAGTGACAGGCATGTGCACCAACATGACCAAACCAGTGGAGATCTCCTGAGGCTGAGAGCAAAGGTGAAGAAGCGTCTTAACAAATCCACTGTAATGCTTGTAGATCTTTGGAAGATCTGGCTGTAAAATTCCTGTTAAGTCTTGCCATTTCTTGCCCATCTAGAGCTTCAGGAAGGATCAGAGAAAGTACAACTCTGTGAGGGAATAACAGCGCGTCTGTCCTCCAGCTCAAGCCTAAGCCCAAGCTCAGGCTGGGACCTGTTTGCCTGAATCCATATGAACAAAAATCTGTGCGTTTTTAAAGACAAAAATAAATAGTCAAGTAAAGCACAGATACGCGGAAATTCTACTTAAGTACAGTAACCAAGTATTTGTACTTCATCACTTCCCATCTCTGCTGATATGTATTACAGGACAAATATATATTCCAAATCTCCTTGGGCCTTGGGGCTCATATGGGAGTCAGAAGTGAACCCCATCTGACTGGGTTCAGGATCAGACTGGGAAAATGCCATCTGATCCTGCACTCTAGTGACCCAGACACAGAGCCGAGGTAAAGCTCTCTGAAATGCCAGAGGACTCAGCTGTGCTGTCTGTGTACGTTTGTTGGTAATGCACACACATGACCACGTGTGTATGCTGGACGCTCAGGTTCCTGTCCTACATTCTGGAGACACCGCATCCACACACACACACACACACATCTGTTCCTGCAGCCTGGAGGTTTGACTATAGAAATCAGTGGTCAGTTGTGCTGCATCTCTTTGTTATCCTCCATTTAGCATCTCCTATTTCATCTACATGGGTCAATGGAGGAGTGTATTGTATGAAACTCATGTATGTCTTGGAGTAAGAAAAACTCTCCATTAATAATGCATATTCTTTACAAAATGTTAATAATTCTACAAGCTGAGTTGGCTTCAGCTGACAAAGAGCATGAAGAATTTTCCATGAAAACATTAATGTCAAATAAAAGCTATTCCTTCAACGAGACTGAAAGTAGCCACATGGGCTCAAAACACTGTAAGACAATACAGCATTTATATGTTAAGATATAAGGATGTTTATGAACCAACTTTTGTTATAGGTAGAAAATATAATCATTTAATTATTATAATGGTCTTGACTGGAGATATTTTGTAAGGGAGTGTGTCTGTATAGAAAACAATATTAATAATAAGAAGAAGCTGAAAAATTACTTTTTACTCTTATGTCCTTTGATGCACCTTTAAATCTGAGTAAATTACAATATGCCAAAAAGATTTCTCTTTTATACGGAACCGGATGGGTTTCTATTTGTAAATAGAAGTTAAAAAAAGTTGTAGCATGATGTGTTTGATTTAACTTGTCTTACTTCACATTTAATCACTGTGGCAACAATGCTGAAATGATAATATCAAAATAAAAGTCTTGTGATGTGGTACCACGAGTCAGAAAAGGGAGACTTTTATTTTAGGTAAAATCAAATGCTACCTAAATAATAAAGTAAACTTTGTTTGAGTCGATTACCATTAACAAACCAAATCTAAAGATATGTTCAAACAATATTCATATTCTTTCATGTAGAATTATTCAGTAATACTTCTGTGTTCATTTTCACCAACAATACACCAAAATGTATTTTCATGACATTCTACATATATTTCACTCATGTCTGAATTTGTGCGCAAACAGACCTAAAACCACATCCAAATATCTTTGTCCCGCTCATTCCTCTTTTTTCGTCCTCCACTCTCCCCATTCCCATATATCTGCACCCCCACCACATCCTTGTCCTGCAGGGGGTCGGAAGAGCCCCTCGCAGTGTTAAAAGCTCGTCCAGTAAAACCCCCCAGAACCCTGTCCGCTCATTAAAAACCCTTACATCTCTCTTACACACTTTCTCTGTGTCAGACACACACACATACACACAGGAACTGGATATAGCCATAACCTGGGGGGTCTCAAAATGAGAAAAAGAATGAGAAACCTCTTCAACAAAGGAGAAACACAAGCCTATTAAGGCCATAATAACAGTGGCGGTGTTTAGTGTCTCTGTAATGTCTTTTTGCCACCAGTGTTCTCATTGGCCAGAGCTCCACTGCGGCTCATAACAGTGACCCACGAGGCAGCCGAAAATAACCTTCTGTCTCTTCATACAGCTCAAAACTAAGACTTTGTTCTCTTTTAGAGCCTAATCAAGCGTTTTTGATGCCAAGTGACTGTCACGAGTTACAAGTTTGACTGTAATAATAAATAGAATTAGTGTTGTTGATAAAGATTTCATGAAGTTATTGCTTAAGTTACTTGGAAGAGCATACATTTTTGAATGAATAAATTCATAACAGATTTTTTGAATGATCTTTTTCTGTTTTACGCACCAAACTACCGAATTTGCACCATTTCAATGTCTTGTAGTCCATGTTCTAGCTATAACTTGTACCTTCGCACTAAAACACTATTATACAGAGCCACCAGGATTTCGCGATGTTGCGACTGCAACTAGTAACGCAAATTCAGCCAATCCCCACAAATTAATTTACTACTGTGCAATTAGGACTTATTATTTCAACCAAATTTCAACCAATCACCGTAATTTCCTGTAAAACGCGCTTCCTTGTTACGTTTAGAAGACGCAGGAAATGTGTGTGATAAAAACACCTCACATTTACCTCCAAAAAAAACTAAATGATTAATGGTTTAAAAAAATTATAGTGGTTTTGTTCCATTCATTTTTATTAGTTGTTAAAGAATCATTACAAAGGGGAACAAAACCACTAATTTTTCCGCAACTTTATTGCAGCGACTTTTATCGCATTTTTTTAGAAAAGCTGCTGCAAAATCAGGAAATTTAGCCCCAAAAATGCCCACAAAATCCTGGAGTGACTGATTAGAAAAATCACATCGAATGCGCAATGTCACTTTATACGTGTCTTTGTGTGGTCAGTATATAGTTTATTATATTTATATTGTTGAAAGTGAGTATTTGTTATTGTGAACACACCACAGCACACAGTGCCCCACAACGAAATTTGACCCATCTGTGAAGGAGCAGTGAGCAGCTGACATGGCCAGCTCCCAGGAAGCAGTGTTTGGGGACGGTACCCTGCTCATGAGTACCTCAGTGGTACCTTTACCGGTCCGGAACTTGAACCCGGTGACCGTTTGATCACAAGGCCGACTCACTAACAATTTTCTCAATTCTCTGATCCTCAAAACCACAAACATCTCCTGCATTTCCACACAAGCACACACACACCATCTTACCTCGTGTGTTGGTCGCCATATCTGCCACCTTCTGAAAGGCATCCAGGAAGGCCACTGCTGCTAGCACGGTGGTACTAGAGGAGGAGGAAAAAGAACAGGGTAAAGAAGATTGAAAAAATTGAGAACACCTAAAGGTTATTTGTGATGGTGAACACATTACAACACTTCCCCCATTGCACAGCAACCAAATGTGAGCTCTGCATTTGCAGTTGCTCCAGTGACCAGAGGGTTGTAGGTCAGGTAAAGGTACCACTAAGATACCTGTGAGCAAGGTACCGTCCCCAAGCATTGTCCCTGATCACCGGGGCCACTCCCAAACCATTGGACTACCCCCAACACAAACATGAGGAAATGAAGTGTGTGTTGGACTCACCGGAGCTGGGCGTGCAGCTTGGTCGCCTTGGCACTAAAGTCCTCCCAGACAGGATATGAACACTGCAAAAGAGCAACGGCACACGTCAGCTTTATGAATAAAGACGGTGATCATTAGCAGAGGTGTAAATCACAAGTTTTCATCATGTTACAATACTATATTCACTCAGTGGACAAATCAATGGACAATCAAGTCCACGACAAGATTTTGATTTAATTCAATTCAGGATTGATATGAGAAAATATCATATGCTAATTATCACTTCCATCCATATTCAATCTAAAAAACAAGTAAAATATCATTAGACGTATGAGTTCAACCGGACGAACAATCTTCACGTTAAATATTAAGTGAAGTTCCGATATGTATGTAGATTAATGTATTGTTGCGCCCCTAATCATTATTCTGCTTTTTCATTATTATTACTATATCTGGTTGGAAATCCAAAATCAATGCATTTGCAAAATAATCAATTTTTTAAAGCATTACAAATCACCATTTCATCTCTTTTCTTTTTGTTTTTCTTTTCTGTTAATGAACATTAATGATCACTTCTGACACACCAGTGTGTGTCGTCCCAGCATAACAGAACAAATGAGGTACAAGCTTCTGCCTTGTTACCACGGAAACAGAGAGGGCACGGTTCTCCTAGCGATGCCCGCTTTAAAGAGTGGCGTGTCAGTGTGACCCGGCCTCTAGTCAAACACAGTATCAAAGCTGTGGTACGATCAGAGGAGCGCAAGAGCCGGCGATTATCGTCCCGCGTGATTAGCACCTCCGACATTTTGATTAGCCTTTAGCCAACGTCTGGCCGCCGCCGCCGTGGCAACGGTTACCTGGATCTCTTTGGATCTCTCTGAAAGTGAAATTAGCCTCACTTAAGAGAACAGCTGGAGGTCAGGAATCAAGTCAGCACTCCTTACACTCCACAACATCACAACCCCTCCCCAACACACACACACACAGCCTCTTCCCCGCCTCACCACCTTAACACCTCCATCCCCCTCCTAACCCCCTCACCACGGTTACAGTGCCTTCAGCAGTTTCTGGAGACTGGGGGGAGAGATGGAGAGAGGAACAAAGAACGAGAGCGAGAGAGTGTGTGTGTGTGTGTGTTAGAACATGTATGAACATGTCTGACAGCATGTGGGTAGTGTATGAGAGAGTGTGACAGAGAAAGATTGAATGTGTCTGACACAAATAAAGAATGTGTGTATGTTTTAGAGAGAGTGTGTTTGTGTCACACAGACACAGAGAGTGCAAGACTGACAGAGAAAGTGTGTGTGTACATATGCATGTGTGTGTGTGTGTGTGTGTGTGTGTGTATAAGCATGCATGAGGCTGTATGTGCATGAGATGCTGTGTGTGGGGGTATATGGATGTATGTCTGCCTAAGCATGTATAAGTGTGGGGGTGTGTGTGTGTGTGTGTGTGTATAAGGATGTATGAGCGTATGTGTGTGTGTGTGTGTGTGTGAGACTGTGTGTATGTATATGAGATACCGGAAAAATGTGAGTGATATAGGAGAATAAGGAAGACCCCAAAAAGACAGGATGAAGAGGAAAGAGGAGTGTCATCGTGACGAGAGGAGCCCACCACTGTCTCTTGTTTGATCCGCCCCGTTTGATGTGGGCTAATTCTCTCCAAAAGTGGAGCGCGATATTCCCCTCGGGAAACGCCCTCCCTTCCACCCCCCCCGCATCAACCACGAGCCCCCCCAAACCGTTTGAAGTGCTCTAATCTGGGGTGCAGGCCTGAGGTCCATCGCACTAAAGGGGGCTGCTGAGGGAGAGATAAGGAGAGAGGGAGGAGAGGGAGGAGAGGAACGACCCCCCGCCCCCCCCTTCCCCGTCGTCCCTGGACACTCTCACGAATCAGCATATTTGCCCAGCTAATCCAATAGGAGAGAGTCGCGATCCCAATTACGAGCCTCGCTTTCCTCTACGTTCGCTTCTTTGCCTCCTTCAATCTCGCCTCCTTTTCTTTCCTGTTTTTGCACTCGCCCGGTGATCCACAAAAAATGGGATAAGTACCCGCCTCGGTCGCAAGCAGCCCGGAGACGCTCGCGTGCACGCCGGAAAGGAAGCAGGCTATTTTCTCTTTTACTCAACCGAGTGGAAAAAATGGCATTTAAAGGTGTGTTTTAATCAGAGCACGAAAGAGAAAGAGAGAGAGAGAAGAGAGAGAGATGTGCCAGGAGGTTGGCAGACAATAAAAAAGACGAAGGCATCTCTACCATCAAAGGATCTCTAAGACTAAGGCTGGACGATAATCGATTTTATATTAAAAGCCTTTTTTGATGCCAATTTTTGAACTGCATGAACTAGGGGCGAACCTTTTTTTTTCAGAGCCGATACCGATATTGATTATTAGTAATCAAGAATATATTTTGAACCGATATATATCTGCTGTAAAAATGACTATCAATGTGAAAATTTGGAATAACACATATTCCAACATAAATCCAACCTTACATACATTTTAATGCTTGTTTCTTTCTGAGAACTTTTACAATGTTGTTAGCACAAAATTGCAACCAGTTTCTGTCAAAATTCCAAACTTTCAGTGCCTTCAGCCTTCAGTGTTGTAATGTCTCATAAATTAGATGGTCGGGACATTCCTCTAACGACTTCAGACAGAGAGACAGCTGCTTCAGAGCCAAAGTTGCACATTTTTTAATGTATTTATTTTATTAGCATAGCGGTTTAAAAACTGCCTGATATCGATAACCATAAAATGTATTGATAATCAGTCAGGCCAATAATCATGCAACCCCTAGCAAGAGCTAGAATTTTATTGAACTATTATTAGCCATAATATTTGTATACATCATTTGTACATTATTATTAGTTACTGATACAGGCTTTTTACTCTAATTTTAATATTTGAGAATTTTTAAACTGTACCATGTTATAAAGGACAATATTCATTTTTTTCCCCATGTTTTTTAATATGGAACAAATAATATTGAAGTTTATCTACATGCAGCTTTTTTGACACGGATACTATAAGGAGTAAATGAATAGTTATGCAACAAAACCCTAAACAAGGCTTCTGCACTTACTTTCGGTCTCTCGATTACTTGTCATTTACCTGCCTTTACAAGCGGAGATTTGATTTACATGAAATCAGCTTTTATTGATTGATAATAGTGCGGCACGGTGGCGCATTTGTTAGCGCTGCGAGCAGGTCCTGGGTTGCTCTCCACTGTGTTGCGTGGGTTTTCTCCTGGTGCTTCGGTTTCCTCCCACTGTCCAAAAGCATGTAAAATAGGTTAACTGACGACTCTAAATTGGCCCCGTAAGACGTGAATGGGAGTGTGATTGTGTGAGTGTGTGTGCCCTCTGGTGTGTTGGCACCTGCCCAGGGTTGGTCCCCGCCTTGCGCCTGTAGTTCCTGGGATAGTCCCCACAACCTCGAAAGGGATTAAGCGGTTCAGATAATGAATGAAGATATTTACAATAAAATGATTATATTATATTGTTATATTTACATGCACCTTTATAGAAAGAAGTCAGGATTGTTAACACAGAGCATTGTAAGGCATTTTTAAATTAAGCTAATTGAAATGATACTGTTAAGCAGAAAATAAGAGTCCAAATAAATTGTTTAAGATTTTTTTCAGAGGCTCACAACAGAACAACTGGCTGGCAAATCAATGCCTTTATTGATCAGCAACAGGACAGGACTGTAAAATCTGTTTAATTACATTAGACCACTATGGTTCTCCCTAATGAACTTCCTCCAAAAAAGTAAAATACGTTGCATAAATTACACAGAATCCCAAAATCTCAAACTATATTTGTGCTGCTTAAATGTGATGAATGTTGTTGATTCATTTCATTCACGGCTCCTGAAGACTGAATATCAGTATTGATGAATGTCACGATTTTGTGCTTTTTAGAGCTGGCTATGAATAGACTCTCTTGTAGTGTCGCTCCTCGCGGAGTGTCGCGGGCTTCAAATGCCCATAACTGTCTTCAGCAACCAGAAAAGAGCGATTTTACAATCGCTGATCGTCCCCAAACAAAGAGACTCCCTCCACTAACTTCTCCGCTAATGAAAAGCTATTGAGCAGCCATTGCCCGGGAGCTTGAAAGACAAATTCTGTCAGCGTTCAAATGAGTCATTTTCATCTCTGCAACTAAAATGAATGGCTCACTATACAGCTTCATTTCTCTTTTCTCCCCTATTGATTTCAGTGGGGATTCGGGGTGGGGGGAGACAAAAGCGGAACAGCATTAGCCTAATTCCAACTCTGCAACTGAACCAGATCAGCCAGTCACACAAAGGCACCGGGGGGAGGAAAGAAGAAACAATGGGGGTTTTGGCACTGTAGTTCACATACACACTGCATAAAACATGGAGCCGTGGATGTGCCGTCTCAAAACAGCTCATCATAGCATCAGAATTTAAGTGCAGTCTGGATGCAAATTCTTGGATTAGTCAAAAAGACCAATTCCACAAATCTCAAATGAAAAAAATGCACCAAATCTTAAATAAGAAAACAGCATTGGTGATTGCTTTTTTGAGTGAGTGTTATTTGTCACTGTGAACACACCACAGGACAGAACATAGTGCACTACAACGAAATGTAACTTCTGCATTTGACCCATTCGTGAAGGAGCAGTGGGCAGCTGACATGAGCAGCACTCAGAGAACAGTGTTCGGGGATGGTACCTTGCTCGTGAGTACCGCGGTGGTACCTTTACAGGTTCGGGATTCGAACCATTACAATACCAACTGCCCCACTGAAAATTTGTGAAAACGGCATAAATAGGTTTTTTTAAAAACAAATTCCATCTTAACGATGATTGATGAATGAGGCCCTATGTTTTTCACCACAGTCTGTGTGTGAAGGTGCAGTATGTTACATTAAAGGTTCCGAAATGTTTTACTGAGCCACAGCGTACTGTACCATAGTTAAGTTGGTGGCGTAATGGTAGGGTGTTCGCCCTGTGATCAGAAGGTCGCAGGTTTGAATCCAGGACCAGTAAAGTAAAACACTGAGGTACTTATGAGAAAAGTCCCCGGGCGCTGCCCTTGTTAGCTAGCCACTGCTCCTTCAAGGATGGGTCAAATGTAGAGGTCACATTGGGCTGTGGTGCACTGTGTGCTGTGCTGTGTTCACAATGACAAATAATATTTATCTTTTTGAGTTGAAGTTAGAATGGTAAATGTAAATCCAGACAGAAACCAAAAGGGAGTGCCAAAAACCTGCAGGCAGCTGATTGGTCTGACAGAATCACACTAACGAGGACAACGTAACTATTAACAAAATATTCGCTTACATGCTAACATGGCAGCTACATCTCTCTCCTCCATATTTTCATCTGCACTCTAATAGTACTTCCTAAAGATTTCTGTTTCATCCCAAGGTCTTTAAAGTCATCAGGTCTTTAGTGTATTTGCCACTTGTACAGAACTGTAAAGTTCCATACCGTACTGTACCACTTATTGGAAAAGCATCTTTATTGTTCCGTAATGCCATTCACATGTGTAATATACAGTACATTTCCTCGACTTTTTGCTTTTCAGAAGATGATGCAGAAAAATTCCAGGAGAAAGATTTGTTAATCCAATTGCTCTACTTAGTTTCTCTACTTAGTCAAACCCTCAACCCAACTAACCTTAAACCAACAGAAACTAAGCTCAAAGAACATTTCTAATTCCACAAATACCATCCTTTTAGAAAGTTCTTCACTCCCAGAGATATAGGAACTATGTTGCAAGAAGAGACAGCATATCGCGCCGCACTTAAACACTGTGTCCGTCCAATCACTGCTCAAATTACATTAGCGGACAGCAGTAAGTTGTTGTCAGATGAAAGAGAGATTGTACGCTGCATAATTTATGAGCAGAGGGAGTGAACATACCAATTTCGCTGCTCTAATGAAAACCAATGATAACACTGATGCCTTCTGGCCACGAAGCTCTAATAAAACATCCCTGTTTTTGTGTCTCTGGCATTTGACTAATGAAGACTTTCGGTCGCGCTCTCAGAGACCTCGATGTGTCCCGATAATAAAGTCTACTGAACTTGACATTGCTCCGTGCAGACGCTACATGCTGCATGCTAAAAATACTGAGGAGTAAAAAATAGCTGTTTTTATCACAGCCCCTCCTCCTCCAGCTATAAAAATGGACAAAGGGAATGTATGGAAGGAGGGGTGGGGGGATTGGGGGATAGAGAGATGTAGGGATTGAGTGATGGAATAATGGATGGTGGAGAATGAAGGAAGAATGGAAGGATGAATGTTAAGGTTGGTAGATTCCAAGAGGCGTCTGATTGGCTGTTCCACTTTCACTGAGCTGCGCTGCTGATTGGATTTGGCCTTTTGTGGGGTGAAGACAGAAACTGGCAGTTTGCAAGACTCCTATGGCATAAATCTTACTTGTGTGAAAGAATGAATGAATGAAGAGGGTTCGATGCTACAACATTTACGACCGCAGTCTAAAGGTCTGCATATGGTAATGTGCTCACAGCTACCACATAAAAACCTAGTACAAACCTAGTACAAATGTTGGCTAATATGCTAGCCACGGAAACAGCTGGATGACGGTTAAACAAAACTGATAGTGTGCTATCGATACTGGCTAATATTCTAGTAACTAAAACTATAAAAATCACAGCATTGTTTGTTTAATCGCTTTACTGCAGTAACTGCCTTAGTTCATTTTTTGTTTATTTCATTCTTCATAAGGTATGAGCTAGGGATTTAACGATACATCGATCCATTCTGGTAGATCGATTCAAATATCAATAAGCCTATATAGCACTGAACCAAAATGAAAACATCATTTTTTAGCTGCTGTTTGAAATTAAATTTGAATGGTGGAGATTAAGAGCCTGTTTACACATATGCTGATATATTTATAATCACTTATTTTTTATACGTTTGGGCCTTCGTTTACATGCATCCACAGAATCCAGTGTTTTGAAAAATCTTCCCTTTGGAGAGCGTTTTAAAAAATATGCGTTTGAGGTGGCTAAAACTCAGGTTTACGTGTAAACGAAAGACCCAACATATACAAAAAATGTGTTTATATCTGCATACGTGTAAACAGGCCCTGAAGAAGTGTTACACAAGCGTTATTTGTTGTCTCATATTGATCACTGGCTCCTGAATTGAATTGAATCAAAATCAAGCACCCAAATCATAGCACTGTTGTCCTATATAATATGTATTGTGGTGAAACTTGTGATATACTGTACACCCCTAGTGGAAGATAAAATCAAACCTTGCACCACATCACAACTACCACTGCTATACAGTACAGTAGTACACAATTTGGAACACAGCATCCAATTCAGTTTGTTAAATCTGTTCATAAATATTTTTTTAAACATCATTTGTTGTTTTGTAAATTTTACACTAATAGAAACCATTTAAAATAAGAGCAATGATGCTCTCTCACTCTCTCACTGTCATTAAAATCTCATTTTTTTTTAGGTTTTGCCTTCTCTTCCTACTTCGCGGATAGGTTCTGGATAGTTTCTGGAGGGCCGGTATCCTGGATGATTTTCATCATGTAAATTCTGGTAAGGTTTCTACCTGAGACAAAGTGTCAATTTTCTGAACTCAAGTATGAGGGAAAACGTCAAGGATATCAGCCCTCTAGGACCAAAACTGGACACCCCTTGACTTACACATAACAGGCAGCATTAGAATTGTTGACCAAACATCTGCGAGAAGAATGTCTAAATAAAGTGATGGACTAATTATCTAACAAATGAGACATCCTTAATGCCATTTTGTCATGGGGCGGAGTGAAAAAGAGTGAAAGTCAATCTGCACATCTGACAGGTCATCTTTCCAAAACGCATTACGAGATTTGAACCTTAAAGTCGCTGGAATCTGTAGTTTTATTGCATAACATGACCCCTGGCAACGCTGCACGGAAGCTGGGAAACGCCCGGCTTCGATCGGACGTATTTCATCCCCCGCTACACACAATGATCTCTCTCCGGGAGGTTTTCCTCGAGTCAGCAGACGCACCAGACGAGATGGCATTGACAGGTCCAACAAAGCCTCAGCCGGGCTGGCATATTTCCAAAAAGAGTTCCTCCGTCCATAACAAACCGATTTATCTTTAACGAGCCAAGCAAAGGGCCTGGGAAAACACAATCGTTTAGACAGAGGGAACTTCGCTTCAACGTTACCTCAGCCTCCAAAAACGAAATAAATAAATAAACAGGAACACGAAGTGCCGATTCACGAGGATTTTCTGTCTCGCCGGAAAGAAAAGAGAGAGAGAGAGAGAGAGAGAGAGAGAGAGGGGGGAACACGTGCTCCTGTTCACACGCTCTCCAGGCCTGCCAAATTGCATTGCTCTGGAGGACGTTGTCCACTTAGTAAGCACTTTAACAACTCGGGTTACAGCCGTAGAGATGCAGAGGAGACAAACTGAATCTCAAACCTGTATATGTGCGAGCCGTGTCGTAGGCAATTACACCTTTCCTAAAAAAAACAGCAACGACCTGCCCAAAGTTTAAGCTGGTTCTGAGCGGTAAATAATCTTGACTGAAGTTGGTCAAAGCTTCTAAAAGTTTTCATAGCTTCTTTGGCCTCCATACCAGTTAATAGGCTCCTAAACACATCTTAAGTTTGTTGTAACTAAAGTGAATCTTTATGGGCCAGCCTAACAGGGACATAATCATACATCAACACACTGATTCAATGATCAGCTATGACATCGCATGAATCCAAAATTTGAACATTGATCAGACATCATGCATATTATGTCCCTCATCAAGCAGGCACAGAGACGTCAGCTGGTTTTGTTACAATTTTAATTAAGCCTGATAACACAGGCTAGTATGGAACGTAGCTAGTGGTGCAACGAATCAAAAAACTCACGGTTCGGATCGGATCACGGTTTTAAGTCACGGATGGGATCAATTTTCGGATCAGCAAAAAAAGAAAAAAGACAAGAGAAATTTAACTCTCCATTTATTTATTTAAGTATTTTTTGCCCTTTAAAAAACATTCAACTCAACTCATTCCACTCAATTATACTGTATAAAAACAAATTAAGGTGCAACACAGGGCATGATAATTATTTCCTCTAATGTGGACACAATTAAAAACAAAACATTTAAGGTATCATTGCTTCTTACTTTGAACATTGAGAGTGAAATAAAAACTAGCTTATGTCCACATCATCAAAAAAGAATCACTTTATCCAATATATTTAACGGGGAAGCCAAAATGCTCCCACACATGAGATTTAAGTGATGCTGGAGGTTTCTCGAGCTCCTCTGCTCCTCCGCTTGGACCGCTACTGCTGGCCATGACTATCGCTTGACAGACTGACCACGCGCACCATACAGTGGAACTTTTTTCCTTTTTTTTTCAAATCTTCGGATCACGTGTGTGCCGAACCGTGGAAAGGGATCGGTTCGGATCGCGGATCAACAGTAATCCGTTGCACCACTAAACGTAGCTTAGGAATATAAAGGTCAAATAATATTTTAGTTGCTTTTTGGAGTTTGATATGAATGGAAGTGATTGTACTTCAATCATATCAATCATGAGTCAAATTAAAATTGTATCATAGCAGACTCTGGGATATCAGCAGACATCAAATTGCTATAATACTGTTTAATGCAGTTATTTTTTAGTAGGAATCAATTTAAAGTGGATAATTTATTAAAATAGATAAATAACAGAATTTTCACAAATACAGGCTCGTGTTTGTAAGTTCTTCTCAAGAAAATAAGTGTAACTGGTGACTAACATAAAGCTTGAAGTTAATCTGGGGTTTGCTGCCTCTGTATATATATATATATGTGTGTGTGTATGTGTATGTGTGTGTGTGTCTGTGTCCCCCCACACGTTTGTGCGAGTGTGTGCGGAAAGCCTGTAAATGTAAACAGCAAAGATATATGGCAGGTCCAGCTGGGAAACACATGACCACATGGCTTTGCATCATCCCCCACTCCGTCCTGGAACTACATTTCCACTCCTTTTTCCTCTCAAGACCACAACTCTGGCAATAAAGACCCAATAAATTTATGGTTGACCCGGAATCTGACCCTCATCCCTGTATTCAAATCCCATTATTCTCCCCAATATTCCAAGCACACAATCAACATGCTGCCGGTAAACACAATAAGGTAATTAATTTGACTTGAGCCAGAACATAATAAACAATCATTCATCCACAATTACTGTAACACAGCATCATTTTTATATCTAAACTGTCCCAAAACTAGAACAACAACAGACTGAGTCTAAGTGTCATTGATGGGATTCCTACTGTATTCCTCCAGCAGAACAAAGACAGCCCCAGACGGCATGCTCACTGTCAGACACATATAAGAAGTGAGCTGGCATGCCCTCAGGGTGCCAACCCCCAGCAACAAAGGAGCGCAGGCACAGAGGTTCATACAAGGCAGACCAGACCTTGAACCACCAAGTCCACATACTCGCATTTCAATTTCTCACACAAAGGAAAATGATGATGTTTGCAAGTGCAGAGAAACCAGATGATCTGGTCAATTTTCTGAAAAGACAAGAGACTACAGCATCCAGTGCTATTTGTAATTGTGGACTCCAGCAACAGAGAAAAAGCACATCCAGCATTCTAGGGGTCCTAGAATCCGATCATAATTAACTATTTGCTTAGCTCTTTCTACAACTTTAAAATCCTGGGCCCCGTTTATTAACTAGTCTTGGTTCAGGAACTGGTTCTTAACGTCCAGTTATGCAGTTTTCATGTAAATTCTGACATTTATCAATGTTTTCTTATTAGGGGTCCAAGCGCATAATATAGAATATAGGATGCCCATAGTATTTTCTCTTCTTCTTTTTATTATTATTAAAATTATTTGTTCCCCACAAAAAATAATCATGCAACCCAAACTGTAAGTTGTAGAAACTTGTACTTGACTGTTATTCAAGATTTGTTTTACATTGAAGAGCATAAATTCTATTGCATGTTCGCACAAAAATATATTGCATTACTGTTTGCCCTAAACATTAGCTTATCGGGTTCTTCAATTTTATTAATGTTACACTATTTAAATGTCGTACCTTTCTTAAGAACATATGTAAGAAAATACTGGTAAATGGGGCCATTTTACTCATAATTGATTGAATGACTGAACATTGTATGTAGTATAAATATATAATTTTTGCTCACATAATATCATCATTGTTATAATTATTAAAATGCAGCCATAGTTATAACTACTGCATGTGAGCAGTTAGGGGTTAGTTTGGGCATTATCATTCCAAAAGAGCCAAAATGTTACCTTTGCTATTTAAAATGCTACTTCTTCAAGGTCTTTCCTCAGTCCAGATTTGAAATCAACCACGAGGACTTAGTAAGATATAATAAAGCAATGTATATATGCAGCACTATACCAAACATCTGACACATCCACATTGACAGCTTAAGATAGCAAATCTTAAGATAATCACAATATTGTGTGCCCAGACAATCTCAACCTCCAGCTTTTCTACTCTGCCCTTTGCCACGAATACCTGGAACACTGGCTGGACTCAATGGAACACCACAGTTTGGTGCTTCAGCACCCAAAGCTGACAAACCTTTATGCCAGTGACCCGGTCTAGCAAACATCCTTCCACATGCAGAGGTCAACTATGGTAGCTATGTTTTAACCTGTATTCTGCAACGCACCAATGGAATTCATTGGCATCAACAAGCAGAATTTGGACCATGAAAACAGAAGCACAAAGACCAAAGGGGGACGAGGGGAGGAAGTGAGCATGAAATTGAGTGCTGCATGCCTGTTTGTAGCACAATTCATCTGGCATAGACACACATACACACACTTCATCCTCTTCGACATACACACTGCTTTCACACTAGAGAGGACAAACACTCACACAACAAAAGCATGTATCGGAATGCAGTATTGCGGTCAAATGGACAAAGCCATGCTGAGAACTCTGGTTATAATTAGCTTTAAATCTGTCACCCCTAAACGCTGTTTCAGTGGATCACCTAACAACAATGCAAACCCAGTTTTATAGGGTTCTGCACCAGGTTATGCGTGTTGTACGTCGCCAGGCACCTCCGCAAATCTCCGGGTTCACATGCACCTGTGCCTTTATGATTCCACTGACATAAAAATTGATGCTGGTTATTGCTTTACGTCACAGAGGAATGAATTTGGTCATTGCAGGAGAGGGGAAAAGGATTCAGTGAGTCGAGACGAGTCTCCATCTGCCGAATCAGCGTCACACACCGGCACGACGTGTTTATTTAAATGCCAACCTCCTACACTCTTTAAAATACCTCAATGTGAATAACTGCTAAGTTTATTGTACAGGTTTTCAATAGAATATAACCTTTGATTGACACAGGTTCTTTGGGTTGAAAAGAGGTTCTTCAGACCTAAAAATTTTTAAAGAACCATTCAGGGTTCCCATGTGATTCATGAAGAAAACAGAAATGCTCTAGCATCATCTAAAAAAAAACATTGAGCACATTTATATTGTCATTTTTTTGATGCAATAAGAACCATTCTGGTCTCTCAAAGTACATTTTTGGTTACAAAGTCTGCAGAACCTCCTTTCCACCCCAGAGAACCTCTAAATCAACTGAAGGTTCCTCTTGAATTCAAATCATCCAGTAAAGAACCATTCGTCAACCTTTGAGACTAGAACGATGCATGGTATTTTGACACCGTTTTCATTACCAATGTGGTCATTGTTCCAAATGCAATTCGATTTGTCCCCTTCTTTCCCCGCTAATGATCGTGGGTGAACACATTAGCATGCATGAAGACACGGAGATGAACATGCAATGAATGAAATGCCATGGCAGCATGGCAACCCGATGCCACAGCTACGGAATGGCATCAACCTGCGCATATGGCGAGACAATCTCGTCACGCGATGATAGAGAAGCGGGCATGGAGAGGGGAAAAAGGTGCAAATTTATCTTTACCTTCATGTCATTAACGATCGCCTGGAATAATCCCCCCAGCGCCCCGCACTCCCTCTCCACCGACTCCATGTTTATAGTATCCAGCTTGACTGATTCTTTTTGAAACCTTGAAGGCTTCCGGATCAAGGACGAGGAAAGAGGAAAATAAAATCAATTATTTCCACCACAGCAATGGCGATGCTCCGTCGGTTCTCCGCTTCTTCCTTTTTTTTCTGGAAGGTCCTCAATATGAATGAAGGAAGGAAGAAAGGAAGGAAGGAAAACAGAAAGGCGAAAGGGAGGGAATGAAGGAGGGACAGGACGTTTAGATGACAGATAGATAGATAGAGAGGTGGGGGGGAAACCCTGTATCAGTGGAAAACGGGTCCAGTCAAACGTCCTTCGCTACCCCGATTTCGGGCAGCGATGGTAAGAGGAGAGAGAGGGTGGTGTGTTCGTTCTCCCTCTTTCTCTCTCTCTCTCTCTGTCTCTCTCTCTCTCTCTCTATTCCTCGCGACTGGAGGAGGAGATGGTGGTGGTAAAAGAGGAGGAGGAGGAGGAGGAGGAAGAGGGCAGGCTGGCGGATGAACCCACGCTGGTGGTGGTGGTGATGATGGTCATCTTCAGGCTGAGGAAGGCGGGTGGATGGCTGGTGTTGAGCCGCCTGGGGTTAAAACTGAGAGAGGAGAGGAGAGACGGAGCCAGAAACTCCATCCATGGGAATGGAAGGGGGCAGGACAGCTTTCATGTCACATGGATGAAGGGAGGAGGGATGACACACGCACACTCTCTCATACACATACACACACTCGCCCTTACCTATGTCTGTGAAGTCCTTCATTTGACACCAGTAATTAAGATGCAAATAATACTGTAGCTACCCCTAAACTTAACCCCCATAACCAAAAGCAAATCGTTTTCCTCTTTTAGTTTTTCAAATCAACGCATTTTTATAACGTTTCAGGGCTGTGACATGTACTGTCCATCTTCTCTCTATAAAATCAGACTGTCCTGTCTATATACCCTCCATAAAATCTGACAATTTGCTTCCAATCGTCTTGCACTGTGCACTTTCTTGTATTGTTATTATAATTTTTGTTTATGTTATATTGTTGTGTCACTGAAAATATTCTGGCAGCAGTTCAGGGAAGCTAAACTACATATCATTATACAAAGTGTATAGATATAATAGTTTGCTGATCCTACTTTATAAAGTAATTCTTTCTTGTTAGTGCCAAATCCAGAAAAGCCACAAAATTCTGACAGTTTTCCTTTCATTTTATTGGTTATCATAAATGCCTAAAAACTGTCAGACTGGTTTGTTGTGCTATATTTACTATATTTCAACTTTCGAACATGTATTATTTATATCAAATCAATAATGTGAAATAAAGCATTAAAATGAGTGATGTATTATTCATGTCTACCTTTATATACATAATATGAATTCATATTCATGAAAATAGTAGGTGGGGGAGGGACAACACCCTTATTTTACAACCCAGCCCCTTAACCTAACCACAGCTTAAACCACGTTAACCAAAACGAGAATCACATCAGTTTCAGTTTAAAACTTTTTTGTTTTTGTAATAAAAAACAAAAAACAAAAAATGTGCTTTACTATAATATTGAAGACAACTAGTCAAATCAATGGACCAAATATACACACAAATGAAAAAAGAGTGGAAATATACACAAAGCCAACATTAAATTAAAACTGAAAGGTGTGAAGAGAGTGTACTTTAGATTTTTGTTCCCATTCATGGTATTGAATAAAGACTATTCTCCAAAACAAATAAACTACTTTGTGTGAAGGAGAGCAGCGGCGTCCCTACAGGGTACTGCAGTGACTACAGATATTTTTACCCAGCCTTACTATCTTTGAATGAGGGCACATTTTAAAATAAATAGCTCATACATTAAATGACTTTATGTAGATTGATAGACAGCAGCAGTTGTTAACCGTAGGTCATTAACACTGTACAGATACTTTTTTTAATCCAAATGATTTTTGGCTCCACATTTTAACGCAAACATGAAATGTCTGCGTAAAGAAAGTCTGCAGGGTTGGAACCAGGACTTAACCAGGACTTTAAATAATTATGGTTGGTCTATAAAAATAATGATTTAGTACTGACACTTCCTGTATGCAGAACATGACCTGGTTTAAAATAGACTTTTATGACTGGTGGGATAAATATATCCTAAACATCATAGTCATACTGACAGGTGTAGAGACACTAGTTAGAAAGGAAGCATTCCTGATTGGTGGAGTAATTTTTTCATTAAGAAATAATATGGTTGAAATAGGCCTCTAGACTTTTCAAGTGATTAGTATATGCCAATAATGTGATCAATATGATCCATTTCCTGTTTCCTTAATTTACGACTTGCAAATTGGTCAAAAGTTTTCCAATCCTTAATGTTCCTCTGTACAGGGTTTGGTTGAAATCCCTTAGAGTAGATTACCAACGATACGTTAATGACTTTCATGCAGTGCTGACTTAATGGAAAAGATCCCATCTGCATAGTTCAGTGTTCCATAAGTGATGATATTATGCATAGAGGGAGAGTCATGAAATTTAAATCAGGTTCAGTGTTGTGACTGGACACTGAGATGGAGGTTGAGGAGGGTGAAGCTCTCATGCGGACAGTGAAGCTCTGGATCAGAGAAAAAGAGGGCAGAGATCAAACAAATCCACGACCCCGCTCCTCTCTCAGCGACCTTGCTAGGCAGGGTTTGAAATAGCCTTTCATGAAACAGCATTTTCACTTCTGTTTTTTACTCTAGTTCTCGCTTTATCGTCTTCCTCTCTCCCTCTTGTTTTCTCTCTCTGGGAACCACTGGCATTACTCAGCATGACCCAAACTGCTGGCATCAGCATCAGGCTGCCCTGCCAGTCTCCACAGAGCATTTCCACCATGCCCAGACCTGCCATTCATCTCTACCCATCTACCAAGCAGACAGTTATATTTTATCTGCCTTGTCCCCATTTCAGATGTTCAAGCATGTGGTGGTCTATGCGATAGTCTGACAATAAATTTCCACCAATGACAGTGCGTGAGATTTTGTTTTGTATCAAAAAGTACAAAAGTTGTGGCATAACAATGAAAAGATTAGCCAGATGTTCCATTGTTACTTATAGGCTTTGTACTTTGTAGAGTAGATATCTAGCTTCTGTCGTCAAGATTCTATAGCTTTATATTTAGTTTTGTGTATTCATTATTTTTCCTACACCAGTGTGGTTGATCTAAGATGGCCAGTTCACATTCTTGGGTCTCCTCCTTATCTAACCTCTTGTGCCGCATGAACCACTTTCCTTTTCACCTTTCTGTCTTCATGTGAGACAGATGGAGAGGGGACCTGGACAAGGACAGTGCATAATGCAGGCTAAACTGCTTGCATATGACTCACATTCAACTGGAGTCTTCCTGGACAACAAAGAACAGACATCACACCAGGGGTGCTGCAGGTCCTAGCGGGCAGAGTGTAAGACAGACAGAGAGAGAGAGAGAGACAGAGACAGAGAGACAGAGAAGATACAGTGAAAAGAAAACAAGTATTTATAAAAGGCTCTATAGCCGACCAAGACTGATGACCCATCAATTCAAAAGGTCAGCAAAGTTCATTCTTCCCGACACAGACAAAAAGAAGGGCTACATTAGAAAAATCACATATAATCTTTAATGACGGTGACAGTAGTAGTGTGTCACACACAGTCAGTCATCCGATTGGTGCAAGAAAAATGGTATTCATTGAACTTTCAATTGACCTTCATTCAAGTGACCTTCTTCCACTGAGCCAAGGTCCAGATTTTCAGCCCCATAAGAAGCAGGATTCAAGGTGTTACATTTTAGTCCCATCACCATCATTCAAATCTGTGAAACATGCCACATTAGCCTTCCATTGGTCCATAATCTGAGTTGATGAGTCCTGGTCACCAAACATCCTGACAGCAGTTATTCTTGCTTGAACCATTATTAGTAGGTACAAGTTCAAGGTCCTCATTTCTCTGTTCCTTCAATATCAATCTAAAGTAGCTTTTCAGGAATGTGTTTGATTAGGTTTGTGCCAGCTCTGCCTTTTATCTTTCTGGTTGTATCACAGTATATTAGACAGCTGGTTGAAAGTTATCGGTCTTCAGTATTTGTCTGATCCGATTTTGCCGTCCTTCAAAGAGGTACTATAGAATGATACTGGGACCTTGCAGTACAAAAGCAGAACCTCTTTTACACATAAAATATTCCTATATATTTTTGAAGAGAAAACTATTTAAAATATGGCATAACCTGAAGATACTACAGGTAGTGTCACAATGCCACAGCATAAGTTTCAGATTAAGTGATACAAAATGAAAAGCAAAGCATGAAAGCTCTGTGTGTCATGACGTGATGCCCCAATGGTTTGTGGACGGCATGTTCTGTGCCTTTTTCCTCCCAGCTTCCTCTTCCTCTCCTCAAGCACTCAAGTGTTCATTCAGCCCACACAGCAGGTCAAGGGTCAGCCTTGACTTTCAGCCGCACCGCCATCTATGTGACCTTCTGTGCATTTCCCTGCTTTCTTCGTGTGTGCAAGTGTGTGTGTGCATTAAAGGCTCTTGCTGGGACCATGTGTCAGCCTCTGACCTTGGGAAATGAGATCCTGTCAGCCACAGACAGTTTTAGTTTAACATGGTGATCATTAAATCAATCAGTGCTGGGAAACAGTTAAATTTCATAATCACAATATTAATTAAAAATAAGCATTAACTTTTCTTCCTTCCTCCTTTACTTTCCACCTCTCCCAGTCTTTCTCTGCTAAATATAAAGCTTAATGCAGTTAAAACCATGATTCAAATTTAATGCTCCACAACATCGGGTCAACTCCAAATAGAAGGGGGGAAAACGATCGCCAAACCGCATTCTTGGGTCATTAGATACTGGTGGTTTCAGATGATGGCGGCCAATAACAAAAAATGATTTAACGGGTCAAATATCTATGGAAAATATTTCAGGCTGTTCAAGCCAAAGAAAGCCTCTGTTTCATTTCGGGGCTGTTACGTACAGTCTCGTTGTCTCATTACCGATACGTCACCACACTGTGCTCTGTTTCCAGAGTGAAAAACGATAAGTCGTAGTCAACAATCACTTCCTCCCCCATTCCTCCACCTCGAATTTCCCCTTATCCAGAGCTAATATTAGTTTTCGTTCCGCAGAATGCCAGTGGCCTTTATAAGATCCCGCAAGCCACTAACTAGCTCTTGAGTGGGAAAGCAGGGCATTCTGGCTGTGTTGAGTTTCATTCCTGCTCATGTGTTTAGCTCCAAATTCCAGCTTTATGAGCGTACATAAGGGGGCTTTTACAAGGCTGGAGAGATACTGGCTCCAAAACAGATCTGTGCTGCATGTGGTAATGTTAAGGCTTGCACATAAACCATAGCTCTAATGACAGGTTTTGGGAGGGCGAGGTGATTTCTTCCATTTCTGTGTTCGGCAGAGAAGCTGAAAATGCATTTTTTGCTTCTGTGTTACATATTGACAAGCTCAAGGTCAGTGTAGAAAAACCAAGTCATAATCTCGTCACAGATGTGGAAAAATCCAGGTTTGCAAAGTTGGAATCCTGCCCGAGATTTGCTCGTATCATTTTCCAATACTGCCACAAAAAACTGATTAATGAAAGATAATCTTGAGCATAAAAGTGTGTTGTTTCAGAAATTAGGGTGGAATTTTATTTTAAATAAAAGGTTGGTGGAACTTCCTGTGCTACATTGGCTCTTCTGTGTCTCTGAGACCATTTCCTACAGACTGATTAATCTGATTAATTTAGGATAGACAGATTTTATCTTCAGGTAAAATGAAGAGGTGTAACAATGCATAATCTGCATCAGTCCATTGATTTAATGATCAATGAGCCCATAGCATTGATCCAAAATGGAAACTTGATCAGTCATCATACATGGGCCATAGCTCAGGAATAAAAATGTCAAATGATATGTTAGTTGTGTTTTATGATTTGATATGAATGGAAGTGATATTGTCTCATATTGATCTCAAGCTCAAATCAAAATGGTCTCATAGCAGACTTGGTGACATTGGCAGACGTTGCATTGTTGGCCGTTAAATCGATTTAATTTTGCATCGTGGCAAAGCTTGTGATTTACAACTCTGCTAAAATGGCATAAGAATAATATGTCTTCCTCCAGTGTCTGAAATGTGCTTGGGTCTGTTTTAAAATGAGAGGGGTGGGATAGAGGAGGTGGTTTCATTTCCATATTTCAGCTTTATTGCTGCTTACCGATCCTAGTCTTCAAACTGGGTCAGAATGAGTCATTCATCTCTCTCTGTCTTCATCTTTCTCTCTCTCCATCATTTTCTCTCCAAAATAGTGGGAAGTGTTTTCTCTTCTGGGAGGTTTGAAAGCTAGTCAGGAGAAAACCAACAATATCTCCCTATATCAAATTAATTAAGGCTTAAAATGAAATTGTTACGCCTAAACACCCTCCTTTAAACAACCAGTGGATTCAACATGATTGACTTCATTTTTAACTGATCCATTCACTAATATAGCTCCAAATACTGCTTCTGATAATATTGATGCTACAGATAATGTTCTGATATTGCTGCAGAACTATACATTTTTCACTTATAAAAAGTTACATGCAAACTGCTCTTGCCTTGCTATATATAAAGGGTGTTTAAGCAACATTTTTTTGTCTTTGTTTAATCTTCTTGCCAACAGAGTATTACGCAACGCTATATGGCAGTGTTGTACCATCTTTAAAAATTCACTTTGTTCCATAATGCATCTGCCTCTGAGCACAAAGCCGATTGTAGTGCTTATATCTCAGTATGAGATGCTTCCTGCATGGCTAATTTAGATCTAGGTGATGAAGAAAAAGCTGGGAAAAATGCACAGAAATTATGTGTTGAAATTATGTCTCATCTTGTAATTCATGAGTGTAAGAGGGTCTGACTTTTGAAGTCACCAGACACAAGTTATAAAGAATGTATAAAGTTTTATATCAGTGTTCTCTCACAGCGATAAGGTCCTGGGTTCGATTCCCGGGTTGGCCGTAGGGCCTTTCTGTGAGGAGTTTGTGTGCTCTCTGTGTGCTCTCTGTGTGTTCGCATGGGTTTCCTCCCACAGTCCAGAAGCTTGCAATCTAAATTTCCCCCATAAGATGTGATTGTGTGAGTGTGTGTGCCCTGCCCAGGGTTGGTCCTTGCCTTGCACTCGTAGCCTCCAGTCTCCGCAACCCCAGTAGGGATTAAACGGTTCAGAAAATGAATGAATATCAGTGTTATGTGATATTCCTACATGTGTGTTTCTTATCAAGTTAATATGTTATACAGTACTGTATATATGGTTCCCTCATCCTCAGTTTAAAAACGCAGTTACCTTTAAACAGTTTTCATGGTAGCTCTAGGAAATCTGTAAGACTCTTAAGAGTCTTTGTTTCTTAGCCATAGGATGAACTTCTAGTCCCATAAGGGTATGAACTCAGCAATCTTCTAGTTCTTCCACATAGTAGTAAGCTGAACTTTCCTTCATTGTGCCTCTGCGATTTCCTAAATTATTCAGAAAAAACTGCTTGTGTCGGTGTAGGTGCTTTAAACTTCCCAAAGGAGAACTTCTGTATGAAAATGTTCAAAGCTTAAGGGCTAGATTAAAAATAACCGTCCAGCAAACCAGTGCTCTTCAGATGTAGTTTTATAATGATTCCTAAATAGACTTTTATTTTGTCATACACACCGGACAGTCAGAAACTTTAGCATTAGCATTTTTATAGTCTGCAGAAAAGTCTTAAACTTCTAACCTTTCCCCTCTACACATGGTGAGACAGATGTATGCGTCCCTGAAATGGCAGCAAGCCTAGCAACCTGCTGCTGTAGCAGACCCATAGCAGACACCTGCCCTCAAGCCCTACGCCGTTCACTCTTTCACCTTTCACCTTTCACCCTTTTGTGAAATTCCACAACCTTCATCAGGGTTCTTCTGTGAGGGGAAGCGGGGGACAGGAAGCCAGTGCACGCTTGAGGCCCAGCTGAGGGGCTAGAGGTCATTAGCCTTCAAGCTATCACTGATGTAGCATGTCCTCTACATGGTGGATACTCACTCATACATACTCTCTTTCTCTAATGATTTAGAACTTTAGGCCTGGTCTTTTGGACTGGCTCATTGTCCAGATCCTCCAGGATTTCGCAATGTTGAGATCGCAAATTTTAACACAAATTCTCACTCACTCAAGTCAAAGTCAAAAGTCAAAGTCAAAGTCAACTTTATTGTCATCTCTGCTATATACTGTACAGATACATAGAGAGACGAGACGACGTGGCTCCAGGTTATTTTCAGTGCAAACAAACAAAGAACAGTAGAACAGAGAATAAATAGGCAGTGGCACGACTAGGCACTCACTCACTCACTCACTCTCTATCTTTGTGTATGCTACTATATATGTTTTTTTATGTCTTTCTTTCTTTCTTTCTTCTCTCTCACTCACTCTCTGCCTCTCTCTCTCTGCCACTCTCTGCCTCTCTCTCTCCTCTGTTTCTCGTTGAGTTGTTTCTACATATCTGTTTTGGGTCGCTGTCTACCTGTTTCTCTCTTTCTCTCCCCCTCTCTCTCCCCCACTCTGTCTCTCATGCTCTCTCTATTTCACTCTTCCTTTCGCTCACTCTGCCTTTGTGTGTATGTCTCTCTCTCTCTGTATATTTATATGTATCTGTTTTAGTCTCTCTCTCAAAAGGTGTATCTTGAGGTGGCAGCACAGATTTCTTCCACCTATGGGGTCTTACACACACACACATGACTGGGCCAAGAAGAAATGTCACCTTCATCATGCTTACTCCCCTGGGAAGAATCAGCGACCCTCTTTTACCTTTTATCACTTTGTTTTTCTTTCACTGCAACGGCACTTTCTCTACCACTTTCTCTTTAATCCCTCCATCCACACAAACGCACACACACACACACCTTCACGTCTGTGTGTCTGAGTCATGGGCTGTGTTTTCAGGTGGAGTGTGTAGTAACGGAGATGGAAGAACTCCGCCAATCTGCATGTATAATTCTCTCAGATCCCTCACCAGCAGATGGGTCGACTCCTGTCCCCTGTGATTCACCTCTCCGAGCGTCATGGCTTTCCTCCCCCCTCTTTTCAACCCACTGTTTTGTTTAATTGCTCCATCTCTCATCTCTCACACCTTCCACTTCAGGCACTTCCACCTTTTCCTTCTGTTAGTCACACAGGAAGATTTAAAAGGAAAGAGGCAAATGATTTAGAAATGTAGACCTGGTTTTACACTCATCTCTCAGCTCTCTCTCTCTCTCTCTCTCTCTCCCTCTCTCTCTCTTTCTCTCTCTCACTCAATCACTCATCCACTCACTCTCTCACTCACTCATACAATCCCTCACTCACTCTCTCACTCACCCACCCACTCACTCACCTACTCCCTCTCTCACTCTCTCACTCACTCACTCACTCACCCACTACCTCTCTCACCCTCTCACTCACTTACTCACTCCCTCACTTACTCACTCACTCACTCACTCATTAACTGACCCATTCCCTTGCTCACTCTCTCACTCACCCACCCACTCACTCACCTACTTCCTCTCTCACTCACTCACTCACCCACTCTCTCACTCACTCACTCACTCACTCTCTCACCCACTACCTCTCTCACCCTCTCACTCATTTACTCACTCACTCACCCATTCCCTCACTGACACTCTCTTTCACTCACTTACTCACTCCATCACTCACTCACTCATTCACTCACTCACTCACTGTTTTGGTCTCCCTCTTTCTCCCCTCCTCCCTACCTTGTCTCCTTTTCTCTCTCACTCTCTCACTCACTCACTCACTCATCCAATCACTCCCTCTCTCTCTCCCTCTCTATTATTATGTTTTTTTTATTGGTGGTGTTTCTCTCTCTTATCTGTGTGTGTGGCTCTCTCTCTCTCTCTCTCGCTCCGAATGTAGGTCTCCACATGCCTACAGCCATCAGCAGCAGTCACTTCTGCCCCAGTTACTGGGGCGCCACAGAAACACACACTTGAAACATATGAACATGCAGAACACACACATGAATTATGCATCATCATACCGAAACAAATTTTCAAACACAGAGAGAGCGACAAACACACACTCGCCTGCAGGCAGTAGGTACGTTCTCCCCGACGCCTGACGGAAGTGTGGGCTTCTTAATGTTCGCGTTTGCCCCAAACTCGTATCAGATATTAAAAATACATCGACCTACTTGCTTTTTATATATAGAATAAACAATTACTACCCAATAGTAGACTACAATAACAAATCACTTCAAAAATAAATGTATGCATTTTTACCTCACATTTTAATCATAATCTTATAACTATATTAAGCACAAAGTAATTATAACAAAGTCTGATACCAAGATGGCGTAAATTGAACCAAATTTTACAGACACGTTTAAATAGATATTGACTGTTTTCATGAACCAAATTACTGTGGGCAGACAGCTTTGTGAATGGAACAGAGCAGGACACTGTTAATAGCCATGAACTCGAGCCTCTGAGGCCATTACTGTGATATACATAGTTATGAGAACAGAACAGGAAAATGAATGGAGCCACTGATCTCTTACCAGAGTCACTAATGTGGGCCACGACGCTGCCTTTAGTGCCGCTGTGGAGCGTCCCAGAACAGCTTTTAAAAGATGATGGGAGGTGTTAATAACTACACTGCATGACCTGTTTTAATGAGGGATGAGAATATCTCTTAAAAATGACTTAGAAGTGGGAAAGAGGCTAAAAATGACTGCAGAAACAGTAGCTGCAGATACACTTTTTTATTTTAAAATGTAGACTAAAAAACTATAAAAAGTAATTTACTTCTTTTTACATGTAGTACCCCATTATCTCTATTATCACGTCTATTTCTCTTATCCACAGTGATTTCCTGCGAACATCTTGGGGTTAAGGGTGTAGCTCAGATACCCAGTAATGCTAGTGCTGAAAGTACTAACCACTAGACCACCACCAACCCAATTTATTTACAAAGTAATGCTAAGAGAGACACACGTCCAACATATATAACACCTTTGTGGCCTTCATGGCTCAAAACTGACCAATTCCATCTATATTCCAGCACTGGAAGACATCACTGTGCAGCATAACTTTCTTTATTTGACTCTCGTGAGCGACATGGTGGCGCAGTGGTTAGTGCTGCCAACTCACAGCGAGAAGGTTCTGGATTCGAACCCCGGGTCAGCCGTAGGGCCATTCTGTGTGGAGTTTGCATGCTCTCCCCATGTTCATGTGGTTTTTTTCCAGGTTCTCCGGCTTCCTCCTACAGTCCCTCCACAAGAGAGTTGTTGGCAGTGTTATTAAATTCTAAACTCCAAGGACTATTTTGCGATTTGTTTGAACAGCTGAGACGTGACGCTCTTTCCTGGTTCTATCATGACTCATCCATCTCTCACTTAAGTTTGTCCCACTTTTTAGAAGCATCTCATTCATCCGAAGTATCTGTACATCAGCTCAAGTGATGTTTCGTTGCTGTTTTTTGCTGGCAAAACTTATGATTTCTTCATTAGATGGAGGTAATGTATGCAGAAAGGGTCATAATTGTTGCTATTAGAGCTCATGTGGAATTATTTACTGCCTACTGGGGCGGTTGGTAGAGTAATGGTTAGAGTTAGACCCGTGATTGGAAGGTCACCGGTTCAAGTTCTGGACAGGTAAAGGTACCACCGAGGTACTTATGAGCAAGGTACCTTCCCCAAGCGCTGTTCTGTGGGTGCTGCCAAAAAGCCGCCCACTGCTCCTTCACAGAAGGGGCAAATGCAGAGGTCAAATTTGTTTGTGGTGCACTGTGTGCTCTGCTGCTGCTGTGCTGTGTTCACAATGACAATTAATGATTCATTTAAATTCACTTATTTTTTCATCTCTGTCCATATGTTTAAGTGATTTGATGCTGAGGTTGGAGGTGGGGTTGGAGATTTTCTCTGATGGACAAGCCCCCTTTAACTATTTCCCCGAGGAATGGATTAGGGAGTTAAAAGGGGTCTCTCTCGCTTTCTCTGTGTCTTTCTTTCTCTCACACACACATTGTCCTTTCTTTGTGGGGTTACATCTAGCAAGACCTTTATTTGTGTTATTTATTAATATATTTACATTAAAGTCATTGTCGTGAAATGTTTTAGGTTGACTTAATCTTTAAGAGTTTTTAAACATCACAATCCTGTACAGATTTGAAGAATTTGAAGGCTTTCACTGTGCCAACTGTGGCTAGATATAGATACTACTACAGCTACACCTAGTCCTAACACTGTAAACAAAAGCCAATCTTTTACATCTTTTAGTTCAAACGACTTGTTTGTAAAGACATTTTTTCCTTGTGAGGACCACATCCAGAAATGTCCTCACAAAGCCACAAAAATCTGACAAATCTCATGTTTTCCTTATCATGACAAATGCATAATACATACATGCTCAAATATCTCATTTGCATGAGACACGCAGGAAACTTGTGCTAATTTGGCATCGTGAGCAAAAGTGACTAAACATTTCCATGTGTAATTTTGCCTGGTTAATAACATTAGTGGGTGAGTGTGATGTTATGAGCTGTAATGGGCTCCTCGCACGACTGTTAAATAAGAAACACAATCACTATGTTAATTTCCACACTGCTGCTGATACTGTAGCAAATCTGGGACCTGTGCGTGTTTGTGAGTGTGTTTCCTAGTACGTACGTGTAGTATGCATCTTAAAGCATGAAGAAATTCTAAAGAATTTTTATGGTCTTTTATGGACAGTCACACATACTGTACATACAGAATGCACCAGCACAAACACAAAGAGCACAGACATGGATATTCTCATAACGCATGCAAACACACTGACACACACACTCTTCCCTATGAGTTTCATTATTACACACACACATTTGGGAAAATGCGGCATCAATACTTTTCCCCTTAATTCAACATGTGCAAAAAGGCAAATGTTAATCCAAAATGATTGGAAAAAATGCCCTTTTTACTCCTTAAATGTTTATGAGCAGGTTCTTTTGGAGAAGGTGTGACAGTATTTAAAGCTCTTAAAACCATGCTGTTTGCGCAGAACTTGTGTTAGGAAATAAATACACAACTGCTTCATGGCCTAGATACAGAGCGCCACTGGATCACACTGTCTCACATCAAAGCAGGAGTGTGAACAGAGACAGCAGAGAGAAACCATGAGAAATTAAACAGACTGAGAGAGAAGAGGCGGGGATCAGGACTGTAAGCAAGAAAGTTCAGCAATCATGAAGCAAGCAAAGCAAATCAAGAACGAAAGAAAGAACAAAAGTAAGCAAGCATGCAAGCAAGAAAGAATGAAAAAATGAAAGAACGAAGATATCACATGATAGAAGAGAAATGCAGCAATGAAAGGCATATTATTTGTCTGCTTTATCTGTAACTACTTAAAGATGAGATAATGAGGAAGAACTTGTAATGAACTTGCGAAAGTAACAGAATGGAACAAAAGAAAAGAGAGAAAGAATGAGAAACATTTCACTTCATTGTACCCCTCCATCTCTTACCCAAGCTCATTCACTCAGCTCTCTCTTTCTCTCTCTCTCTCTCTCTCTCTCTCTCATTACTATGTCCTCTCATCTCTTTTCCTACTCATTCCTTCCTATCCACTCCTCTCCTCCTCTCCTCACTCCTCCTCATTCCTCCTCACCTCTTCTCTTACTTTCCTCTTTCTTTAAAATAAATATCTTAAAGAAAAAGATAATCTTGTCTTCCCACTGATACTTCAAAGTCAAAGTGAAGCTGCATGCAAATAGATAAGGTAAAATGCAGATAATAAACAACTACATATATGGGCATTTACTGTTACCTGTCACCATCCTGTTTCTGTGAGAGGTGAGTGGGGAAAGACAGAGGACCATTTTCCTTATGTAGGACCAAATCTTTTCCAGCTGCATATTTTTCAAATGTAATAGAAATTAAACATGTGTCCTGAAATCCAATTAAGAATTTTCTAATTCCAAAATTTACAAATCTTGAAAAATGTTACTAAAGAAGAAAAAGTAGACAATGAAAGCAGATATTTTTTAAATGACACATACTAATGTGAATACTTTTCTTTGAGTTTTACAGCAAAACATTTTGCTAGAAGTTTTGTGAAGAGTACAGTGTCAAATGAGATTAAGAAACCAAAGAACAGACTTTTCAGTGCCAAGCAGAAACAGAATCTCAAAAAGCCGGCAATCTGTCGGCCCAAACGAAACCAATTCTTAACTCTAAACATGCCCAAGAAATCCTACACTCTTTAGCTATTAAGTAGCTGTGAAGAAGTTTGTTTAACTCTAGCCTCTGCCCTATGACTTCTTTTTTTGGTCTAAATGTGGTACAAAGTTTTTAAAAAGTTTGGGCCACCTGACATTACAGACAAAACAGCTTTTGTCTTCCCCATATCATACCTGAAAGTTACATATTACTGCTAAAGCCTGCTGACTAAGATAACATGAAGACGAAAACTATAAACAGAAGAATTGGAAACTTTTTTGGAAACCACACTGTGAAACTTTTGTTGGCACGACACCCAGGCTGAGATTTTTAAAGCCTTTTCTGGACTCCTTCTGGCTTTGGTCATGATTTTATTTCCGTCTTTGTTACTATTTTGGTTGGATGTAGGAAACATTAACCAGATGGACGAGTGGTATTACTGTAAGGTTCTGTTGATCTCGGTCAAGCATTAGCCATGCTTAAGGATTGTATGATGCCGTTAAAATGAGGCTGCTTGACGTAAACTGTCCACATCTTCCTGATACTTCCAATATACTGAGCATTTATGTAGATGTGCACAACTCAGCTGAAGTGTAAAGTTAGACGCTTGTTTTGACTGTGGCCTGTTGGCTGTTTTGGCAGTTTCAAGTTGTTTTGGCTGTTCTGTGCAAGGAGAGGTTGTATTACTGCATGTAATGGGCTTCTCTAGTCTGTGTGTGTGTGTGTTATTGGCCGTGGATCTGTGGCTAGTATGTGGTCGCGGTGAAGCTGCAGCGTTTGGGTCAGGCTCCATGCTTGTGGTTTGCAAAGCTTTGACTCTTTAAGCCCCTGCTGCATTCTCTGTGGTTGCCTTTCCTCACAGTGGAGGTTGCATGCTGTACTACTGGACACACACACACACACACACACACATGCATGGATACACACTCAGACAGCAATATCTACATGCATATGTATGTACACATATAAGTCGCTCTGGAGACGAGCGTCTGCTAAATGCTGCAAATGTAAATGTACATACATACCCACACAGGCATATACACACTCACACATACATACAGCACGTGCACACATACATGAGCTTCATGCACAGGTGTACACACAAAGACACACACACACACACACACACTTTCCCATCCTCTCTGTCCCGTTTGCAGGGAAATAGATAGTGATAGACTGCAGACAGCCACAGACGGTACAGCGGCTGCTAAGACAGGAAGGAGGGATGAGGCCAAGTAGCTCTGCGCTAACGCCAGGATTTCCTCTCTCATTGAGCCTTATTCTTCTCTCACTTTCCCCCAATTCATCTTCCTTTAATTCATTTTCTGTTACTTGCGTCTCTATTTAAAAGATGTGTCTGTCCTCAGGAAATTTTGAGAGGACAGGAAGGAAAAGCATCTACCACAGCCCAAATTCTGCAGGATCACAAGCACACGTAAGCAGACACACTATTAAACTGGGTCTATTACATACTGTATGTACAGAACATTTTCCATCAGACATGACATAAGAACATTCTCTCTTTCACTGCATACAACACACACACGCACATAGCAAAGGAGGCTGTGCTGTCTCCATGACAACTGACTGGAATTTTAGGGCCGTCATCAGCATGCTTGTCCTCATCTCTCTCTCCCTCTCTCTCTTCTTTCTCTCTCTTCTCACATGTTGCTGCCTTTCATTCAATCGGTCCTTCCATCTGCCTCAGGATAGAGACATCTTCATGAGACTATAAATCACTACATGCATCCTATCGGACATCGAGGGAAAGCAAGCTGTGTTTGTGTGTGTGTGTTCAGAACAACAAGCAGTCAGCTGAACGGTTCAGAGGAAGTGCATTGGTGCACCAAGAGTCCATGCCTGACAACACTGTCACAAAGGAAGGAAACAAAAGGAGTGCAGCTTTATGAATGTGTTTCTAAAGATCTATGGTAGTTCAAGGACGGACAGAGTGTGTGTACTGTACAGACAAGACATACCAGGAAAAGGTACAGAAACGTGCAATAGATATTTAGATCCACGTCTTTCAAAGGCCTGGAGGTCCTTAGGAATGACCCTTGAGGGTCCTTTTGACCTTGTGCTTTGACCTTGCTTAAGAGGAAGACTTAAATCAGTTTCATGGATCAACCAGTCTTCCAGTTTGCTTTGATGATAGAGAGAATGGATTAGGCTGTCCAAACTTGATAGCTATAAATCAGGCAGTGAGACTGAGAGAGAGAGTTTGAGAGTGTGAAGACGCTGAAATCTTAGTATCGTCCTGCCCTCTTTCCCACGGTCATCTACTTGGCTTCTATTCTCAGCAGACACCCTCAGTCAAAGAGATAGAGCTGAACTTTGACCCCATTACCCTCAGTTTCCTAGAAGCGCTAAAGTTTACAAATACGGGGGGTGAAATGGGCGTTACAATTCGGCTTCACTTCCGCTTCTCTGTTATTCACCCGTGCACACATTCGAACACACAGCAGGAACTGCCTCTAGAAGCGAGGTTAAACAAATGTTGCTTTATCTGGCCCAATAAATGACTATTCAGTTGGACCACATGACTCCACTGCAGAATGATGTCCTAGTCACTTACTTCGTACAGAGATTATATACAGTATATATACAACCATAATATACCAGAGCATTGCTGAGGATCCAATGATGGTAGTTCTGGCAGTAAGATAGGGCTGGATTTGAATGTTTGACCTCGTGGTTGGTAGGCAACTAGGCTTCCACCTCCATAACTGATTAATTCTATACATTTTGGAATTAACTCCAGTTTTGATTCGAGTTGTTTGAAATCAGTTGGAGAATGAGGTCGATTCATTGATCCTAAAACAAAACACAAGTAAAAGATGTATTAGAAAACAAATTTCCTTATTGACAATGTGAATATTAAGAGGTTTTACTAGTTTTTCATCAATAAACACATATTTTTGCTTCACATGCCTCCAGTAAGAAAAGAATGACGTCTTCACATTTAGCCTAACAGTGATATAGAAACACGTTCCTCGTGTTAAAGTGGTGGCTGACAAAAAAGGAGCTCCAAATTTAGTTCACCACATTACCACATGTAGATTACAGTGACAGTGGAAAAAGTGATTATTTGTCATTGTGAACACACCACAACAAAATATGACCTATGCATTTGACCCATCCGTGAAAAAGCAGTGGACAGCTGACATGGGCAGTGGTTGGGGATGGTACCTTGCTCATGAGTACCTCAGTGGTAACTTTAACTGTCTGCTATTTGAACCCGCAACCTTCCGCTCACTGTTACGCCACCGACTGTCTTACTGTCCGTTAAACATGAATGAAAACTGTGTCTATTTATGTATTAACAGACCGTTAGGTGTCGGTTCAGAAGGCTTTGGAGCTGTTTCTTAGATTCGAGTAACCTGGAATTGGTAATCCCTTTTTTTGGAATTAATCAGCTCCTGGCTCTAGCCCAGAGTATCAATAATGGAGCCCAGCGTTCTTGTACGCAGAGCCCAGAACTCCCCAAGGCTTTGGATGTATCCTTTTGAACTAAACACTGCCAAGACAAAATAGAGGCCTGTATTCTCATCAAATCTTTTCCATAAGGCAGACAAAAAGCGTGACTCAGACCAAACCCAGCTATTTAAAAAAAACGAGCTCAATGCAGCACATTTAGCACAGTGACAGGCAGCATCACAAAGAGCTGCGCCGAGTAGTTATATAATGGCCAGTGAGAGGAAACTGAAATTTAAAGCACACAAGAAACCGAGAGAGACAGAACCAAGTTGTCCGTCGTTTTGCTCAGTCTTTTGGGGAAATCGCAATTAAGAGGCTACGTCTGCTCTAGGGCCAGCCCGAATTACACAAGTGAGGAACGACAGGCCGATCCGGAAGCCTCACGCTTGTTCTTGTTCTTTCTTCAAGAGGCAATGTGGGAGGAGGACTTGAGGGGTTTGTGCGTGGGTACAAATGAGAAACAAGAAATAGGATCTTGCTCATAGAACCTTACAACGTGTTTAGGCCAACAGGGACCCACAATGATGCCGGGAAGAAGACTCGGTAGTGCAATTACTTGTATTGTTATAAAGCTTGCATTAACCTTTTTGGTTTGGCTTCATAAGTTCATAAGTCAATATTCTTAAATGGTTCAGTGCTTATTAATTAAAGTCACATGTGAACAAACTGTTGCCACGTCAGTCAGAATGAATATACAGCATGTACCTTCCAGAACTACACAAAAAATGGACAGATAACTACTGTTAAATACATTTTGCATTAGTGATGCTAATATACCTTATGCTTTAGGAATAGCATGCATAAAACATTTCATTTGAACTGATGTCACAGCTAAATTTAGCTGTCTTTAATACATGCTTGAGACACTTGGGTAAGGTCTAACAGGATTTCTGATGCTATTAAAGAGGTTGTTTCTCGTGGGCTGTTGAGGGGTTTTTTCAAGCTATACAACCTCCTAGGAAGATTTCAAGGCATTTGTCTTTTACAACACAAAAAACATTGATCATTTCATTTTCTCTTAATCCTGTGGATTGTTGGATTGGATTTGACTGGAATCTGCCTGAGTCTACCTCATCTACTATAGCTGGTTCTGGATTGGTTGATTTGATGTGGACTTGAGTTTGATTGCTGTAGTCACTCAGTTCCAAAAGAACCAAACTTAAGGGGAAAGCGCCCTCTGAAGTTGTGAGGCAGACAGAGTCTAAAAAAGGACTTGGCCTTCCTCACATCTCACACTGCTTGTGAACAGCATCATGGGCCAGACAGCAGGACTGAGGGAAGGTGCTCAGCCTGTGTGTGTGTATGTGTGTGTGTGTGTGGGTGGGTGAATGTTATTTTTGACATGGAAGTGGGATGTGTTGAGATGAATGAAAAAAGGATGTGTGAGAGCTTACATAAACCTCGCTGAATGCAACATCCTCCACACTGATGAGCTCCGGGTGATTCAGACTGACTCAAAAGCTCTCCGTGGACCACTTCAATCCAGCTTACCTCCGTACCTGCCACTCTCTTGGATTTCTGCCGCATCTATGATATTGGCCTTGTGGTCTGGAGAGCTGGAAGTGACACATGCTGGGGGGGAAGGTACGCATTCTTTAGACGTGTGTAGCTGAGAAGTGTTAAAGCTGGCTACACACTAACCATAGCCACAGTAATGGCGAGCCTACTTCACACTACAGGAATATCACAGACATTAGGCATTTCCTGTCGCCCACACAGACTGTGTGGTCACGGCATCTGCGTCTCGAGGCTACCAGACTGGAGACGGATTGATCGTGCTTGAGTTTGTCTCACAAAATGAAGGAGATTGAGGGCTTTCACAGCAAAGTTCAGGAACCTGCTTACTGGTTCTGATTTCCTGGGTTGCATAGTTTTTATAAAGAATTGTGCTGGTACGGTCAACTAACCAGAACAGTTATAAAATAAACCCTACTCCCTACTCACACAGTGTACCACAACAAAATTTGACCTCTGCATATGACCCATCGGTGAAAGAACAATGGGCAGCTAACGTGGGCAACTCCCAGGGAGCAGTGCTTGGGGACAGTACCTTCCTCCTGAGTACCTCAGTGGTACCTTTACTGGTCCTGGGACTCGAATCTGCCATTTTCTGATCACGGGACGAACACCCTAACTGCAACGCTGCCCCAAAAATGAGGCAAAAAATGGATCAGTAGGTAAAAACCAGGCAGAGTTCTGACAGGTTTAAAGAATCAAAAGTTCCTAGTTCCGTCACAGTCCTTGGTTTCAAGCCTCAGTCATATCTCAACCTCCAAATTTCAAAATCTTTACCATTTCAAAGATGCTGAAGTTAAACGTTGCCTCATCGTAAGGTGAAGAGTCTTAGTTCAGGAGAAGTTCAAAATATGGTGATATGGATGAATACCTATGGGAAAACAAATACTTGCTGAACAAATGAGAATGACAGTGTGCTTCGCTTATACCGCAAAATTTTAATTCTTTACTAGAGATTATGGAGATAAGTATGCAGAATTCTTTATGTAAAGAAACAAGTGGTTGAAGGAAGTGTCTGCAACTTTAAAAATGGAGCTCCAAAGCCCAGGACTATCCAGGATTGAGAATCATTGAAGTACAGTAAGTTCCATCATTCTCACAATCATCTCATATCAAACTGAGGAACCTGTTTCTAAAACTTCTGGTACTTTTAAATCCTGAAGATCAAGGTAGGACAACTTCTTAGCATACAGTTGACCAGTTTGAGCAGGCTTACACTAAGTCAAACTAAATTAGCAGTGAGAGAATTACTTAAAAACCACCTCTACTTTTGTGCAATGCAGTATGTGAAGAAAATCGCTTCTGTAAAAACTTACGTTTTTCATGTTTCAGTGCCAAAACCCCAACTTACACACTCAGAAGACGCTATTTGGGAGTGAAGCAAGAACCAGGTCTGTGACTTTTGAACTCAGACCATCAGCAGCCTTTTCAGCTTACTTAACTTGAACACTCTAGTTCCTAAACCAAGGTGGTTTTAGCTTTGGCAGATCAGAGCAAGCCTGACTAATATTTCACTTAACTAAGGCATAAAACTATATAACTTCTCAGTAGGGACAGTGAATTATGTCATGAAAAATTCCCCACATCTTTCTAAATATTAAATTCAATGCAACAGTCATGAAATTAGGTTGAGATGGAGATAAGCCCCTCACCCGTTTCAGTGTAATGGAACTGCATGGTTCTTTCTATGGCTGCCACTCAGATTTCAAAGACATTATAGGCCTGTTAGATTCAATTAGATCTAAAAGGGGCCTATACATTTTTTTCCTGCAACCTGTTCAACCAACCAGAAGTTAACAAAGAAAGGATCCCTGTTACCAAAATCTGGCACTACCCTGCAGGAAGTCAATGACCTGCCAGACATTCTAGTCACCTCCCAGAATTGTAAGATATCTGATGAAACAATCCAAAAACATTGGATCAGGCACATAAGTTTCCAAATCCAGAATGAAAAATTGCAACACAAACCATAAGGGACTCTGATCAGATTGGGAAAACCAAAAGCACTACAGTTTTCCCTTTAACATTTGCACCACCCAAAAAGGTGAAGATGCAGTTGTTAAACAGACATTGATTCCTTTGGATATTCTAAATCTGTATAAGACCAAGCTAAAATAAGTGCTTTTGAAGACACAAGTGCCATTACAAGGATATGCTAAAATGCCATCTCATAAGCCAAAAAACCTCGTCAAAACTCAAGTTTCATGAAAAATGTCAAGATGAGAGCAAAAGCAGTTTAACTTTGTTTAAGTACTTTACCCAACATCTAAACCAGTTCATGGTTTGAGGAACCAAAAAATATTCCACATAGTTTAGAGTAACATAGCTAAAGATCTGTTGGAACTCACAATATGAACTGCTCAATGCAGATACAAATGAGGGACCAAGCATGGAAGACGGTAGCATGAAAGTGTCACCATCTAGTGGCCACAAAAATATGGCTCAAAGGCATGCTAGAGGAATGTTGGCAAGAAGTTTAACGCTTTATCTTGTACCAAAAATGGAAAAAGACTAACTGAAATCTAGAAGATACTGCATGTCCAACCATTTTTTCCCCAAACTCAATACATGTCTGAAAATGAGGATGAAATTAACACAAAAGCCATCATGAATGCTTAAACACCTTTATTGTACCCAATCAAAACTAAACTTCACATCAAATACACTTAGCAGACCACAATGAGGTAGAATAAAACAAAGCAGCTGGGCTGAAGGTCTCCAGCACGGTACTGATAAACAATGACAGACCAGCTTTAAAACAATCACATCCAAGTTTTTAGGCATTTGAAATAAAGTGATCTCTAGTAAGGCTAAGGTACATTCGATTGGAGTAAAGTTTTACATTCAGCAAGCAGCTCTCTGCTCTCTGGAGGAAAAACATCCAGAGGAATACCTGCTGACGTTCAAAATGAGTGATTAAAAACCAACCTTTTACCCAAAGTGCAAATTAAAAAAGTGCAACAATAAAACTGTGCATTGGCCATTTCTCACTTCTGATTACCAAGTTATGTTGATCGGAAAACCTGATGCAACCCAGTAAAAGCTATGCCTTCTAGTGGCATGCATTTAAAAAAAAATGACCTGGGTTGGTAAGAGCAACATTTAAACCCCTTGTTCCACTGAGAAAAAGCTGGAAAAGGGAGAAAAACTCCATGAAAAAAAACCTGTGGAGCAAATGCAGGGGGGAAAAAAGAAAATTAAAAAGCCAGTCAGTAGATTTCTGTTCAACCTTTTCCATGTCATGACTTAAAACCATTCTATGTAAAAATTAGTAAAAAATAACTGCATAAAATGGAGATGAAAATTGGGTTTCTTTATGAAGTTGTTCTTAAAGTAAAAAACCCAGCTAGCTGCAATGGGAGACAAACAGCTAGAAAGAAGAAAACCAATTTAAAGGCACAGTATGGCTTCAGTTAGGTAATGATGAAATTTGCATGACGTTCACCAAAAAAAAGCCAACTTAAGAAAAAAAAATCCATAAGAGAAAAACTGAACCATGGCCTTATTCTTCTCACCCCAAAGGATCTGGGCGAGCTTAGTGTGGGCCCCTGCAAACCCATCCTATCACTGTGCAAAGTGCCAACGTGAACAAGCCAAAAAAAAAGTGCAAAAAGGTGAACTTTAACAGTGATTCAACAAGCCCGTACTCCTGGGTGCCCTCTGGAGGGCTGGCACTCAGGCTGTGGCCCAGAGGGCGTGGTGTGGATCCAGACAGAAGCACAGAGCAGCCACGCTCAGCACAGCCCTTAGCTGGAGTCCCGGTTCTTCTGGTTGCGCATGAGAGGGCGGTGGTTGCTCAGGATGTCCATGGAGTGCTGCCAATGCCAACAGGAGCGACAGTAGTACTTGAAGCAGGCCTGTATGTACATCAGAGGCATCACCAATTAGAGATTGCCAGTTTTGATTAATTCAATTAACTGTCCAGCAGTTTCTGAAGACTCACCTGGTCCCTGCAGAAGAAAGGTCCAGGCTGGCGGCTGCACACCTGACACATGGAATCTTCCAAATAAGGGTCAATCTGAACCTAAATTGTAAACACTGGCTCATTAGTAACCACAATCACACTGTAGCTGGACTTAAGCTGCACCTTTATAACTTCCAGTCCATTAATTTATCCTGTGCGTTATATCACTACTGACTTAAGCAAAGCCAAAAAGGCACCTTTTTCGTAAATTTCGGGGTCTTGATTTCAACAAACGCAGCACTAACAGCCTTCAGGTAACTACGCTGATTATTGAAGGTTACACGGCCAGACCCTGTGCAAAGACAAGACAAAAAGCAAGGCTATGACCGGCATTATGCAAAACATTAAACTGCAGAACTACACGAGAACAAGTCTTAAAAGAATGTTCCACCCAAAATCTACACATCCATCAGTATCTTGCGAATCCTACCAATTGGGTATTTGTGCTTGTCTGTGTCAATCCCTGCATACATGACCCCTCCAAAAAGGTCGTTCATGATGCTGGCCAGTGCTTCAGCATTGAGCATGCCATGCAACGCTCCTACAAACACTGTGTTGCTGGGGTCCAGTCTCTGAGAGGGGCAGCGCACATAGTTGCTGTCTGAGATCACCCAGGGGATCACCTGCACCTGGGGTAAAACCAGCCAGAAAACTGATTAATACATAAAGTAAAGGGTTAACAGATGTCAAGGACATGCCTCACTTTTTACATAACATGCAATAACAAATGTTTAGATTCAACTCAAGTCTGAAGAACGGTTAATTGCCGAAATCTCCAATTTCATCTGACTTGTTTTATTACAAACAAAAGGTGACTTTAATACACCTCACGGTCAAATTTAAGTTTAATAAATCCAAATTACTGGAAACGTTGAGCTGTGAGGAGAGAACTTTCCAAATGCATTCTCTGGTTAAGGTGTTAGGGTAATTAGGGAGTGAAGTGTAAATTAGAATTCTAGATGTTCAAGACTACCATTACCATCTATTATATGTGAAACAGGTTGCAGAACAAATGTAGGTATAATAAAAGTAGGTTTGGGGCAAGCATGGAGGAATAAACATCAAAAACTTACATCCTTACAGCGCATCCTCCTGCTAGACATTTTAAAGTAGTACTCGCTGTAACCCTCAGGATGAAGCAGGTCCTGGGTGCAAGCCTGAAGCAGGCCACGGACAGACTTCTCAGACTCAAACACCAGGTAGACATAACCTACAAGACACAAAAAAAAATTAGCAAAAGCTACATTTAATGCAAGGACTGACCCCTCAATGTTAAGGGCAATGACAAAAGCATCAAACTATAACTCACAAAATAGATCCTATTTATCCATTAGCCACCCCAGTTAGTTACCAGACAAGGTGTTTAACAAAAAGCTGAAAGAACCAGGTACAAGTCCCAAATCAAGTGAACCGAGGTGTGCATCTTTCTAGATTAGACCAGTGTCCTTCACCAAACCTTTCACCCACCTCAAGTGCTTGGAAAAAAACTAAACCTACCAGCTGCAGTACCTTTTGGCATATTACCTTTAGGAGGACAGCGGGGATGTTTGCCATCCTTACCAGGCCATTCTACACTCAATGGTCCGTAACAGTTAAATGTGTTAATCAGGCCAGCTGGAGGGAACAAACAGCAGTTGGGAAAAGAGGACAGCCCAAAACAGAACAAAAACTAAGAGCACCATGTTGCTTAAATTACAGTTTGACCAACTTATTGTAGTGTCACTTTAAAATCAGCATAGGGTTTATATGACCGATTATTGAAAAAGCTCACCTTCAGTAATGTCCCACGGAACGCCTCCAAGGAAAACCTTGCAGGAGTACACAGGGTTTTTGTAGTTCCTAGAAGGGAGCTGGCCACTCCATGTAAAGGTAGCTTCATTAATTGCTGTTATTTAAATGGATCAAAGGAGGTTTAGACAAAACAGACTCTAGGGACATTAAAAATTTATACAGACATTTATATTTTAGGAATATAAAATAAATGAGCTGAAATTAGTTGTGCATAATGTGTAGACCTTATGTTTAATATAATTAACGAGGTTGAGACCACAAGGGAACAACAAGCTACCCCTTGTATAGTCACTACTAACAGACGACAGAAGCAAGCCCACTACTCCATCTAGTGGTGCATCATTTTAGCTTCAAAGGCAGATAACTAATTATGGGATTCAATTCTATTTGAAGATACATACTTAAATAACCACTGGATAAACTAATGCATAAAAGGGTGAGGAAAGCCTTGCAGAGTCATGCATCAATCACAGCAATATTTTCAATGTTAACAATAAAATGTGCATGCTGAAAACTGGAATCTGAAAAAATGACCTCAAACATACCAAAGAACACACCATAAAATTCATGATATCCGGTACTGAAGGAAAAACTAATCATTTAATCCTAATCCAAGACCATCTTAAAGATAGTACATACATGCAGCCTGTCTATGAAGACGAGCTTCTCTCTCAATACTGAAGGGGCCATCTGGGGTCTCCAGGAGGTCCCAGTTGGGCCAGAGTGATGCTCCAGGCCAGCGACGGGACACACTATTTCCTTGGGTGGCGCTGGGTGGAGGGGTCAGTGGAGAGCTGTCATGGTCCATGCGAGTGCCCAAGCCTAGCTTGAGTGGATCTTTCCGCATGCCAGACATGAGGAAGGGCACAGAGGGGGAGATCCTCAGGGAAGACTGCAGAAAATTCAGTATTTAGTATTAATCCTAATATTGCAATACTGGTGATGTGGTAAAACATATAAACTGAGTGTAAACTTTATATAAGGTTGACCACTTAACTTTATTTGTAACAATAAAACAGTCCTCTACATACCAGCAGTTCAGAAAGGTGATCAGACCCCGAGCTGAACCCACTGGTCTCCGAGTCCACAGGACTGCTGGAGTGGGACCCCAACAGGGAGCGCGAGTTCATGGGTGCCAGGCCTGGAAACTTTTCCAGAAAATCCGAAGCCCCTGTGTTGGGCTCACTGGAGCTGAAGCCCTGAGGCTTGTTCAGGATATGACTCAGAGGACTTTCCAGCATCCCAATCACTGGAGAACAACAAGGAACAATCGTTTGATTAAAGTCCCTAAACTAAAATCAGGGTGAAGGACAGTACCGCCAGAGACATTTTTTTTTTTTTTTAAATCTATGCTTCATGCATCTTCGTCACAGACAAATATAAGTCACATGTAAAGATGTGGATATCGTAAGCTTGTAAAATATCAAACAATAATAGCTTGTCATTTGCTACTTTACACTAATAGAAATAGGCAGGGCATGAGGCAGGCAGGGAATCTATGACAGCCTCTACAGTAAGCTCTGACTCACTATTCAGGCCTGTTTTGAAGCATTTCAATTCAGGCTTAGTTGCTACTGTGAAAAGCTCTCAGTATTAGTAAAAAGTTATATTTGACTCCCCACATAAGAAAAACCGCTGACAAGATAAAACCAAGATGGTTCCTCACTTTAATATATATTAAAGTAACAGGTCTCACTTACTGGCTGGATTTGGGGCCAACTGCTCAGTGTCCTGGCTGCTCCATGGTCTGTCCCAGGTAGACAAACTGAGGGACTGGAGGCCTAGCCCCAGATCACCGACATCAGACAGACCCCGCGATGAATCCTGGCCATTGCTGGGGAAAAGCATCCTGCTCCGGACCGCAGACAGGTCCGAGTCCGGACGGTCTGTTAACACAGTCCGGAAACAAAACACAAAGTATTCGCATGCGCCACATCAGCCACAGGGTGGTATTACAGAGGCATGCAGCTTAACACAGCCTCTAGACTCCACTGATAAACAGTGATTCCTCTCTAAGCTCCGTCAGAGAATGAATCTGCAAGCTGGCAAACAGCGTCAGGGTTGCTGCAGATGCCATGCACTTCCCTCTGCAGAGGAGACCCACCCTGCATACGACCCAGGCGACGATACCCTCACGCCACCCTGCTAATGATTTAGCCCAAGGGCCCCCCTGCTTCGTTGCCACTACCGCCAAACCCCTGTCAAATTCCCCAACAGGAAAATAAGCTTATCAGCCTCCCTCCAAGGCTGCTTGAGCACTCAGCGGCTGTCCTTGGCTGAGGGGAGGGAGCAAGGCAGGAGCTGCAGGCTGGACAGAAGAGGGGGGAAAAACGTGGCAAATCGTAGGAAGGTTGCAGGCAGAGGCTATCTGATCAAAAAAGCTGAAGGATGGACAATTCTGCAACACTCTCTGCAGGCTGGACGTTGTCCAGCTGGTCACTCCAGGCCTGAATCAGCAGCCTCAGACCTATGTGGCGTGGCATGACAAATGCTGCATTTGAGGCTGTTTGTAGTCATTCATAAACAATTCAGTATACAGCTAAAGAAATAAAGCACAGTACAGAGTATTGATATGCAGGTATATAGTAGGGCATAATTAATTTAAAAGCAAAGTTCTATTAATAAACATTACACAACTCCATCAGATAAATATTGCATTAATTACCTTTTTACTCAGTTCCCAGCATATTTAAACCATGTTCAAACACACCATCAATGCCAAAAAAAAAACTTAAACTGTATCTACAAATAAGCCCGAGAGAATGTCCATCACCTAGTTTCTAGAGGGAGGCCATGGCGGAGATTTATGAAATTTACTAAACGCCATAACTTAAGGAAAAAGTTGTTTGGTAAGAAATGTTTTTAGCTGTTTTTGTTTCTGTGTATATGCACTGCGCTATAAAGACTGACCACTGTTTCAACATCTCAAAAACAAACAAGTGAGCAATGAGGTTACTAGACTTTAAGTACATACCATGCATTCTGGAACGTTACACAAAACCTATATTCAGTTCCATTACCTCGTTAGCAGACACTCTTTTAAAGAGGCACACAAGCTAACTGGAGGAACAGCGCCCCCTAGAATCAGTTTGCCGCTAATAGATTAAGCAGCCAAAAAACGATGTTCTGGCAGTACGACAGTTAGATAAGACCCAACCTCAAGTATTACTTGAGGTTACTACTAATACTCTGCAAGATTTTTTACTCTACACAGGCGATAAAATATAGTCGTAGCAAGACGCAATTTGCGCGCAACAAGACAATGTTGACAAATTGAGCAGGCCTAATGGCTTCAATGCATTACCCAACAAGGAGTCCCGCTTGGTCTTGCCACTGGGAGTAGTGCAAACCCCAGTGAGGTCCAAAGAGTTGCCCAGCATGGTGTTCATTCTGCGGAAGATGTCTGCATTACTGCAAGTGGACAGGGCAGGAGTCTCTGAATCCCAGCGATTGACGGCTCTCGGGTTGTCTCTCTGCGAGAGAAACACATGTACGTACGGTAAAATGTGGGCACGTCTAGGCCTAGCTGCTCTCTGGTAAGAATGGCTGTGGCGGCCTAAACCGGGTTTGGTTGATACACCAAAAAATATGAGGCCTTAACCAAACTTTTCTCACAGGAAGAAACCTTGACACCAGTTGTAAGACACTGAGTCCACAAAGCTAATGAAGCTAATTAAAGCATGTGTTTAGTGCGTGGTACAGGAAGGCAAGTCGCTGTCGATATTTTACACAGGGGCCATACTAAACATTTCTTTTAAGGGGGAAGAATGCGAGGCCTTAACTCGAAGATACTTACCAGAGAAAACGCCATGGTCGAATTATGAGACAGAATTGTCTAAAACACCAACCAGTTTGAACCGGCCGCCTCGTTTTTATGCCCTCCGGAGGTAAATTAGCTCTCATTGAGAACATCTGCGCTCCATTGGCCACGTTGCCACTTCGTGATCACCCCCGCCCACAAGTCACTCAAGGGCGTCGGCCAATCAGAGCTCTCAATGAAACTTAGCCTTAAGATAACTATGGTGTAACATAACCTTGCGTCATCCTGCGGCAACGTTTTTCAAGAATAATAATGATAACAACAACAATAATAATAATAATAATAATAATAATAATAATAATAAGTTGACAAAGTCATTTGAAACTAAAGTACATAGCATAGGTGCAAAGTAATTGTAAGAACACTTCTATCTTCTTGTTCTTTCGGCTTCTCTCGTTAGGGGTTGCCATAGCAGTGTTCACTTACTGATTTGGCCCAGGTTATAAACCCAAATCTTTTGTGACGCAACCCTCCCAATTTATTCAGGTTTGGAACCCCGGACCCTCAAATATGACTTGCCCAGTGGCTGGATTCAAAAGTACTTAGTATGTTTTAACGCAAATTTGAGGTAAACGCATGTTTTGGTGCTTTTTTTTTTAATATAACCAAGTCATAGAGTTTGACTGGTTTCTATGGGTAGGTAGACACAAACCTTTGATGCATTAAAATTTTTGAATTTCACTATTAACAAGATAGCAATTGATTGTCTTAAGGATTCTTTAGCACCATCAACACTTGTATTATACTCTGTATCATGGTCCAAACTGACTATCAAGCAGTCTGACCGTCTTCCTCTCAGACAGCAACATGTTCGAGACGCTTCTTTTTTGAGATTCTGGTGATGTAACACTTCTTAAAGCCTATTAATAATTTCTCATTATGCGGGATATGAAGCAGAGCCTGTATTGTATGCAAGCTATTTACCCAAATCTTCCAAAATATTACCCACTAGATGGCACCATTTCTCCGAATGCTACTGTGGGAGGAATACATCGCCATGTTCGAGTCTTCTGGTCCAATTACTAAAATTCACATCTTTTATCTTAAGAAATACATAAGACAGAAATAATGCATTAACATGTTTTAATACTGTATCATACAACAAGTTCTTTTCTCTCTTTTTTTTTTTACACAAATTAATCTCCTCACATCCATATTAAACCATTCTTATTATCCATATTAAAACCCCTTCATGCATCACTGTTTTAGCCGTTATTCAGCTTTTTTAGTCAACACTCACATCTGCCACCCACAAAGCGTTAGTCCTGTGTCATTATGACACAAAACAAAGAAAAAAAACAGCTTGTTACATAGGACGTGGAATCAAGATCAGTAAATAAACAAAGAAAGTTAATAACTTACAGATTAATTAATTGCACAAATACTCTGCCCATATAATCTACACTACACTCAGATTGTCTTCTGGCAAAACCAAGCACTCAAATAGGGGTGTTTTCAAACTTAACCAAGAGATGGCACGTTAAAAAAAAAAAAAAAGAAAAGAAAAAGAAAAAAAAGTGATATCCACACCTCCGGGGATTGGTTCAAAGCCTTTCAAAAAATTTGAGCTGTGGTATAACCACCCAAAAATGAGATGGCCACTAATTAATAAAAAACAAGAGCTACCAAAGAAAAGAAAAATTACACCCAGTCAAGGAGAAATACATACTGCAATAAGGGTGCACAGAAACCTATAACTTTATCGAGTTCAGGCCAAAAATTACATGCTTGGTACAATGTGTTGTAAGACGACTGGCTCAGACCTTGTAAACTCAGAGCAAAGTTGAATGGAGAAAGCAGCCATACAATTTTAATCATTATAAATTCCATATTGTAACATTTCAGAATGGAACTAATAATTCAAGTGCTACTATGGCTGCACCACCTGAGTCGCTTGTTTAGCGTCAAGGTGCCCAGATGTTTTCAGCATCATCCTTGAATCGGTTTTAAAAACAGGAGACAGCTGCAACAAGTTTGTTCCAATTGAAGTAAGCACCATCCATCATGTCTGTAAGCAGAAAGCAGGTTAAGAAATGCATTTTTGCTTTACAAGTGACAATCTTTTAAAAATGTGCAATGAACCTACACAACAGATTTAGCAGAACTGCCTCGATTTCCATCCAGGCTGGGGTGACTCAGAAGTGGATGGATACCAACGCATCTATAAGGCATCAAAGACAATATTTTTAAGATAAGCATTATATGAAAATCTCCAGACAAATCCACAAGATTTCCTTTTCTATAACAATCTGATGTAATCCATACATTTTAATATACATTTTCTTCATTTAATGTTAAAAAGATACTCAAAACACTAGTTTGACCAATGAGTGAAATGTAATAAGAATATTTGGGGAAATTATTGCTTAGGTTTTTTACAAAATATTAAAGCATTTTTGGTGCATGTGTACAGATGTGCCTTATAGTCAACACTCTATAATCCCCATCAGTCTTGCATGAGAATAACAGGCCATTCACAGCATTTGGCAGATCCATCAGCAGTATGTAATCAAACAGCTCTAGTATTAAACTTCCTTTCGGGGAGAGGGCACTTCTGTCAGGGCCAAGGGCATGGGAATTCTTCTCAGTCTGTTGGAATGTCCAGTTGTGTTGCAAACATTTTTTCCAGTTGAATTACTTCAAGTCAGCCATCATTGCTCTCTATAAATAGTTAGACAAATTAAATCCAGTTTCTTGGGAATCTCATTTTTTGATCTTTCAGTGCGTCCATAGTTTCTTGGCTCAGGTGCACCAGGAACTGGGACAGAACTAAAATGTGGACCGTGTTGGTCCCAGAGGACAAGACCAAGTAAGCTATCATACCAAGGTCATTGTGAAACTGCTTTTGAAAGTCAATTACTCATCTAATTCAACAAAACAAATTAAATTCAGGACATCACAAAAAATAAACCAGTTTGTCTATGAATCAGAGGAAGTTTGAGGAAAAATAAAATACCTAAACGACCTTGTGTGCCTATGAGTGCTTACTGAGCAAGGGTTGCGTTAGACTTTGCGAGACAGTTTCTGTGAAAGCATTAGTGCACCCTTAAAGCTGGACCTTAACACCCAGTGGAGCAGCATGTCAGACGTTGGAGTAAGGTGAGAAAAATACACTGCAATGCTCTTAGAGTATTCAGGTTCAGTGCATGAGTAAAGCCACCAAACAGAAATAAGGAAAAACTGCAGATTTTATAGGAACACTTAAATATCTAATATCAGTGTATGTTAATTGCAAAGGTAGTTGACCTTTCTAGGCACCCGCATTCTTGGCCTGTGTACTGACTCCTAGTAGCACAGATGTAGACAGAGCTTTTCAGCGCTTCTTAAAGCTAGGATGTCTCAAAGGGTTACTCATTTAGAGCCCTACAATTATCTTCATACGGTGTTTATTTTATTTTTAAATACCATCACTTCAGACAGAACATTTAATTCAATAGAACAGGACAGCAACTTAAAGACTATAACTGAGTGACAAAATAAGCACACATCTACCGGTGGGGCACTGTACATATGTGCAACTGAATTTTTCATACTTTTCAAAGAAATGTTTATGTTCTGTTAATGATGACATAGCTAAGCAAACCTTCAGCAATATCTCAGGCACAAGTATATTATCCAACTTGGCCAACTAGAAACTCTGTTCATCACTGGTAGCTCAGTGCAAAAAACTCGTGCATGAGAAGTAACAAGTGTTTTAAGTCTGTTGTAGCAATAACAAACTGGAGTTTGAAATGTACTGTACAGATGATTTTTAATACTTGGTTACACACGCATGCAGTCTGGCCAGAATCCTTGGTTTATGCCATTTAATTTTGCTAGGTGTAGACAATTCAGGTTGGGTGATATACTTCACACATGACATGCACTAATCTGGAGCTTCAAGTGTTACCACTATCTACTGTATATTTGCAGGACCCTGTCCAACATCTTTCACCACAGCCCAAATGGGCAAATGCAGTTCCAGGGAGAATGTGGGCTAAAATATCTCTTAAAGGGACAGTGCCCACATTGACCATTACTGATTGAGTGTAGAAGGTTTATTTGATTTTACTGTGATTAAATTAAATTGCTAGCCTGATCCTTTTTTCAGATTGAAAAATGTGCTTATTTATCAAGCCTATTTCACAAATATTGTCTTTAATTAGCTGATATTTTATGTGTACATAGTATAACATTCAATTGTAGAATAAAAGAAACCTGATAGTCTGTTTTGCACAAACAGGCTAACTTTATTGCATGCATAAGACTGCTGTTCCACTGTTGTAGATTCTGTTCAGGCTTAAGTGAGTTTTAAGGACAAATTTCTTCTTAAGAAGAGTTGGTGAATGATGTCCATTGGTAATAACTCCAGGTGTTCGGTTAATTGATTGTAAGGTTTGAAATCAGTAAATTTCTCTTACAACTTCCAGAAGAAAATAAGTGGTTTGGGTTGTTTTTTTGGTGTTTACCTGGGCATGGAGGGCAGCGGCGGCAGCCGCAGCAGCAGGGTAGGTGAAAGCAGCGTGTGGAAGACCTGGGCTTAGCTCTGCTGTGTAGAGAGGGTATGGAGACCAAGGCTCTGGAGATGCAGGGATCAGTGCTGCTGCCGTCAGGTCATCTTTAAAAAAGTGCAGCAACATGTAGAACCCAAACAAACATGAACACACACACACACACACAACCCGCTATAAAGCTGGGCTCCAAACTTGGATTGAATTTAGTCCAACGTCACAGAACTGTCAATTATGCACACCAAAATGGCAAAATCCATAACTACTCATTAATAGGTATTGCTCCAGTGTTTGTTTCGGGAACAGCAGAAAAATTAAACATTGTGTGAAGTGGGAAATGTTGAGTATGAAGGTGTGCGAAACACTGAGCTAAAGAAGCTGTTATTCTAAATGATGCATGCATGTGGCAGTTGTGAATTAGTATGTTCCTCACCTACAGCTGACAGTTCTAGACATGCCTAAGAGTGTGTGTGGATCCAGTCTCTGCTTTGCGATAGCTAGCGCGTGGGCCGTACACTTACATGGGTCCCGTGCTATGAAGTGCGCTCCTAGAGCTGGGTGGATGTTTGTGGGGTTCGGAGTGCCCATCAGCTTACTCTTTGCCATCTTCGTGTTGGCTTTAGCAAACTCTAACCGGAGGGTCTGCGGATTTTCAGGGTCAAATCGAACCCCCTGGAGACACAAGGTGGGGGGGTAGAATAATAGGGGTGGACTGTGCCTTATAGAATCTAGCAGAAAATGTGCAAGAGTGTACACTAAAGCTGGTGCCCACATGCAGGTGAATGCTTGAAAGTGAATTTCATAGAGGAACTACCGATTAAAATGAACCAGTAGGCGTGAGAATGTGCTTAGCCACAAAAACAAGCACAATATAATGTACAATCTTATAATGTACAATTAAAACAAACTTTGATACCAAAAAATGCATAATGCAACTTTATTGTAATATCTAAACAGTTTGTGCCATGCCTACTATTTTGGGTTGGAATAATAGACTACTGTTAGACCATCAACAACTAGGGGGCTCAATTGGGCTGCTTCAGCTGGACCACAGCATCTCCCTGCCCTCTGCTAAAAACGTACAACCAACAAATCCCAGCCAGAACCAACTTATTAATGTAAAGCAAGATGGCATCATTACTAGTAAGATATAGAAATAAAATCCGAAACAATATTAATGAACAATATTACATTCGGTATAAAATGTTGAGTACTTACAACACTAACAGGACATTTTAACATCATAATTTGCCATAACTTGCTAATTCGACGTTAAAATTGTCCTTAATTATTTAACCTATACTGGGTTTAACACAACATACTGCAGAACTCCATGTGACCTCTGATGAGCATTTGACAGATCATCAATAATTCAAGTCACTGTTTACAGATGGCTGGGTGCTTACATTTAATGCGTTTTTCGCTGCTTCAGCTCCAGACCGACTGTCAAAGGTCACAAACCCAACCGGCTGGAAGAGAAGGAGAAGCAGGGAAAGGCAGAATAAGACACACAAAAACAGCTGCGTTTACCTTGGTAAAGTAGACAACCATCATTTTCCCAAACTGAAGTAGCTACCAAACTAACATTAATTTAAACGTGTAAACAAAGTCCAGTTTTTCCTTTTTCATCCCTAACTTCAATTTTTAAAAGTTAATATTAAACACAAATTAACCATTTGTAGTGCCACATCTTAAAAAAAGGTATTAGAAATACAGAGCCTCCAGCCAGTAATGACCAAACATTCTACTGTACACATGCACGTTTTAGCACCAGTCAGCTGTGATATCTACCACCATCTCACCTGCTTTGATGTTAACTTAATCAGTGAACCTTCATAACCCTGAAAAGGAAAAAGAAATCCAATTAGGAGGCATGAAGTCACATGCTTTCAGAGGGGGGAAAAATCCCCCAGCATTCCCCATAAGTAGCCAACCCAATCAGACAAAGCTACTCAAAAGCAGTCATCCTCTGGGAAGCTTGATTGTCAGAGGATCCAGATTTAAAATCTCAATTTTAATTTAAATAAAACAGCATATGAACATTTCCTTTTAATCAGGCTTCAAGCGCTACTATAAGTAATTTGAATGAGCACAAGTAGATATTCGACTAAATTCTACAGTGAATTCCCTTTATATCTCATCAGACATGCATGTGATGGTAGTGTTAAGCAACCGGCCGCCTATGACTCATGCATTCCAACACTCAAGAAATCACTGTTTTTATAACCTTAATTCAATAGGTCAAACAAAAAAAAAACAGCTGGGAAGAAGCCACATTGAATTACTACAAATTAATTTCATTATGGGATGAAAATATCTGGAAAACATAAGTGTGTTCTTACCTTAAAGGGTCTAAATAACAGATAGAGTTCCCGAGGTTTGATATCTGTTGGCAGGCCGCTGACAAACAGTGTTCGCACCTAACGTAACATGGAACAAAAAAGAATAAGTTATATAATAGCATATAAAGAAAATATAGCAACACTCCCATGAGTCAAACCTTTAAGCTTTCCTCTACAGATGATGCGTACCAAAATTGGACGTTGCATCTAATACCGGAGCAATTTTCAGAAAGTGTTATAAATTCACAGAGGTTCTGGACTAACAGCAGCCTGAAGCAGCATAGAACCTAAAGCATTATACCAGACTAAAATAATCATCCAAACAGCTATAAAACATGGCTCGATGACATTCACAAGAACAATTCACTTTGAATACAGCCGGACTTGTTCCTGCGGCTGTAGAAATAAACAGTGCAGACGCTGAGCCACTGGAGGCCGGAGGGAGGTTCAGGTCTACAATGGGCCGTCGGTGGAACAGCGCTGGGCAGCAGAACCCAGCGTGAGCCCGTTTCCTTCCTCTGTCCCACAGATACGAGGCGAACAGAACAAAACCTCTCTCCAATCCTGCAATGTCCCACCACTTATCACCTGCACCCACATCTCATTTGACCTTTTTCAGTGGGACAGGATGTTTCATGCTGAAATGTAGCACAGTTTCAGATAGTATGAAGTCATAAAATGTCTCTAATGGGGGTTTTTCACAAGTTCAAAATGGACTAGTTTCTAAAATGTAGAATTAAGAGCCTAGAGATAAGGAAAAATAGTGTTATTCACATTTGATGTGCTATACAAATACAACTACACTGCACAAGGGATCACAGCAAAGGAAAAATGAAAAACAGCATAGAGATAAAATAATAAAAAACTCAAGAACTAATATTGCTAGTTTAAAATTTTTTTTAGGCATATCTTGCCAGAAACGACACTGATAATAAGACCAATAAGTCATTTAACGGAAATCATTTTAATGGTAGCATTAAATCAATTGTATTTTCAGAGAGAGAAATAAGTTTTAAAATACATTTTAAATATACAGCAGTTATAGTTTCAAGAACACATCACTACAAGTGACTATTCAGTTAAATTCACTTTAGACAACACCCTTACATGAAGTTTTATATCAAATAAAAGGTTAGAAAGTAACGACGAGTAACCATAAAAATAAAATACTCAAACGCACAGAAGTTTGCTTATAGGTTTTATATTAACCTCTAATGGTCTAATTTCCGTGCGCATATTTCCATAGTCTAACCATGTGTGTTTTGTGTTAAAGACTATATTTAAACCAAATACGAACTACTTAAGGCAGTGAAAGTTTCCGCTTGAAAGTTTCGTCATCGCCAAAGCGCACGAAACGCGCCGTTTCCCTACACACAAAAATAATCTTAATTTCAATAAAAAAATAAAGCTCTTACCTCCTCTTCAGTGGAGACATTATTATTGGGCTCAGAGTCACTTTTAATGCTCATCTTGTGGGTAAAACCTTCAGAACAGCAGACAAACGTTCCCCTTTTCCGCGTTGAAGTGCGTCCAAACGTGCGGCAGGATCCTAACGGCGCTCCCGGGAAGCTTGCGCCAGCGTGAGTCGGTGCCAAAAACAAAGCAGCGCTGAGAGGCAGCAGGTGAAGCAGAAGAACCTGAGGTGAAGTTGGTGGAGTAAGTAGGTAGGTGGGTGGGTGAGTGCGTGCGTGCGTGGGTGGTGGTGGGGGGTAAAGTGAGAAGTGTGTGAGGTTGCGTTTCTAACTTCTGTTCACATCGACTTTGTTTTTCAGAAGTTCAGCTGAACAGAGAAAGGGGCCGCGGCGGGAACCTGTGCCATATTGTAGCTCTGGCCAATTAGGTCATCAAGGAAGATGTGACGGAGTTCTGGACCGTAATCACGCCGGAGAGAAGCGGCAGCTGCGTGGAAAGTTAAACCCCGCCCCCAATTAGCGCATTGCCGTGGAAACCCGGCGTGGGCCAATAGCAAACGTGTTTGTATATTACTAGCTCATTGTGATTGGATGCGTGGCCACTAAGACTGTATCCTGCAATACGTTTATGGAATTTGATTAGGGAACTTTATTAGCGAAACTTAAATACAATGATCAAAAATGAAATTTCAATGAGGTAATGAAGTTCCACTAGAGCTAACAATAATTGATAAGGATTTAGTCATTTGAATATGATATAAAGTTAATAAGGAATATAATTTTTTAGATTAATTGTGTAGAATAGAAGGTTTTTTCTTAAGTTAATAAGGGAATAATAATAATAATAATAATAAAGTTCATTTAATTAAGTCCATTTAATTGTAGAATTTTAATTTAGTACCTAATAGTAACACCCTATTAGAATTCTTGACACTCAATGTAGGTGAGTATTAACAGCACACGGATTTACAGCAGTAACTCCACTTCCTACGCAACTAGAATGGGCAAAAGAGCATGTTAAAAATAGGGTGATGGAGATTACTTTGTCTGGGTCATAAATTGTGAATTAAAGGGCATGCAGCTTCCTGACATTGTTTAGAAATACAATCATTGTGAAGGGCTGGCAGTTCTCTGTATTTGGCTTTCTATAGTGACTTATGTATTGCTGTTTTATCCAGCAGAAGGCAGGTCAAATCACTTTAAATCATTTTAAAGTAAAATAGTTACTGACAAGAGTAATATTCATGTGCGTTATTTAAAGAATTTAGGGTAAATTAATTGGACGGGTTATGCATAATTCACTTTTGTCACTAACAATGAAATTTTCATCAACATTGCAAACTGTTTTACCAGCTTAGGATGATAAGGTTCTGGTTAGTGCTTGTTTCATTTGCTATGGGTTTGAAAATAATGTTTAGAGATTGACTGAGTGCTGACTTGCCAGATAAATGTCGCCTAGCATTTTATGGTAACAGTAGCAGAGTGACCATACAGAATGGAATAATGTGACATTAATTAGAATCTATGCAATCAAATTGACAAATTATTTGTTTTTGCCCATTTTTTTGCTTTTGTTTCGCTCTTTTCATAATGTTTTGGGGTTGTTGTTTTTTTGCATTTCCGATTACAACAGTCAAATAACTGAGCTATTTGAGGTTTTTTTGGAAGTACACCAAAACCACACCATTCTAACCACGACAACCATCATGGGGTCCAACAGCGAGAGCGTTCATCACGTTCCTGGGGTGTTGTTGGTCCAATTTTCACTTCCTGTTGTATCCTTGTTTGTGGTGCTGAATTCGTGTCACACAAAGACCATGCAGCGAGGCCAGAACCCTGTGATGAGGCCTTCATGTTTTACTGGAGAAGAGCAGGCCCATTGTCCCAAAAGCCTCCTCACTCCGCACTCCTGCAGCACACGCCTCACTGAACACGTCCCATCACATCACCATCACGGGGCTCCACAGCACTTAGCCTGTGTTCCTGGTGTCCTCTGTGCCCCAGCGCATATCCACCATCCACAGCAACTTTACCATCTTCAGTCATCTGCGTAAAGAAGTGGATCTACGTGCTCTCCATATTGTCTTTGTGTATTACCACTCTTTAAGTTGTATTTTTATACTTAATTTTGTCTGTATTATTTTGTCATAGGTCACAACAAGCTTTACAATTTCCTCACACTTAACTCACATGTGTGTCTTATTTCAGGATGCCAACAAAGCAGATCAACCTTTCTTATGGCCAAGTATGTTTTCATTTACATTAGATCACGGCAGTGGCGAGGACACAACTGAAATAGGGAGAACAAATATTTTCTAAGTAAAATTTCACAATGTTATGACATTTCTAAATTTCACAGCCTCTATAAAAGTAGTGCATGATTGCAGTGTTTCCACTGCTTTCTCCCCGGTTTACTCTGGTCATTTTTTGTATAGGGGCACATCATCCATGATTTTTTCACAGATTTTTGGTTACATTATCTAACTAGCTTATCAGCTGAATATTGGTAACTAGCTACTCAACATTTAAAACAATTTTGCTTGTCGGAATTTTCTCTCTCTTTTAATTCCAAACCACACGTACCAGTGCCAGTCTGGGAAATATATGGCCTTGCACCTCAGTTATTGAGTTGCAGTTTTAAACTTAAAAAGATATGATAGCCTTAAAAGTGTGTTGATCTTCAGCATGCTATTGTTTGGTCTGTATGGGATAAATTTCATAAATAAACTTAAGCATCCAGTCCACATACACTGTAATATCTGTAGGACAAAAAGTTGAAATTTATGCTTCTATTGTTCTGCCTATAGTCAGTCTGCCTCTCATGGCTAAGGAAACACAACCTTTAAAAAGTTACTGGAGTTCATCGCTTCACTCTCAGGGACACTTCTCCCCCCTCTTCACCAATAAAAACAAATCCATTGCCAGAATTAAACTGTGCTTATTGTCGATAGGGGATCTGATAAAACAAACACAATCTGAAACATGATAAGAAGAACTTGGAACAATACCTACTTTTTTTTTCTCAAAAGCTGGGATATGCCCAGAGCCAGAGAACAACTTTTCTTTATTTTAGACATAAACCACAATGCAGCAGTTCTATTTTAAAAGAAAGCATGTTGTGCTCACACAGAACATCTTCCATAAAACATCACTGCATCCTGGTTTAAAGTCACTGAAACTAAACTAACTTGTTTTCACATCCTTATATTTTCTCAACTGAGCCCCCATTTCCTGTTTAGATGTGAAGAATTCAAATGGAAGGTTATGTTATTAAAGCAAAGGCCAACACATTCCCAGAGCAGCGGTCTCCAACATGATAAACGGAGCTACCGAGGAGAAGTAGAAATGACTGCTAAAGGAAGTTCATTACATCATCCATGTACTTTAGGACACTTACACCATACAGTGCTTATTTCACACTAACATTTGAGTAATTGTGAACAAGCCGTGTTTCTTTGGAACATACAGTTTTGAAAAGGCCTTCTGTGTGCAGGCACGTCTGCCAAAGACACAAGCTCATTTTCCATCCCTGAAACAAACAACAAGACTTGTCCAGGCCCGGACTGCCTTGATGTTTTACTATTTATTGCAAGTTTGATGATGACCAGAGGTTTAAAAACACAATTTAAAAAGCAAACCAGTTTGAAGTGTTCCAAAACGTGTGACTCGGTCACAAATTAAATGGATAAGCACAAGCTGGTCACGAGTTAAAACCAAATCACTGTTTTTTTTTAGGTGAGTGTTTATGTCACTAATTGTCTGTATGTAACACTTGGATTCCTAACCATGTCAATGTAAAACTGTGGAACTACACTCATGGAGCTTCTTAAGCCAACTTAGTGCCTTCTCCAGACTTGCAATGCGACAAGACAGAACCAGAGTGAATGCAGTCATGGAGAACTAATCTCATCAAATATTGAACAGGTGTTTGGAGGTTTATTCAGTGATGCATGGAGCTGATAAAGTCTGAATGAGGGTTATGCATTACTGATATATACTGACCTGCTGAAAAGACAATCACAGAGGAGAACAGATTTTAAGATAGTTCATGATGGTATTTGATGCTTTTCTGGACCAGACTGATGTTTGTTGTCCGAGTGTAGGACAGGAACTAATAATTAATGAAATACATGTACATTTATGTGCATGAAATTGGGTATGATGAATGTGTGATCTTAAAATCATTTAGCTGTTGTTTGATGAACAACAGAAGTCCCATATATTCCCATAACTTTCAGATTTAAGATAAGATTTAAGTTGTATGCTGGTTGATATTACCTTTGTTCTCTTGTGCTTTCTCAGGACAGTTTGTGTTTTCTTCATTGGAAGGTTTTTCATTGGTGTATTTGTTGTTTCAATCCCCTTTTACCCTCTTTAACTAGTTCAAATATTATTGAGAACTTTTTTAACGATTTAACTTGGCAAAGTAAGTGTTTATAAGAAGAGCTAATGTTCAAGGGTGCCATTTCGGGTGATGACATCGCCGGAATCTTCTGTTTATGCTTTAGCATGAGTGTCAAATTAGAAGTGTGACATCAACTCTGAGACTCATAACATTCCATTTAGCATTTGCATAATTGCTCTACATACTGACAACCAGTTTCTTAAACTGACAAAGTGACTAACAACAGGCTGAAAACCAAGCTGTTATTGCATTCAATCAGTTCAGCCAATGTTTTCTTCTTGTGGTGCTGGTCAAGCAGGAGGATGATAAAGAGAGCTGAAACATTCCGGACTGTGGAGGGCCTAGAAGGGCAGGGCACTGACCTGTTGTCCATCACCTCCACCCAGGCCCTGCCTTATCCACCACGAAAGATGAATATTTCATACAGACCCTCCTCCCCCTTGAGTGGGGCTGTCGCACCCTGTTTCTATCCACAACTGCACACCATGCTCTCAAGGCTCTTAAGGGGATGTTGCAGTTTGCATAATTCAGATACCACATGCTGCGTCTCCCTCTCTTAGCTTTTATTAAAGGGGGGAGGTCAGACGGGATGGTAGAATTTGCTCCAAATTCCGTTTCTGATAAATGTAATGGCATGGCGGTAAACACAATCCTAGGCCTGGCTACAGATGGACATGCACCTCCATAGAAAATTTGTAACATCTGTTAGAGGGGGAGGTCCAAGAACATTTTACTCATCATTAAGCTGGATCTAATTAGTAAATGACAGGTACAAATGTAAATATGCAAAGTCTCTATCAAACTGTCTTGAATTTGAAAGTGAAAGTGAGTAATTATTTGTTATTTTGAACACACCACAACACAGCATTGTGCATTTGACCCATCCGTGAGGAAGCAGTGGGCAGCCAACATGGACAGCACCGTGGGGAAGGTACCTTGCTCATGAGTACTTCAGTGGTAACTTTACCGCAACCTTCTGATCACGAGGCAAACACCCTAACTATTACGCCACCAACCGCCCCAACTTATAGTAGTAATTTATAACAGTGGATATGGCTTCTAGGAAAGAGAAATGCTGTAATAGCTGTTACCCCACTAAAAGGACTAGGATTAAACAGTTTCATCTGGTCACCAGTATAAGATGGTCCCTATGCATTTGTGACCAATCTAGAGCCTACTTTTACTTTTAGTCCTATGAGCTTCAGCGTTCAGAGTGCTAAGCGCTTTCAGCGGATCTGGAGCAGCTGGAGAAGATTTCATTCCCCCTAATCTTGTCTTAAAAACATTTGTGAATCTATTTCAAACGCTGCCACTAATGCCAAGATGCAATTTCTCTCCATCTTGTCGACTAAACTAAACCACGTTGAAATAGGAACGAACACGGAAGTGCCAAATGGTGCTTTTCGTAACTTAGCAATAACCAGCGCTGAGAGAAAGTGCTGAGAAAGCGCTGTAGAAGTGAGGTTATGAGCGCTCTCAGCGGAAAAAACGTATGGACACAGACTCTTAGTACTGGGGTCAAACCAACTTTTTAAACTTGTTTAAGCCAAGAAACCATTTAAAAATAGATAAGTCAAGGAAACTAGAAAGTATGATATTTAGCGTGGAGTTAAAAACTATACTGCGATGTGTTGGTGCCTGCCCAGGGTTGGTCCCCTGTAGTTCCCGGGATAGGCTCCGGTCCCCCACCGATACGGATTAAGTGGTTCGGATAATGAATGAATGAACTACAAACTATAAAACTGAACTTAAGATGGGTTTTTATGACTAGCTTGTTGAAAAAAAAAGTTTTCCCCATATAAGACAAGGACAGACAATTAATGGACAAATTGCATTATCAGAGTATCATGAGCATTAGATTTGTTCTCTTGTCTTAGGAGAGCTGCTTCATGTGTTTTCCTCATTTAAAGACTCTTCATTGCTGCTTTTTTTGTTTCTATCCCTTTTAACCCCATTTCTATCCTTTTTCAGAATATCTCTTGTCTTGTTTTATCCTTGTCTTCGAATGTTTATGACACTTTTATACCCTGACTGGTGACTGCACTATATGTGGGCTAGTGAGATTAACCCGGAGAAACAAAAGCCTCATTGACTTTGAATGGCTAAGAGCCAATGTAGACAGCAGCTCACGTAGTTTCAGCGGACAGGGCAAGAGATATGTCCAATGAGGTCTGTAGACTCACAGGTGCTGTGATGTCCATTAATGAAAAACATCACTGTCTTTATGTTCAAATGTTATCACTGATACTTCTGATGACATACACTCTCTGACAACTTTATTAGGAACATGCTTCTTATAGGATGACCTTTTTGGTGCTCAGTTAGAAACTAACACCCTTGTGGTACAGTGTAAAGTTTGGGTTAGACCTCAGTAAGGGTCATCAAAAGAGGTTTTACCCAAATAACATGGCTTTCATGAGCATTTAGGGGCTTGTTGGTACTGTGAACCTTGCAGTGATAGTGAAGTACACAATATCAGCAAAGTTGCTCTGTCCTATACACTTGGGTAGTCACCCCCGTGATCTGAAGATCGCCGGTTTGAATCCTAGGACCGGTAAAGGTACCACTGATTTACTCATGAGCAAGGTGCCGTCCTCAAGCACTGCTCCCTGGGCACTGTTAGCTGCCCACGGCTCCTTCATGGATGGGTCAAATGCAGAGGTCATATTTCATTGTGGTGCACTGTGTGCTGTGGTGTGTTTACAATGACAAATAATCCTTCTCTTACACTTGAGAATGACTAGCATCCTAAATTATATCACCTCAGCTGGGCTCCCACAACTGACCGCTTATAAGATAGATTGTAAAATATGGGATATATCTGCGAATGTTAACCAAAAAGTGCCTTTAGAAGGACACTCTTGCAATAAGTTGGCAGTACAGGTACAGTCTAATATTGTGGGCAGTGCTAGCATAAAACGTAGACTGTTCGCCCTGTGATTGAAAGGTCACCGGTTCGAATCCTGGACCAACAAAGGCACCACTGAGGTACTCATGAGTAAGGTACTGTCCTTAAGCACTTCTCCCTGGCTGCTGTTAGCTGCTTTCTGCTCCATCACGGATGAGTCAAATAGAGAGGTTGTGTGCTGTACTGTGTTCATAATCTCACTTAAATATTACTGTTATTAAATATTTGTTGATATCTTCAAACAAATGCAAATACCATGAGCTGGCGGAAATCAGTGTTAGTTAGAGAAGAAGATTAGTTCGAGGCCTTGGATATGATTAAGAAAAAAAGTTACATTTTTACTACCGAGGGTAGGTTTAGGAGCAGGCAGAGGGTTATAAACTATAGTAATTATTGTGTCTATGGAATGTGTGGGTGTGTGTGTGAGGGCTTGTGTGTGCTCGGCTACACATTTCACATGTTATACTGGCAGTTTAAACATCAACAAAATATTGATATTCAAAATGGTCAACCTTTGACTCTCTTGCACAAAAATGCAAAGTTCTGTGTATGCATGACCCAGTGTAAGGCTTTTTCTGGGAGTCACCGTCCCACTGGGAGGACACGAAAACAAAACAGACCTTCTGCTGAGAATGCAAAGTGAACTAATAACCCAGCGCTATCCCACTCCCCCACTTTGTGTAAGTCAACGTGGATGTGTCTCGGACAAGATGCACGTTACAATCCTTCCTCGGAATGTTCCTTAGTGTTACGTTACGCACCCTCCCCATCTCACATTCTGTGGTACTCGCCCTCTTCCAGACAAACTTAACGCGGTAAAATATTAGAATGTCGTCCGGTTGCGTCAAGGATTTTTCATCAGTAAGACTCGATATGTTAGTAGCAGACGAGGAGAAATTTATTGTAGGATGTAAATCACTCCACAGCTCTGTTTATACTGTGCATAGACAAGGACAGTCATTATCAGCCTGACAGCTGTATGAAAAACACAAATGCTCAGGTAATGTTTGCTTGGTGTAAAAAATGGGTATTTGAGGGATCACTGTGTGGAATTCAGAGGTTTCGTACAACATGAGGTTTAAAGAGACCCAACTCTCCTTCGTTTGGTAATCCAGCCCACAGCATCTGCCTGTGTTTGGAGTGTGCAGGGGGGCTGTCATCCAAGGGCTGATGCAGACCACCTGCCTTGGCCTCTCTCTGACCCCCTGCCGCCCCCACAGCCGAGGCATTCCACTACCTTCCACTGCCATGTTTATCTTGAGGACGATTAGACAGCACGGCCTGCGTACGACTGTTCATTCCCCCTGTGGTGAGTTGGAGAGAAGGGTACTAAACTGTTTGACTTTAAAAATATCAAAAGTTAGTCTAGGGGTGTAACGATACACCAGTCCAGATGGATACATGGATGAGCCTATAGAATCGATCCAAAATGAAAACCTTGATCTGACATCATACATATTTTAACATCATTTAATGAAATTGATATTTTCATTAAAATATCCTGCATGGTCTCAGGAATTGTAAAAAGGTAAATGATGTTTTAGCTGATTTTCTTATTTAATATGGGGGCTTGGGGTAAGAAATTGGGGAAAATCAGTATGATATTGTCTCATGTCAATCGCTGGCTATCGTGTCAAAACGTGACATTTACATCACTAGTACATACCACTGCACTACATCACATTTTAAAGTGTTTCTTGTTTTCAGTAACAACAAAAGATTCTTTTTATTTTAGAAAATAAGTCTAAAGTGACAAGGAGCTTTAAGCCGAAGCTCGAGCCCTCCAAAAGTCATCTTGGTTTATTATAAGTGGAAATAAGAAGAGAGCTGGAGGCCTAGTCTTTGCTCCAAACACGACCTGGTCCAGCTGCCAAAAGTCCGTCCCCCCTTTCTTCCTCCTCCTCCCTATCATCCACCTCCTCATACAACTTCAAACAATGTGGAACAGCAGCGTAATAGCATAATTCACTATCTGCTTGCTGAAGAATTTCTCTTGGAGAACGTATGCCGTTTTGGCGATTTGATTTAAAGCGAGTTGCACTGTAGTGACGGCAGACGTCTAAACTGAACATAACGCTGACCTGGATATGATGAAGACGATACCCAGTTAGAAACACAAAAACATTTACTTTGTTGATATGTCTCTGATGATCTTTCTCCAGTTATGGTATGATGAAGCTAACTGCAGTTAAAATTGAGAAATTACTAAGGGTCATGATGACACTAAAGATATCTAAATTATTCAGAGACAATGTGTCAGGATGCATGCAGGTCAAGATCCAGGAAAGAAAGTTTTCTTGCCATATTTAGAAAATCCAGTGTACAAAGTAAAATAATATTCTTACTTTTTATTACTGACTTTAGACAATTTACACTACAGCATTGCAACATGACAATACAATATATATACAAAAAACAAAAAACACAATTTATAGCAACATTAAAGTGACCCAGTGGGGTAAATAAGAATCTCAGGAATATTAAACACTGGGCATCATTCATCAATATTCTGTTAAATTCTTTTTAGAAGTCTGTTATTAAACAAGTTAAGAGAAAATACTATACAACTGTAGATTTGAAGAAGCCCAACAGGTATGCAATAAAATATGCCTGAAAGTGATGTAGATTCTGTTCTTACCTAAGAACAAATCTCAAAAAAAGAAAACATTGATGAATATCAGAATCTTTGAGAAAGCTGTGTAAGTGTGTTTTAAGTACATATTTCTGCTTAAGAACGGTTAGTGAACATGGGCCATCATTTCTAAAACATATTATGAAATATTATGCATATTTAAATTTTCTGACCACTTTTCATCATGGCAGAGAAAAAACTCTGAATATCAGTGTGGTGGTGTTGTTTGATAAGAAATATTTATGTTTGATTTAAACTAAATAGAGATCAAAAGAGTTTGACCCTCATACTCTGTTAGGTTTTATCATTCTTGGCTTATTTAAGTGAATCCGGGTGGGTGGTCTTTCCAGCTTCCCGAGTGGTGGTGCAGTTAGTGGCAGCTGACTTTAATCTGAGTATCTGCTAGAACCCCACATCAAATTTAGACAGGGCACAGGGAAAAATTAATATGGCAAATATTGAGCTTGTGTGTGAACATGTATTTTATAAGACCTGGATTAGAAAAGACAGTAAATTGACAGTAAAGTGTAGAATTTTGGAAGCCAGGATAGTTGATAGTTAGATAGTTTAGGGCTGTCAAAAAATTCTGTTCGGGTCTGGTGCTGCCAGATTGGATTTCAGCCGATTTGTACTGCTGCTTAATTAATACTGGCGTTATGTTTGATGCATACGGTTCCATTTCACATAGTTCCATTGGTCCATACAATTCAACAAAATGCAAACTTTACAACACGAATTCATGGACAGTTTTCATGGGTTTTAGGCAAATTTATGTAAATTACGTGAAGATCGTGTGCTGTTCTTTTTGTGAGGAACTTTTTCATCGAGCACAATACGTAGAAAATAACGATACAGCTAAAAAAATAAAACCTGTAGTTTTTCTATAAAAGCATTTTCCTTACGAGATCCGTCCTCACATACAAAAATGTCCGTACAAAACTACAAAAATTTGACGGTGGCTTAACAGACAACACGACAGGCAGCGACTGCTACTGTTTCAATTGCAGAGTTCTAGCGCCATCTGCTGGTGGTAAAATGGCATTGCACCCGATGATGACTACTTTAAATATAGTATGAATCTATGACCGGAGTGTTTTGCATGTTTTTATATTTTTCATAACTGAAATACTGAGTTAGATCCAGCTGTAGTGTAAATTTACTTATAATGATTATGAAAAGTACCTTACGAAGATATCAGGACACTGCTTTTACGTAATGTTCGTTAATTTACATAAAACCGGCGCACACTGCAAGAATCAAGAACAGTATTGAATAACTCATGCTGTTTCCATGCTTGTGCACTATCTAGTAAGCTAGTTCGTGTTAAATGGGACGTGACCGGTTGACTTGCCCGTTTGGGTATGAAGAACATCAGCAGACTGTGGTGCGGGGACAAAGATCATACAAACGGAGATGCGCCACTCTAGACACTAACTCATAATTACCACTAGAAGAGCTAGTGAACAAGTCCAAAACAAATGAGTTTATGTAAGTTTCTCATAACTATTGTTAATCGTTAACTGACTAAATTTCAAGACACTTTAAGGCCATTAAAAAACGTGCGGATGAGGGACTAAATTCAAGCAAGAATAATTAATATAAAAAATATTATATAACGTGCTTTCTTAATATTGAGGGAGGAAATGATATTCTATATAATGAGTATTCTCATAATGAGTTTTAACAGAAAGTCCATTAGAACGTTATAAAAGACGATTAATGACATTCATTTTGATAATTTAACTGCAGGGAACTAGAAACTGTTTAGTTATATCAAATTATGAGATTTTATTTATGGCAGTTCAACTGGCAATTCATTTTTAATAGGACGTTATTAACATAGGGTGAAATTAGAAACTGGGTAAAGGTAAATAATGTAAATCTGTATAGATTAGACGTCACGTTGTTTAGCCAGATTACTTTATAATGATGATGATTATCTGTAACAAAAGAAAAGCGAAAACAAGAGGAAATACCAAAAATTAAAGTATCATCAAAAGCTGTTTTGTTTTATATTTTATTTTGAAGTTTATAAATAATACTCGATTCCATGGTTGTATAAAATGACTGAATAAAACAAAAGTATATAAAAAGGCATTGCATTTTTAATTGTATAAATGGTTTACAATTTAAATATTTGCATTTGGTGGCATTTGCATTTATAATACATTTACGGAAGGATTTTCTGCGAAATGTTCTGAACTGTTTAGACTTGAATTTCATAGACTAGATTAGTTTAAATTTAATATTACTTGCACATCCTTAAATCGGGTTTACATTTTCCTGCGCGTTTCATTTTTAATTAGGTGTGTGCAGTGTTGGGAGTAACGCATTACAAAAGTAACGAGTTACAGTAACGGATTACTTTTTGCTGTAACGTAGTAATGTAAGGCACCACTTATCAATTTTCAGTAATATTTTACTCGGTACATGTTCAGTAACGCGTGGTTACAAAGCACTTTTAACCAAAAATTTTAACCAAAAGTTAGTTGAGCCTCTCGCACAGTGCATCACGTAAGGCTTCTCCGGTGAGATGACTCCAGAAGACAGTGCTTTTGCGAAGTGGAAAGTTTGCGCATTACTTTGAGTTCGTCAGGGATAAAGACAAAAAAGAATGTTCTCCTCAAGAGCAATCTTTGCCCAAACCCTGAAGAACTATCGAGGTCGAGAAATAGCACCAACAATTTGAAAAAACAGCTCGAGCATTATTCATGACTTATGTTGAGAATCTCTTGAATTCAAAGAGAATAAATGAATGACAATCATAAGAAAAATGCATCTTTTCTTGTCATATAGTAAGCATTAATGTGGGATATAGTTTTGTTTTGTTTAATGATGAACAAGCCTAGACTTCATATTCATTCCACCTCTATTATGATGTTATTCAAATTCTAGTCATTTTTTCATTTTGGCTGTTAATGTTTCTTGAATTGTCTCTTAAGCCCTTACTTTGCCAGTTATATTAATCATATTGCTTGTAGCCTGGTTAGCACATAATCATTATGCTACAAAACATCATCTTTTACCGGGCATGTAATGATCTGCAATATTTTTTCTCATATTAGAATGTCAAGTTATATTTTCACCGTTATTTTGGTGAAAGTAACTGAAAAGTTACAGAAGTCATGTAACGACTACAATTCTGAGACAGTGATGTTGTAAGGTAGCGGATTACATTTGAATAGCAGTAACAAGTAATGTATAGTGTATTACACTTCGCAAGTAACTTGCACATCACTGGGTGTGTGGCGTTGTGTGTTGTGTTTACCAAAGGCAGTCAGTAGTGTAATGGTTTGTGAACTGGCTCCGTGATCGGAGAGTGGCCGGTTCAAGTACCGGACCGGTAAAGGTACCGGCCCCAAGCACTGCTTTCCGGGCGGTCACATTTGGTTGTGGTGCACTGTGCTGTGCATTTTGACGATGACAAATAACCACTCGCTTAATATCCATCGTGTCTCCCTGTAAAGTCACTCACTCGCGTCGGGTTTGGGTCTTGCTCGGCGGCGCCCGCTAGCGGTGAAGACGGAATGCAGCGAGTTGATGTAATGGCCGAAACCGGAAGTGCGAGAGTCCGAGCAGGAGCCGTGCGCCGTGACACGCGAGCTGTAGCTGGAAGAGACGGAGTTCAGCCTTCATCATGACGGTTTATTAACATTTCCCTTTAGCTGCACGGTAAGATCTCCATCGACATCTGTTGAAACAGACGCATCCGTGTGATCTTCGAGCTGATAGGGCAGAGGAGCTTGAGCTTGCATGCTAAATGTTAGCCTCCGGATGCCCTCTGAGCACTGTTACAGTTTGGAGCAGGATCTGTAATTCTTTATTTGACAAGTTCGTAGTTATTCATTTACAGCATGTGGTGAGATGAGTGTCCTGAGTGTCAATCAGTATTAAATATGTAAAAGCATGCTATTAGACTTTATTTCGTTAAAATAAAGTTAGAAAAATTCAATCTTAGATACGAATATATATTACAAACGATATAATGCATGTTGTACATTGTATATAGTGTATAACGCATTAGTGCGTGTTTTAAATTTGTCTACTAATTAAATATTGTCCTCCAAATGTGTTAATTACATGCGGATCAATGACCTGCTGTTGCTTCCCATTTTGCATTGATTAACTCACTAGCCGGATTGCTAAGGCTAATAAAGCGCTGCCACTAACGATTATCGATTGGTCTATTGATTGTTTTAACGATTAGTTCATTAAGTTTGGTTTTATTGCAGCGACATTAATACGCAGTTTCTTAAACGTACACGTCATTATGCTGATCACAACTTTTCTTGCAAATGTTATCTATGAATATACTGAACTAATACATAAACACTATTTTTTTGCACTATAAATGTTTTCAGTACATGTTATTGTTATTACATCTATATTATTATACTCATTCATTTTGACATAATATTCTACTTTATTCTCAAGGCACCTTATGTTCCCATTTCTTTAATTATACAGAGTCTATTCTTTATTCATTGTAATTATTGTTACTGTGTAACCAGTGATATTTCTTCTAAAACAATGTAAAGGCTTTTCTTAAAGTCTGTTCACTTTCTCACATCGACAAACGGAGATATTCTGGGTTTACACAACATTAAAAACAAGATCATACAAAAACTTTACGTTAAGTGCATACATGCAAAAATGTGTGCAAAGGAGAGGATAAAATCAGTGCAGTAAATGTGTCTTTTGTTTAGTGTAACCCCTGAATGCCTCTGTGAGGCTTGTGAGAGAGAGAGAGAGAGAGATATTACTTGGCATTGTGAACACAGCACAGTACACAGTGAACCACAGTGAAATGTGACTTACGTACATCTGTGATCCTGGAGGAAGTTTACTTCATTTCACTGTGTACTACTGTAGCAGTACAGTACACTATTTTTGTCCTCTACAATCATAGGGATAATGATTCCTGTTCATGTTGTAGGGTCTTATGCTGGTTTGTTTTGGGAAAGAATGTAGAGCCCAACAGTTTTAATATATTTATGATTGATACAGATTTCAAAATTTGACAAATTTTATTGAATAAAAACTTTTGAAATAGCATAAGCAAATATTTTCCCTTACCTTTGTGTAGTAATTTAATGGTCATATAGTGTTTTAGAACTATAGTGGTACTAAACAATGATCCGTCGTGTTGCTTGCACACGAATGATTATTAACATTAAAATATGTTTTCAAGGTGACAAGGCCTGAGGCTGACGCTGGGTGCTTCAGGCAGGAGCCATGCAGCAGAAACGCAACATCCAAATCATAGAATGGGAGGACCTGGACAAGCGCAAGTTCTACTCCTTCGGTGTGTTCATGACCATGTCCATCCGGGCCACCGTCTACCCAGCCATGCTGATCCGCACGCGACTTCAGGTGCAGAAGGGCAAGTCACTCTACACCGGCACCTACGACGCCTTCCGCAAGATCCTGCGAGCCGAGGGGGTTCGTGGACTTTACCGGGGATTCATGGTCAACACCTTTACCCTGATATCCGGCCAGGCGTACATCACAACGTACGAGCTGGTGAGAAAGTACGTCTCCAACTTTTCCAAGGACAATACCCTTAAGTCGTTGGTGGCAGGTGGGTCGGCGTCGCTGGTTGCCCAGAGCATCACTGTCCCCATAGATGTCATCTCCCAGCAGCTAATGATGCAGGGGCAAGGGGAACATCTGACACGCTTTAAAGTCAAAGCCGGACCGGCGTCGGCGGCCGGAGCAAAGCACAAAGTCACTTTCGGACAGACCAGGGACATTATAGGCCAGATATTTGCAGCAGACGGCTTCCGCGGCTTCTACAGAGGCTACGTGGCATCTCTTCTCACCTACATCCCCAACAGTGCTGTCTGGTGGCCTTTTTACCATTTTTATGCAGGTAAGATACTCAGCTGCTTTCAGCAGTCTCAAAAAATAAAGGGCCTCATTCAACTCTTAAGAAGGTTCAAGTAAAACAAGTTGACATGGGAGGCACGACATTCAGCCTTAAACTGCCAGATTATGTTTACAAGAAGCTGACATTGTTCCTTGTTGGTATTGAGCAGTTTAATGCCTGAATGATCTTTCAGAGCGGACAGCAACATGTCTGTGCTGGTGGGAATCTGAAAGGGTAACTTAAGGTTGCCGTCATAATAAAGCAACATTCTTTACAAGACGTTATTTAAGAGATCTCTATAAAGACAGATTGTTGAAAACTCAACCACTTTTCCTTATGCACTGTTTGAGCTACTCAAAGGCTTGAACTGGGTCGATCTAGACCGACTCTTCATCTCTTTGATTGTCTGTTTATCCATCTTCTTGTCTGACATTACTAAGCATTTAACAAGTGATTATGGGAGTTAACTGTCTCCAGCCTTAGGCAGAAACTGCTATCGGATCTCTCTAATCCTGTAAGTTGCAGTGTTTGTGTATGTGAAAACAAAGAGGACATTTGTTCTTAAGGACATTTCAGTTTGTCCTCAAACAACCTTAAAAGGTGCTAACAGTGCTGATCTGCTTCTCCATAGAACAGCTATCCAAAATGGCGCCGAGTGACTGCCCACATTTAGTTCTCCAGGCCATGGCTGGACCACTAGCAGCTGCCACTGCCTCCACCGTCACCAACCCCATGGATGTAGTCCGAGCCAGGGTTCAGGTAAGGAACTGTACCTAGAACTGGACGATATGTTGCCTGTGACAACTAATCAGTTGGCACACATTACAGTAATAATTGTTATAGCCCATTATAATGGTTATCGACCTATTTGGTTAGTAACCATCAGAAAAACATCAAATTGGTCAACCCCGGGTGTGTAGTAAAGGTAAAAAGTTCAAGCCGTCCAAGCATCTTTGCTTTGTAGTCACCGTCACACTGCCAACACTGCCAATAACACAGTCACCTAGACAACACTTATACAATGGAAAATTCAAGTATGCTAGAAGTTCAGTGCTGTCAGATTAAGTTCAGTCTGGTTTTTAAAGCACTCATACAGTCTGGTTCATAAGTAAAGGTAAAGCAACACATATGACTTCAATAAATAGTCTTAAACTGTTGATATAGTCTTACCATACCATTTTATTATGTGCCTTATGGAGTTTCAGCAGTTTTAATTGATGCAATTATTTATCTTTTAATTAGATTCAAGAACTAGTCAACTAAGACTAATAGTTAAGCAAATAGATTAAATAAAATTAAAGGAAGTGACAACCTGGAAAAAATGGTGCCCCACAAAAACAGTAACATTTTAAGTAAATATTAATAATTTGTACGTTAAGTTATTTTTAATAATAATAAACCATGTAAGTCAAGACCAGTATGGTTCTTGGGATAAAGGGTCTTGCATAGGGACCCAGTGGTGATTGTGCTGTCAGTAGGATAGAGCTGCATTTGAATATCCTACCACTAGGCGACCGTTCAGCTGCTGGACCAGGGCGGGGCTTAGCATTTATCCACGTACCGGAGCTGCACATTTGGGTAGCAGCAACCGTGATATGGAACGTCATTACTCACAAAACTCCAGTTCAGTCAAATCTTCCCCTTTATTTCAGAAAAAAAACTCATATTTTAGTTGATAATTAACAACCAGCGTTCTACTCATAGTACAGATGTTTACTTGATATTATCCCGGATGCAGGTCCATCGCATTATTTTGACGTGGCTCCGAATCGCAGCAGAGGGGTTTTGTAGGGGTGGGAAATGTAGTTCTCTGCCAAAAAGAGATAATGTATCGCAATATATATAATGTGTATCGCAATATATATAATGTGCATCGTGATAGAGCTTAAAAATATTGTGATATTATTTTTAGGCCATTTATTATTCTATAAATAAACTCATGTTGTGTGGCTTTTAAAATCTATTTATCGTCTTTTATCCATATCATTGTCTATTTTTAAATGACCAACCAATCAATTAGGCGTCTGCCCAGGGTTGGTCCCCGCCTTGCGCCCATAGTTCCCAGGATAGGCTCCGGTCCCTGCAACCCTCATAGGGATTAAGCGGTTTGGATAATAAATGAATGAATGAATGAACTAATCAGTTAATTAAAAAATATTGATTAATCAATTATCAAGAAAATCTTTATATTATATGAAAATGTGTACTACTCATGACTTGTTAATTACATTTGTGTTCATTAAGTTTATGAATAAACTGCCGATGAAATAAATGTATTTTTCAACATTGACAGGTTGAAGGCAGGACTTCAGTGATTGACACCTTCAAGCAGCTGATCAGGGAAGAAGGATTTTGGGGGATGACCAAAGGCCTCTCGGCCCGCATCATATCCTCCACCCCTACAGCAATAGTTATGGTGGTTGGCTACGAAACTCTAAAAAAACTCAGTCTTCGTCCAGAGCTGGTGGATTCCAGACACTGGTAGAGGATGTTTCGTTCCTCCATCTCCTCAGTGTCTCCCTTTGTGCACCTTCCTCTGTTTTAGGTTTTTGCCTTTTAAACACGCCACCTTGTGCCCTTTCATTCTGTCATGGAGGCTTTTAATAGATTGGTTTTATGGGAAATATTTTATGGCTTAATCTGACCATAACTGAATCTTTTATTGAGTTTTAAGTGGAAATGCTGCTCAGGTGTTTGATTAATTCAATAGGCTTTAATTGCTGCATGAATTAACTGGAAAGAGGGTATATCTAACTGTTTATTTTAAAGTTGTAATTTTTTTGTACATAAAGCAGCTGGTATCTCCACTGTTTTCAAGCACAACATCGCACTGGAGTTGTGGAGGGAGGGACAATGATATTTATTTCAGGAGGGTTGCACATGGCACATGCCACATCTCTCAGTGATCTGTAGTGCACTGGATATTGTGCTCCATGGGATTTTTATTTGTAATTGTCATTTCTAATTCTGTGAAAAGTGTCTTTTATTTAATAAAAACCACTCAGACGGGTGTGTAAAGTTGCCAAAGCAGAGAAAATAAGCTCAGTATGCTGGGTTGTGAAAAGAAAGTTTAGTTGAGGCATTGTCTGCCGAGGGAATATCACACTATCAACATTCATGGCAGGTTGATTGTAAATGACCTAATGTGAAATCTGTCTTCTTCCTGTCAATAAATGTCTGAAGACATGCTTTGAATTGGTATTGTCGCAGTGCTTTTACATTTAGTATCTGGTTCCAAATTGTGGCAAACAGGACATCCTGTGCCAAATTGTGTCAAGTTCTGCATCTGGTACTAAATTGTGCCAAATTAGGTATCAGGTGCAAAATTGGGCATCTGTTTCCAAGTTGTGTGAAAACTGTGCATTGTGCATCCTGTACCAATCGGCCTCTGATTCCTAATTTAGCAAAATTGGTGGCATCTGGTGCAAAATTGTGCCAAACTGGGCATCTAGTTACAAATCGTGATAAAGTTGTGCATTCTGTGCTAAATTCGTCTTCCGGTTCCAAATTGTGGCGAATTGGGCGTCTGTGCCAAACTGTGCCAAATTCAGCATCCGGTTCTAAATTATGCCCAATTGGGTATCCGTTGCCAAATTTTGCCAAACGGGGCATCTGTTTCCAAATTGTGCCAAAATTGGGTATCCATGCAAAATTGTGCCAAATTAGGCATTTGTTTCCAAATTGTGCCAAAATTCAGCATCCATTTATAAATAATGCCGAATGGGGTATCCGTTGCCAAATTGTGCCAAACAAGGCATCTGGTTCCAAATTGTGCCAAAATTGGTTAAACTAGTGCCAAATTGTGTATCAGGGTTCAAAATTAGGCATCTGTTTTCAAATTGTGGCCAAATTGGGCATATGGTTCCAAATTATGGCAAAATTGCACATCCTGTGGCAATTTGTGCCAAACATTGTATCTGGTTCTAAATTAAGTCCAATCGGCCATTTGGTTCCAAACTGTGCAAAAATTGGGGATCCGATTCCAAATTGTGCCTATTTGGCTATCCAGTTCCAAATTGTGCCAAAATTGTGCAGTTTGTGCCAAATTGGGCATATGGTTTTATATTTTGCCAAAATTGGGCATCCTGATGCAAATTGTTCCAAAATTACACATCGTGCCAAACTGTGCCAAAATTGTCAATGTTGTTGCCCGGAGAGATCTATCAAATCTTACGTCTTGTTTAAAAACATCTTTATTATTAATAAGGTGTGTTTAATAAATGAACAAATCGTGTTCTTTGCTAGCTAGTAAACCTTCGCTCTTCCATGGAGTGTTTGTTACGTGTACTGTCAGGGCTCCCGTAGAAACACGGGAGCGGGGTTAGTGTCAAACGGCTCTGTAACTCCCTACGTGGTGAAATACAAATGACGCGGATGTAAGATAAATGGATTCAAACTGTTTAATATATACGGTGTTTGGGAAGCTACTTTTAAACTGTAGCCTTTACAAGTCACTCATGAATAAAAGTATCTAAACTACAGCCAAGATACTATTTTAATATAGTTGTAAGCTACACTGCAGTCTACGGAGAAAAAGTAGGTAAATACATCGAAGCTATGTCTTCCAGTAACACTTAATGTGTATTGCAGGACAATCTTAAAATAAATAAATGAAAAAGTAAAATATGATGTTAAAAGAAATACGAAAATCTATTTTCAACAATATATTTTCCAATCACAATAAGGCGTAAATAACGTTTTATAGCTCTCTTTTCTGGCCTCTCTTTAACACTCTTGTCCAGACCGCTGTACATAAGGGACGGTTTCATGTTTTTCTCGCGATCTCATTTTATTTATCATTTATTTCGTAACCACTGGATCAGAAGAGCAAGTGCAGTTAGAGTGAATAAACCACGCAGGACGTTAGTGGTTTTAGCAGTTTAACGACCGCGACCTAATTGAAGTTCCGAGTACACACCCACTAAATTAGGTGCTTGTAACTACCTGTTACTAAAATCTTACAAAAACCAACGAACAAAATCATTAATAAACTTTTTCAAAATAGCACAGTATTCGCTTGCCATCGTCCAATTCGCGCGTTATTTTTTACCTACGGCGTCACGTGGCCCACGGAGTGTAACGTGATTGGCTGGTTTGAGGTAACGTGGAGTCGATCGCTTATCCTTCGTGAATTTTGGCCTAACGAATTTGAGCAACTAAATAAATATTATTTAAAAGTTTAAAGTTCAGTTTTTGATTCTAAATTGGGGAACGCTGCAAAATAAATATCAAAATGAGTTTTTGAAAAAATGAAGTTCTTGGTATTCAACTTCTTGAACGGATTTACTTCCATAGTCTAGTGCTTATCAAAGGTCAAACAGGCAAGGACAACCGGTGCACCTGCCACAAGGTCATGATCACTTGCTAATGTGTATAAACTAATAAACTAATACGTCTGGTCAAAATGCACAATTTAAACATGAAAAATAGTCCTGTCAATGAAGACCCCAGCTTTTTAAAGAGGTTAATGTATTATTTTGTGTCTGTTCAACAATCCAGAACTTTGTTGCAGGCATGAGTAGAACCTACACAATTGGTGCATCAAGGAACTTTAATACTGCACTTCCTCCTGTCTCCAGTAGAGAGCAGATGGGCTACATGTTGGAAGAGAAGCCGCTTCTCATGTTGGAACTGGAATTTGGAACTCATGTCTGAAGAAATGACTCTGTTTGTTATATTGCATTACTGCCACATTGCAAAATTAGCACGTCATTCAATGCGTTTATTTTCTTGTCATTGGTTCTTCAGTGTCAAATGACTGTTTTGATCTTGATTGCATGCTTGACCCCGAGTCCAAACAGTAATTAAAGAGATTTAGCTGTGAAATATGAGGCACTGGGATGGAATGAGTGCTCAACTACACACTGTCCAGACGTCAGAGTCTGATCAGAGAAATGTCTTAAATCTTTAAAAGATGGAACGCTTGCATACCTGACAGACTGACAGCTTTAGTCTGAGAAGCTGTCTAGACCCCGATTGTGATGTTTTATGAAATTGCCTCAGCGAGCTGAAGGGATGCTGACTTTTCATGTCTTGCTTGTGATTTAATGCTGATGCCCTCAGATCCAGTTGCTTTTCTGGTGCTCTGGAAAAAGAATGAGGATGTCTGACTAATGGCAGAATGTTTTATTAATAGGACTTGGGTAAAGAAAGAGTAAAAATGTTTCAATTTTTTCCCCCCAAAAAAAACAAGATACAGACAGAAATGTGAATACTGTGGTGCATTGTTTGTACATAGTTTGTACAAATAAGATGCTATGGTAATATATGTTGCTTTGATAGAAACTTTAAAATATCTAAAGCATCAGTTTATATGTTAAATAACTTCTCTAATAAACTTGAAAATGTTGCCTTGTCATGTACCACATATTCTTGTTAATTTGTAACACAGAAATGCAAACCTGTTAATTTTCCTTCATTTCAAAAAGAATTTTCATGTTATTCTTTGTGTGAACGGGTTGAGGAAGGTCAGACAATAGATAGCTGATAGTAACTTTTCAAAATGAGAATTGACAATATTAATTAAATTTAGATTTGGACACTTTATATTAAAACCAACTCTAGCATTACATTAATATTTGACGGAAACTAATCAGTATGTTTTGCAAAGTAACCAGAAATGTTTAGATGTTCTTTTTTAATGTTGTTAGTGTTACATTACAGTGTATACCATGTTATTAAAGACAGTCATAGAAATGTGAAAAGCGAAGTAGTCACTTAACAATTTTGTGATGCAGTTTTTCAAAGTGCACAACATATACCATGATGAATATTTTACCCAAACTATTAAAACATATTCCAATATATAATGGACCAAAGACTGTGAAGCCTTAAGCTCCATCTTAGGGTCAACATTATGGACTAACGACCAGCAAGATACTGCTGTCCACCAAATCAATCCGTAATCAGGGCATCTGTGCTCTGAAAAGCTGAGGGTTTTGGGTTTTCCCTCTGGGAGTCCAGCATATACTGCTGAGCATTATTAATGACAATATAAGGACAATGGCCAGATGCCCCGAAGACCATGGGAGCTGAAGAAGTGTGATATTTGGAGATAAGATTTTGACACAGAAGGTCACATCTCTCATTGGTTGATGGATGCCTTCCATTAGTACAGCCAGTGTTGATGACTGGGCTGTGATTTAATCTGAAGGTTTCGTATGCCCACTCCAGCTGAGACCTGTCAGATGGCATGACTAAAAGGTTTTTTTTTGGTTTTTTTTAAGACAACGGTGTTCTTTCTATGACTAAACACAGTCAAAGTCATATCTATTTTATTTTATATGTGCAAAATAGAAGCAACAGATTGCACCTAGGCAATTGTGATGTACAGTATTTTAAAGAATTATAATAATTTCTCATAATGCACCTTAATGTTCAACTCTTTAATGCACAGCTGCATGATTCTAGTTGTGTAGTTGTGTTAAAACATTCATCTTTATATTCCAAACCAACTGAATCAATACTTTTGCCTCCATCTTCCCAAATTCAAGGATAAACTTGCTTTGGTGTGTCACTTCTTTAGCTCTCTACAAGCTCCTTTTATATGTTTCCAGAGATAAAAACACACAAAAACCCATATCTTACTTACATACACACTACACACTCAACCTGGAGAGTGGTCTGGATGGGCTGGAGAGTGTTTGTGTGAGAGCTGTATGTGAGCTTTTGTTTTTGGATCTGATAGAGAGACATAGAAGAGAGATGAGAAGCAATGGCTAAGCATTTCTCATGACAGTACAAAAAAAAATTTCTCGAAAATTTGAAGTTGATGTTCAGAACAAGGTATAATACTTTGAATATTTAGAGTTTACCTCAGTATGCTTGTCAAAAAGGACAAAAAGGTTCTGAGGAACATACTAATCTACATGCAAAGGAGAATCTCTCCAGACCACACCAGAAGCACATTCATTCCCCCTTTTTAAAACAAAAGAGAGAAAGCATGCAGTCATCTGAAGATCCAAAATCAAACCCTTGATTGATGGGGCAAACAGCGTCTGATGAGAGCACGTAGGGGAGTGGACGGATCCTTTCCTTTTCCCGGTCGCTTCCTGGGGTAAGACAAAGTGCTCTGTGGCCTCTTGGTACATTAATTATCAAGCGCAGTCCAGAAGGCACTTTGTCAAGGAGATAAATGAAGTACCGTCAGAGAAAGAACAAGTCAAACAGGAGAGGAGGAGGAGGAGGAGGGTGGGCCTCTCTCTATCTCTCTCTCCTCTCTCTCTTTTTCTCTCTCTCTCCCTCTCTCTCTCTCTCTCTCTCTCTCCGTTTTCTCCTGGGGCATTCATTCCTCTGTGGAAGGGAGGTGGGACCCAGGATTTGATTATCATGGGAACTGTATGAGGAACCCGTCCGGAATGGTACAGGACAATTTTCTAACACTTAACGGTGTAATTATTATTATTGTTTGATACATAAAAGCTGATTCTAGAAATGTTAGAAATTTACATTTTCCAGTATAAATATTGGTCATATATAATAAAAATATATACTTTTCTTATAGGCAAAATAAAACCTATCTCATAATATATCTGAATAATTAATCAGTACATGTTACTTTTAATTTAGTTTAATTTCTAAAGCTTTAAATACATTATAAATACTGTAAATATACACAGTATAAATTCTTTAATGCATATATAATTTATAATAACTTAGAGTGGAAAAATATTTACGTTCAAATAAATTCTATTTCGATCAAATTCTATTATTCTATTTTAATTCTATTCTATTTTGAGCCTGGTTGATTTTTATATACTCCATGAATTAAAATTAACGCATGGAAGGATTACAGTAACCATATGAAATTAATTAAGTAAATGGTGATCCAGTACATCTGCCTGGGAGGGTGGGAGGGACTTTGGTGCAAAGCACGAAGGCTTAACATCACAAGTGGTCCAGATGAGCATAGGATAGAGTGAGAGACAGTGAGAGGGAGTGAGAGTGAGAGAGAGGGGGCACTTGATGAGAGAAGCAGTAAGGAACGAAGGAAGGAACGAAAAGAGCACAGACCCTGAGAAGGGGCAGACTGTAAGAATTACAGAGATTAAAGAGGAAAAGAGAGGGTGTGTGTGAGACAGAGAAAGAGAGGATATTTCATACTCACCAGTATTTAATTTTGACTCGTAACCTGACTAAGAAATAACAATGCCAAACTTTGCTGGAACCTGGAAGATGAAAAGTAGTGAAAATTTTGAAGAACTGCTTAAAGCCCTGGGTAAGTAAATTCACTGCACATTTCATTGTAGCAGTTGGCGCCGCATGCAGGAACACTTGAATGCACTTTGCAGTCACATGGAGTCATTTGTTGCCTCTCTGTCTTGCCTGTGACACTGCCGGTCCTCTTGGGTTTTTGGCTGTATATTCAGCGATTAAATGGTGTGAAGAGTAAATCACTATTATTTACAGGCTGCTGCACTGCTTTTTTGCACTCTTTGTTTCGCCGGCAGCATGTTTCATTCTTATTCAAATGTTTAACTTGAAAAGTTTTTTTTGACCAGAGTCAAAAATGTTATGTTATTTTAGCTAAGTAAGAGTTTTAAAGAAATGTGGGTTTTGAGGCATTTAATTTTGTAACATTTGATGCAAACTTTTTTTCTTTGAAGGAATATGTTGGTAAGTTCATCTCCAGGAATTAAAACTGCATTGAAGTGAAACCTGCTTTGTTTCATTCTCAACGGTTTATGCAAGTCAGAAATCTGAGCAGTGATTTGCATGTCATCCAACCATCAACCCCTTAATACTGAGAAGGATGTTGTATTTGCTTTACTGCACATGTTTTTCTGTGCTTTTGACCTAAACTTGTTAATGTGGGAAGGGGTCGACCTACAGATCTGAAATCTGCATAAATCTTCCTCCATTATTTGGAAAGTTGCAGGTTACGAGGATGAGAGATCCCATAATGACCAGGGTCAGGAAACAAGCCAGACAGTTACTCACTCAGTTGTTTATAACAGATTCAGCCAAAAGGCCAGTAGGCTTTCAATCAGTCCATGTGGAGAGCCATTGCTGCTCGATGAGAACATGAAGTTAAGAGCTGGGGCATTCCTTCAAGTCAACACCTTGTCATTGCATCCCCATACTGGCAACGTCTGCTGATAAAGATCTGTGCTGCGGTGCCTTGATGGCTTTTATGCAGAAAATGACATAAAACTGGCGTGTAGAGATGATGGTTGTGCCCTTTTACAACGCTGGCAAAAAAAGTGTGCCAGTCAATCATATCGCATAGCTCTCATTTTTCTCTGTGGTGAATAAACAATAGTAACACAAAGACTATTCAGCTATTCTCTTTCCCTAGACGACAGCCATACCAGAGACAAAACAAATGTCTGATCGTGCCCATCTTGGAGGAAATTAGGCGGAGAGATGCGGGGAAATTAGGCCTATGAGGATAGCTGAGACAAAGCAGAGCGGAAAAACATAGCTGTTCCTGGAAAATAGAAAAACGCACTGAAATTTAACCTATTAACTTGCTTGTACTTTCTATGCAAATATTCTCCCATTATTCCCAGATGTACTACACTACACAGACTTCTGAGATTATCAATGGAATGAGATTAGGGCAACCTTAATGGTTTAATAAGGGGTTTGATTTAATATGTCCTTAATCTCATTATTGCTCTATTTTAGTCCTGACTGCACGCTGTTATGATGTTTTCTGCAGGGGTGAACGCCATGCTGAGGAAGGTGGCCTGTGCGGCGGCCTCCAAGCCCCTGGTGGAGATCCGTCAGAACGGAGAACAGTTCTACATAAAGACCTCCACCACCGTCAGGACCACCGAGATCAACTTCCAGATCGGGCAGGAGTTCAATGAGGAGACGGTGGATGGGCGGAAATGCAAGGTAAACCATGGAAGATTCAAAGCTTTTGTTGTACTACAAGCAGAGCGTTGATGCTACAGAAGTACAGTATATTTATAAACCAAGACTATGCAATATTAACTATGCAAAAGCTAACATCCACAATATACAGCAAAAGTCTTGAACCTCATTTCTTTGATGCTAAGAACAAATATTTGACAAAAACTATGGTGAATACTATTCCTCAAGTTTACATTAAAAACACAAAAAACTCTTTGGAAGCAAAATATGATGAAATGAAGGTGATTTTGCAAAGTACTGTATTGTGATGCATGCAAGTTCAAGACAGGAAAATGACGTCAAGTTAAAAACTGATTGCGTGGCGAGGACGTGTGACAGCATTTCACGTGATTAATCATGTGTTTAAAGCATTTAATGTGGTTGATCACGGTAGCTTCCCAGTACTTCACTGATGTAAGATTCATGCTCTGACTAACTATGACACAAAGATTTCTTCTCAGAAACAGGATCTGCATAATTTCACCATTTGCCTCGCTAGTGAACTTCAGAATGGCCCTATGATCAAGGCGTTTGTGTACAGAGACGTCCTTTACTGCTAAACTTCAGGCTCCATGTTGAAGAAGAAAACGGGCAAGGCTCAGGGAGATTTGATTTTTATGAAGTGTGGGTCTGGCAATACTGCAGATAAGACAAACCTAACACAAACTTAACTCATTCTTTTAATCTGCTGCATTTTTTCTACTAAACTAGGACATGAATTGACTATGCACAATAGAAGATAACAATAAATGAATGCTATGTTCATCTTAACTAGCACAAGTTTTCTGCCATAGCACAGAAAAATAATCGATAAAATATTAATTTAAATATGTTTTTCGTATGAATGTGGGTTGGCAAAAGTGTTGTTGAAAGAATTGCAATATTGGCAGGTGTTTTGTTTGATGCAGTGGCTTGCAGCACAAGACAAATTTGTAAAGTTGTATATCTTAAGTATGCCTTAAATTGTATTTTGTGAATGTGTCACTTTAGAATAAGTGTAAATTTGTCTGACAACATATATTGGGAATTATAAGGAATTCAAACCAATCTCACTTCTGATTTTATTTAATCATATTTTTTTTTATTAGTGTGCCTTTGGAAATTGCATTATATATCATAAAGTAAGAAAAGAAATCAGTTTTTGTTCAGCTAAAATGACTAGTAGTATGGAGTTAATTAAAACAAGGGTTTGAGCTAAAAAAATATCCAGTCTAAAATTTGAGAAAACAAGTGGTTGTTACTGTCAGCAAAAATGTTTATTGTATAATGAACATTCTATATCCAGAAAGAAAAGTGCTGGTTGAATGGCCTGTGGGCCCATTCCAGATTTTTGTGGTCCTCACCCTCTGGGAAAAGTGCAGCTGAAAGTGTTAGCGGTCAGGGTTTAAATCTTCATGCGTTGGTCAGGCTGGTGGGAGGCAGTTTTACTGGCTAACCGTCATGACCACAGGTTTTTTTTATGACCACACATAAAGTCAAGAGCCCTCACTGCCCTAAATAAGCATCTGCGTTGGAAATTAATTTTTGTTTTTCTTTACAAACGGGCCTGAATTTTATATATCATTAAACTAAGAAATGATTGTATGGAACGTCCTGTAGATGGTTACTGTTTAATGACCGGTTGCCATGGATGGAGGGACGCCATGTGGTGATGAAGCACAGCCTGTTGAAAGTTCACAAGCCCCAGGTGGGGCTCAGGGGGCCACTCCGGAGCTTTATGGGGCGGTGAAATATGGCGATGACTCACAGGCACTCTGCAGTGATGTAGCAGGGTCACCGGCAATGCCAGCGCCTCCTCTTCAGTCTTATGAATCACACTTTTAGCTTTCAGATCAATTACCTTTAAGTCTTTGATGTGCTGACGGAGTGTCTGTGTGAACGCTGTTGTGATACTGATGTCATAGGAATCTCATGTCAAATGATAGTAATTGCACGAATGAACAAAAATGATTGTGTTTTATCTTCCCGGTTTATAAAGGAATATATATTTATGCATATCTGGTACCTCTACTTTCTAATCATCTCAGAGCCTGGCCACATGGGAAACGGAGAATAAGATGGCCTGCAAGCAGACCCTTGTAGACGGAAATGGCCCAAAGACATATTGGACTAGAGAGTTGAGGGGCGATGAGCTGATTTTGGTGAGGATCTTCTTTTAATTCTTACATGGTGGCATTATGCCCACGATACAGACTTTTTATTGTTTATGTCTAATAGATAACATACAAGTTCATGGTTCTTTCATCGTTCAACTTCCATGGCAGTGATCAAAAGCTTGTATTGTGTAGAGTACTTGAAACACAAACTTAAATAAAAAAAATAAGGATAAAAGCCTGCTAGTGGTAATATCACCCCTTCAGTATCAACTTTTAAAAAAACATATAATAAGTAATGACTATTGTCAATAAACATGTAATGGAATAAAAGCTAAAAATGTTGTAGTCGAAGTTGCTAATGTTAATAGGAATCAGTACACAATACTTATAATGATACTTAACTACACTAATAATAGAGAAGTACTATACACCACAAAAATCTAAAAAGACAAAGTAACTTCATGCCAATAGCTCAAAATTCCCCCAAAGAGTTCTTGAATTCATTTACAGTTACATAATTGCATGAATTTTTCAGACGCTTTTATCTTGAACAACTTACATTAACTAATTGCCTAATTGACTATCTGGAGCAACTTGTAAGTCCAGCCTTTGAAATTCCAATCTTCCATTCACCAATGTTGTGCCTGGTCTTTAAAAAAAAAAGGTTGGTCTGAGTGTTTCTAGGTGCCGAAACTCAAACATCAGGTTTTGGTTAAGGCACATTCCTTACAGCCTTGCCCCTCATCAGAAACACTTCTCTGATTTCTCCCTTTTTTTCCTGAATGGATCGTGAGAATGCGTCATGGATCAACATCTGGCCACTTTGAGTTTTATGGACCAGATGGACAACAGTAAACGGGACTAATAACTGAAGGGAGGGCTTTACTGGAGAGAAGAATTTCCTTTTTACTGCCTTTGCTGTCCCTCTGGGACATCAAATGTGTTCCTCTTTCACTCAAGTGTCTCTGATGGAGTTAACGGGGTGTTTTTTTGTAAGGCTCGTCATAGGTGGGATTCTTGTGTGAAATGTGGAATTCGTGGGGCCGGCCACTGAAACTACGAAGCACATACGGTCAAAATAATTATCTAAAAGACCACAGGATGTAGGATTTATCGGTCTGCTGGATATCATATAGATTATAATCATTTATCATGAGATCTTATCTCATGTATTCGATATGGCTGCACAATATATTATTTCAGCTTCAATCTCGCAATGTGCACAATGTTTAACATTTTTAGCCACATTGTGGGATATGAAATTAAACAACATTTTGCTTGATGCAAAAGTAAAACTTGTGTCATGATTTCTTCAAGAGAAGTCTGTGTAATATTACTTTCAGACAAAATGGTATGCCATGATGGTTAGTAGATGGTTAGAAAGAAAAGATTAAAACTACAAGCATTAGACTATTTGATTTCTATTAGACTATAATCTATTCCATTCCTTTTCCATTAAGCATTTATGGTATTTCAAGGCAAAGCTCTTCCTTGTCTGAGTCAATATTGATAAAAACTGGCCTTGACTTGTCTCAGGAAATACTGTAAATGATGTCCTTAATTTTGTAGTCAACTGTCATGATATATTGACGCTGCATTCCGGCTCAGTGGCATGAGTTTTCTGTAAAATATGGCTTCACATGGTTCAACATCAAAGCATTTTGTCCGACTGAGGTGGAAGCGAAGTCTCCTAACACAGGATGAATCAACACTTGTGGCTCTAAGACTTCCAGTAGATGTAACAAGGTGGCATTTCCATATAATCATACATACAGTAAGGGTCTATATTTTCAAATTGACCCTCTGCATGAGAAATGATCCAAACTTCCACAAAATATTAATTTTCTTGATGTGCATTCCTTCTGTTACAAAAAATAGAAGTCATTTGATCTTTGTGTAGTTTCAATATAATCATATGTAAGTGTCTATATTTTGAAACTGACCCTCTGCATGGTCAAATGATTCAGTATTTCGCCAAATTTTGTGGTTGCCCAAAAGACTTGTATGAGTGCGTCTTCGCTCGAATGAGTGGGTTCCCATGAAGCCGGCCCCTAGCAGCAGAACCCCTGGCGGTGACCCAAGCCCAGGCCGTGCTAATGAGCCTCATTGATCATGTTAGGTCGGGGAATGCTAGCAGAACGCAGGCCTTTGACACCCTTCTCACTAATGTCTCCCAGGACACTGGCGCACCGGGCAGATGGCCTGTCTTAACGTCATTCTTTAAAGAGTGCGTGAGGTGGTCCGACTCTCTCTCTCTCTCTCTCTCTTACTGCTCTGGGACACAGATGGCGCTTGGCGCTGACAGCCGCCCCGTTTCTGTCCTGCTGTGCTTTTCGAACTCTTATAAATATGGCAGGCCAGTGATGAGCTGCTCAACCCGTCCACGTTTCCTCTCCTCCGTCACTTACGCGACCAACAGTTCATCTCCATTGTAGTTTGGTGGCTCTGAGTTGGGTCGTCTCTTCCAGTGCAGAAGCTGATCTTGAGGTCAAACTGGTCAAAAACGGTTGATGAGTATGGCAGACCCCAAAAAAGACTCAACGTAGCAGAAATACACAGTATAGTGTATTTTAAATAAATAAATAATTAATTAAATAATTTGCAAAACAGGAAGCTTAAGTAGTATTTTGAAATAGTGAAAAAATGTAGCATGGAGTTCATTTTTTTGTCGAGGCACAAATGATGTCTTTAAACAGGAAGGAATGCAGTAGTTATTTGTAATCACATTTGAATAATTGTAATAACATTGCAATCGAGTAAAACAATACAGTTCTAAAAAGTATATAAATTAATAATAAATTATATAAAAGTATATATTATATTCAAATATGAAGTACTATATATATTTGTATTGTTATTTTTTATAAAATTGACATTTTAAAATATGTAAATTAATGAAATTCACTTAATCCAAAGTTTCTCTTCCTCGTTTCTCTCTCTCTCTCTCTCTCTCTCTGGAACAAAGTACATTGCAAATTGCACACAATTAAATTTAAAATAAATATGCTGCAATATACAATATGCAGATATTATTAACAGTATGCTTGAAGCATTACATATTTTATTCATACCAATTAATATAGTATTTAATTACACATGTTTCCAGAAGGGCTTCACACATATATGATTATTTCTCTGTGTAAAATAAAACTACAGAGAATTCTAAACTATTTTCTCATGGATTACAGGGTCACCCAAGATGATGCGCTGTCACTGTAATAAAATACAATTTTCTCTCACCATTTTCATTCCATAGACATTCGGAGCCGATGACGTCGTCTGCACCCGGATTTATGTTCGAGAATGAGCTTGGTCAGGACCAGATGGTGACAGATCGGCTTGACAGCAGCGATGCTTCCTTTCTACTTTACATTACAGGGCTTTTTGTAACACTTTGTAGTTCCATGTGGTACGAATTTGTTACAGATATTGGACAAGGGGCCATGTTTGGTGTAGGGTATGTTGTAGTGGATTGCACAGAATAACATGTTAATGCTTTCCTAGTAAACCTTTTCAAACATCCATCATTCATCACTTGCCAAACATCATCAACTTTGTCTTTGTACTTAATAATACTGAATAATAAAGGTCGCTATAGAGATATCTTACCAGCACTGCATTCATTTGTTTTGTTTTGGCAGATATTTTACTTTATGTTAAATAAAGCATTTAATGGCAAAATGAGATCCGTAAATAGAACTGTTAATTACTTCATCATCTGTCTTTAGGGTACAGATATGAATTACTGTAAAATAGTGCAGTTACATAAGTGAGACAATCTTATACAAAGGCTAAACAGTAACTAGATCTGTGTTCAACAAATAAATAAATCCAAAATAGTGTGGGAAGCTTCAACATCAGTGATGAAAATGTTTTTCCAGAGATGCTGATGAGGTAATAATAAATAAAAATAAGCACAAACCTGCAGCTGAGATTAAAGCTTATTGTCGCTACCACACCAGAAATGATAATGTAATATACAGTATATCTTTGTGTTTCTCTCCCTCTCATGCGCTCTCTTCCCCTTTCTCACTTTCTTTATGCCTCTCTCTATTTTTCCATGTCTCTCTCTCTCTCCCTCTCCCCCCCTTTCTCTTTCTCTGTCCCACTATCTCTCTTCCTCCCCCTCTCTCAACCCACCCCTCTTCCTTTTCCTCTCTGTCTGTTATTATCTGCCCCTTGCTGTTTCTGCCTTATTTCTTTTCTGTCTTTCTCAGTATTTTGTTCTCTCTTTGCCTTTCTCCCTCTGTATCCCTCTTTCTCTGGTCTGTGTGTGTGTGTGTGTGTGTTAGTGCGTTGTCATGGCAACAGTTACATCACACAAAGTGTCCAGTCCCATTTGCACTGTTGTATTACACGATATTCAGAGAATTAAATGTTACATATTTGAGCAATATTAAACCACTATTTCAAAATATGTTTGTTCAATGAACAATCCTTCCTTTAATATGAAAATATGAAATTCTTTCATTCATCATGACAGAAAATCAAAGGCAGAATAAACTGGGAAGTCTGAAAAATGGCAAAGAACATTGCAACAAAGATAAAGGCCTTTACTGCCGATAAACACATAATGATAAAACATAAATGTTTATGGCAACAAATCTGGAGTTGCTTCAGGTAACACAGCAAAAAAGCTTGAAGTTTCCAATATTTTCACGAAGAAGCCTTTCTTTCCTTCCAACAGCCTCCATTTTTCACTGAGGAGCCTTGCTCACGGTGCGCCTAAAGCTACCACTTTCACACGCTTCAAGTACGACTGAGAATCAATGAACTTGGGGTTATTAAAGACATAATAAGCTGCAACTTTACTCACTATTGAGATAGAAAGTCAAACTATAATGAATAAAAACGCTGTCTATGTTTACCTCTGAGTCCCAATCTTTTCATAAACCTTTATGCCTCAAGTGCAACTCTGGAAGGCCTTGCTAGTTAGTAGATCGGTTGAATATGGGCTTTAACAACTGTAGCACTGAATGACTGACAAATTTGATTTATTATATTAAACATATCAATATATCTGCTAAAGCAATTTCATTTGGCAGTCAGTGGGTTGAAAATTATTAATTCAACTGAAGGTTTGAATTATATCAGCAATTGTGTTTTTTTAGTAGTTTTTATAGAGGTTCCATAATCTGTGCAATAATTACAACTGGACTGATGTCGCCTTTCTTAGTGATACTAACAAAACAGACGAAATTCTGATTTATGGTATAAGTTCAACACATTATATATAATATTTACAGCTAACATTTAAGAAAAGAAGCTTAGCGTGAGACTAATGAGCAATACATTTGTTCAAAAGCTCCCTCTGCTGGTACTGGCACTCAACTACAGCTAGCAAACTAACCTGTGTTTTTGGTACAGGTACTCGTTTGTGAGTATTTGTCATTGTGAACACACCACAGCACAGCACACAGTGCACCACAACGAAATGTGACCTCTGCATTTAACCCATCCGTGGAGGAGCAGCGGGCAGAGAACAAGCACCCGGGGAGCAGTGCTTGGGGACGGTACCTTGCTCACCCCACCGTTACGCCACCAACTGCCCCACCACCAACCAAAATAGTATTTCATATAAGTAATTTTATAGTCAGTACCTACAACATTGATAAATAACTGTAAATAATGTTTTATGCAAGAGTCCATTCATTGGATGTTTTGACAATGTAAATAAATGTAATTCCTATATTATATTCTTTTGTTTTTTCCCTACAAAAAACATATTAACCTTCCCGAAATCAAAATGAAAAATACCATAAACTAGACATGACCTAAACTCAAAGTCTACAATTCAAACATTTAAAATTAGTTTTTGCATTTTCTGATGGTGGGGGAAAACACTGTTCACTTAATGATAATTGTAGTTTAAAGATGTAATGTAAAATTAAATTTTAAACATGAAAGTAAATTAATTGAATTATAAAGCATTTGGATAGGAATTAAAAATAATATAGATTAACATTTAAACCCACAATAGATAATCAAAGCAAGTGCAGAAAGCAGATTAATCTACTACAACTTTGTTTTATTTCAACCTTTAAAACAATGAAGGATAATACAAAAAACTGTACATAAGAACATAGAAACATGCTGTCATCATCTTTTCCGGGAATATGCTTTTACAGACTTTTCAGCAGTTAACAACGTTTGGTGCACCGACAAATGAAAAAAAGGTGCCCCATTAAAAATTCACAATTTTCTCGTGTGAGGAACGAGAAGGGAGGCAACGGGGGGAGCAAAACAGTTAACAGCTTCTAATTTCTACTCAGTAATATAGTAGCACGGGCAGTGTCACAATTTTCAATGAAAGTTTGAGTCCAAAAAGTCTTCAAACGTGTCATGAAAAGGCATTCTACATACAGAAACATTCTTGAAAGTTCCAGACATCTCACAACAACATAAAGATTATGATATAGGATCCGGAAAAACCCAACAACGAAGACATTTATAATAATAACAACCTTTGGTGTAAAAAAAAAAGAAAAAAAAGAAAAAAAAAGTGATCGATTTTAATATACAGACCAGCATTAGACCTTTGCTAAAATAATCCAAGTCTAAAGGGTGAAACTACGTTTTAATGTTTTTTTGGAATATAAACAGTCTGGAGTATGTACATGTTTATTTACATCTGAGATTTCTCTGACAGCTCTTGTATTATTTTTTTAAGCTGGTATGGTAGACCTCCATTAATGCATAATTACAGTTCCCAGGGGTTTGATAAATATTTAAGCGCAAAGACCTCTCGTACGCTCCTACAAGAGCCAGTACAAAATCCACAAGACCAGGACAGGCTCGACGGCTCAGTCTGACACCAAAACCTCATTTCCTCCCTCTGCCTGGCATGTTAACATCAGTGCTTCATGTCTTCCTAATTACTCTAGAAAAACTAGAATCTGGCTGCCTTTCTCTATAGTGTTTGCAAGGATGTACTTGACACTGAACCAAGAAGTCGGTGGGGAAGGGGGGAACAACAACACAAGACCAAGAACAAATACTTCTTAGAAATGTAAAAATTGCCTTGACCTCTGATGTGTGAACAATATATGAAAAGGAAAACTTACATAAGACTTGACATAAAAAAAGAACAATTCTTGCTCCATCGTGACTAAAAGAACAGGAAGGTATGTGGAGTTCAAGAAAAAAAGTAGTTTCCATCTAAAAGTTTAAAAAGAGTTTTAAAAAGAATAAAGAGTTCCATGGCAACCAGCATTAAACATCAGTGCTGCTTCAGTCTTCAGGGTTTTAAAAACAACAAAACGTTTTCGTCTTGTGCCGGGTTACGGAGTGGGGTTGTAGAGGACCCGGTATCTGTTTATGGTCTGGAAGTTAAGGATGCTGGGATCACAGCTGGTCTTGCAGGGCCGGAGCCCCTCCTGGCCCTCACCCATCAGCCACCTGTGATTGTCAAGAGCCATGTCACTGGTCACGTGAGCCTTCTTCCACCCGTCGAGCCACGTCTGGAAGCGCCGGTGCAGGCGGGTGCTCACTTGCTGATGGGACTGGAGGAAACAAAAAATACAAATCAATTAAACCAGAAGACGACGGAATAAAAAATAAAAACTTCCAATTCAAAATTTTACTGATTAATCGAATAATCAAAGCACCGAATTGTCTTATTTCCACCCTAAATGAAAATTTTAATGTAACAGGCGGATGACTTGTAGCATAAATAACGTGTTCAGCAGCTATAAGGACAAATTAAAATCTTTTCTACTATTGGAAATTAGGGCGGTTTTGCCTTGCTATGGTGGCGTCCTTCAGAATAGAGTTTTCTCTTGAGGAGCTTGTATATAGGGCCGCTGCTGCTGCTGTGGCCATGGGAACTTTGCACAGCGAACAAAACAGCTTTAAGTTTTCTGATCATCTGAAGAACTCTTTTGCTTTTTTTAAAGCTTTTGTAAACCTTTACACAAAAATCTCTTAAGCAATGGAGACTCTGCTGCAACGTTCATGGTAAAAAAAACAAAAACTGTACATGCTGACCAAAACCTCAAGAACCACAAGGCCACTTGGCGTCAAAGTGCGTCAAATGTCGTCATAATTCACCGATTTTTCCAACACCGTCAACATACCTGGTGAGCCCTCGACAGCGCTGTGCGTCGATACATGTAATCTTCCGACTTGATGACGTAGACCATCTTGTAGGAGTTGAGCTTGAACATGCACTCCATCTTAGGGTCCTCTGCAGCATCGGCTGATTTCTTGGCAGCCTCTTTATTCTCCCTCACAGCCACCTCCTGCCCCCTCTGGTGCTTCCGGATCCGCCGCAGGTTCCTTGCAAACAGAAAGGGGACGTTACATTAACACATAAGGTTGCTTTGTGACACCTTCCGACTGCGATACAGATTCCAGTTCCATCATTTAACCCACGTACCAAAGCTCAGCATGTCAGTGCGCTAAGAAGGAAAAGCCCAATCAAAGAGGACAGATTGTGTACAAAGGCAACTGTCTACAGTGCACCTCTGCGTTGAGTCATAGACTCCCTTAACAGACTCATATCCTTGGCAAACCATAATTGAATCAAGTAAATCAAATCCAGACCTTGAGAAAAGAAACAAAAAAAAAATCAATACATGAAAAATAAAGAAAGTAAAAAAATAAACAGTTTCCCCGCTTCAATAAAGACTAAAATTAGAAGTGTACTTACCACGCAGGTTACAGGTGAGAGCGGGGACTGAAACCATGAATCATATTTTGTATTCAGGACTCCACTTTACAGAAATTGAGATGCACTAGCCAATTCTCAGTAAAAAATAAGAAAAAAATGACAGTTAAAAAGCCAGGATATGGGTTGAGCCTTTAAAGGAAGCATTAACACGTTTTTAAAAAAACACCATTATGACCATGCATGGAAGAAGAAGAAAGAAAAAAAATACTTGCACTGGTACATTCGTTATTTTTGGTTCATAGAGCAAAAACCGCCAAGCAACATGGACATGAAATTTGGGTTAATAAGCCTGACCTGTCCGTGATTAAATGCACAAAAAAAAAACAGAAAAACCACAACATAAGTCAGTTGACCACCACCATGTCAAACAAACACCAGCTGCCAGTTTACGTGACTTGTATTAAAATGAAAAAGAAATCCTCATCGCCGCACACACTCAGACATGCATGCCGAGGCCAAGTCGCAAACCAGATTCACAAAATCAAAAGTGAAAATAACCAAACATCCTCTCATGCAAGTGCAAGTGCTCGAAGGGAAAACTTCTGCAAAGAAATAACACGCACATTTGAGGATAGACTTCAGACCAGCAGTTTATTGACAAGCCCCCCACCATCCCCCCAACTCATGAAATACAGCAGTTGCTATCCGCATCACCTCTCTGTAATTTGGCAACCCCGGCCAAAAGCACAAGCTGCCACAGGAGTGCAGCGCATCCCTGAAATATGTAATACACAGTGTCTGCTGAAGAAAAACGAACACTCATTGTGAGGACCATAAAACCATTTATAGGAACACATAAGGCATCTAACACATTGTTCAGTTCTAGTCATGCATAGAATCATTTCTGTGAAAACCATTACATGAACATAACAGGGCACCGATGAAGGTGATCAGCTTCTTTTTAAAAAAAATCTTTGACACAATGCTATTAGTTTTGCTTCTTTTTTCTGGCACAGGCCATCCTGTTAGTACGTTTCCAATTTGTTAGCCGTTTGAAAAAGGTTACACAAAATCTACTGAAATCTCAATTTTCAGAATGAGTCTGATCTCAAAGCATTTCGTATCGTTCCCCTTAAACCAACATGATGATCCAAATAGTCACTGTTAAGAGTGGCAGCATAAAAATCTCTATCCATTGTTTTACATATGAAATATAAACATTAAAATCAAACACATTTACTTCTGGTTTGCCAGATCTTTTCCATTGTCACACTTCTAGTCACACTTGAGGCAGAATTGAACAATTCGTCTAGGCATCATTTGTATCTTTAAAAAAAATCAAACGTTGTCCAATGTTGTCCAAAATGTCTGAAATAAATAGCACTGCACTGAACACAATAAATCAAACTTACAATGCACGTCATAAATAAAGCATACATCAACATTAAGGTAGGATCCCCCAGCAAAAAAAAAACAAAACAAAACCCAAAAAAACAGCCCAACAACTCCCACGTTCGTTATAAATCTTCAGTAAAGTGCATTTGGGAGGACAGAAAGGTCTCGTCCTTGTTTGGGTGAAAAGTAGAAAAAAATAAAAATCACAGTTCTCATGAGAGCGACACCCAAACACGCCTCACAGCAGACGGAAACCCGTGAGCGTTTCTGCATTACGCTTGTTCTAATGCACCGTCAAATCACCACGTCTAGCAAACCTGGGCGGCAGCGAGTCAAACGCTTCTCTCGACACCGCTTCAGTGCCGCACTGCGCCGTGAAGGTCCTCAGAGGAGAGGAACGGCGGATGGAATTAATATCTAACTATCGGGACGGAGGGAACGAGCCCCCACTGCGAGAGGGGGATTCGGTAAGCGAGCCGTTAAGGGGCTCAGGAGACGGGGCGGGGCGGGGCCGAGCCTCACCTGGGCAGAAACACAGGCTTCTGGGAGAGGTGCTCCCGCAGCTCCGGGGACGCCGAGTCCGTGTTCAGGTATCGATCCACGTAATCCGACCAGCGCTGTGGGAAATGGACAGACAGAGGTACAAAACACTTACGAGAACGTATAAAAATGTCCTTTTGAAAGCCAAGAGTTCAATATATACGCACCGAAGAAAATGATGTGGGGTGTAAATGCACATTGGATATTTATTTTAAGGACACTGGATATTTTAAAAGTGAGCAAACATTACAACATGCACTGGAAAGCCTTAGGAAGTGAGGAAGAGGTAGGAAGAGGATAATGTTGGCAGCAAAACTGGAGTGTAAGTAAACAAAGGGATGCACCGATCCGATACGTGGATCAGATATCGGTCCGATGGCGACTCAAATAGCTGCATTGGATATCAGCGGCAATGGGCCGGTCTATGGCGCCGATCTGTTCAAGTAAATTGTAGGTTTTTCTATGTTTACTTATGCGCGCAATTACAATTCATTCAGCATGGGAAGTGTGGTAAAGCTGGGTCATTGTTCGACATCCGCGGTAGTTCATACATATTGACAATACAATGAGCGGAACAAGCAACGCGACACAATACAAACCTCAAAAGCAAATCATGCAAATATACGGTTTAATTTGCTTAACACCACCAGCTCTCGCTCGCAATCTGTGCATTGGTTTTAGCAGTTTTAGTGCCGCAGGATTACGGACCGTCAAAAAAATTACAGAACTGTGTTTAAACAAACCATTCTTCGTTATTTTAATAATTAATAATTGAGCATATACATATGGGTGTGTAATTATTACATTGTTTTAGGCAGGAAAAACCCAAAGCCCAAGTATCAGCAGCGGTATTGGAACTGCAAAAGTTGGATCAGTGCATCCCTAGTAAACATCTTAAAAAGGTGATAAGACACAAATTTTAGTTTAGCTTTCATAGGAAAAAATTAGATAACTTTATACAGAAGTTATAGTTTGCAGTAGTCCCCACGGCACCACGTGGACATAGACACGGAGAATACTATGGTGTTATATTTCTGCCTTAATTCTGAGCTCTCGAGCAACTTTCGTAAGCACAATTTTGCGTCCACACACGCTCAGATAGGCCTGCCCTCACGCTCAGATCTATGGAACGCCAAAGGTGCCGCATGTCGACTTAAAGCGCCGTAAAAAGCAGAATTTTCAACATTGCCATTATATCTGGGCATCACAAAAATGCATGTTTTATCAAAAAGAACAGCATAACAATTGTGTTTTATTATAAATTGCGTAAAAGTACAGGCAAATTGTGCCACCTTTGGCGTTACATATAGGCGCGTGCGGAGTGTTTCAAGCACGAGTGTAGGCAGTGAGTTGAGTGCGCGTAGACACAACATTTTGTTTGCAAAAGTGCCACTTAATTTCCAGAAAATGTTCTGTATTGTGATATATCTCAATATAGGGATATGAGATTTTGGTCGCACAGCCCTATTTCTTCTTTACATATTTAAATATACACCCAGTATACAGTACGTGTGAGTATATGTGATGTGAAGTGTATAAATATATAAATGACAAATGACTGTCATTAAAGAAAATAAGAAAAGTTTTGTGGTGTGTCAAATAATAAGAGGTGTTTGTAATGCGGACGCCATGTTTTGTACCTCAGCCTCCACAGGCTCATCCGAGTTCTCCTCCTCTGTGTCCAGCAGCTCCACAGCCAGCTGCACACTTCCCTTGCTTTTTTGGAAGAGTAGCTGCAGCGAGAGAGCACACACACACATACACACACACACACACACCATTACCAGTGTGACAGGGATGCAGTCATTGTTACTAAAAGCGGCACCTTCATCTACTGAACGGATGTAGCAATTTAATTACAACGTAAGTACCACGCTCAAACAAATTGGCTTTAAAAAACGACCGAAAGAGCTTCGGCAAAAGTCATTTCCTCTCCAGCAATCTTCCACCTCCCACATTAAATGCAAGCCATAAACTACTCCTACTGCATCCATTTAGTTCCAAGGTAAAAACATTTGATGATTAAGTGGAAACGTGTTCTCGCCACGACCCACGACAGCGACAGGCTCAGGTAATGCCTGGCAGCGTCCAAAAGATTTCTCAAAACCTAACTGAGGCGGTAAATACAAAGGACCTCATATGCAATGACGCCTGTTTCACCACTGCAACGCACGTTCACTAAGTGTAGTCTGGAAAAAGAACATTGCGCACTAATGATAAATGCTGTTTTTGAAAGGCACATACATAATGCATCAAAAAATAAAGGACCTCTGTACCTTTGCCCAGAACTGGAAAATGTTGACTGATTTTCAAAATTCTTTCACTATTATTACATTACATTGTCCCCCATACCCTGCATGTTGAAAGCATGAACACACCACGACCACCAAATGTCACCTCTGCATTTGACTCATCCGTGAAGGAGCAGTGGGTGGCTGACATGGCAGGCAGTGCTTTGAGAGGGTACCTTGCTCATGAGTACCTCAGTGATATCAGTCCAGGATTCGAACCGACGACCTTCCGATCACGGGCGAATTCCCTAACGGTCACACTACCAACTGACCGAAGTTAAATGATCTATAATACCTTGTGAAATGACTATCACAAAAAGCAATATTCTCATTTTAACAATAACTGAAAAGCGTAACAGCAAATAATAAAATGTTAACTTATGATTAAATTCACGAACAATCTGTATTTTAAATGGCAAGTAATAAAGTAAGATCATTTTCGTCAATGGCGTTCAGCTGCAATAAACTGTCTTTTTCACAGCGTGTTTTAGCTACATATTCCAGGTGCAAAAACTGGTCAACATTTACCAAAGTTATGGGAAAAGGTAGAGAGAACCCGTATGTTTTGACTCACAGCTTTCACTTGAATGGAAACCAGGTACATCACATGACACCACTACACAAGCCCTTTCTAGTGCTTAATGCCAACATAACTTGCCAATTTGGCGGCGCGGTGGCGCAGTGGTTAGAGCTGCCGCCTCACAGCGAGAAGCTCCTGGGTTCGACCCCAGGGATGGCCGTAGGGCCTTTCGGTGTGAAGTTTGCATAATCTCCCCGTGTTTGCGTGGGTTTCCTCCGGGCGCTCCGGTTTCCTCCCACAGTCCAAAGGCATGCGTTATAGATTAACTGGCGACTGTAAATTGGCCCTTAAGGTGTGAATGTGTGTGTGAGTGTGTGTGCCTTGCGGTATGTTGGCGCCTGCCCAGGGCTGGTCCCCGCCTGCGCCCGAAAGTCCCGGGATAGGCTCCGGTCCCCCCGCGACCCCAGGTGAGATTACAGCGGTTCGGAAAATGAATGAATGAATGATGAACTTGCCAATGCTCAAAACTGACATCAGAATTAAGGATCATTGCAGAGTTAAAGTACAGACTTTAAAACATTGTAATCATCCCTGCTCACATGCTTCCATACATTCTTTTTGTTGACGATGTTAAACAATGCACCCACTAGAGGGCACTTCAGAGTCAAACATATTGGACAAAACAACACGGGGCGGAGAAGGAATTAACGCTTCTTTAAAAAAATGGCATAAACTGGCAATGTTTTTCTGTAATGTTAGAGAAATGAGCAAACAACTTGCTTGAACACTAACCAAGGTTTCAGGTGGTACTGCTTGTTTTATCCATAAGTTATCAGGAAATGTGCAGAAAGATGGACGAAATAAATTTAAAGCACTGGCAAAATGTATATAAATATTTATCTATGAGCGTAAAAGAGCCAGTAGTAGCATTATATATTTTGCCCAAACATTTAACCTGAATTTTCATGCGAGTTGCAGTACAAAGCATGTTACATCAGTTTATAACCATGGTACAACAATGTAGACTTGCCCACATGGATTTTTCACACATGAGGACAGCTTACACACTTCATAAGAAAAGATGAACTGGCCCTGGAATTGGAAGAAAAGTCCTGCTGTGTGTTCCAGGCATGACTGCCATTATGTGGGGGATGTAATACCTTGAAGCAGTTCTCCTCTGCCATTAGTTGCTCGGCTTTGCGCTGGTAAGCCACCTCTGCGCCGGCCCTGGAAGCCTGAGTCGACGTGGTTCCACCCGTGGCTTTATTGGTGCATTCGCTCAGGTAAAGATCCAGCACCTGAACACAGATCTCATCGCTCACAATGTGCTGGAGCTGCAGGGGAGAGGAAGAGCAAAACCATTTCCATTAGTTCAGATATGCTGGTTTAGTGTCGACTGAGACCATCAGAAAAGAATACTGATTAGTTTTTTTTTTTTTTATAAAACCATAAACCCATTTTAAAAATATTAAAGCTGGGATATTTCTTTCTAATAAAAATGTGTGCATCTTTGTGAGCATATCTATGCGATTTCCCCACACTGGGGGAAAGTATTAACAGAATTATTTGGTAAGTGTTAACTGAATTTTAAGAATAAAATTCATCTGAAAAATTATGTTGATTAGAGGTTTTGAATCTCAATTTTGATTACCTGTGCATCTGTGAATATCTGTACTGTACTGTACCGTGCGTGCCTTACCTGTCTGACGATGCTCTGAATGAGCTTGTCCATGGTAAATGCAATGTAGGCGTGGATGGTGAACATCTCCCTCAGCTGGTCCTCGTACTGAGATGAGTCCATGTTGCCATCCAGAAGGTTTCGCACCATCTCCAAAAAGGCGGAGTAGTAATCTTCAACATCGATGTCCACTGCACACACACACACAAAAAAAATCAAGATTCACATCAGATCAGACTGCACGGCCTATCCGCAAGAAACTCATGCACAGCCACATCTGACAGGAACTACAAGATTTGTGGATACTGCATACTGATATATAACAAACATCTCATGATTTGTGGGCAGTAGATCTAGGCCTATAACTCAAGAATCAGGCAAAATAAAATATTTAAGTTGAACAGCCTCTAAAAACTTCACTGACAGATGTAGTTTGGCATGTATATCTCGGCCCTTAAGGGATTAATTCTTCATCAATAATAAAGTTGTTCCCCAATTTGATGCAAACTGTCTCTCAGGCTTTTGAGATGTTTCTCAGTGCACAGCGACAGTCATTATGATTCTACTACATAAAATGGCGTCAAAATTACTCACATTAAAATAAATATTCATTTAAATGTCCTTGAGCGTGTTATATTTGTAAGAAGATTTCTGAGAATTTCCTAACACAAAGTCAGAAAGCAGAACTTTCAGTGCCTTCAGCATTGATATGCTAAACTTGTGACATCCAGAAACCAGATATTTTGGGGATTATTGGTTTGGAAAACTTACCAATATCGACAATCATAAAAATGTCAAATATCTCCAGGCGTATGATCTGTCAACACCTAATACGCAACACTGCTTTCAATGATACCCACTAGTAAAGTTCCACTAAATTTCTCCCGCTATTAGAGAAAACTATTGTTAGTTAATGACAGGTATGCCTTCAAAACAAAGCTACAATAACTATTTTCTAAAGACGTTCATATTATTATAGCACTGTGCCATTATGAGCTAATATGAGCTAAGTACCAAATAAATTGGAACCATTGCTTATAAACTAATAAATGGCAATTATTAAAAAAAAGGAAAGACAGAAACTATATCCTGCAAACATATTCTGCTCCACTCTCTGATGCATCGTTAGCCACCTGATTTTGTGCAAAGCACCATTTACGACAAGACAAGCTCATGCTTAAACAACATTGGGTCATCTCAGCAAGCGGTTCTGAGTCTTAAAAATTTTATATTGGTCGGGCTCTAATATCTGCTACAATTCTGATTAGGGACGCACCGATTATATATGTGGACCAGATATCGGTCCGATAACGACTCAAATGGCTGGATCAGGTATCGGTGACATTGGCTCGATCTATGAAGTCGATCTGTTCAATAAAGTTGTAGATTTTTCTATGTGTGTATATGCACGCATGCACAATTTTGTTATGCATCAGAAGTGACATTGTAGTAAAGCTGGTTTATTGTTCAATGTTTGCGCTAATTCGCGATTATACTGTTTAATTTCCACAAAACCAGCTCTGATTCTAAACGGTTTAGCGCCGCCACAAACGTACAGAACTGTGTTTAAACAAATAATTTTTGAGATATTATTTTAATAGTTAATAATTTAGCATATACATATGGGTGTGTAATTATTACATTATTACTTTGTTTTAGTTAGAAAAACAGTGTTTAAGTCAAGTATTTCCTTAAGCATTAAAGAATAATCTCAGTTCCCTCCTCACAGAGAAAAACGCAACTTATTTATTAAAACTGGTATTGGATCTGATGTCGGATCGGTCAGTACCCAAAGCCCAAGTACCGGCATCAGTATCGGATCTGAAAAAGTTGGATCGGTGCATCCCTAATTCTGGTATATGATTTTATGAACCATGCTGCATTATAAACAAGCCAGTGACAATCATTTAAGGTCTGACTTACTAGGCTCCCGCAGCCTGAGCTGGACGGCCGGACTGTCGTTCTTCTCCCTCTTCAGGCCTAGCATGTTGCGCTCCCACTCCCGCTCTCGCGCTTCCTCCTCAATCTGCTTCTCGGCCTGGCCGTAGATGCGCAGCAGCCTGGAGCACAGGATGTGGTGCAGGCGCAGGAAGACGTACCAGTTGTTGTTGACGTAGAAGAGGTTGTAGGCCTCGTCGCAGGCGCTCAACTTGCGCTGCGCTGGCGTCATGTGGCCGAACAACAGCTTGGACTTGGCTGCTGCGGTGCCGTTGTGCTTCTTGGAAGAGCCGTCTTCGTCCTGTTCCTGCTCCTCCTCTTCCTCCTCCTCCTCCACGTCGGAGAGCTCGCCGCGTCTGGCGAACAGCATGTCTGGGATGAAGTGATAGATGACCTGCTTGATCTTGTACTTGTCGTCTTTGTGTATGCTCGACTGCCTTTTGACGTGGTGGATGATCAGGGCTGCCGCGTCCTCCAGAATCTGGCCGTCCTCGTACGGCAAAGTCATGTGGGGTCCGGAGGGAGGTGGGCTGCTGTCTTCTGATGCCTGCTCCTGACGCTAAACAAGTTTACAATGGTTAACCGTTCTATTACTTTATGAACTGAACAAAGGGATTTAAAAAAATAGAAGATTGCTCCTTTCTCCAATTTCTCACCTCGTCGTATTGAGCCTCAATTTCATTGAGCAGTGACTTGGAGCGAAACACCTTTGTGTCGTTCTGTTTGAAGTTAATGCCCTGGTGGTCTAATGACTTGAGGTAATACTTCTCGTTCTGTTCCCTCCAGATCTTATTGAAGCCTCTCTGAGCCTCCCGCCACTCTTCCTCTTTCATTTTCAATCTAAAAACAGTCAGAGTCAACATGACTAACGGATATATCCAATATGCCTGTAGTGAATATTACAGTCTAGCCAGTTTCTGTACAATGTAAACCAATATTATTTTATTATTAAATTATGTAAGCAGATTTTCCATCACTTCTAATGGTTTATTTCATATCAGAAACATTAGTTTTCAATTGTTAGATTCCAGTAAGAGTAGGGATGCACGATATTAGAATTATTGGCCAATGCCGATATCGGAGATTTTCGTGCTTACAGCTGCCGATACCGACGGCGAATAAATGAGGAAGACAAGATATTTTGCTCGCCAAAGTTCCACTGCGCGTTCAGAATTTTGCCACAAAAACACCATAACTCTGACGTGTCTAACACGGCGCCAAGTCAAGCGAGTGTGGAAGCAGATTTGAGCGAGATCAGAGGATTTTGAGCACAACATTTTACGAAAGTCACTTGCCGCCCTATGTTGTGTAGTCAAACAGGGTGAGTGTGACACTTCATGTGCAGTGTGTAGAGAGTCGTTAAGCTACAATCCTGGCTATTTCCTGAGATGCATACTACCGCACAGAAAAATATGATAAGAGTGCCTCGCTTACCATTCTATTAAGTGCAGCAGTATGCAGGTCGAGACACAGCCCATGTGTGAGCTCACATTTGCTAAGTGAGGCAAACATGCAATTTAGATTTGAGAGGGAAAAAAAAAGATTTTGCGTGTGAATGTTCCACTGTGTGCTCAATTGTTGCACAAAATAACGCCATTTTAAGACGGAAGGTGCGGCCGTATAAAACCCAACCTCGAACTTTGGACGTGCCTAGCACAACCACTACCTTACTGCTGTACAATAACGGTGATAAAACATTGACGGAAAATACTGGGCAAATCTAAGCATTGATCCGATGACTTAAAAAAAAAAAAAGCAATTATCGGACGATTCAGATACGAGATGATAAGAATCTGATATTATCGTGCATCCCTAAGTAAGAGCAATGTTAATTTAGACTTATGCTTGATATAGGGTTGGAACTGAACTCGCATGGTAAAAATATTTGATGCAGAAAAGTATAATATCCCTGATCTTAAAAAAAAAGACACTGTACTGCAGTAGAACATACTAGTATCTGTACATGAATGATGTTGAAAATTTTGCAGCAGTGTGCACACCTTTTCAGAACAATCGGTACAGAGACAGCCGGGTTCCTCTTCAGACCATCAATGATATCTGCTGCTTTGTCTCCATATATCCTCTGGATGGCTTTGCGATGAATGACCTCAGAGGAGCCTCCAATGGTGTTGTCCAGCCTGAACTTTGCCTGCTCTTCTGCAGACATCCGCGAGAGTCTCTTCTGCACAGTCTCCAGAACACGGATAGTGGCCAGGTTTGTCTCCAAAACCACATCAAGCTGTCAAGAAATATTCATACAGGTTAGCTAGCAGTCCCACGCAAAAATGCTTATTATGAAGTCAGCATTAAGTTTCTCTCTTACCTCAAAACGCTCGTCCTCACATCTGTATATGTGCTCTTCGTATTGTGTCTTTTTGGAGCTGACAAAAGTAGAGTCTTCAGACCAAGATGGGAAGGACACCCATGTGTCGTTCAGCACCTGGAAAATGTTTTTACAAACATTTATAATCATTTCTGCAAACCTGGATTTAAAGTTATTATGGAAACAGTAATGAGTGATATAACAAACATATCGATATCTATAATATTTCATAAAGTTATTTTCCTTCCATAAAGGCTGACAGGACTACTAACTATTAACATGGATGACTATTTGAATCATAATAACAACATACCGCAGGAAACAGAGTAACCCACACACCATGGTCACTGTCCTCACCTCTTTACACAGCGGAGTTCTTCCTGTACATTTTGGCTGCTGAAAGCTCTTGGGCAAAGCTCTGTAACTGAAACCAAGCCTCTTACAGGACGAATAGTCAATCTCCATGGCAATGCCCTCGGTGGCCCGCTCTTTGGGAAAGCTCTCAATGTGGGCACACTCTTTGTAGCCCAGAAAGTTCTTGAACCAGGTAAACAGCTCTGGGAATTTCCTGTGATTAAGAATTATTTGTTGAGATCAAACATCAAGATGACTACTTCAGGTAGTACTTCAAGGTAAGATGTTTGACCTCAGTCACAATGATCAGTTAATAAACTGTCATAATGCTTTGGCTACTCCTCTGACTTACCCTAAAAAAGGTAGCACCAGTTGGACCAGCTCTGCTTTTGAAATCACTTCTTGATTGAAAATCACCAAACAACGAAGGAAATTGTCATAGGCCTCTGAACTCCTCAGTGCCTTCCTCACCTAAGAATAATTTTTTAAAAATCCCATCTGTCATGTTTTGGTGTTCAGAAATACGAAGAAGGTCTACAGATATAGAACTACAAGAGACACAAAGGTCTTAAAGACTAAGTTTTGAAAGTAAATAAATGCTAGCATCAAACCACATCAAAATCAAATATACGCTTACCTTTTCAAAGAACAAAGATTCTGTGCCGATTCCATACTTGCTGCCTTCAGCTGCTTGATGCTCCTTCCCTATAAACTTGGGTTTCTTCTGTCAATAAGAACAAAACAGACTGAGGCTGTGTATTGGCTAACAAAAAAGTTACGCTCTTTCCACTCTTAATGTGTCTAACATCTTAAAACTAAAATCAAACCAATCAAGCAGAGGTGCGTCCACTTGGAACCAAAATGTGCATAAAACTAACCTAATTATTTAATGTGAGACTCTCAATTCAGTCCCAGCAGAGAATGAATCAATGTAGTACACAGTTATTTTTGGTTAGTTACATTTACAGCATTTAGCAGACACTCTTCTCCAGAGCCACCATTCACATTCAATTATATTACAATGGACAACAGCCACAAAAGTCTATCAAAAACTGCAAAAAAAATTCACACAACACTAATGAAATAGCAATTTGGACTATTTACCTTTACAGGAGGAGTAACGCCGGGTCCGGAGTGCCTGCGGATCTGGCATCCGTTCTGGTTGAACCTCTGCTTGTTGTTGAACTGAGGCCTCTTCAGCACAGCACCAGGATCCATACGCACGGCCTCCGCCTTATCGGCCGTCGTCTTGCTCAGTAACTGCACAGAATATGATGGTATTAAAATACGAAGCAATTCCCATGTAAACAAAGACTGCAGGGCTTGTACTGAAAAGTAACTCTAGTGCAAACACCTACCACAGAACTGTTGGCATCTGGTAGAAACTGGCCGAACTCAGACAGGAGATCTTCCTGGTTCTTGAAGAGTCTGGCTACCTGAGCGTAAACCTCCTGTTCAGTGAGAGCCGGTGTGTAGTTCCCTCCGGCTTCCTTGGCGTTTCGCTGTTCCTTCTACAAAAAACATTGTCTCTATCAATTACACGCCATGATATAGAATCATTGAGACAATGGCTTCTCTTAAATCGAGTAATGCTTTGTTCAAAAGCTGATTCGACCAATGAATAAGGAGTGGACTTTTTTTTTTCCCCTTCCCCACCTTTGCCTCACTTTTCAAAGCAGCCTCCTTGTCTGTTTCATCTGCGATGTCTCTTACCTGGTACGTGTGCAGAATCTCCAGGAAGGCTTTGTAGATGTCTGGCTGGCCTTGGAAACGGTTCTTGATCTTGTTCACATAGTTGATAGCATGGTTGAACTCCACGGGCTGGTTGTTCTGCAGTGGGGGGGCGCTGGCAGGCGTGCTGCTCACCGGAGTGTGAGACTGCACAGAAGGGGAGCGGGGGGAGGCGTACGAGGGGATGGACGGATTGGGCTGGCTGGTTGGGGTCAGGGCAGGAGACTGCATGGGCTAGAAAATACAAAGAACACATTCAGTTTTTTTTTTTTTATTAAAATTTAAAAAAAATAAATCTTTGGATTTTTTTAGGTTAAAACAAATGAATTTTATTTTGAACAGGAGGTAAATTTTTATTAAAGGGGAAGATTCTGAATTCATGTAGATCAAAACCGTATTGTAGCAAGAATCTTGATATTGGAAGACCTCAAAACAGATCCTATCTTGATGAAACTTGTAATTTTACACCCCAGTAGGTAAGAAATGCATTTGTATTCCTCTCTATACAAGATCCATATGAGGAGAGAGCCAAAGGAAAGTTTAAAACTCCTGTTAATGGCACTATGCAACCGGGCTTTGCATGTGGCACTCCAGTGCTTGGAGCACTGTTTGGTCACAATGTGTACGTCTACACAACACGACCTGTTGAAGCTTGCTGAAGAAAAAGCTGCCAAAATGAGAATCAGAAAATAACAGGCACATAGGAACATCACTACCAAAGGCTCACAGTATTCTGTGAGTAACATAATTTAAGATTATATTAATATGTCTGAAAATGTCTGATGCATGAAAGTCAATTATCAGACCGCACTTAGGTAGTGTAAGAGTAGGTACTTTAACTACCTTAGTAGATTTCACATTAAACAAAACTTCAAAATGAGTATTTCAACATGCTCTTTTAAGCTATGCGAACAAATAAACCATGGAAAGTGGAAGCATTCAAGCAACTAATGCAAATTCTATCATATGCTTCAGGCTTAAAAGATGCTAAGCAGCAGGCAGGCTTTAGTCTCAACGAGGTCTACGTTTAGGATGTGCCCATGTTTAGGATGTGTGCGCTGCAACCTGTGTTTTGTGGAACCTATTACGTTAAAATATTGCAGAAGTTTTATTTTTATACAATGCATTAAAAATATACTGTTCATATCGTGGCCTGAAATTTCAATATGACAAACCTAAATATTTCAATATGACAGGAGCTAAAATACTCTTGAACTCTATCACTTTAAATGCATTGTGCCGGAGTGCTGAGCTAACGCCAAAAATGTGTCGCCGATCGAGCGGTCACAAGCTGTTCTGTACATAGCCGAGAGTCAAGACATAAAAAACAGCAAAAGTAGTTCACTGCTTCAGAGCACAATAGGTATAAATAAGTTGGCCGTTTCTAAAAGTACCTTGCTGATCTTGGCAGGGGTTGGCTGGCTGGGGACGGTGAGAGCAGCGGTGCTGGTGGGGGCTGATGTCTGTGGCGGTGGCGGCTGCTGCTGCTGCTGTTGTTGTGGTTGCTGCTGCTGTTGTTGCTGTTGCTGCTGCTGCTGCTGCTGAGTCGGTTGGGTAATGGGGATGTTCTGCACCGAAATGCCGTGTGGAGTGATGTGGTGGATCTGGCCCGGGGTGGTTACGTTGACCAGGTCATTAGTCTGCACTTCTATCTTGTAGCCGGGAGGCAGGAAGGTGTTAAACCCCATGATGAGGTCCGGATGGCCCTTAAATAGCTGCGAGACCCTGTTAATCACGCCCGGCGTATCGATGCTGGAAAACACAACGCCATGTGTTATTTCGTTGCCAATACAGCACTTACGGAGTAAACAAGTGTCAACCTCTATTGCGCTCAAATTGAACGCAAGATTGTAGCACGTAATTACACAGTAATTATTTAATGGGTGCTCGTGATATGACAAGAACACAGCACAAGCACTTCTCTATTGAACAAACCGACAATTTCCTTTTTCAGATTAAGCAAACGCCAGACAAATCATAAAGCTGACCTCTGAGATTTAAACTCTTTCATGATGTCCAGAAAATCGTTGTAGACTTGAGGCTGATTTCCAAATTGTAACTTCACTTGATCAAGGTAGGAAAGGGCATCTTCAACCTGTCGGCATGAAAACACAACTGGCTGTAATCTTAAATTAAGTATATTTATATAGGTCACATTATGGTTAAATATGTACAAATGATAAGTATATATAAGAATACATGGAATATCAAGATAATTTAACAAAAGCAGCAGAGCAGAGTGTAGTTTTCAGCCTATTGGTCGTGTTTCCCAAAAGCTACAACGGCATCTAAAAAGAGAATATCTACCTTGAGCCGCTGGAACTGTTGCTGGCCTGATGCTGGGGCGGAGGTGGGAGCGGCGTGAGAGTGGCTCTGGCCTATCGGGGCTCCTGAAGGCTGCACCACAGAGCTGTGATGATGAGTGCTGCTGTGCACTGCAGGACTGCTGGTGTGTCCGTGTGCGCCTGAGCTCTGAGCCAAGGGCACCTGAGAGGGGGAAAAAGGTAAAAACAGTTAATGAGCAAGTCTGGACATTGCACTTTTGTATCATACAACAGTTATTTGAGAAGCACTAAAAGAATCAAGAATATCAAGAATTTCCACTTTTTGCTTCATGCTGTTTTGCAATGTGGCTAATTAAGCATATCCGCTTTCTCACAGCATCTGTCTCGTCATACAGGATGACATCAAGCTGCTTCAACAGTATTTTTCAAAAACATTATTAAAAATTCTGCACAATTCTCATGCAATGCATTAGAGTGGTGAAGAAGTCCTAGTGGTATGATACTCATCTAGAGGCCAAACGGTTATAGGTTACAGCCTGGCTGTGCCCCTGAAATTAGGAAATTATTTACGCTGCTCTGGGCATATGCCAGAGGTGGGTGATACGGTCAAAATATCACAATATTATTTTTTAATACTGACCAATCTCGATATTTTTCACTATATATAACTTCACATTCATACTGCAGATTATACTCACTATCTATGTTACCAATTCACATAGAGTGAATAAATGTATCAAATTATATGCTAATCTTTTCTGTTTTCTAACCACGCCTGATGGTAAGTCCCCTTTTGTTGATAACACATTTTTTTAAAATGTTTTTTTCTCTAAATGTGAGAGTTACTGAGTCGCATTGTCAGCGTTCAGCATGTAATGATAACTTCTTCATGGGGGTGGGGTATAATGGCAACATGCAAAATTGGTTGGCTACTGTTCCGTTATACTTACTCACATGACAGACCCTCTGTTCCACAATTTTATGAAACATTAAGCCAAAAATGAATAAAAAATTAAAATTCTCAAAAGATCTTTTGCTTGCCTAGCTCTAATATAAGCATCACTTAATTGTCATGAAGGTAAAATGTACAAGTAATTACATGAATTACTCACTAAAGTTCTTCATGATGTGAACCTAATCATTATCTTTAATCGGCGCAATCACCTTCTAAAAGACGCTTGCCAAGCAGCATGTCACTTACCTGATAGGTCTGAGGGACCTGAGGAAACGGCACCCCTGTAGACGGCTGCATGTTGTCTGAAGCAGCCTCATAGACAGAAGGGGCTGAGGGGAGAACACGGTGCTGAAAGCCTTCCGCACCCCCAGGGAGCCGCCGCTGAGACCCAAACGTTGTTTCCTGATCCTCCAAGCGTCGCTTCATTATGTACTCATACTAAACAGCTGAAGGAAATCTAGAGCAGCAAAGCAGGGGATTGGAGTTGATTTATGAGAAGCTCAAGAAGCATATACATATCCTTAAGGAAGTGCAAATACACACAGCTGTACTAATCAGATGCAGTTAAAGGTTATGTAGAAAGATTACAGTACTTTTGCTTTGTATTACATGCTGCAACTCCAATCTTATCCAGAGTTTGCATCATAGTTATTAAAAAAATACATGCCTTGTTTAACTATATAATATTAATTTTCTTAAGACTCTAAAAAAGGTATTCCAATAAAGAATAACATCAAATAAACAATAATGAACTTTGCACTCATTTCTTTAGATATTATAAGATTTTCAGATATTCAGAAAACTGTTAAAATGGGGAAAAAACCAACAGAAAACACATTGAAAGTAAACAAACAGCTATGAGAAATCTACTGATCTTCACCTGTGTGGGTACAGCTGCTCTAGGTCGTATAAAGGGACATTTCACCAAAAACAACCAGCCCAAGAATGCAGACATAATGTAAACACTGAACATAAGACAACCTTCTAACCCAAAGTCATTTCTGGTTTATGTACGTTCATTCATTTATTATCCGAACTGCTTAACAATGCAAAATAACACTAACTTACAAACTGCACCTAACTAAAATAATCGCTACATCTGGAAACTTTTGCTGCACATGGTGCTCAGCTCCCCTCCCCTCTCCCTCTCCTGAAGCAAATGAGGGAGGTGAGCAGTGTTTCTCCACAGCACATGCAAATAAAATTTGTCTTAACACTTCAATAAATGTACATAACAATGTTATTACTGTTCCTACTAATGATTAATATGCAATTCAGCCATTAATCATGCTAGCATAAATCTCCTGCAGAATGGTTGGGAACCAAGGGGAAAACAAATCCATGTTCAGTAAAGGACACAACTGAGCTTGGTGCACCGATTAATGAACGAAATGATACAGAAATTTATACATCAAAGTCAAGTATTAAACGAACCTTATTTTCAACAGAGCTTAACGATACGTCGTACATGGTGCTGTGCGCATGTGCAATAGTCTTTTTTCAGGACATGCAATGTCAAGTAAGTCAAATTCAATCAAACACGTCATGACACAACTATTGTTTCTACTCGACCGTAAATAAAAACCTGCAGGTGCTCGTTTCTTAAGTGAAATATGTCTGATATTACAATAAATCATTGTCTTTAGCGAAGCCAGATAGGGCATTATTACAGAAATAGTTGGGACACCGTGAGTGAAAGAATACAACGAACTAACTTAACTCGATTTCGGTTTTTTTTGCAGATGCACGTTTAAAAACCAAGTCATTCTGTTTTTATTATTATTTTTCACATTTAAAACAACTGCTTGAGCCACGTAGTGCAAATTTATGATCTTCTACGTCGCAGTGTACAACAATATTCGTACATATACAACACTATTTTTCGCATCTCATGTTTGCAGTCCTCATTTTGATCCAAAACACTAAAGTTGGTTAAAAGTGAACGACAGCATGTGCTGTGCTACCAGCCTGCTACTGATTAACTCCACGTAGATCCACGTAGGATAGTATGGCAGCTAACGAGCATGTTTAAGTCACAAGTGTCGCAAAAGCAAAGCTATTAAAAGCGAAATCGTTAAAACTTAAACGCACCCCACGTTTTCACCTCGCACATCCGAGAAAAACCGAGTGTTACACAGCTAACAGTAACGGTAGTGCAGCCTCTTCGACATTACCGCTAGCTAGTTAGCCGGCTAGCTGTTCTGCCAAATCAGGAAGTCAACAAACACAGCGTGAACAAACAAAATCGTTAAAAACATAGCCGGTCCCATCCGTTTTAGGGTTCTGCCGTAGATAAACAAGAATAAACTGTGCGGTGTTTGAATTCATCTTGTAAAAATGGTTGCGAGTTGGTTAGGTTACTTTCAAAACGCGTTAGCTTGTTAGCTAACTGGTTGTTCCAAAGCTAGTCAGCGAACGAAATAAACTCGAATTTTAGCCGCTGTTCCCGTAATCTACATCGCAGTATGCTGTTCCAACGCAGAGCACAAACGTCTTAAACATGCATATCATTATTTGATGTCTAATATGATTTAATTAAAACGGACAGGTTTAGTTGATTAGCATGCAAGCTAGCTAGAAAAACATGAGAAAACTCACCTCGCAAGAGTGCGACCCGAGACAACAAAGTCTCCCTCTCAGTTCACGCTTTCTCACCCAGTTACGAGTGGCAAGAAATAAATAAAAGAGTTTGACTGTAATAAAAACACGATCTGACTTTGAAGAGTCGCAAATCGAATATACTGAATGAGGGGGCAAAATGACAGTGCAGCAGTAAAGCATCCATCCAAGGCGCGAGAGCTCCAGTTACTTGCTAGTGGTGCTAATTGGCTAACATGGGGGGAAAACAAGGACCGCGTCCCAAATTGCAGCCTAGCGTACTACGAGCTGTGTCGTGATAGCACGCAACCGTAGTCTAACAGTCTTATGAAGTACGATAGTATGGATGGGACGCGGCCCGAGCTCAGCGAGGTATTTTTTATGTGAGAGGCGTGGCTTTGAGAAGGGCGACCCAACATGGTGGTTTGTGTGTGTTTGTGTATGTGTGTGTTTGTGTGTCCTTAACACGTCAGAACTACAGCGGAGTTCTCGACAATCCACTTTTGTTTGCATGCCTGTTTACACGGTTTAAAGTTTAAAGTGGTATTATTAGACCAAAATAAGAATTATAAACCGATTTATTCATAATTACATTTTTGAACTCTATGTCAGAGCCAACAAATCAAACCAACCAGCCATTTTAATATGATGTACGGATTATGAACGGATTTATTGATTAATTGCCTAGTTTTTGAACATTATGTCGGGACACTGAAATTACGATATTAAAGTAATTTTATGAGCAGTAAACATCATCTCAGCTAAGAATTCATTTAAGAATTGCGTATCTCTGCTAAAAAATAAACTTCAGAAACAGTCAGTTAAAAACAATAATTGTGGTGCACAAAGATCACACAACCGGTGAACATTTCTGAACTGAACTATTCTGAACTATTAAATGTGTTCATTAATCACATTGGTGTGATTATGTTTATATTTTTAATATTAGTTTATTGTGATTTAATTAACTCAAGTAATACCAGGTACAAGCAGGTCACCGTACCCAGTCAAAACAGAGTTACAAATTAATGAACATTGGATCTTTACTGAGCACAAATTTGCAATCTTGACTTCTGCATTACAATTATGATGAACTCCTGGGGAAAGATCGGGAGACCGATGACTGATATGTTCACCAGCAGATGGAGACAAAAATGTAAATGCTAATATCGGTAGTTTTTCTATGCATAATAAGCTCTTTTCTTGTTCACAGGTCAACTCAAAGTCTATGGGTCGCATTACATCATTGGCTTTGGTGTTTGAAAATCATAAACACGATCCTATAAGTCTTGGACTACTTGCCCTCTTTTTAGGTTGTGTATGCCTGACCATTTTGCTGGCAGGACTTCTTACCCATTGAGGAAAATGCTGTGTTTAAAATTTTATTAAAGAGACATTGGGGTCTGTTTTATTGCCTTACCTTGACTTTAAGTACCACTGAAACATGTCAGTGGCAAATTGCTTTTCCACCAGTTATTGAATGAGTCATACTTAAAATTTAGACTCACCTGGTAAGACCTTTCACTGCGTAGGATGTGAGAGATTTAAAACTCATTTAAATGTGAAGGCTGATGAAAGGCAGGAAAATTAAATATGAACAAAGTCACAGCGGTACCTGCCTAGAAACGGAAAATCTTCAGGCCAACACAAAATGACAACAGAGCAATAGGTTAACATCACAAATTGAAAAAAAACCACACACAAAATACTGCTTGATTTTGCATTGTCTTTTTATTATAAAAAGCCATTGTCATTGTATTTTGTTACATCTTTGAAATAGTCCATCGCAAAATACCTAAAGCCATGTCTTATTGGACTGCCTTCATTACATATGCAAGAGCATTTGACAGTCAGTTAGCAGGCTTCATAGGCTAATTACTGAAAATGTCGGTCATAAATTATGACTACCTGCCTCTGTTCACTCTCATGTCATAAACCCATTTGCTCTTTGTGCAAACTAAAATGCTCTCTGGTGGGCCTCATGCAGTACGTCTATCCCTTGCCTGATGTTTCAGTTTTGCTCACATCGACCTTCTCATGATGGTTAGTTTCTAGGTCTAATATATTTCCTCTTCCCTGAGGGTACCCGGAAGGGGCATGTCTACTAGTGTTTGTTATTTTTCCACTCTGACTTTCCGCTGTGTTCCTGATTCACATCGTCTTCAATTTTGTTTGTTTGTTTTTTGGCTAGTGCAAGTCCTATGTATTAGTATCTTATTTTTTTAAAGGTTTGTGCTATGAACTGAATGTGTTCTTGTGTTATGTAATACAACGGATTGCATTTTTCATCCTTGTTTAGAGAAGCACATTTGTTCCAGCATTTGAAAAGAAGGATTAGCATGTTTACATATGCCATTACACCATATTTTATGCCAGTTTGTACTGTAGCTATATGTAACTAAGAATTAAAATGCATGTATACAAGCTCCCAAGGAGGGGGAATGATTTTCTTAGATGTTTTTTTAAATGGGCACAGCCTAAAGATGATTATGTTGTAAAAGTGAATGACAGCTAGCAGGGTAAAAACCATTAGCATAACATGGTCTGTTGGCATGACTTATGAAACTTATTCCATATCAGCTTTTATTCATCTTTAGCATTTATCATGCAATATGTTAAGGCATTTGCAAATTGCAGACTATTTTGATTGTTTCCTTTGTGACATTTCTGCAACCTATAATAACTAAAAACAACAAACGAATGACCATTTCGCGGGTTGCCTCTGCTAAACGGCTATTTGCCATTGCTACTGAAAAAGACAGAGGTTGAGCGTATGCACTTTTGTGCCAGTGACCTTTACAAGCTGACAGTCACATCGATCGTCAGTTCACGTTCAACTAGAAGCCAGTGATATAGAAAAAGAAAAAAGAAATGTGAATCTTGACATGGAATTTTAAAGCAGCAAATGACACCATCAAAAGGAGCGGCACTTAAAGTGGAACACCAATTAACTGATGCCGTAGAGGGAAAAGGGAAATCTATAAGAGAAAAGAAATCTATAAAACAACAACTACCCAGGCAACGAAGCAGTCACAGGAAATAATGTGAGGACTGGTAAGGGAGCAGCTAAGAGTGCTCTTAGATCCAGTTTGTTCGTGTTGTACAGAAGCAGATGGGCGGAAGAGGAATAGTGTTCACTCCTTTCAATGTGACTTTTGCTCCTGTGGAGATGAGAGATTCTTGTTGTTTCTACTGTTTGTTACCTGCACGTTGTCCACTTTGCAAGTGGAACTCCCCAGGTATTAGACTGCGAACTTGTCCAAGGGTCGTGCGAGGTGAGCCGCACTGTAGGGTGAGAGGAGAGGTGGACAGTGTGATGGATGGGGAAGAAGGTGACAGATTCTGTTCTTTATCCAGGTGCATTGAAACTGGCACAATTGGAGGAGTTCTGGTCACTTACCACCAGTATTAATAAGATATTTTACTTGGGGCCAATTATATTTTATTTCAAAGCTGGCTTCAAGCTGGTTTTGGAATCACACCAACTTAAACCTACACAAAATACCCAAAAGTAATAAGCCACCTGGCCATGACACCTACAAGAACTTTTGGGACTTCACATTTTAAATCCCTAGTTGCATGCTGCATCTAGAATAGTTTCCACACTTCTGGCTTTCGACAATGTTTTGGATTGTTTCTGTGGGAATTTTTGTCCCTTCATGCAGAAGAGCATGTGTGAGGTCAGATGCCAATGTTGGACCAGAAGGCCTGGCTCAGAATTTCCAGTTCCAAACCATTCCAAAGCTGTTGAATGGCGATGAGGTCAGTGCTTTGTGAGGGCCAGTCAAATTCTTCCACACCAAATTCCGCTAATCATGTACCGATAGGGCTTTCTTTGTGCACTGGGGCACAATGGGAGAACAACAAATTGGTCCCACAAAGTTGGAAGCAAAGAATTGCAGATTGCAAATGGACAAATGCATATGGCACGACGAAGCGCTCAATATTATTACCCTAACTCTGGCCGTGTGGCAATGAAACACCCTCCCTCAATGTAGAACAACAAGCAAAATTTTCCTTCTTTACACTACACGTTACCAGTCTTGTGTGAAGTATTTAATGAGTATACAACTTTGACGGTTTAGCTTGACGTCTGAAAGACCGATTGAGGGTAACTTGATGGACTGAGCAATATACAATCCACAACTTTCCAATGTTGTGATGGAAGCCAGACCAGAGTGTAATCCCTCCATTATCATCCTAGGTAATCAGATCCAGACCGTCATCACACGTCTCTGACAAATGAGCCATTGTATCAAGCTCGACTCCCCATTTCCTCTAGTATGGCTTCTTCCTGTAAATGTGCCCATTCTAAGTGTGATGTATAACAGTTCTCTGTCGGTTCAGACAGCCCTGAATGAAACTATTTTCTTCATCCTTACAACTTGGCGCTATACAGTCAACTACACCTCAGATAAGGACACACTTCCTTTTATTGCATGGCACACAATTGGCCAGTTTGAAATGAAAGGTTTCATACGACTTGCTTTGATTAAGCGCATGTGGAATATTTGCACAATTCAGATAAATGCACCATGCTACAGAGTCCCAACTTTAATATTGCAAAGTGAAATGTTTCGGTTAACTCAAAAGGCCTTTATTTCAGTTTGTGACATTGCATAAAAACTTAATTTTCTTTTCTACTGTCATGCATCACTATGGGCCATGTAGTTCTCTATAATATTTTTAAATACGAACTCTAGCTCAATTGAACAAAGTCATGTCAGTCTTCAGGCAATAAAATTATGTGAAAACAGCTGTACCATAAATATGAAAATAAACTCTATAGTAGTTTGAAGTGCTTTAGATTATTATGTATTTATATATCTCTGGATCTACAATTGACAGCAACGTTGATGCCTCAGTGGCGACGTGATGATTCAAGCAAAGCACTAATAATTTTCTCAGCAGACACTTTCCAACTCCCACGAGACATTTTCTATTTCATTTTCTAATGTACATGAGCCCAGATATGAAAAGTGGGGTTTGGGTGCACAGGCAGAAAATGAATTTTAAATAGCAGTGATGAGCTCAAGGATTTCACAGAAGTCAAGCTCAGCTGAATGATTCCTCAGGGCTTTTCACGCACTTCCTTATGTTAATGATAATTGAGTGTTGTGTGTGTGTGTGTGTGGAGAAGGAATAAAAACAGTAGCAAAGAGATCATTGTTACAAGCCCTAAGCTCAGCAAAGCAAGAAAAATACATTAGATCAGGACATGATTCATCAGATCAAATCAAAATCATTGGAGGTGACAGTGTGTTAGCCAGACAGAAGGAGCCATGAGGCAAAGCAATTACACCACGTGAAAGTGTGTTAAGAGCTTTCGCTTCAAACGTAGACACATTGCCAGAGCTGGATATTGTCACTGTTTGGCCCACATACCCATATAGAAATGTGTGAATGAATCATTTATCTTAAATAATTAAAAGCATCATATTTTAACGTGATTATGGCCCCTTTCATTTATCAATTGTAAATGGCAGACCAACCCTAGCGGCAAGCCAGGAAACAATCAGTCATCAGTGCGGGACACAACATGATTTAACAAAAATGAAAAGAAAAATAAATGTAGTCCTTTCAGTGTGGATTACCATCCTTCTCAACACACCAAGATATCTTCTGTCACATTTAAAGGATATTTAATCCTCTGCTTATAACAGGACTCATCTGTTGTCATCACAGTGGTTCGTCCGCTGTCACACCATCACGCTACATATAAAATATGAGAAGGAAAAATTGGCATTTAAAATCTCTTATATATGCAGTATTAAGTGCATGTGTTAGATCTATATCTTATATTATTTTAACAACTTTTAAACTTACTTTTTTGCACATGTGTGTTTTTTCCACTGCATATTCTCCAATCAATCGGTTAGAAAATCCTGGCCTAGGTCTTGAACCATAGGAGTAACTCAATTAATGAGTAAGTTCATCTCTGCCCACTGCCGCAAGCTTTACCTTCTTTGCCCTCCAGTGTTTCTTCAAGGCTGGGGATGTATTAAACCTCCATGTCTTCCCTTCAGCCTATTCTTCCCCTCTGTAGGCAGTGCACTCTGTTCTGGAGGAGGACATAGGTGACCGGCCCTTTCTGCTGAACACGTTAGACTTCTGCTCTCGAGGCTTGCTGTGCACTCTTATAATTTGCTGTGTTTTTTCATGATTGCTCTGAGGGGACACGTTACGACATTCTGTCTCCTTCCTTTGCCGTCAGTGCCACATCTGAGGCCAGTTGGGATTTCTAGTTTATTTCTTGTAGGTCTGGTAATTGCTTGACTGGGTGAAATTGGCCGAAACCCACTGAAGTTATACTGTATTTCAATAATTAAATAAAAAACTTAATCATGGATTGTGTAATGTTAGGTGTGGTTCTCATATGAGAAAAAAAGAGCTCAGAATAATCAGAATAATTCATCCACATACATTTTCTTTGTCACCTTGTACCCATTTTTAAAGAAATATTCATTGCAGGATCTGTTTGTCTTTGTGGATTATTATTTGCATGTTTTATGAAAGTTTCTCTCAACTAAATCTTATTGTAACATGATGAAGTTGGCAAAATCATACGAAAAAACTTTTTATATCCTAACCTTTACATATATTCAAATTTGCTGTACATACTTTTATAAGAGTGGAATAAAATTCTGAAACATTTGCAGTTATGTTCCAGAAACCCTCGGCAGACAACTAATGCCTAATCCTTCTAGGATTAAAGTGGGCAATTAAACTGTCTCAACTATTCTAATGTGGTTAACATTGTGAGAATATTAATAGCTATTCTAGCATAAGTGGTGAATGATGTAGGCAGAAAGTTCCTTTTAGCTTTCATTCACTGATAGACTGATTAGCATCTTTGGGCGGAGTGCCCCTTAAAGCATCCCAGCGTTCACGTGGCTCCGGGAAACTGTCCTTCTGTCGCCTTAATATACACCTATAATGTGTGGCATCTGCTTTGGTGGGTCTCTGTTTTTTCATATGCCCTCTAGCTTTCACACTAGTATTCAGAGCATCAAGGTCTTAAGAATACCAATTAGCCAACCATAAAATTACTCGCAATGTATTGTGCTGCAGGCAAGGTAACTTTTCTCTCGGTGCACACTGAGGTCCCCTTTTCCTCTACTATACCTTCATATAACCACGGCAGATGGCTCTTTATAGACAGAACGGGAAACCGTCCCAAAGACTTCATAGGTAGCATGTGGCTGGTAGCCTCTATAGAAAGGGTCATATTGTTAGACACACTTATGTACAATATGTAAAAAATAAATGTGTTCATGCAAAAAAGCATATGGATTTTATTTCCAAAATTTCTGGGTGCTTTCTTGGTGCTGTACATGTGCTTATTGTGTAATATGAAAGAGGCCATAATCATGTATAAAAGAACATATTAACAAGCAGAGCTTTAAGAAGACTTGAGATTTAAAACTAAATGGGATTTATTAACAGAACTTAAACAAAACCAAATTAATCCAAGGACAGTGTTAAGGAAGTCACATTTAAACGTTAGCTTTTCCAGCTACAAGTTACCTATGATTAAAAGTAGCTAAGCTACAGCCAAATTGCTGTTATAATATAGTAGCTATCTACACTACAAGCTGCAGAGAAAAGAGTAGCTACTTCGAAGCTATATCGTGGTCAAGGATTCTTGCCTTTGGTCTATACCAAGTGGACTTCATCTTCTTAATCTCAATCTTGCAATCAAAACATGGACGTCATTAGGTCTTTTTTAGGGGGTCTTTAGGTCTTTAAATTAATAAATATGTGCAGGCACTACTACCAGCAAGAATATAAGTCGAAAAAAAAGGCCTACAAGTTGTTATTATCTGATTAAAATTACGGTTCTGTTTTCCAGCCTGGATACTAGGCAGATAGGTGGGCATATGGACCCAGGAGGAAGCTGTCTGTCATTGCTTCTCTGTTAAGGTAATGAGGTCAGCAGAGTTGTTAAGAAGAAGAGAAATTGATTCGCAGTGAATGATACAAATAGTGAAATTGTAGGTTGTTGTCAGTAATTGATAATTGCTTAATTGCATCAGTTATTGCAAGAGAAAATGGAATTGTGTCCATGCTAATGCTATTGTACAGGTATCCTTCAAATCATTGAAATTAATACGCGAAAATATTTTAAGGGAGCGAGTGAGAAGCAGGAGAGTTCAGGTTAGGGTTAGGGTTCCTAACCACACCCCTAGCAGCTAAGCCCCCTCATCTTTCAATCCTAGTGATGTCCCTGAATCAGAATAATTCTGAATCATTCTGCAAATTCAGCACCAATCATAAATTACCCATCTTTGAAAAGGGAGAAAAATAATAGCATTTGATGATGCACAGCTACATCACAATTTGTTAAAAATAAAACATTACTTTTAAAGCTACATAGTTTTAAAGCAACTTCACGTCTAAGCAACTAAAAAGTTATTACCACAAATTTTAGTTAGTTACTCCCCAACACTGCACATGGACACAGCACACCTACACAAAAGACAAAAACAAAGAGGAGATGCAGGCTATGGAACACACACACACACTCTTAGGTGTAACACATCATGGTAGATGACGCTAAATGACAGGGAATGTGAGACAAGTCGGCCCCTGGTGGCCAACACAGGGGTTATGTGTGCGCAATCGTGACATCACAATTAATTATAAAAATGATACCTTACAAAAATGTTAGGCTTCTGGCAAATACTGCCGCAAAACCTTTGGCAATGTTCCCACAAATTTGCAGCAAGGTCATATTTTCGCAAATAGCTAACTTGGTGGTGAACTTCTAGCAAACATTGTGGAAAACTTATGCGCTTGGCAAATTTGTCACCAAAAGTTCATTACAAGTTTGCCGTTATTGGCAAATTGTTTTAGCAAATCACTGGCAAATTCATTTGCCAGTAAAAGCAATCTGTCATTGTTGCATGTTTGCCACTAGTGACTGACAATGGCAAACCTGTGGCAACATATTCTGGCAAACTCCATTGTTTACCACAAGTAAACCACAAATTTGCCCCAAGTCTGCTACAAACATTTTATTTTTGCAAGAGATCATAAGAATAATTATTGGAAAAATTATGTATTCTATCTTTTTTTAATTTCATAATGTATATTATATAATGCAACAATGATCATTGAAGTTATATTTAACATGGTTTGTATCCAGCAAGTGCAACAGAGATATTCAGAGTGGTTTTTACCCCCTTAAATTGAGACTGAGTATTCATCATCTGAAAGCAGCTTTCAAGGTCACCTGAATCTCCAAAATGAGGTCACAATTGGACATTGGTACCTAATAAGACATTTTTACCAGGATGTAAATTTTGGCTGGCGGATCATCGTTTAACAAAAAAAAAGTGTCCTACATTTGCGGCAGCCAATAAGATTTTTTTAGTAATACACTCGCAAGTCCCACCTGCCTATTCCACCCATAAATTACCTGAGCTGTAAGAGTCTTGGATGTGCGAGGCAACCTTTGTTTGGTGATACAGATATTGCAGCCGGCACGTAATGAGGTCATTCATCGTCCTTTGAAGCGGTGGAGCTGGGTGGCTTGGGAACAAAAGGTTGCTGGCGGCAAACCTGACTCATAATGACTGAACAGACAGAGTCGTCTGGGCTAATGGCAGCCTGTCATGGTCTGGATGATTTCTGCACCTCCATTTCACTGGTTTTGTCCCTGAGCTGTTTGTCTGCATGGCGAAGTGCGGAATGAATTCCTGATGGATTGAATGTAGTTTTTGACTAACGCGGTGTGAAGCGAAAGAGCGATTCGGCCTTCTCGTCACGCACGCCGGGATTAACTTTGTGATAATTCGCGATATTGTTTTCGCCACCGAAATGAAGATATTACTGTAAGCCACTTTGGCTTGGCAAATGTGAAATGAAATGAATCAGAATGAATATCTGTACACAGAAGAGAAGTTTTCCTCAGGGCTTCACCCAGAGAAAACTTGACACAGTTTCCACGTTCTCGTGCTTAAACTGTGCTGCGTTTCATCAGATCTTCTCCCACATTAGAGCGTTTTAAAAAACATGTGAGCTCTCAGATGATTAAAAAGTTCATCAATTAAATTATTAATATTTGCAAAGCAAATGAAAACCGTGGACTTAATCATCTGCTTAGTTGACTAGAAAACTTGCCAGTTCAAGTAGACAGAGAGCTGGGTGAAGTTTATTTGACACGCCAGAAGAAGTAAGACAGGCAAAAAAAAACAAGCAGCTGTCCAGAAGATCCCACTCACAGCTCCCTGCAAACTGTGAGACATATGCTGCAAAGGGCTGAAGTCTCAATTGAGCACACGGAACGGTTGTTGTGTTTTGTCCAGGGAGACGGGGCGTCTGCTGAGGATGACCTGCACACGACTTCATTATGGGCGGATGCTAAAATAAAAACCCAAGGACCCTGTTCGAGCGTCTCCTGGGCAGTTGGACAAAAGATCAGGATTTGCTGCAGGTGGTGTTTAATAATTCATGCGTGTATGAAACTCACTTCAGGTTGGGAGAGACTCCATGGGCTTGCTAAATCTGCTGCCCACCCAAAACACAAGTCAGAGTTACACCTGGATTAAAATAAGATGAGATTAACTGACACCGTCCATCAGACAGTGATTGTGTCCAGCTGTTAAAACTTACATATCTTCTATGTAGAAGCAAAGCCACTGTAAAAAAGTTTGAATGCGTGAATCAAAATTCATATGTGAAAGGTTAAATAAAGCTAATATTTTTGAGGTGGCATTTAAAGAATTCTGTACGTATTCATTCGCTATTTCTTAGGATCTTTGTATCATTAAACTTCTGTATATGTGAATCAAAAATTCATACATGAAGGGATTATAGAAAGCTAATATATAAGTAGTATATTAAAATTATGCATTTATTGATTGATTTCTTAATGTACTTATTTATTTGACAGCTGTAGCATCTTTTTGTCTATTGTTCACAAATGTAAAAGTTAAAAATTAAATACAACATGAATATTACTGTAAACAAAATCACCTTTATTGGCTTTCAGACTTTAAAAAGGAATTATATTGGACACATACCACATTTCTTTAATCTTTAAAAAAATAGATGCATCCATCTTATTATGGTACCTTGCTCATGAGTACCTCAGAGTTACATTTACTGATCTGGGATTCAAAAAGGTGACCTTCTGATCATGGAGCGAACTCCCTAACTATCATGCTACCAACTGCTCAACTGTAATGTTTATGTGATTTGGCTAACAACACATATACTGAAGTCTAAAAATCTCTTTTGCTGGTTTAACAAAGGTTTCTGCTCTCCTAGTGGTTGAAACTGTTGTAATTTGTGATGAAATATCCTCTCTGATAGTCTCTGATCTGTTGTAAGTTGCAATCATCAGTAAACACTGACATCCCAGTGGTCATAAATAACAAAATGAAAAAACAATTTCCTTAAGAGTGAATAGTTTCTCCAACAAGACAAAAAATATGCCATATCGACCCAATCCCTTCAACATTGCTTTTTTCAAACATGATGAGGAGGCAGAGACTAGCGGAAATGAAGCGTGGATGTAAAGTTTAAAGTTGGTACTGTAGCTCTTTGAAGACATTTCTGTGCCCCAGATTCTTAAAGACACTGGTCTATTTTTCATCAGGATTTCTACGAGCCATTTTATTTTGGAATATCCCATGGCAAAAAATAAAAGCAGAAACGTTCTATTTCACGTCAATTTATCCTGCGCTAACTAGGTGATAATTAGCTAATGACACCCTGGCGAGCAGTGATGGGCTCCTTTGTGCTGTTTTGCTGGGGGATTATGGGAGGATTTATTCAGCTACTCAGTGGTGCCCTAAAAACGCCTTTTTTCAAGGTAACACGCAATGTATAGTTAACGGAAGGTGGGCTTTGTGTGGAAAGTAGTGAGCTCACTACTGTTATGTTTTCTTGTGGTGGTTACTGCTGTCGAGTCACAGTAAAGAAGATCCTGGGTCCTATACAATGCTTGGTTAATCTAAATGGTCCCCATAGGTGTGAATGTGAGTGTGTTTGTGTGAGTGTGTGTGCCACGTGGTGTGTTAGTGCCCACCTAGAGTTGGTCCCCACCTCACGCCCAAAGCTAGGGGAGGGGCTCCGGGCCCTGTGATCCTGATAGGGATTAAGCAGTTCAGACAGTGAATGAATGAATAAATGTCTGTGTTTGCAGTGCATTTACAGTGTATAAAAATGAGAACACATAAAAAATGAAAACTCACAAACACACCCTAAAAACACAAATACACACATTACACAAGTTGCACCTGCCAGGTAAACCTGATCTCTAAACTCAGTAAACAAAAGCATAATCTGGAACTTTTGCATAAAAAGCATTGATTCTTATTAGAACTGATCCTCTCATTCAACCTGGCGACAAAAGAAGCAAAATATAAAGTTTTCCTATCATTGTGAGGACCTGAGCTCCCCCCAAACCACTTCAGGAATCCCCTACACACTGCAATACTCAAATAATACTATAGATACACCTAAACCTAACTTTAACTTCAGCAAATCTTCTAGTTATTAAATAACAACAGAAACTTTTGCATAAAAGCATTTCTTCCTCATAAGCACCAGTCCCCCCTCACAACATGCCCTCACAACGCACAAACAAATCTGCCAAATGGTCTGACGATCATTGTTAGAAGCTCAGGTCCCCACACTTTTCAAAAAAACTTCTCACACACACATATAAACACACACACACACACACACCACCCCATGAATTTCTGATATATTCAGATGTTTATATTCATTTGTTTCCCAAAAGGGCTGTATATATTTGTTTTCTGATTGCATTGAGTATTGTACTGACTCCAAATGTTGTGTGTTTGATATGAGATCGCCCCAAACCAAATTCATGGCGCAGCTCCAATTATGACACGGAATGGGAATTCTGCAGGGCAGTCACAAACAAAAAATTTCCCCAAACGTTCGCATTGCCGCACGCAAAGAACTTACAAACATCTTGAATCCTACGCGCCGAGTGCAACAAGGAAAAGAGTAGAAATTGATTTGCCTTTCTCCTACCCAGACTCATTAAAATAAATGGTGGGATCAAAAAGCTAAGTTTGATTAAAGCAACACTTTGATGTAGTCATTTGCCACCTGCGGCTGGGTGTCTGTACCCGAGAGGTTTGGGAGACAATTGAGAGAGAGGTAGAGAGAGGCGAGGAAAGGTGTCATTGCCTTTGAAGCACATCTGTACTAGTCACATCCCCCAGGTAGACGCAATTACTCCCATCACGGCTAGATGCAGTGAGGACTCGGGGATATTGACACTGGGTGGCATGAAAAATTGTGGTAACAAGATGGGACTAAGATGGGGATTTGTTTTGCAGGAATTACATCACCTGTTACAAAGGACGTATTTATTAGAATAATGGCTGGGTAGTATAAGAACTAAAATAAAGATTTTAGCAGTTTATCAGGCATTTGGAATGCAGGTTAAACAGTTATTATAATAACACAATTAAAGGGCATAAAACCTCCAAGTCGTTGAGATGTTCACTAATACATCTTTGCTTGCTATTGATCAGATTAGGCAAAACCAAACTGTTCTTTTGGAACAAGCTTTCCTGTTTGCATATCAGCCATTTTACAATGTTTGAGCCCGTTTCTGATGTGAGCAGGAGAGAAATAATAAATATAACCAACAGCAGAATAGAACAAGGTACCGGTGTTAGTGGCACCAAAACACCACAAGAAAGAGAGCAAACTTTGACACGAAAATACGTTTTATTAGATTATTAACCATTTTAACCATTAATTACATTTGTGCTGCACGCATCCTATTAGTCAAATTCACATTCTTTTATCATGATATAAAAGTCTTTAGGAGAGGGTAAGAGGCTTATTTTTGGTGCCTGGCCCAACACATATTTCAGGAATTTCATTGGTGTTGCTAGAGCGCCCAACTTACCCAATTTAAATGATATACATCCAATTTAAACCATCTGTCAGGGATCTATTTTGATCATGATTAACTGACTTTGGGGATAAGTTAAATCAGCCAAGTTGTTTCAAGGTTGTTCACCTTATGTAGAGTATTTTCCTTTAACATGCTTAACATTTGAACAAAATTCCAATTGTTCAGTAAGATCTTTAGAGAGTGTTGGAATTGTATTTATTCAAGTGATCATAGCTCATCTTTATATTCTCTAACAGTATGCCTTCCTCCCATGTGCCAATTATCTTTCTCTAAAATCTATAAAACCTGTAAAAAGCATCTCATATACATGATTAATGTTTTGGCAGAAGAAATTAGATGCATTTTTAAATGAACACATTTATCGCTGTTATTGATTATTGCCCACAGAATTTGGTGCTATATCACGTTGTTGATTCAGTAAAAAAAACCCAAAAAGACTCTCTCAGGCACTGCAAATGTTAGTGTAATTCATTTTATTTCAGTGTGCTGCAGTAAACATCAGGGAGGGTCAGAAAATGTGAAGACGCAGTGTGTGTAAGACCTTGCGTGGCAAGGCTACTTGGAATGCAAAACAGTCTGGACACAGCTTAGGGAGCCTGCTGATGCATCAAGAGCCATAAAACCGTCTGAGAGAATATAACTCTCCCTCTCAACCGCTCAGCAAACAAACCCTGCATTATAAGAGATTGGGAGAGCACCTCTGTATGCCAAAAGCTACTGCGCTTTTCTTTATATTCCACAGAACATGGAAGTTGCCTTGCTGGGTCAAAGTAGATAACTAGCTAAAATGATTGAGGGCAAGAGTGCAGATACAGAAGGTGGTGGAAGGTTTCTTTCTGTGAGTAGTAGGAAGAAACTCTTGAAAAAGTCCATCTGAAAAAATCACAAGGTTCCTTTAAACTGGTCTTTGCTGGGTTTTATTGAGTAAGATTGATCACAGATACATACATTCATACATTTTTATTCAAGACCGCTTACTCAAGATGGGGTTGGTGGTGGTCTAACAGTAGAATACCCCATTATGTACCAAAAGGTCATGGATTGAAGTCTGAGTTTATCCTACATCAATCACTTCCTTTTGTAAGACACTTTACTATAGTTCAAACTACAAGTGAGCTTAAAAAGACACAAGCTCCCATTTACACTGTATACATATTTACCCATTTGTGCTTTATGCTCATATGCCACGCATGTACCTTAAAGAACTGTATATTTATTTGTTCATTCTGCAACAATGCACACAGCATTTTAAACACATAGTTTCTACTGTAAAATGCACAACCTTATAAGAACACTTTCTCTATTTTCTGCATATATTTTTATTTTTACTCTTTAGTTTATTGTAAGAAACTTAACCTGTAACTTTTTTAAAAATTTTAAATTCGTTTTTTTTATTTGCACACGATCGTTCAGGGTACATTTCACTACATGTTGTCATTGTGTAACTATGTATGTGACAAATAAAGCTAAACGATAAAACTTAAAAGGATTGGCTGACACACTTAGAGAGAGATCTAAAAATTGTCCACTTTTGTGTTATAGCTTATATGTTGCATACATTAACGTCCATGAAAAAAGTATAACATTCCATTTTCCAAAGGTCTCTCTCTAAGATTTGGGCATGGAGTTTAAATGGAAGTTGTTGATAAAGAAACCAAACAATGTTTTTATTCATTATTTCAGGCAGTTTATGGATAGTCATAATATCAAAATGGAAACAATGCTGCCTAATCAGACAATTTGGATTCCAGTGTTGGGGAACAGTTTATCAAGGTACAAACTACTTGTGATTAAGAGTAGTTAAGTTATAGCCAAGGTACTGTTACTGTACTGTTGTTCCAGTACTATTTAATATTAGTGCTTTGTTTTCAAACAAATTTATTTTAGAAATGCATTTCAAAAACATAAAGTTAATAGTAATGTTAAAACAAATCACAGTTAATTCACAGCGTCATGACATCATGACCAAAATGTGACATTTTGTAGGTAGAGAGTGTCTTGTTTTACGGTTTGCGTAAGTTGCACTTGAATGTTTATGTTCTGTTCATACAGCCTTTTGGAGTCTTAAATTTTAAAGCGCATGGCTATGGATCTTTGCTAAGTTGGACTCCATACTCCAACTCCATCTCACAGTTGTCAAGAGCACACTGCGATGCAATGAGCATGTGCTGCATTAGATACTATTTCTGCCAATTTAACACCAATCAGAAAGACCAGGAAGTTGAAAATATCTAATGCCTGTAAATAAGTATTAATAAAAATACTTACTGGTAAATTATAGCTACAATAAAGACAACAACGAGTGATGACAACAGTGTCATAATTATGGCTAGTCTGACGCTGCTAAAAGATGACTTTTGTTTGGACTGATTGGGCATTAAACTTGTTATGTGATTCCTACAGTATGTTGTTGCTATTGAGCCTATAAATATAGCAATGTTACTAACGGCATTAACTGCCTGCAGTAGTAATGGTAGAATGCTGCGCACTTAGGTGTATGCACATATATTTAACTTTGGAAGCCAATCAGGAGGTGCCTGTAATCAGGAGCTGTAAGTCGTTGTTATTTAAACCCTTAGGCCTCGTTCACATGGACGTCTGAACCAGGCGTTTTTCTTCCTTTCGTGGCGCCAAGTGAGCGCCGACTGAACGCTGACCGTTTTTCTGGTCATTGGAGCAAATCAAAGCGTCCACACGGGTGTTCAGCACCGGCATTCAGCCGGCTGCACATTTGGGTGGCGTCAAATAAACGCTGCAGGCAACTTTTTTTTGGCGTCAAAATCCCAATGAACGCGAGGAAAATGACGCTATTGCAAACACCAGTGAAACGGCGATCGAACGCAGCTACAAAACGCAGCAAAAACGCGTATGGCGTTCATTTCGAACGTCTGTGTGGACGAGGCCTTACTGTATTTGCTCTTCAACTTGTGTGACAATTGTTCATATTACATCAGCTCTTCTATAAAGATTTTGTAAAGATCCGCCATCTCTAACAGTCCTCTAGTTGACACAATTTCTGTAACCCTGACCCCAAACTTGTAACTTTAATGGCAAATCACCTTTTCCAAATGACACAGGGATTTGACCCCTTCAGCGGTGCAATGGAGCAGCTATGATATTAGAAGCTCTGACATTTAATCTTATTTCTCTCGGTGTCCTCTAGGGGACTGAACTTGGCAATTCCCAGTTATGTATTCAAGGCACTTTACCATGGCATCACTGGTAGAACTCAGACCACAGATTCCTGAAATGTTTAAATATTAACATTGTTGTCATTGCTACGTCGTTGTGGTGATTCAGACTACAGAGGTTTCGGAGGAATAATTTGCGAGGGAAATAGGTTTTGAATTTTTGAATAGTTCCGTGCAAAACTCTATACAGATTCCTTTGAACCATTTGAAATGTGTCTAAACCAAGCATAGATGCTCAATTTTAAAACACATCTGGAAAATTTTGTAGGTTTAAAATTAGTCTTAATTTGATGATTCATCAATGATTCATTATTAATATGTATAATGATCAATTAATTTGAACTAACCTTGAATAAATCTTTGCCCCAACCTTCATGTCAGCAATTCTTTCACTGAGAAAATGCTCAAACTTTTGTAAAATAACAGCTGTGGGGCTTTATATACATATTTAAATTTCATACTTAAATCTGATTGAATGCGTGCGTTCACAGTAAACCCCTGCTGTGGATAACTTTTACCACAAGGAACATTTAAAATGTGATCTTAGGTCCACTAATAGTATAGGTAAAGTCACCATAATGTGTAGAAACAACCTTGACTGTCTCCATACACCGCATGTCAGGTCGGGCGGTAAGTCATCGCGGTTCTGCGCTGGTGTTCCATGGGAAGATTAGAGTGTTAACAAAACAGCTAGGACAGATCCAAGAAGGATCACAGGATCACACACACACTTCTCATCTCCCACACTGTGACTTCCTCTGCGTTTACTGTATGGAGATAAATCCCTCACACAACATGTTCTGTTTCTCTGTTTCTCTCTCTCTCTCTCTCTCTCTCTGCAGTGATGAAGAATCTTGGAACTCATCTCGTCTCGGCTCCTACACTTCCTGTTTGAGACCAGCCATTTCCCTCCTGCCTCCACCAATCTGCATTCGATTATCCCTCCACACTAATCTTTCTCATCCTTCGACCTGCCATCCCTCTTATTGTTCAGAATAATGGCGCGGGGACTCACAGGGATTGGCACCTGATTATTTTCGGCGAATCCTCATCGACTGACCTTTCGGTTGGCCGTGCAATAGTCAGGAAAGTCTGAGCCGAATTTTTCTGCCAGTCACAGTGTAACCTAGGCTCATTCTGTTTTGTTTCTCTCTGTCCTCTCTCCCTCTCTCGTCTTGGCTGTTGTTTGTCGTCCCTGCCTGTTTACTTCCCTGAGTCATCCGTTTGTCACATCGCAGCTCCAGCATGCTTTTGACGACTGCTGCGTTTTGCATAAAAGCCTGGCATTAATCACCCCACACTGACAGAATGACAGAGGAGGGAAGACGGGCTTTACAAAGGTAAATTCAAAATCTCCCTTTTCGCCCCCATAGTTATGACATGCCTGCATCCCAGTCATCTCTTTGCCTCTCTCTCTCTCTTTCTCTGTCTCTGTCTCTCTCTCTCTCTCTCTCTCCCTCTCCCTCTCCCTCTCGCTGCTACTGCAGTAGCTTTGACGAACGGCGGAATTGAATTTCATTAGTCACATTGGCCCTGTTTTGAGCATTGTGCAGCCTCTCTCTCTCTCGCTCTCTCCCTCTCTCCTTCTCTCTCCCTCTCTCCCGCTCCAATCTTGAGCATGCTCCCTCCCTCTCTCTCTTTCTCTCGCTCTCTCTCTCCCTCCCTCCCTCCCTCCCTCCATCTCTCGATCTCGATGCGCCAGAGCTCCTCCCTCCACCTTCACAGCAGCGACCCCTCCCTCTCCATCTTTCTTTCCTCACTTGCTCTCCCGCTCTGCTAGCTACAGCATGTATTTGAGGCACCGGGAGCCGGTCTACTCCTGTTTACATGGCTGCCTGCATCTGGGGCAGGATCACACCGATTCCAGGGACCACAGCTGTTCCCAGTCTGCCTTCTGAGCAATTTCCCCCACCGCTGGCCAGCTTTCAGGATTTGTTTTCCGTCACCAATTTCTTCAAAGGCCTCCTCAGTGCCTCGCTGCTACTCTGGCCCAATTTGGATCTAAACAGCGCCCCAGCAGAATGGACTTGCCAAAATTAGACATCTCTGCATGACGTTTCTGGTAAGGACACTCTATTGCATGGATTATTAACAATCTGTGTTAAGTTAAAGAGTGATGCTTGCTTGCCTTTGCAGAGAGGGAGAGAGAGGCAGATGAGTGTCTGGAATTTTCAGGGACAAATATATGTGCCTCTGCTTGCGTGTGTATATGAGAGATAGTGTGTGTGTGAGTGTGAGTGTGTGGGGAGGGATAGAGAGAAAGAGAGAGAGAACAAATTGCCTATTCCACATAGAAAGATGCTGAATAATGGTAATGATTCTGTGTCTTTGCTTTTGAGCTCAGCGTGGATTATGTTGTCAGGGAGGAGATCATAGTATTTACATATAAACACAAGCATTTATTCAATTTTCTTCCTGTTCTTGGCACCAGATTTTTCATTGTGCAGAGTGTGCACCAAGTCCTTTTTAATTTTACTGACTTTATATGATGAGAGGTGTGTTTGCATAGTTGCACGTACCTGTAAATGTGTATGTTGTGTGTGTGAGCATATGTGTGTGCATACGTGTGGACTGTTTTGTTTATGACTATAGAATCAGAGATTATCAGCAAGATAATCCAGTCAATGCCCTTGAGTGCATTTCAGTACAATTTACAATCTTCCTAATGATATCTGTGGGTCAGTACTCTCTCCCCTGTCTCTCTCTTTCTTTCATTTTTAACTTGACTGGAGCAACTGCGCAGGGGCGCAGTTGGTGAGACGGTGTCTTAAGTCAGCCCAGCAACATACTTTATGGCTTATTCTTGGCAGGCGGCCAACAACAAATTAACAGAAGAATACTTGAGACATGAAAAATTCATACTTGCTCTTTGTCTTCACTGCTGTTTCCATTAGAGCTGCCACATTCCACTTCCTCGCCTGTCTGCTAGAAACACAAACTGTCATTTATGTGGATGAAGTCTATGCAACCTTGATGCTATTAGAGGGAAGAAAAAATACAGTAGAGCATCCCCATCTGTTATAAGGTGTCTGGCAGTGTGTTGTATAATAAAAGTGACTTATTATCTCCTTAGCCAAGGTAGAGCGACAGTTGATCAAAGAATTGGCCCGTGATGTGCGAGCACTGTTTGGGTGGCACAATACTCTGGCGTGTTACTCAACATAAATGTCTTTCTGCCTTTCTCTCAGCAGACCGCCATGCATCACCACCCCATAATGCATGCAAATATGCATATAAGCATGTATTGAGGAGGAACACAGAAGATGATTCAATGGCACAGCAACACTATCCCTGTCACATTGATGACAGGAAGGTGGAGAGACAAACTGGAGTGATTTATGGCTGACTCCCGGTTCACACGGTCAATAGAGATACAATTAAAGGCAAATCGATGGCCAGAAATATGTTTCCAATATGCCGGCGATTACGTTTACAACGATTCAGCCACCGTGCAAATTCTTAGCTGGTGGTAATGGGCATTATGGTAATGCTGCAGCTTGATAAGGAACACGAGATGAAGAAAGATAAGACGGGTGTTGAGGGAGGGCTGCTGCTTGCTCCTCTCCTCACACTGTGAATGTGTGGATGTGCGTCCAAACGCCTCCTCGCCTTTTTTGCCCTCGTCGCCACCCTGCAAATGGGGTAAATCCCCAAATGATTATAATTCTCATCCTCTCTATTCACCCCCTCCCCATTCACGCCTCCCATTTCTCCCTTCCTTCTATTTTCCCTCCTGTCCCCGCTCCCTCCCCCATCCCACCCTTATGCCCCATTCTCTTCACACTACCTCCAACTCTCCTCTCCGTTTTCACGCTACTTGGCACGAGATGGTGGGGGTCAGAAACGGACAGATTGGAGAGTGCATTGGTCCTCATTGTTGATGTGAGCATGGGACCCATCAGCATTATGGCTAATTTCTGTCGCGCAGAATGAGGGGCTGTTAAAAAGGCCTGAGCGTGGCAGGGGAGCTGGCAAGGGGGCGCCGTGGTGAGAGGCAAGCGAGTGTCGTATCAAACACCACGTCCTTACTCCAGCCTCCCACAAATGTATTCCGAAGGTCACAGAGTCGCTACGCTGCCTCGGACTCTTCCATTAAAATTTAATCATAACAGCTTTATGTAAAAAAATGAGACAGGCATGGAGGATGGGCAGGGCTCTCTTGTCCCCGTCTCTTACCTTTGGGGGCAGCCTCTTTAAGGGTTTAGCTATGTATTAAAGGAGGGGGTAAAAGAAAAAAAGGATTGGGAATTACATCTGCATTTTCAGGGGAAGGGCTGTAGAGTGTTATCACCCAGCAGCCACAACCTGATCTGGATTCGATCGTATCGCCCGTGCCTCAGTTTACGGGCACATTTGTTTCTTTGTGGAATGGGAGAGGAAGAGATCATTGATTGTATCAGTCTACGTAATAAAATTATTAGGCTGAGATGGAGAGCTGGCCAGTGGAACAATGCTGCCATAATTCGGGAAGCTTGAAAAGTGATTATCTCATGGCTAATTTTGGGAGATAAGCTCCTTGCTAATAGAACTATTGATAAAGAACTCCAAGTAGCTTGGCAAGAGCTAGATTGCTTTTGGGATTACGCTCGCCCCATATTCTGTCCCTCCTTCCACTTTTCTCCTCTCCCTTTTTTTCAATTACACCCAAAACAAAGGGCCCTGTGTGTAAAGGAGGGAAAGAGGTTGGAGTAATTACCGGCTTAGGCCTGCTGCTAGCGGTGAATTTCAAGTGAATCTCCAGAGCTTTAATGAGGAAAAGGGGGGGAACGTTTTATGGAATTATTATTAGACATTGTCAGACAGTAGAGATGGACCGCTGAGGAACTAGTTCCAATTAGATTTTGCACCATGACAGGCAATGTGAGGAGCTGCAGCAGCAGATGCTAATTCAGCAGCTCCATGGGCCGAGATGCCCCGTGACGTGTTCGATGCATCAAGCCTTGTGCTATTGATGACCCAGCTGAAATGGCCAGCTTCTATTTTAAGATGGTTTATGAAGGAGGATTGCTGCTTTGATGCTGGTGAAGACGGTCAAGGTATCATATCACAATTTAAGGTCTTTGGCAAGACAGTCAGGGTCCAAAAACAAAGCAAGATCAGCAAGATCATCTAAAGCGTTTTACAACATGGCTGTATCTCATTCTGACCTGGATGCATCCTCTACGAAGCAAGAAATTATGCAATCTGTGACCACATTTTAAACTAGATTTATCTTTTATCCCTATAAAAAAATTGCATATCTGAATCTCTGTGTGAGCCAACACTAGAAATTCATTTATTTCAAAAATATATTTTAAGACAGAGGCTGAAACAAATTGCTCTGCCATATTTAGTGCGCAAAGCAACACATTATGTATGAGATTTATTTCTGTACTAAATATACATGTACACAAAAATGTTACACATCAATCAGTCTTCCCTCAGTTAACTAGCAATCGTAGACCATTTTGAAGATCATCAGTAGACCGAATTGTCAATATTTAATTGCAGGATATTTTGAGTCTAGTCAGTATGTCTTAGAATAGTGGTGTTGATGATTCTACATCACACTCAGTACTCCAAACCTTAGACTTTGATCTAAATATTATGGTAGTCAAAAAATAAGATCAAAAGATGATGGAATTGCAAGTCAAAAGGAAGCAGACTGTGGGGAGAAATTTCCCCTTTTCTCCGGTACATCTGCACTAGCAGGACCTGGGCTGATTTTGCACACAAAATTGTCGGTGTGAGGTAGGAAGGAGATGAATGCTTAAGCCAAGGGAGCTGATTATTGATCAGTGCTCAGGCCGACTCTGATGAACTGCTGTTGTAAATACAGATAAAGACATCGCCTTCTGTTGTAATGGATAGTAGACTCTGGCTTTGCTGTTCTTAACAAGGACAAGTTTATTTCTGCAATTTGGGACACATAAACCACATACATTTTTGTAATTAACATTGTAGGATGTGAAAGAAATGGCTACATATAATCTCTTTGTGTGTATTTGTGAATCTGATCCTATACTTAAGTAAAAGTAAGAAAGCCTTAAAAGCACTTAAAAGTATATTTTTTAAAATACATATTACACATTGCTAACTGTATTTGTAAAAGATACCCATTAAGAAAAACACTTGGCACAAAGTCAGTAGGTGCAATGATTTTCTTGCGCAGCATCTACTTAACCTGACAACCATTCATAAGTTTTGATAAACCGACTAAACGTTAATTCATTGAAAGTGCAAATTTAAAAATGATGATACGATGATAACTGGACAGTGCCAAAAAATGACCAATTTAGACTGGAGTAGAACTCAGAGGCTGCAGATTTGAATCCAGCTCTATCCTACCTGCAGCACTCCCACCACTAGGCTCCCAATCAAGACCCTTAAACCCGTTTTGCTTCAAGAAGGCTGTCCTTGTAATTTTAATCAAGTAGACAGCGAGAGTTGTTCATATTTATTATAATCGAAGTACATATATATATATAAATATAATATATATATATATATATATATATATATATATATATATATATATATATATATATATTTATATATATATATTATATATAAATATATATATATATATATATATACATTACTGTGCAAAAGTTTTAGGCGGGTGTAAAGTGAGTGAACAAAAGAAAAATCTAAATCAAATCAATATCTGGTGTTACTACCTTTTGCCTTCAAACCAGCATCAATTCTTATAGGTACACTTGCACAAAGTCTTGGATTTTGTAGGATTATAGTCATTATATTATTTTGTAGGATTATAGTCATTATATTATTTTGTAGGATTATAGGATTATAGACCTGTAGTTAATTCTCCAAGATGTTTGGAACAACCTACCAGCCGAGTTCCTTCAAAAACTGTGTGCAAGTGTACCTAGAAGAATTGATGCTGTTTTGAAGGCAAAGGGTGGTCACACCAAATATGGATTTGATTTAGATTTCTCTTTTGTTCATTCACTGCATTTTGTTGATTGATGAAAATAAATGATTAACACTTCCATTTTTGAAAGCATTCTTTGTTTACAGCACTTTTTCACACCTGCCTAAAACTTTTGCACAATACTTTATACGAATGGGGACGGTCCATTTTTTATTCCTAGGAAGTAGTTATTTCATTGGTGAGACCTTGTGTAAACACTGAGCAAGGTTGCCAATAGTATCTTATAATCATCATACTTTGTAATACACGTTGATGTGTTGACGTACAGTACTTTATAATCAGTTAAGTCAAAATATTTAGGTATTGTGAATGTATAAAATTGACCAGTGAATGCACTTCCTGTTATTACTCTGCAATGTGTTCAGAGCTGATAAAGACAGAGAGAGAGAGAACGAGTGAGCAAGAAATACAAAGAGAGAGATGTTATGAATAAGTTTAATGGAAGGAGAAATGAGATATACTTCCCTTTGGGCAAGTAAAGACTATTAACTACTCAACATATTATATTCTATATCCTCTATACTTTTTACATGTTGCACTTTTTCATGAGAGCGCTGTAACATTATGGCCATCCACAGAGTAAAGCCAATGCTGAGTCGTATCTTTTGGAGCCGTGATTAATCATTATTTGAGTCACCCCGAAGACAGTATGATATATAACGTTAGCCTCTCGGTTCAAACTGACTTCAATTCTCATTAGTGGGGAAAATTATACTGATTGAATGGCTTGGGTTTTTCAATTACCTAAAAGCTTTGCATTTAGCACTTTTTATTGAAAAGATAGAATTACGGCATATATATCTTAACCTGTCTGCTTTGGAAACTACTAAAAATGCAAAATAGGAATTTTGAAAACATATATACCCCTATAATATTTTGAAGACTATGTCAAATAGCCTCATAAATGTTTACTGTGTGTTAAACAGCAGCAGGCTACTTACTTATCTTCAGGGTCACAATGACCTCAATTAGTATTTGCTTGACCATGTAAACTATGGGTTGCATAGAACTAGCCAAACCCGGGATGGAAAGACCCTCTATTAGCTCATACGATTCACTTGGGCAGTAGCGGTGCCTTTGCCGCTAGCAACATTCCTATAAAATATTGTTTTAAACAGATCCAGGTTACATATAGGCCGACCATGATTGGGCGCATGTGTCGTTGAGCCCATTCCTTATTTGTCATATTTTTTCTCTGTCCGTAATATGCATTTGGGCCAGTCTTCCGTATTGGTTATTTGTCTTGTTCAGTCCAGTAGGGCCTCACAGGCAAGGTCAGAAAAAAAGAGACGACGCAGAGGGAAGCCGAGGCGGCCGAAGAAATGGTCCATGGTGATATTTTTTCCCCTTCCCAAGGTTATCGCTAGGAAGAAAAGGAGGGGCCAGGGAGCGAGTGAGAGAGGACGAAAGAGTCTTTGGTTTGAATTACAGTTGTATACGGGGAGGAAAGACAGGATATCATTTTCTTGGTGCTGGAATACATGAGCAGTATAACATAAAAAGATTAAATCAATTGAGCCAGTGCACATCTTCCGTACCGTTAGTAGTGGCAAAAGGCGGCGTGTTTGGATTTATTTGTGCAATTTATCATGGTACAAAATGTCGGCGAGAAACGTTATTTCTTTGACAAAGTTAAATGATCATACTTGAAAAGCTTTTCAGGCTTAACCCATTACTCATTTTCAGCGTTAAGTTTGGGAGGCTCTTAGCTTTTAAATGGATAAATAAAGCGGTTTCCGTCTATTGGAGGTGGAATTGATTTCTCCCTCCTGGGATGAATGATGGCCCTGGCTTTGACAAATAGAGGGAAAGAGAACAAATCTCCAAAGCAGCACACTTATGAACTTCCTGAGTGTTGTGAAGATGCAGCAATCTAAAAGAAATCTGTTTCTCCATTAAGCAGGCCAAAGCACATCAGTAGTCAAATTTTCTATCTCTCTCTCCCTCCCTTCATTCTCTTGCAATCAACAAATAATTGATGTGTAGGGTCGCAGTGTCTCACACTTTAACATCAGGCTAATGAGCACCTGCCGATGAGGTTGGGTCATTTTTGATTGACCTTGACAGGTCAACAGACTTGCGTGACCACACAGGGACCTCTGCGAAAGTCTCCTCTGTTCCACTGCACATTGCAGTTGCAGAAGGTGCTGCATATCTGAAATGTAGGGCATCCCATCTGAGAATAGGGAACGCTGGAGATCTTTTCTCAGAGGGATACTATGCTAAAGTAAAGCTGTGATGGCCATTTAGTTTCCTTGCCATAAGCTACTATGCAGGCTTGAGTGAATATGACTTCTCAGTGAGCAGAAAAATGAAAGAATATTTTTGAAATATTAGTTGTGGGAAATGCTTTTGTTGTACCTCTACTTTGCAAGACACCATCAATTGCAAAATTTGAATCTATGTTTCTCCCATATCATAGTAAAACACTAGCATCACTAGCAATTTAGAAATTTAAATTCAGTTTCTGCAATAGAATTTATCTATTTTTTAAAATATAATTTTCTTTTTTTTCAAGCAGGGACAAGCAAAAAAATTGCCACCTTTACAAAATGTTCAGAGACATTTTTCAGCACTATCAGTTTTGTTCAGGGCACTTATTTTCTTTTTAATTCTTTCCGGCATCTCAAGGCACCATTTAAAAACAAACATTATATTTCCTCATGAAAAAAAGGTTTTTCTGCCATGGGTTAGGGTTGAAAAAAAAACCCCACATTTTACAATATTGTAAGAAAATGAAAACAAAAATGCATCACAACTTCAGTAACATTCATCCAAAATCAATTCACATGCATAGTTTATCATTAGGTAAATCCAAATCCAAATCCAAACATTCGAAAAAATGACAATACAAAAGTGGATCATCACTACATAAAAGCATGTTGTGCTATTTTTTATGCACAAATATATATGCAATTGTAAAACTCTCTGGGATTATAGCTAAGGGAACTGTGAAGCGCTAACTTTTTCATGATATTTTATCTACTCATACATATAGATAGCACTGAAACATGCAGTCACAAAATCTGGAGCATACATTGGAGCGTGTGCTATATCCATGTCACATGCTCAAGAGTCCAAGAAGCATGTGATTCCAGATTTTGTCTGCATACAAATGTGCTGTCCTCTGTTTTCCCTTTTTTACTACAATTGGATTCGTCCATTCTGGCTATAAAGACCTGTCTCGGGTCCTACTTCTCTGTATCTGCTTAATAAAAGACGTGTAATTTTCTTTGAACATAATGTTATTCAGAAGCTTGTCAAATGAGATGATTCCCGATTAGGATTTTTAACAAGTCAGTTAATATGAGAATGTACATGAAGTCTAGAATGTGTGATGATTTTGTAATATCCTAGACCAGGAAATGTAAAAAGCAATTTTTTTTGTCTGAATAATAGAGTCTCTTGGCCTGTAATCTGCTCACAATAGGCCCAATGCTTTTGTGCAGTCTTATGACCAATGACTGGTCCTTCACTTATTTCATTTTATAACTACAGAAGTACAAATGGACTGAGTCAGTCAGACTAAAGCAGTGCATTTCTGTACCCATTGAAAATGACCTAAGTGTTCTGCAGAATTAAAATAAAAAATCATTATTGACATCTAAAGTGAGAACAAGATGATATACTGACAGTCATATTAAGCGAAATTAACAAAATAAAGCAATTTTCCATCTTTATGCATAATTCATGGTCACCTGACACACTTTGATTAATATGTTTACAGAACAAGAACTTCCAGAGCAATGATTTAATCTTTTAATTGGATACGACATCCAACACTATTAATGTGGGGTTTTCTTCTACTTCCTTCAGTCGACCACCGAGGCCAAATGAGCATAAATGCCTTTGCTCCCGCCAAGGTTTTTATTTTAAAAATAATTTAGAATAATTCCAGTAATTATTTCGTTAAGATAAATATGTGTGTGTGTGTGGGGGGGGGGGGGGGGGGGGGGGTGTTTGAGAGAGAGTGATTGAGAAAAGTTTGTGAGAGAGAGATGCAGAGCGACAGAGACAGAGATGGAGTGAGAGAGAATTTAGAGTGTTTTTTGACAGTACTGCACTGGAAAGCCATGAATATTATTTATGGAAATATTAAGCTGGAATGTGTTTTTTCTATTCATCCTGAATTCTTATTACTTCTAGGTCTGCCTCTTGGCAACATGTAAATTTGGATTCAAGAAATAGCAGCACAAATTTTACAATTAGCTTTTTATCAGGGGTAAAACAGGTACACGTTTCAGCCTGAGAGCACAGCTCTTATTCCTGGCAGGAAGCCTGGGAAGCCATAACAATAAAATGAAGTGGAAGTGTTGATTCTGATGTGCGGGATACTTTTTAATTCAGGAATATATAATTACACCAAAAAGACATTATCCGTTGTAATGTTTGAGCGATTTTCCATTATCGTTTTGTTCGCAGATTCATTTAAGCTAAATATTCATTTCCAGAAGAAGAGATAAAACCTTTCGCCTCACAATATCTGTAGACCTCCTCAGATATGCCTTTGTAATTAAATGAAGAGGGTACTTGAGCTTTTTTAAAGGAAGATTTAGAAGAATGGAATTACACATTTTGCCTGTGTGGCACTTTGGGGTGTAGGATTAGATGCCAGAAGGCTGACCCAGGTTAGACTTGCCAATAAATTTAGCATGATTAAAGGGTCATGCCTACTGTGACTGTTTACGTCATGACATTCACTCCCCTCCGCGCAGTTCTGCTATTTTAGTCATTTAATAGATGCTGTAATTCTCACACGCCACCCTGACTGCTGCCTGTCGCTGCTGCATGCTGATCATGCTGAGCAGATACACGTCCGTCAAGCGCCCTCCACTACAACAGGGCTTTTGATCTAACCGAGGGGCACTAACGTGTAACGGCTCCTCACTCGATTTCACACCGGAGTTGGAATGGTTTCCACTTAGCTCTGACACACCTGAATATGCTTTTTATCGAGTCATCTTCTGAATCTCTACCCCGAGCCTGTATTAAAGGGACAGTTTGGCCTTAAAAATGTATTTAACCACATTTTCAGGGTTTTCCAATCACTATGACTTTTTTGACTAAACAAAACAGCAAGGGAAGAAAGACAGGATATCCTTCCAGGTTTTACTGGAAGAAGTGATAAGAATAAATTTTTCACTCACCATCACATATCCATAATGAACTACAGACTTTCATAATGTAACATCCGTAATGAACTTAATGAACAACAAAATATAAGAAATGGTGTTGTACGCAACTTTACATATCTTAGGTTTCATCAGGAAACCTATTTGAAGAGAAATTAGCTGATTTCTACGCTGGACAGCGGTTTAAGTTGGATCATTTGATATTTGTTTGATGTTGGTGCATTCCAGTTGACGTGATTACGTCACATTTGCTAAAAACGCAGTGAAATTCGAGTTGGATGCATTCCATTTGCCACAGGAGAGTTGAACTCGGATAGAATAGGCTGGGCTTTATTAACGCTAACAAATCTACACTTTTTATCTATATTTTCCCTCTCAACTTGCTGATCCTGTTCACCTTTCTGTTCCGCTAACTAGGCTTGTCAGTTGTTTTTAGCAACATCAACAAGCCAGTTTAGCATCACCATTTGGTAAATGACACAAAACGGTATTTCATGTATAACATGACCGTAGCAACAGCAAAGTGCTAAGAAATGTAAAAAATCACAACATTTGCACTGTGCAGCCATCTTGGATTCTGAACTCGGGGTCCTCTGTGCTGCTCCGAGATACTGGTGTCTGAGAAACGGGGGCGCACATATTGTCACTTCCGGCTTAAGCCCTCAGAAAACGACTCAAAAACCGAGCACGAACATGTTAACAGTACAGAGTTACCTTATTGGTGCTTTGCAGTCACTCGAGTCTGGTTTCAAATGACATTATATCCCAAAACTACATGAACACAGTGAAATGGCTACTTGTTCTTCCTAATAAGTATTTTCATGCATGTGTTGAGTATAAACGTGACTGCCATACGTCAAGGACGGTATTGGAGGTACATTTGGAGTTTGTGCCAAATATGGTCTTATGATTAATATGCGTTAAAAATTTGTTTCCAGATTAATCTTCTAAATACAAACATTAAATACACTTAAAAATCCTACAAACTCACAACAAAATTGCTCCAGGGTTCTCCATCATTCTCCATTATCCAACTGACTTGACTATATTGATTCTCTTACATTAATACCCTTATGTTTCGCAGTTCTCCTTGAAATGACAAACACACACACATAGCAGAGCTGAAAGCTGGGATAAATCTCACCTCTGCAATGTATTTTTTTCCTTGTTTTATCAGCATGAGAAAACAATGTGGTTTGTAATTTTAATGTTTATTTAGCAATTCTACATGTACAATGTCAGTAGTCAAAGGCAATATATAGTCATGAAGAACGTATTAAGTGATCTGTAGATTTTTTAAAAAATGTTTAATATATTTTAAGCTGAAGCTCTTTAAGCAGATTGCCATGCATGGTGCTCTTTTAATTTCCATACAACAATTTCACTTTATCAAAGTAGTTCAGCTCCAGCTGTCTCCTGCTGTGAGGTGTTCCAACACATTATTATTAGGCTTTTATTCTAAAATATGATTAGTAGGTGCCAATAGAAAGAGTAATGAAAGAAATTAAATAATGCATTGCCTTCATTAGATATCATAACAGAAATAACGTGGCGGTGTGGGGTTTCTCTGATTTTCATTCAGTTAATTATTTAAAAATAATAATTAGTTCAGTAATTTCAAATAGAATAGTCTTTCTTGTCATTATGTACCTCCAACAAAATACTGAATGTTTACTCTGCTCTGAGGCTACAAATATAAATATAACACAAGGTGCAGTGATGCAATTACATGATTAATTATTGGCACTGAACAGCAATGATTAGAAACTTCTAATTTATACAATATATCTGAAGCAATAATTCACAGAAATAATTAATAAATTCAGTGCTTATTTGTTGCTTTAAACAACCTATGATTATCTTTTGTTTTTTACCCTGCTGACAGTTATATTCAGTAATGCACATTCAGCTTATGCTTTAATTAAAAATAAACAACATTTTACTGTCAGATTTGCCCACACACAAGCCAGTCAAACGTACTACAGACGCACTTTGCACAAGGCTTCATGACAGCTGAGGCAAGGCAAATGTCAATAAAAATCAATGAAAATCCAGCTCAGGAAACAAAGCTATATTCTTTGTTTTCACATGACAAAACAGCAGAAAAATGAAAAACTGTATTAAAGGAAACAGAATACCCTTTTTCCCAGCAGATGCACATGAAGCACAGACACAAGCCAGGAATTCGATTTGAGAAACAGAGCAACTATGAACATATTATGCTGTGAACAAACCATGTTAACTGCAATAAGTGGTTAATTTGCCTCCATATTAGATGGAATAAACTGTAGATCTGCATCCGAGTTCATGCAAATATTTCACAAAGCCTTTCAGCATCACTAAAGCCAGATCGAATTTATTAAAGCCCAGAGCTGTAAGATGTAAGAATGTGTGATCGATTTTGGGAAGTAGAGCTTGAAGGTTTTTGCAAGTTAGAACACCCCTGAGTCAGGGTTTAATAGTCCCTTGCGTTCGCCTTCTCCCCCTCCTGTATCTCTGGCAGATTTTTGTAGTTTAATTTCAAGGTTGCAATGGCAGGTACTAGATTAGGTCTATGCACCATCATCTGCTGATAAAACAATGATGGAAGTTGTACTTGAATAAAGACATTGTTCTTCTGGTGCCATGAACAGAATGTATATCTATACCTGCCGGAAAAATTCCGTTGTTGCTTCTTCAGCGGATTTTAATTAACTCGAGCAACTGAGGCTTGTCCATGGGAAGTACTGGGTCAATATTTATTCTAAAGTTGTATACATTCTTTAATACGATTAATAGAATGAAATGGGAGTATACATGAATCTTTTACATGACTATTATATTAAAATTCATCATGACTAAAACTGTTAAATTGTAAATCTGACAGTATAGTGAAGATATCATTTTGAAATATTCATCCTATACATGTTTAGGCTTAGAGGTAGGAATATTCCAAAATTTCCAAAAATTCCTCAAATTTCCACTTTCTATGTCAATGCTCGGTATTTATGTATCTAATCTTATCCTTCTACCCATATGACAAAATGCCCTTGCTTGTGTCTCAGCAGGTAACCAGCAGAATGGTGGCTGGCGAGGCAAGCGGGCACAGCTACCTGGTGGCATGCTGGCAGCCTATTCTCATCCTGATGCTGGGCACGGTGCTGTCAGGCTCAGCTACGGGCTGCCCGTCCCGCTGCGAGTGCAGCGCCCAGGAGCGCTCCGTCCTGTGCCACCGCAGGAAGCTGATCGCCCTTCCCGAGGGGATCCCCATCGAGACGCGACTGTTAGACCTAAGCAAGAACCGCATGAAAGCCATCAACCCTGAGGAGTTTGTCAACTATCCTCATCTAGAGGAGTTGCAGCTCAATGAGAATGCCATCACTACAATCGAGCCAGCAGCCTTCAGCAATCTCTTTGGCTTACGGACGTTAGGACTGCGCAACAACAAGCTGAAGCTTATCCAATTGGGTGTGTTTACTGGCCTGAGCAACCTCACCAGACTGGATATTAGTGAAAACAATATAGTCATTCTGTTGGACTACATGTTTCAGGACCTTTACAATCTGAAGGAATTGGAAGTGGGAGATAATGACTTGGTCTTTGTCTCACACCGAGCCTTTCATGGCCTCAATAGTTTAGAGCAGCTCACCATAGAGAGGTGCAACCTGACCTCTGTGCCCACAGAGGCCTTTAGCCATCTTCATAACTTGCTGATACTGAAGTTGTGGCATTTTAATGTCAACATCATTAGGGACTTTTCCTTCAAGAGACTCTATCGCCTGAAAGTGCTAGAGATAGCAAACTGGCCCTTTCTGGAAACCTTGACGGCCAAATCCCTCCACGGGCTCAACATCACCACCTTGAGTGTTACAAACTGCAACCTCACTGCCATCCCCTACATTGCCATTCGGCACCTGGTGTACCTGCGCTCTCTCAACCTTTCCTTCAATCCCATTGAGGTTGTAGAGGGCAACAAAATGCACAATTTGATGAGGCTCCAAGTGTTCGATTTGGTGGGAGGTCGACTGGTTGCTATCGAGCCTTACTCTTTCAGAGGACTGAACTACCTTAAAGTACTCAATGTATCCAGCAATAGCCTCAGCACTTTAGAAGAGTCTGCCTTTCACTCGGTTGGAAACCTTGAGACCCTGGCCCTCTACGATAACCCTCTGGCATGCGACTGTCGTCTGCTGTGGGTCTTTCGGCGGCGTTGGAGGCTCAACTTCAACAAGCAGCAGCCATCTTGCACCACTCCTGAGTTTGTGCAGGGGAAAGAATTTAAAGACTTCCCAGATGTCCTCCCCCCAAACTATTTTACTTGCCAGAAATCAAAGATCCGTGACCACAAGCCCCTTCAGAGGCTTGTGGATGAAGGGACTACAGTTCGTTTTGCGTGCCAAGCAGACGGGGACCCACCCCCTACCATCATATGGCTATCTCCAAGAAAGCAGTTTATCACCACTAAAAGTGTTGGACGCCTGTTAGTCTCCTCTGATGGCACCTTGGAAGTGCGATATGCTCAAATACAAGACAATGGCACATATACGTGTATAGCCACCAATGCAGGGGGAAATGACACCAAACTTGCTCATTTACACGTCCATAGTTATTCTCCCAACTGGCCCCTTCAGCCCAACAAGACATTTGCCTTCATTTCCAACCAGCCCAATGAAGGTGGGTCCAATGGGACAGGTAGGTCGGTTCCGTTTCCATTTGACATGAAGACTCTCATCATTGCTACTACTATGGGCTTTATCTCCTTCCTCGGAGTGGTGCTGTTTTGTCTTGTTCTCCTCTTCCTTTGGAGCCGAGGTAAAGGGAATGCCAAGCCAACCATTGAAATTGAGTATGTGCCACGTAAGGTAGACGGTGAGACCAGTCCAACTGAGGAATCCCATAAGATACGAATGAAAATGATGTAACAGTCTCCAGCATTACATTGAACTAAAGTTCATGTGAGAAATAACTGGCAAGAGAAGTACTTTGAGAAGTCAGAGGGAAGTTTTCTTTGTTTCCCTTGTGGAATAATGGGAAAAAAAAAACAAGAGCCTTTTCCAATTTTTTTTGCCAATCACTACACAACTCAGATCTACTGGGATTGTTTCTTCAAAGGAAAGCCGGAAGGAATTTCCAGGGACCTAAATTTTTGTTTTTGTTTTAGAGAGCTGATGATGGAGTCTTGGATGACTTGGATCATTAAAAAGGATTATAGAGGGTCAGTTTTAATCCATACTTGTCCTTGTCCTTTGACTTTTGTCCTTTTTTCTGTACATAATTCTTTCTATGTACATAGGGCAATACAGTCGTTAAATGCAAGGGGTGAGAAATCATATTCATGGGTTGTTGAGCATAATGGAGTTGTCGTGATGTGCTTACAAAGACCAGATACATGTAAATTGTATACCTGTCTGATTAAATTGCTGTAAATGTCCATTGCCAACTCTTTATAAGAGATTTTTTTGAAACTGAATTAATGATTATGCTTGACAATCATCCATAATATAAAAGTCAAGTGTTAATCCTTAAATATGGTGTCCTTAAACGGAGGGTGTAATTTTGATGCCAGATGTACGCCTAGTATCTTCAAAGCCAAATGTAGCTTTGAATTTCAAGGAGCCCTCTACCAAATGACACCAATGTAGCTAATTGTCACAGCATTAGCTGTTATTCATTATTAGCCACATTGGTGTTTCAGTGGCCCTTAAAAGCCATTTGGTGTTTCTGAATGTGTAGTGAAGCCATTGAAACTTTTGTGGTATTCACACCGAAATATTCCATCTTACATTAAGTCTCAGCAGCTGTCATCTGCTGACGAAACGTTTACATTTTTATTGATTTCCAGTATTCGTTGTATCCTATCATGACTCATTTACCATACTTTAATTCATACTTAATGTTCGTAAAGCAGGGATTTCTCTGAAGGTAAATGCATTCACCAACCCTTGAATAAACTATCAGTATTGCCTCTGAAACAATGGCAGACTGTAAAACATTAAAATGATAGAATTTTCTACTTCAGTGTCCATTTTCATTTCTTTCATGGTGCTTTTTTATCTCAAGCCTTGAGGTAACAGGAAGATTATTGGAAACCTGCTAAAAGTCCATATGATCCAATTCACGTGCTGTCATTTGGCATTTTACAAAAAGGTCTTTCCTGCTCAAACGCTCATTTAATTTGAGTGTGTAGAACACATCGTAATGCTAATCATTACGAATTTGAAATGTTGAATCAACCGTGGATTACAGTTTAGAGTTCAGACCCTGTAAGTCAGACTCTGTGGGAAAGGATTACCATAAATGCATAATTTTGGGGTCTATGGAGAATAAAGCAATAAAATCACAAAAGCTTGGTAAATGCTCCACATGAATGCTCAATGAGGTCATTACTAAGTTAATGGATCTATGAGCTTTGTGAGTATGCTAGATATATGAACAGTGAATGGGCAACATTTTCCTTTATGAAAAGATAATATTCAGATTTTCTAAATCTCCCAGGTGCATTCACATTCTGTATTGGCTTCTAAACAGATGTCTTGTGATTTGTGATTCTGGCCACTTTCAAGCGTTGAGTCCAGTAGAAATATCCCAGTATTCTACTAGCCACATATTGTTTTTTTAATAATTGGTGAATTTTCCTTCTGATATGGAGTAGCAGTGTTTACATTTATGACTTACATTTGTGACCCTATCTGCCGTAATGAGTCGGAAGTCGGCGTTCTATTTATTTAGATACGGGCCGATTATGTTGACAAACATCAAACATATCGTTTTTTCTTTTTTGGTCTCATATGAAAGAAAAGGTCTTCAAAATCACTCTGGTCTCCAAAAAAGAAAAACGATATTTTTGTGATGTTTTTCAACATAATCGGCCTGTATCTAAATAAATAGAACGCCGACTTCCGACTCATTACAGCAGATCGGGTCACATTTCTAAACTACAGGCAACCTGGGGTTAATAGGTTTGCTCTAGGTTAGCTCAACTGGGATTCCAACCCCTTTCTTACGGTCACTACCATAAAGTTTTAGTCAGTCAGACCACCGAGTCGCCAATTTCAACTCTGAGAGTAACAGATGGTTGTTTTATATAATTTGTTGTCCTTTAGTAAGTGGACTTATCAGGTTGTCATTATTATTGCACTGATTTAATTATTGATGAATGATTATCAATATAATAAAACAATATTCAACATTCAATTTAAAAGTGCAATGACCCTTACCTATCAATTACCCCATTGAGTCGGGATGAAGGACTTATAGAAGGACTGTTATAGCTAAATTGGTTTAATTGGTTTAAAGTGCACTCAATCTGAACATGGTAATTTGAGTAAACAGTATGAAAACAACTCTTAAAATCTCTGTCACCTTCTAGCAAATTAAGTGAAAGTGAAAAGTTAATGCTTATTTGACATTGTGAACACAGCACAGCACACAGTGTACCACAACGAAATGTGACCTCTGCATTTGACTCATCTGTGAAGGAGCGGTGGGCAGCTAACAAGGACAGCACCCGGGGAGCAGTGCTTGGGGACGGTAGCTTGCTCATGAGTACCTCAGTGATACCTTTACTGGATTCAAACTGGTGACCTTCCAATCACGGGGGGAACGCCCTAACCGTTACGCTATCAACTGCTGTTTAGATAATTTGCTGTTTAGATAATTAAAATGATCTAACACTATTGTGAGCTACCAGAGATGCGTTATGCCATGGTCGGTGCATAACATGGACATTTGCATATCACCTTCTCCATATATGAGTGAGGTATGTATAAATTATGCATTTCTGCTCATTATTTGACATTATAATCACTCTGATACAACAGTGAGCTGGTGTATCAACATGGCTCTAATCCCTGCTGTGTCGTGAAATATGTGGAAATGTGCAGTGGCATTGTGGGCTGAATGAGTCGCACAATCTGGACAGGGTTATAGTAGACAATGAGTGAAGACGGAGCTCGGCAGTACAGCGACGGCAGCGTGCTGACAGCTTGTCTCCTCTCGCAGGAGTGCCGTGGGTTTGCTGCATCACACACAGGGGAGGCTGCACCGGGCTGCGTGTTGCTTGTTGTGTAAGATCAGACCTTCCCGCCGTCTGCAGCTAGATGAGTCACAAACATTCGGACGAGTCGTGCATGCCGCTTTAATATCCAGCAAATATGGCAGATAAGGGGAGTGGTGGAGTCGAAGTGTTTGGCCTCAGTGTGTGTGTGTGTGTGTGTTTGTGTGTGTGTGTGTGTGTGTGTGTGCTCGGTGAGAGAAAAGGGGAAGGATAATGAATTCTCCAAAATGAATCCATTTAGAACAAAGCTAACAAATATGAGAAGAGGGTAGTTCCTTTCAAATAAATTAATTCATCAGAGACATATTTTTGATTCTTTATACAAATTATCACATTTGAACCTCATTGAACAACGTAAGAGTAAAACAAATAGATTTTCTCTCATTTTAGTCTTGTCTCTTTAATGGATTAATTCAATTTACTCAATACAACTTGATGTTTTTTTTTGTATAGCTCTTGCCCCTCCTCTTCTTAGAATTACATAAGGATATGGAGCGTTGTGTTTACTGACCTAAATGCCTTAAAGCATGCAGGATTTTTTAGCAGATTTGGATGCTGGACATGGATGTGCTGTCATAAGGCATTTTGCCACAACGTTTTGTAGACTAACTCTTGAAAGGACTCCAGGGAACGACACTGCAATGTGTCACTCCTACATATCACGGCAGATGCATGAAGCCTACATCTGGCAAATAAAAACATGGTGTGTGTGTGTCTGTGTGTATGCGTGTGTATGTGTGTTTGGGGACCAAATGTCTCTATGATGATAAAAAAACATGGAATTTTGTAGAGACATTTTGTAGTTCCCTGTAAGGAGAAATGCCTTTGATACTTTGATACTGAGGTTAATGTTGTTTATATCTTATTGCTTTTTCTGTTGTAATATTAAAATCATTGGAAATACCCAATAAGGATAGAAGTGCATGTGTGTGTGTGTGTGTGTGTTTCAAATCGTTTTCTCAATTTCTGTCTCTAAGACACCCAAGGGTGCACCTACTGTGGATAGAGAGCGTGTTTACATTCTGGCAATGTGGAGGATTGTGGGAATGGAAGTAGGATTAGTGGATAGATTGCAGTCTCTAGAGATTCTCACATGATTTATCAAAGGACTTGACAAGGACTGACCTTGGAAAATTATGTGCTGGAAATTTCAATATTGCGTCCGGTGACATTCCCAGGAAAGAGAGTGCAATAACCTGCTCGTCTTTCAGACCTTGTGTAAAAGACATGTATGAACAATCAATCCCACTTTACATATGGTCAAAAATGCTAATTTGTTTACAATAAGCGCCACAGCATTTCAAAGGGATGCTTTAAAGCTCGGAGAAAATGAAATGACGGCGAGAAAACACTGTGATATATAATTGATGGTGAATCATGCCTGCATTATTAATAAACTGTAGCTCTGCATTTTTCATGAAATTCTCTATCACTGTAGGCCTCCATCTGAGAGAAGGTGCTGCCTTTCAGGTAATCTATACATTACATTTGACCGCAGTATTTATTTATGAAATTTATGACAGTGCATGGTTTATACATCACCTTCACATCAGATGGGCAGCTATGGCCAGATGACTGCCTGTAATTCACATATCGTAATCCACCTGAAGATAAGCAGGTTTAAGTCTGGCCAGTCCTTGGTTGGCTCACCAACATGGAACACTGGATACTTTTGATGCTTTTCGCTTTTCCATTATGTTACTGCAGTGATGAGGACACTGTGTGTTAGAAATAGCGCCTTTCTTTGGATGACATTTAAAACTGAGGTCCTGACTCTGAGCCCATAAAAGATCCATGAACATCTTTAAAAGAGTAGAGGTGATACCCGTGTGTTCTCCAAAAATTACCCTCCATAGCTCTTTCAAAGCTGTCCTTCTAATCTCAAATTACTGAATTCTCTATAATCTTGCCTATACCATAGATATTGTTTGATGAGCGTACTGGTACAAAATCACAGCTGTAGCTTCGTCCAGGTGGAGTTGCATGAGCAGGAGCATTGGTGCTGACATAATGGGCTTAACATTTCCATACGAATGTAATATTGATTTATTTGCAGCTGTAGGGAGTAGCCGACTACAATTAGCAATGCTACTGGGTTAACTCCTTGAGTTAAAATACTGTTGAACCTATTCTTTAAATCCTGTAGCTTTTCCAGTAACAATTTTTGTACCAATATTGAAGTAGCTCAGCAAAACACCTCATCATTAGAAAAAATACTATAATTTTTCTTTATTGCAAAGGCGGGTATCTTAAACCACCAACTGGCAGACCTAATAAGGCTGCCATACCCACTCGGCACGTGCTCATTGCATCACAGTGCATTCTTAGTAGCTTCCAAACTCCTGTTTATTTGTTTAGGCTCCATCTAACTGATGGCAAAATGTCCCTATTAATGCACTGTGGTGTTGGGATTGACAATGTACACAGGATAAGAGCCTCCTGTTGGTGCCATCAACACCTCTTTCAGCAGGAACACAAACTCTCCCAGGAGGTCTCCCATCCATCACTAGTCGGGCCAAAACCCTCTTACATTCAGACAGGGAGGTGATTAGAAATCTAAGCCTCTGGAAAAAAAAGGCTGCTATTGGGTTACATACATTTTAAGCATGTTTTGGGTCATTAGAGTCATTATCACTTTTCATCTTTCTAGCGATTTGGCTAGAGAATGACCTGAATTAAAGGATGATATGGCTGCTAGTAGTGGTTTCACCACAAGAGAATATCTAGTGTTTTTCAAGGTGCCTTATCCGCATGGACGAAAATAATCTATATTAAAATAAATGCTTGAGAACAAACAGAGAAGAAAGCACTCACTTATTGCAAACGGCTTACTGCAAATAGGAGGCATTAACACCTATTTCAAAACCAATAGCATTCTAATACTCACTGTTCCAATAACTTCCCTTTACCCCAAATCCCTCCAATTTCACGTCATCTCCTCTCCACAATTTCCTTTTTCTATGTTTAATATTGCACACAATTTTCAACAGCTACGCCTAAAGCACAATGACAATTAAATTTAAAAATTAATTAAAGCACAAAAAGAGACAATAATTTGTTCATAAATTTAATATTTTCTGCCTACTTCCACAGGCTATGCAATATGTCTAGCACTGCGCTTTGATTCCTGATATGGTAGGATTTATTATATAATAACATTTCTAATAAAAAGAGATGCGTTTATGATTTCTGCATAACTCATTAACACTATGTGTTTAAACAAACTTGTGCTGTTGCTAAACATATGTTGAATTTATTTAAATTAAAACATTCACAATTGTCTAATCAAAGCTAAATGTGTTTGATCTGAAATACTGTTAAAATTATTCTTTGCATTCTTTTTTCATGAGACCAACACAAAACATTATGAATGATACCAGTCCTTTCTAAGTATATTTGCTCAGGAATCAAGAAAAAGGTGAATTATAACAATGTCATGCTCACTTCCTAGGAAATCTGCTTTTGATTAAACATAAGGAGCACAAGAATTTAAGGAGCAATAAGCTTATTCGTTTGTAAGTTTTGATGCAAGTTGGCATTTCACGTTATTATTAATGTGTGATCATGTGCTTAAAAACATTTGGTTATACAGCTAAGACATTTACAAACTCATGAACCTATTGCTTTACACAGAATATGTCTGAGAGCAAACGCATTTGCTATGTTACACAAACTCAATATTTCAAGGTTTGAGCTGAAAACGTCTTTAATGTTATTGACTAGAATTACTAATAGTTTGGTTAGAAAGGTTACCACAAATAAACTACAGCTAGCCAGGAAAAAGTATTACACGTCTAATCACAATGTCATAAATATTCATGAGACAAAGACAACACAGAACAAAAGTGGTGGTTTGCAGATTTAGAAAACACTTGTAATAGGACGAGTAGCTTCTATACATGAATTTGCTACTCTGCGAGGAGACTTGTTGTCATGGTAAATTACTCGAAATACTCCCAGTGATCAAACTGAGTGTCTGGAACGAACAACAGCTTGCCACCGGTGTGACAAATAGCCTAGAGTTTCCGTTAAAAAAACATGGAGCCCCTTTTTGGTTAATACACACTCACTTTCTCGCCTGGTGCTATTCTAAACCACTAGCATATGGCATCATCAATAACGCTGCAAATGATGAAAAACGGTGCACTGTGCTCTTTTGCTCGAGTAGCAGTGCAGTCTGAATTTCCTGTGAAAAAACATGGTATAAACTGACCCATGACATATTTCGTCTCAAATTAACAAATTGGAGTAAATTTTACATTCAAAAAGCTTTCTTGCAATAAGTTGAAGACTGCACATGGCTTGACAATATGCATGCTTTTAATTTTTTCTAATTATCAACCGCTCAACATTATTATCAGCCTTATGTTTTGTGCATTATGCTTAAAACGCTCTACTAGCTTTCATTTATTGCTTAACTTTTTAGTTGCTTTAGAACACAATGCTGAATTCTGTGCTCGTAAAACCTTCAATAATGCTGCGCATCTCTTATTCTCATGGGACATATAGATGATTGGATCCATCTTTTAACAAGAATACAATCATTTATTTTCTATATGACTAATAAACCCGGCCCCCAGCTGCAGTGCATAACTACTCCACCATAATGCAGTGAACAAAATGTGATATAATGATACTGAAAATCCAATAAACTCAGTGCTGAATAGATGGGGTGAAAAGTGAGTAAATTACCCAACCATTACACAGCTGCTCTCAGACAAAAAGGCACAGAGAGTCTACCACACCGTGTGTGAGAATTACAAGTTACAAGTGACCCTCCATACCGGGATCAAGAAAAGCAATTTATTAGGCCCACAGAGAGACGCTGACACCAGTTCAACTGAAAAGAGGCACAACGGAGTGCCTTGACTAAAAGTCTGTCTAATATCACAGACCCAAAGAGCAACACACAAATACCATTTACCTAAAAAAGGATTAAAAAACAGGTGAAAGGCAGCTTGGCCTTGTATGCTGGTTTTGGGTCAGCGCTTCTCAAAGTGTGGGCCATGCCCCACTAGAGGGGAATAGAGGCATGACGGGTGGGGCACGACAAACGGAAATAAATTTTATCACTGATGGGAAAAACAACGTTATTTTTTCAGTAACATTACATCGTTACAACACCTTTGTGGTTACTGATAACAAAATGCGTTACTGTAATTAAGTTCATAAAGCTAATTAAGCTGTTTTCACCTGACCACACAAGGGAGCTGCAATTTTTTGTTTGCGTTTTATTACCGTTTTGTTGGGTCAATATGGGACAGGTGGGGCTTGAAAATTCCCCCTTATTTGAAGTAGGGAGTGACAGAAAAAGTTTGAGAAGGACTGTTTTGGGTGAACATCAGCTTAAACCTTTTATGCACATTTTGACTCAAATGGACACAATGCATGAAAAGGTGAAGCTCATCCACAAAACTAATTTTATTTGTGCTGAACATGTTGGAAAATAAACATTGTGCAGCTGTTTAAACTATACAAATTGTTGATTTTTGACTTACATCCCACCAGAAGGAAACCTACAAACGATCATCAACCAGTTTTAAAGTTGAACTTAAATATGTTGTTTTTTAGCAAGGAGAAAAACTGTCAAAAAGCACAACCACCCACAACACCCACTACCAGAGGGATTTGCCTAAGTGAATGCGGATGCCTTTCCGACGTGTCTTCCATCACGGATCCCTTGCGTAACCCCTCCGTACAGCTGTTGCACTCGATAATGATGTTTGATCATCCATTTTCAATTAGCCTCTGATCAAGCCTCCCTCTCAGCCTCCTAATCAATTTAGCAGCGGTGTGTCAGGGAAGCGGCACCTGCAGCGAGGCCGAGTAATTGGCAGCACAGACCAGCAAAAGAAGCATGGCGTCAATATGATGAACTCAACTTAGTAGAAGGGACAAAGCTCATTAAAACCTCCTGAGTGTCTGAACAAACTCTCCTGTCAATGACTTTTCATAACCTCAGTGTGGCTTGGAAACTAAGCAAAACAAGTAAGGAAAGTAAGAAAAGTCCTGCCTGGAGCATGCAGAGTCAAATCACGGTCTAACAAATTCAAATGCAAAAAAAGCAATATGCTGGAACCAACTCATACAAAAAAGTTAGGAAATATTATGGTAAGCTTGGAAGAGACGCAGTTTGCATTTAATCATTTGATTTCCATGGAATCAAGTCTAACAAAATAGCATTTCATGTGAACCTTTTTACAATTTTTTTTTAATACAAGATTGCACCAAGAATTTAATATTTTTTTCCCATTGCAGATGCTATAGCAGAAGTCCACTCACTCATAGTAGCAACTGGAGATATATTTAGCGTTGGCACTCTCATCGTCCTTTTCCATTACCTGGACACCATTTGTAGTTCATAGGTGCTAGAAACTACGTGCATCTCTGACCCTGAGTACACACATTTAAAATAAGAGAACATATCCAGATGGCTGAGCTGCTGCTGAGATTCTGTCAAACACCAACACATTGTGACAGCCTTTCTAGTGCTACACTGAGAGAGGAGGCACAATATGACTTAATGAAGCTGTTCCCATGTGGCCATCATATGTAAGTAATCATGATTTCTATTTACAGATGGTTGTCATTCCCTTGATAACAGTCAGGTTGTGGTTAGAAGAATTTTATGGCATTTTTAAAAAGTTGCAAGCCGATTTTTGATGGTCATTCAAAGCTGGATTACCGGGTCATATCCAAAATCTCAAAAGGGTGCAAATTACAGTTTAGGGTGATGACAAATGACTCTTTCTAGATGATTTTTGACATAGACAGGAATATAAAAAGTAGGTGCATGATAATGTGTTAACAAAGCACACACTGTGTTCTCAGCTTATCATCTCTGTCTGTCTAGCATTTAACAAAATCTCCCTGCAAGCCTGTATCTGACAACTGAAACATGCTGAAGATCCCTGCTGATGCCATTTAAACGTCAAGATTTCACTGATTATCTACAGCAAGCTCTTTCTAGACACACCAATCACAGACCACATTCATCAAAAAAAGTGGTGAATATAATATTATAGTAAGCGAGTAGTATTAAAATAAGAATATTCAAGAAAAATGCCATGATTACCGAAGAGTTGATTAATACATTTTTGGCTGTTCCTTTATTTGTGCGTATGTAAACACAGTATTAAATTTCAGGCTTTGTCGTAACTACAGGACCTTGCCTTTTCTGCTGGTTTATGAAAGTGCGGATATAAAATAATAAAAGCAAACCAGCACAAACGTTAGTTTGAAACCATACTTACAGTTACTGCAGAGCCACTGAGCATCATGAAATCAATATTATGGAAGTGTGCGGAAATTTCAACCACAAAAAGTGACAACAAACTGCATTGAAACTTGTGTGCTTGCTACAGATACTTTTTTTTATCCACTTACAATAAGTATCCTTCAACAGTGTTGCTTTAAAAATATTGCTGAAGACAAGACAGCACAATTTTTACTCACAGCCTGAGTTATGGACCACTGCAACTGACAAGAGTAAAAACATTACCACCGTGAAGAAAACCCCCCAAAATAGCAGAGTGTACGGGTGAAAGTATCATGATTCACCATTCACAGAAGACCCCGAGAGAAGAAATTCAGAAGCTTCCTTGCAAGATTCTCTCCTCTCCGCAGTAAGGCTGCTTGGCAGTGGTGAAGGCTGTGCCACAGTGTGCTTCTTGTGCAACAGAACCAACTACATGATCCAATAGCATAATTAATAAAAAATCATGTCTTAAGATATATGAAAAGACATACGCAATGTATCACCAATAAATTGATTTATTCTGCTTCCTCTATTCTATAGAATAAGTTATTGCAAGTAGATAACGTGATAAAGCAGAACGGAATGGACTAGAAAAATAGAAACACCATTTCTAAAATAGTAAGATGTGCAAAAGTTGTAATTAGTCATAAGATAATACATTGTGATTGAGAAATCACATGTAAAATCTGGAAGGCAGTGGAAGTGATGATTTTCACCATAAGCTCTGATCTCAGCATAGAGGTGATTATGATAAACAGGAATATAAATAAACAGTCATTTCCAAGTAGTGAATTCAAAACACAGTAAGTAAGCGTGTGCTGCGGAGCGTTCAATAGACAGGCCTCCACTCCACAATTCACTACAGGTATTCAGCAGCGTACCATGTGTTCCTATAAAGGTCACCCGGAGCGCGCAGATCGTTAAATGTCACCCTGCTAATATGATTATCCCCAGCCTCTTCTTGCGAATTCATATTCACACTGACAAATCTGTCACATAGCTCAGATTATCATGTAATCAAGAACCAGGTCACCTTTTCAAACATGCTCGTGCATGCGGGTTTCATAAAACCATCCCCTCGTCACCTTATGAAAGACCATCAAGTGTGGAAAATGGATCAATACTGTGGCCTCTGATTTAGGCTTAAGTGTTAAGGCAAGTTGGCACGAAGCTGACAGGAATTAAACAATCTGCTTTGGTAATGGAGGGGGAAAAAAGAAGAGTTGTTTTGATTGCGAATCTGGTGAATAATACATGTCGCTTTAGTGACTCAGGCTCTTTTTCCACAGCAGCTGGGTGGTAAGAACTAGACACCACAATTTGTTTGCTTTGCAAATGCGTCAGCCAAAATTGTTGCAGTTACCTCAAAGATTAAAGTGCTGAAGTGGGAGGATTTCCGCTGACGAAAAACAAGGAGCGTTCCCTCAATACGCTGGTGCTACTCGCTCGTTTCATTCGTGAAGGGAATAAAAAAAAACAAATGTGCTTTTATGATGTTAAAGTAAAAACAATGGGTCTGTCAGACAGAATATGATTTTGTTTATTCTCATATATGCGCTCCTGTTTTTCAATCCCCCCTCCCAAACACACCCAATCGATTTACTGTGTAAAAATACTACACACTCCCACATGCAGAGCAGCAACGTGAAACTTGCAGATATTTGAGGCATTGAGTGCATTGTGCAAGGAGAGCTTATTCGCTTTGAATCCCTGAGGCAGACGCTTTATAGTGTCTGCTGCCATTGTCTCAGTTCTGGATCATTATTGCCTTAAGATCACGGCCGGATTTTCAGCTGAGAGCATAAATAAAGGCTTTTCTGTCACTTCATTGATGTTTTTTTCTACATTTATGTACAACTGAAGAGTCTATTTTACATCTTTTTGGTGTGGAAGGTTTCAACACATTATTTTGAAAGTCCCCTTTATATATTCTGCAGAAGATTGTGCTAAAAACCCAAGCTACTCCAGAGAGACGGTCTTGGTAATTAGGAAATGTATCTTTCTGCATTAGAGAATCCAATAAATGTCATAAATGTAGATGTAAATTATTCATGAGTCTTACTAACAGTGAAATGATCTAATTATATCTCATGGTTCTGTCGCTAATCCTCAATTTACTGGTCACATGAATCAAATATCTATTATTTTACATTTTCTGTGAATAAATATAAAACAGGCAACATATTAGAAATGTTTTACACAGGATAAAACTCAGGCTTGTCTATAGTAATATTAATGTTGCCAGACAGCTAATTACTACATTGAAATGTCTAACAGAGATTTCTGGGTAACAGCTGCTCACAGACGCAAACACCCCCAAATCTCCACAGCAGCTTGTGTTTCTGCATCTGTCACCATGCCTTAGGCCAATGCTGATTGATATCAAATACATAAAGTGATTACTGGACTTCAAAAAATTCCAAGTTTTGAAGCAATGGAGCAATTAAGAAAAGGTCAACAGGTAATGCTTTTAATGATTGTTAGATTAATAACAGTTGTTTTTCCACTACAAAGATCCATGTGAGGATCTATATATAGAATTCTAAAATTCAGTTTATAACATTCTGTGGTGTGTTGGCACCTGACCAGGGTTGGTCCCCGCCTTGCCCTCGTAGTTCCCGAGATAGGCTCCGGTTCCCGCGACCCTGAATGGCTGTCATAATGTAAAACTTAGTGTTATCCAAAAATCAGGAAAAAGTTAGACAATATCGTCAGCAATATGACTCATAAAAACCAAAGATTTTCAAAGTTTGTAAACTTTCGATTCAACAGTCTTTTTAAGGTAACCTTAGAATGGTTGGGGCAGTTGGTGGCGTGACGGTAGGGTGTTCGCCTCATGATCAGAAGGTCTCAGGTTTGAATCCAGGGCCAGTAAAGTTACCACTGAGGTACTCATGAGCAAGGTACTGTCCCCAAGCACTGCTCCTTGGGCACTTGTTAGCTGCCTGCTGCTCCTTTATGGATGGGTTTAATGCAGAGTTCACATTTCTTTGTAGTGCTGTGCTTGGTTCAGAATGACAAATAGTCACTTTAAAAAATAATCTAATAAATTAAGCAATCTGTAGGCAGCACTATTGCATAACCTTTGCTAGTTTTGATGTTGACTTTCAAGTAAGTCTGCTTTGTTTGTGATATTCAGCATTTGGTTAAACATCTGCATAGCAGTAATGCTCTGCTGGGACTACTTTTCTTAACGGAAAATAATTTTTCCTTGCATTTTTAAAAAAAATTCTATTGCCTTTTTACAAAAGAAAATGTTGTTGCCATGTTACTTATAGTCAACAAACTTGATGGGAGGGACATGAAAATAAAATGCAACCAAATGACTCAATATTGGTCTAGATATTTTTGTAAATGAATTCCTAGATGTCTACTGAGATTTAATTCAAATAAAAGCAGGCCACCTTTCAAAAAAATTTCATTTGCACATTGAAAGACCTTGGAATACATTAACCTTTCCTGCTGTTGTTTTTATTTCTCGATGTGATTGTTTAAAATGGAACAACGGTGGTCATCTCGCCTGTAGCTCTGGGACTCATTGAAGCTGTTGTCTCTGATCAGCCTTTAAGCAAACTATTAGAAAAACAAAGAAAACGGATCAGGGAAATGGACCTTTTGTCAGCACAGGTACGTCTCAGACTTTTGCAATCACCATGACATGCTGCTAAAAGGTCAACAGTTCTTTAGGAATGCCCGGAGGCCTCGCAGGTTGAAGAAGACAGGCCCGAGTTTTATCATGCAATTTCAGACGGTCTCACAACATCACAAACCTCAGCGTCATTGCTGACTTCCCCAAGGAGCGCAGTTTTTTTCCACCCCCATTTTTAAGCAGCCATGTTGGTGGCAGCTGTTTTCTTTGCTCTATTCCCATTACGAGGCAGCTTGGATGCTGGCTGTCACATGATAAGCTCTTGAAAAAAGCTAGATACCATATTGCATAACAAATATCCTCATTACATACAGTACATAAACCTCTATCTGTGATGCAGTGTCCCACAACACCCTCCACACGCTGATTAAAGTGCCATTGAGGAGACAATAAATCCGCAGTCACTTTCCGAGGTGGTGTCTTTGGGAATATCCACAATATCCACATTGCATTTGTACCTTCCATTTAAGCAGCACAGTAAGTGGGTCTGTGTAGGTGTTAAACATTTCACGTTAATATAATGGATTACCACAATCTTTCAGGACACACAGTCAGAATTAGCCAGTGTTATGCACTACAAAGGAACTAGTGTATTGAAATTAGCATGTTAAATAGCTATTACCTCAATTGTTGCATGAGTTTAAAGACTACAACCTCCAACATCTTACATGTTCAAGACTGTAAACAACTGCAACTGCAGAGACTTGGACACATCACCAAGTGTTTCTCCTGTGATTTGCAACCTGCTATCATGGTTAGCATGTCCAAGATTTTAACAAAATACTGGGATTTTGCATGTTTGGAATCTTTGTCTGATTTTGAATTAAGTACCACTTTGTTGGTAATATTCAGCAATTTGCTAGGCGTAATAGTATTTATATTGTGTAACTCAACTTGCAATTTCACATTTAGTCAACACACTCCACAGGTGTGTAATCAAGACAAATTGGAACCAAACCTGATAATATGCATGATATTTTTGTATATCAGTCAATTTACATAAGTACTGAGATTTAATTCAAATAAACAAACACATCTATGTATGAGCAAACTTAAAGCATTTCTGCAACAAAGACTTGCAACCTCCAGCATCGCTCATGCCCAAGACTTTAAACGATTGCTGAATCTTTACATGTTTGGAATGTTTGCTTGTCTTCCTTTGAGGTAAGCTCATGTTTTGGTGATATTTAGTAATTAAGCTTAATAGCATCTATGTTGTCTAACTCATATGAAATACTGAAGCCATGTTACTTTTAATCAACAAACTCAGTAAGAGGGCAATCAAAATAAAATGTAACCAAACCTAAAAATGGAACCTGTTATTTCTGTACATGAGCCAATTTATATGTGTATTCGGGTTTAATCTAAATAATGGAAACAAACTTTTGGATGAGCAACCTATTTCTTCAAAATGTTCACGTACACGTTAGACGTTACACGTCTCGCCTGATTAACTTTTGTAAGCGCCTCTGTGTCTATTTGGACCAGTTGCTGCATTTTCATAGTACCGTGAAAGCAGATAAGAGAAAATGTTTTTAACTGACCAATGAGAAGTGTTCTTGCTGGAGATAGTGATGGGAATTCCGGCTTTTTAAAGGAAGCCGGTTCTTATGGCTCGGCTCAGTAAAAAGAGACAGCTCTTCAGGCTCCCAAGTGACTCCTCAGATTTTGTGGTTGCTTAAATCAATTTATTACCAAAAATGATGTAAAATTATGTATAAAATGAATTCAAAACATACTTTATATCAAATGTTTATTATTTATATGGATTATTATACTCTACATGGAACAGAGTGCTACAAAGAAATACAAAACAAATACCCATCTCAATTTGACAAAAAGATCTTTTTTCTGTTTTTCCTGTCTTTTTCTGTTAGTGCTAGATCTTGTCTTTCACCAGTGTTGAGATCAGGGATCTTGGGCTTGAAAAGGTTGGTGACCATTACTATTAACAATTGCTGAAACTTTGCATGTTTGGAATCTCTGCTTGTCTGACTTTTAAGTATCTCCACGTTATTGGTATAATTTAGCACCTACTTAGTCTATGAAATGCTGTTGTCATGTCACTAATAATATAAAAAGCTGTTGTCATGTCACTTATAATCAACAGATTATAATGGGCAAGTTATTGTTGTATATGAGTCCATTTAAATGTATGTTGAGATCTAATTCAAATAAAAATAAACAAGCCCTTGAACAAGCAATCTGTTAAAGTATTTCTCAAAGCTAAATGATTTACAATGTTGTGCATGTCGAAAAAGTTGTCACACCTGAGGATTGGGACCTCTGTTTTTAAACAAACCTCTGATTTGAGCTTAAAATGTTTGGGTGCTACAAGTCTATATTGATTTTCCCCTCTTCCCTCTGTGGGCTGCTACTGCAGTGACAAGTTCAAGCCACCCTCACATTGTGTGAAAAGCAATGTGTGGGATTTAAGTGAATCAACCATCTGCCGCCCCACCCCAAACCACCCCCTCACCGAAATAAAAAGCAAAAAAACAAAAAAGCTCGTCCTCCTCTGGCTGACACACACACACACACACACCTCTATCAACACGTTCTTTAGGGACATCCATCTATCCCTATTCAGGATTCAATTCAGCTCTTCTTCGTCCCCTGTGATTTCAAAACATTGTGCACTGCCTTGTTTCTACTCATGTCGTCCCAATTTTGTCGGGCCTGTCATTCCAGTTTCCCATTACGAAGGCACATCTTAGTGAAAGCTCCCAGATGCGGAGATTGCAGTGATTGTGGGGAAAAAAACCCAGTGACGACCAATCAACATGCTTGTAAGTCACCACCTATTTCTCCTCTGTGTTCATCAAGGGAAGACTTTGCTTATGTGAGAATATTCACCTGAAGGTCATCTAAAACACTATGGATTTGATGCAATGCAATGCTCTGAATTGTTCTAATTTCTCGAAATATTAGCTGAGTTATTGTATGCTTTAATCCTTGCATTGTTGTGCATTAAAAAAACTGTTTGTTCAAAAGTTCAAAGGATTTAACATAAAAAATTTACATCCTGACTCTGTATTGCACTTTTGTTTGGTGTGGCTGTGACACTTAAGTTCATTTGATCTAAAAATGATTCAAACAATGCTCATTAGCATGCTCTTTCTCACCCTCTCTCTATCTTTCTCTCTCTCTCTCACACACACACACACACACACTAACTACCATGGCCCACATTTCCCCTGTACTCATTCTGCATACTTTTGATTAATTCACTGCTGCATAATAAATGGAATCAATTTTAACTGCTGCATCAGATTTTCCACAATTAGGCCATTGATTTGAAGTTCTGATCTTGGTAACTTTTAATATTCATTATTCAAGACATTTTTTATCTGTTGTTCCTGAGAGGTGAAATTTAAAGTCGATATCTAAGGAATGAATGATAGATTTTTTGTGAAAAGCAGTTGCAGAGAATATTTGAGTCGTACATGAGAGCCATGTGTTTCTAAAATTGCACAATTAAAAAAATAATACATGAAATTATAAAACGTTTGACAAGCTTCATACATTTCAAAATATATATACAGTATTTCTTTTACTTCAAAGACTTGAGTCTGCCACTTGTTCACATAATATCAGATTTTAGAAATGCACTCAAATCATTTTAATAAAGCAAACACAAAATAATGTGTGGGAATGTTTACAGAAGCCAGGCCATCTGTAGATTAGAAATATGTGAGTCCAAAGCTTATTATGCAGGAAAGGAAGAACACTGTTAGGGCTTTGGGTGCTGCCAAGTGTGTGACAGAAAGTCAATTTTCACATACGGTCAGTAACAAACCTAGGAAATCTTTTACATTTACATTTTTGGTTTCCCACTACGTTTTACTCAAACATAGATTGGGGTTCAGCCATTAATTAAAGTAATAGAACTAAAAATGGATCTGACACAATTTGATACATCTGTATGTACCACATCAAGTCCACTCACTTCTGTATGTACGTTGAAATATTACTACAAAAATATCTACAGTCATGATGAAACATTTACACAACTGTTCCTTATCCTTTCCCGCAGCCCTCATGTCCTTACTGCAGATGTTTTTCGGTAGAGGACCATTTCAATTTGCTGGTGTCACACGTCTCAAAACCACAGAGACACTTCTGTGACAGATACGCTATCAGCCCGACATCCACTAACATTCTACCACTCATCTGTGCCACTGCAGTGTTAAGAACAATATTCACACAACACATCTTGTGGTCAGAACGTGACCAAATGATAAATAGAGCAGAAAAAAGCTGACAGATGATAAATAATGAACTGTATTTTGAAACTGTACACCTAGAATCTGCAAGCACAAGGAGTGGCTCAGAAAGTGCTCATTTGTGTCTAGCTGTGAGTTCTTAATGACGAAGACAGTAAGTATAGGTCGATGGGGAGACGGAAGACAAATTTTTCAATGCATTTTCAAAAAAAAATGTAATACTTAGGTTAGCATTTTTTACCTTTATTTAATTTTAACTATTTGCCTGAGTTTATTTTACATAAAATTACTTGTGTGTTGTCAGTCTTGGGAGTCTCAGATTTTCTCATGTGACATATGATGACTGATGGAAATAACGGCTTTACAAATAAATGGCTTTACTAACAGCGAAATTTTTTCAGTAACGGGTAATCTAACTAATTACTTTTGTTACTGAGAACAAAATGCGGCGTATTACTGTACATCAGCTGATTAAAGCTTTTGTCATCTGACTTGGGGAGCATTTCACTAAAGAATAGTTGCATACTATGTTAGCAAGTAACATATTGTACATTAGCAACTAACATAGTGTACATTAGTACATTAGCAACTATAATGTACATTAGCAACTAACATAGTGTACATTAGTACATTAGCAACTAGAATGTACATTAGCAAGTAACATAGTGTACATTAGTACATTAACAACTATAATGTACATTAGCAAGTAACATAGTGTACATTAGTACATTAACAACTAGAATGTACATTAGCAAGTAACATAGTGTACATTAGCAACTAGCATAGTGTACATTATCAACTAGCATAGTGTACATTATCAACTAGCATAGTGTACATTAGCACCTAGCATAGTGTACATTAGTACATTAGCAAGTAACATAATGTACGTTAGTACATTAGCAAGTAAGATAGTGTACATTAGCAACTAGCATAGTGTACATTAGCAAATAACATAGTGTCATTCACGTAGTTAGCAATACATTAGCAACTATGCTTTTGAGAACCGCACCCCCAGCTCTCTCAAGTTTTTAATTCTTTTCTTTGGTGGAGGAGGGGCCAAATAAGCCCGCTTGGCTAAGGAAGAGTAAAATTTCAGGGTAAGCCAATCAGAAGCGTTCCCACACAAACACACATGCACAGGTGCACACACAACCAACCAAGAGACACACACAGCAATGGCGAGATAATTCAACAGTAACATTTTTAAACTGGAAGTACAGACATTACTGCTCCCCTCACCAAGTTAACAGGCAAGAATGTACACGTGAAATGTAGATTTTGCCCAGGAAAAAAGTGTTTCTGCACGTCAGTTATAAACTATTCTAATCTCATGACGCACCTCTCATTGTCAGACACATTGTTCCATTACGGGGGGGGATTAAAATTCATTGAAATGTGACACAATTAATTTCCTTGGTAACTACTTACTTTTTTGGGAGAAGTAACAAGTAACTATAACTAATTTCTTTTTAAAGTAACTATATGATATAGTTATAACCAGAATCATAGGAAAAAAAATGCAGCACCTTACATCAGTTATTCGAAACTTTTCAAGTGCGTTGGCATGTTTAAATTTATGTAAATTGATGAGAACATTTCACAAATAAATCAGTGGTCAGGGACAGTCAGTTTCTCTCAATGGGGCAGTTTGTGGCGTAACGGTAGAGTGTTCGCCCCGTGATCAGAAGCTTGCAGGTTTGAATCCAGGACCGGTAAAGTTACCACTGAGGTACCATGAGCAAGGTACCCAAGCACTGCTCCCCGGGCGTTTGTTAGCTGCCCACTGCTCCTTCATGGATGGGTCAAATGCAGAGGTCACATTTTGTTGTGGTGCGCTATGTGCTGTGCTGTGCTGTGGCGTGTTCACAATGACAAATAATCACTCACTTTCGTGTTATAGCAGGGAAGGTGACAGCATCAGGCCTATATGCAGGCCTACACACGAGCAAGTGGGGCATGTGTTTTGCAGACGTCAGTCAGCTCTTTCTTGATGAGGTTAATCTCCTGGTACAGAGTGGATGGTTAAAATTCAGTTATGCTTCAAGCAACCAAGGCAGAGAAAAACATGATCAGTAGACATTTTTGTAATCATTCAATAAATGACAATCCTACAGAGGGAAAAATATGATGTTAGTCATTAGTGCAAGCCATGTAAAAGCTGATGGTGGAACAGAAACAGATCCCATATGCACACCACTGGTAGGCTAATTAGAGAAATAATCATGTGAATGCCAACTTTTCTGTTTGCACTCTCAAAGTTCTTTAGCATATAAGAAACAGGGAACAAATAATGTTGTGCATCCAGAATTTAATCCAGCCCATTTGTTTCAGGGTGAAAATTGAAATGATCTAATCATATTCACTACATTATAAGGGAACTATTGTTAGATTTTTTTACAACTGAATTTCACACTATTTCTAACAGTTTTCTTCTAGGCAGTTATCTGAAAGGCTGTGAGAGAAGTGTGGCATCACTCCGGAGGACCGTGCATGAAGATGGTGGCAAAAGAATTTCTAGCCCAGTTTGACGTATTTAATATTGAATGACTTATCTATTATTTAACCATCTATCTGAAATAAATGTTTGTTTATCTGGGTGCCACGTTTGAGGGATAACACAAGTAGCTACCCAATCGCACAGACCTGGTAAATTCACCTCATGTAGTGGATGTATCTTGTTGTGCTTCGTCGCTCTGTGGGGGGAAAAGTGTACGCTCAGGGATTAAGGGAAACAGCTGTCTCGGAATATTACCTTTCGCTAACGATAAATCCTGTTTGTCAGGGGTCAGCCAGGGGAACGACTCGCCCATTTGAGGTTTTAAACAGCGCGCAGAGACATGACAAACGTAATTACCAATGGCCGCTTTTGAGGGGCTCCTTGTTTACCCTCGCGAAACCAACAGCCATACGGGGCCTTGCCTTGACTGTCAGGACTCGCCATTGTTCTCTCGCCACTGGCCTGGAGCGAAAAAGAGGAGTTGTGCATCACAGATGACATGGCGTCCGCTGAGAAGCCAACGTGGGGGAGGCGAGAGAGATCGAGCGAGGCAGAGCGGGGGCTCGCGTGACCGACGGAGCCTCGAGGCACGGTGGCCCCTCGGTCTCGGTAATGAGAGTTCTCCAGCCGAGTCCAGTCCTGACTTTCCTACCTCTTTACGCAGCAGCAGATCTCCCGGCTACTTCTGCTCTGCTGTGACACAGATGCTGAGGTAGGACTCAGCACAGACCTGTGCCTAATGGGAGGTTTTCGGATGACATCTCTTCTCGCTTCTCACAGCCGAAGGGGAATTGAATGATCTTCAGAAAGGGTCAGGTTGAGTGTTCACCATTAACTGCATATACTCTCATGTCTGAAAGCCACACATCTGTGTGTACAGTTATTTTATTGTGTCATATCCAGAGAAAACACTTTTATCTCATACAAAAATGTGAATTTTGCCAAATATCAAAAGGCAAAACATTGGAACCTCTGGAAGCAAACCAACTTAGGTGTGTAGTTAAAGGTAATTCCAAACTGTTAACATTTCCTTCCTTCTTTGACACTCTTTCCCCTGAAACATTGTCAGTTTTCTTGTCACATTGTTTCCATATAACTAGAGGACAGCGTGAGGTTCTTGTAATGAGTGTTGCTTTGTTCACTGACACCAAGTAGGTACATTTTCTTCCATCTAAAATCTTGGGTTTTTTACATAAAATAAAGATGATTCTCAGTTGTTCACATATTTATTAAAAATAACATGCAGACCAAAGAAAGAGCACACAATTACAAAGAACAGTTACTGAAAGCAAGAAAAGCCAAAAGGTTTTGTTGGTCTTGTCCTTGTCAGCTTGTCAAAACATTTTCTCATCTTTCTTCGGAGGGAACTGCTCACTGTTTTTGAGTAGAGCCAATGCTGACCATGACAATTTATGTGCTTGGTGCAGGAGTTCTTGGATATTGTGCTTCTCTGGTTTTGGAACTCTGTAGTTATCATGAATGCAGTTGACTTCCAAATGTCTAACACAGCAAGCACTGACCTGACCACCATCTACTTATGTCACCAGTAGCAAACACATTTATGCTTTAATTTTGTGGTATCAGTCGAGCTGCCACTGTGAAAATCGTGGCCAATTTAGGAGACGAGAAATAGGTGGATGAGTGTGCCAGGGGAGACTGTACTCATCGCTCATCTTGCTCTGTAGGCAGAGATGAAAAATGGATGCCTGACTTCGGATCAAAGTCAGTGGAATGAAAGGTCACAGAGAAATTTGGGTTTTCAGACCTTCTTGCCACATTTATCTATTTGATAAAGATGAGCTCACATACGCCTCATAATATGAGATGGAGAACGTTTAAATGCAGTTATTTATTTTAAAGTCAAAGTGGAAGCCATCTTGAAAAATCCCCAAAAGTGTTCGTTTTTTATCTCACAGGATAAGATAAAGCAATTCCACATTTTGACTGATCAAGGCTAATTTTCTTCTTTTTGCTCCTGCTGTCGCTTTGCCACCTTTTCTTTCAATTTCATGGGTTTACAGGTGACAGCCCCACGTGCCGCTCCCTCAAAAAGTAGAATTTAAATTTCAAGCCACGTTAAGCCTCCCACACCGCTGGAAGCAGAGAGAATTGTCTTTTGCTCATCTCCCCTCCTCCAGACTGTCTGGCCGCGTTATTTTAGTTCACGTCAGTCCAGGGCTCCCAAAACCTATAGCATTTCATGCCACTCAAAAAGTGCAGCCTGCTCAGAAGAATAAGGACTATGATCCCAGCCTGAGCACCATGAATTTCTTCCACTTTTTGCCATGACATGACAGTGTCATATCAGCTTTGGCAGTGGGAAATTGCCATAGGCTGACAGAATTCGGTATCTGTCCAGTCCTATTTCTGAGACTTTGTTTCCCTTTGCTGTGTGGTGAAGACAACTTTATCTGCTCCTTGTCCTACTGTTTCATGACGGATCATTTGAGAGGGGCCGTGGACAGCTGGATCTGTTCTGTGACTCAAGCTTTGTTTTCTCTAACCTGTTCAGCTTTTACTATATTTACTCTAAGACCTTCAAGCGAATCTACTGGAAATGACTTTATTCATTCAGAAAATAGTTGTAATCCATTTTATATCGCAGGCAGTTCAGACATGGTCATCCATCTGAAGCAGGTGGGCGGAGCTTCTCAGATAGGAGGGTGGAGTTATTCAAATATCACCTACTGTGACGTGGAAGTAGCGGAGAAATCTAAGCGGCTCGTTTAAGCACACAATTTCTGATATTTGTAAATTAACAAACTTACAGTGTGAGTAGAGGCAGTCCAGACCCAAATGCATGTCCAAAGAACGGAAAAGGTGATTTCTTTCATAATATGGCACCTTCAAGAGTGCTGGGTGAATGAGGCCCATTGTCTTTGCAAAGTGCCTGGGTGTTTATAAAAGTGGTATAGAAATGTAACAATGATTCTTAAGCAGCACAATGACGAAAATCATGTCCCCTGTATACAATCTGTTCACCAAAAGGCTTTCTCTAAGCAGGCAAAGAAAATCCTACTTAACAACGCCAAAGCTCATTCTGAATTCATGAGAAGGCACTCTGACTTTCTAGTGTAAAATTTACAAGGGCTCAGGTGGAGTGTTGTCTATTCGCACGTTAGCATTAGTGGTGCTGTATCCTTCACCATATTTTAAACAATGATACAGAGAGATCCACAGTAATGCTGAACAACCGTGAAATATGTTGTATTTACACAGTTTTGCAGATAACGCCTTGCTCTGTTATTATTTATGACTAAAGGCAACATAACTGCCTTTAGTCATAAATAAATAGGCAACATAACTGTTCAAATCAAAAAGCAGCCTTGTTTTGTTCATTGGATTGAATTGAATCTTTATTATCGTTATTCATTCCCCATTTCACTATTCAAATTCTAACAATTATTTACATAAAATATTCAAACTAATGGATAAACATTTCCAAATCGAGATATGTTGAGTACTTAAAGTATCATTTCATTGAAGAATATCATAATATTCCATGACAAAGCACTTAACTCTGAAGTAGTAAGTATTGCTTAGCCTCTTATGATTAAATTACCTATTTGATGTTTCATGGGAGTATTTTAGCCTGGGGGCAGCATGGTGGCGCGTGGGTTAGCGCTGCATCCTCACAGCAAAAAGGTCCTGGGTTTGATCCTGAGTTCTGTGTGGAGTTTGCATTCTCTCCCCGTGTTTGCGTGGGTTTTGTCCCACAGTCCAAGAGCATGCAATATAGTTTGATTGGTGACTCCAAATTGGCCCTGAGAGTGGGAGAGTGATTGTGTAAGTGTGTGTTCTCTGAAGTCAGTGTGTGTGCCAAGATTTGAAGCCTTTGCTGGATAATTTTACATTGAAGCTTGTCAAACCCACTTTAAAATAGTTTGCCATGCTGCTTTGGTAACAAAATTGATTTGATTGGATCCAAAACGCGACTTAATCAGCATAATCAACAGACCAAATGAAAGTGAATAGTTTACACGTATGTAATTTTATTGGTAGCCTTCTTTAAAATACCTCTCACAGTATGACGTTAATGCATATTTGTGAATTCTGCACAGCATGGACATCTACATCTTTAGATATTATGTTTCACATTTAATATTTTTAAATGCATTGTTAGATATATTTGCTGGCATGTTTTTAATGAAAACAACCCCAGCATGTAGGCTGTTAAAAAAAACCTCATGGACTCATTTAGACTGTATTTTTTTTTTTTTAGAGGTAGACATCCTTAAGACTAAAGACTAAGCAAACCAAAGGCAGGGGATCTTCCAGAGAAGCGAGTGAAACAAAGTGAGCCAGATAAAAGCATAATTGCTGAACATGAGATAATAAAATTAAAGAAGCCTGTTTAGGTTTGGTGAAAAATTTGCAGCCATCTATACGCGCTAATTCCTTCCTACAACCCTGGGGGCTAAGTCCCCCTTGTCTTTCAATCCTAGTGACGTCCCTGCTGCGCAGTGACTATGAGGTCAAAAAAGAGTCATGTCTTAAAACCTGCATTAGCAAAATTATTCTTAATAGGCTGAGCGTAATGCCTAATTATGACGGATGCGTAGCACATTCACAAATGTTTAAATAGCGCATATTAACACATTTAAATCCTAGTATAGAAGAACTGTGAATACGGACAGGATTATTTTACTATCCAAATGCATTTGAGCATGATTTATTTTTAGTGTATCACTCCACCCACTCCACTCCACTCCAGTTCATTATAAATAGCATGATCAGTCCTGTCGTGCTTACAATGACCTTATTGAGTCTGACCACATTTACTAAGCCAATCTTAGTTTATTTATTTATTTAAATGCACAGTCTGCTTATGCTAGAAATAAGAATCAATCTGTTTGTTTTGAACGTTGTGAGGTGTGCGTTTTGTCACTTCTGCCAGTGGCCTTTATGCATAACCTCTCACGCAGGCGTAAAGATCCCAGAGACTGTTGCCTTTGTGACAGCGGGCTAAGTTGGAAGGCGCTCCTTGATCTGTCTGAGACTGGCATATTCAGGAGCGTCACGGCGGAGTCAGTACAGTTCATGCACTGATCCCATTAGTTTAGCAGCGTGGAATAAAAGCGTCTCGGAGGGAGAGTGACTCACCAGACCTCGCCTCCTTTACTCCAGTGCTGAGTGATGTCACAGCGTGGTGGAAAATTCTTCCGTTTCGTAGCACACAGGAAAGAAACTGACATGAGTGCACGTCTCAGTATGTGCACTTTGTGTTTCAGATTTCAGTTAGTGTTTGTGAGAATGACCATTTAAAACAACTGTTACCGCAGCAATGACAGAAAAAAAGTTTGGTCATAGCTACGCTGGGCACACATGCTTACAAGCAAGGTCTACAATTGGAATCCCCAGCCTGCATTTTGCAGAAATCCCTGGAAGTCCTCGATGCATTATTAACAGTTCAGAGGAAGTTAGTACAGCTGCACACATTTTAGGCCATGCTTGATAAACATCCTTTGTCTAACTGTTTTACACAGTGATCTGAACAACCTTGATTCGCTCAAAGGAATAAATGCAGTGTTCGTATAATTTATCTAATGTGCTGCAAGACGAACATGCTGCTAATAGTCAGTTTGTTTGAAACCAGTCAGCATTGCTACTGCCTTGGAGTGCAGACATTGTTTGTGGTAGAAAGTCACAAAATTGGCATGGTAATTGGCATGTTTAAGGTATTCGGCCTTTTCCGTCTTTGATGTTTTCGCACGCTGTTCTGTAATGTCATGTCTGACTAGCGGAACGCAGTTTATAAGCCATTAGTCTGGATGTATATTGGTTTCACAACATGAGAGGTAAGAAGAAATGAACCCACTTAAACTCCACGAGGAGACGCATGGCAAGGGCATGCTGAAGAGCTATTCTGTTCTGATTCATTGCAGGTGTGAAAAAGCTTGAACCGCATTAGTATTCCTGATGTCAGCGCTGAAAATCTCTCCTTTCACTCACAGTCTGTTCAAGGTTTTGTGCAGCCTGACGGACTGCCTTAAGGGCCAGGCCCCAACCCAACTCGCCATTGACGTACCCGACATGAAATGCATTGAACATCAATGGTTTTTGGCAAGTAAAAGACAGAGACACCATTGAATTACCTTGAAAATATACACGGCCCTCTTAGGACAAAAGATCTCTCAGTAACCCACCAAGATGATCAAAGATACTCCTGGGCTCATCGTCAGACCAAAAAGGAAGGGCGAAAAAAGCTTTTCCGAAAAGGAGATTCAGCACAAGGGGTAAAAAATATCCACTGGGTTTTTTTTTTTCCTCAATGCTATACCACTGCAGATCATGTTACGTTAGACTAACCCAGCAGTTAATATGCACACACCAGCGTGCACTCACTCCATCTCTCGAACACAGCCAGAGGAACACCTGAGGGATTAAAATGCCTCAGGGTGTCAAAGACAGCAGGGGGTATCACAACGCTTCAGGGCTGGTTGCAGTTTTCACCTCACCTGACTACACAATACTAAAATCTGACTTAACTGTGTGCTTTTAGAAAACATACTGACTTACATCAGCAATGACTTTACAATTTAAATCTGCTGTGCAGTCAGAAAGTAAATGAGCAGACACATCATTTCTGCTTTTTGGCATTATTCTCCAATACAGTGTGTTTGATATTAAACAATAATAATGAATGCAAAAATCACAAGCGTTTTTGACAGTTGAGGAAATCCTCAATAGTAATTTTACAGAAATATAAATGTTATATACATACTTTCGAAAATGTCTTGATAAAAATGTCTTGAAATGTAGAAATACCTTAATATTTTGAATACACTATGTACAGAACACTGACCAAGTCTTATAGTCAAACTGCAAACCTTTAGCAAGTCCGTTTTAAATTGCAAAATTGTTACTTTTTAAGTGAATGTAATGATTTCCTGAGTGGATGATTTTTTGAGGGAACTTGGAATGGTTGTAGAATATTTTTGTTGAAGTGTAGGAACCACACCGTTTAATGTTTAGTTCTTACAGAAATGACAGTGAATAAAACTGCCATGTTGAGTGCTCTTCTCTACTTCATGCTTTTGAACTTGTTTTTTGAAGTTCTTTTTAATCTTTCTTTTCATGATTAAACTTCATTATTTATTTGTCCGTGTAGCACACTGAGCTACTAATTAATAATTCTACTGAAATTATTGAGAACTACTAAAACCAAAAATTATATGAAGTTTAATTATGATCTCTGATAAATTAGAAAAGCAAATGTTGTTGGCTGAAATCAGAACCCCACACATCACCAGATGCTGGGCATCTTCCCTGGCAAGGACTGCCAGGTCTGTAACACAGCCATTTCAGATCCCACTTGTTTCTCTGGCCATTTTGCTTTTTTTGGCTTGTCTTCAGGAAGTGAAATGTATGCTTGGTATGATACAGGTTGAACACTCGGGACTTGTCCCAGAACACTCTGTTTTTTTAGTCTTATTGGTAGGGTGCATCTTGGGTAAATCCTACACATCAGATTTTTATATGCTATTACATTTAATGGAATCATTCTATACATTACTTTTTTAACATAGTCCTTCGTATCAGTCATTGCTTAGCTCATCAGAGTTTCTAAATATACCAAAATACTTGATTTTGACACAACTTAATATTTTGACTGATAATTGCGTCACTGAAAAGATCTTTAATATTTTTTCTGTGCCTTACAATGTTTATAGTGTTTTCTCTCAGCATGAGGCCCCCAAACATCTTTATAGACTGTGATGTTTTGGGGATTCATGCTTAGATATAAGAACAAAAAGATCTCTGTGCATATCTACGATGCACTCTAGACAACCTTTTACATTTCTTGTGCAGAACTAAAGAAACATGCAGATGACCTAGAAACAAGTGAACAGACACTTATCCAATCATTTACCCATGAAATAGGAAGACTGAGAAAAAAAGACTTTCTGATTTTTATAGTTCAGCCAGTATAAATGCATATACTCACAATTAAATTAAAGCTGGAACTCTGCATTTTAACTGCATAGTTATTATACTGCACTGTGCTTTAGTAGAGAGTTAAAATAAATTGTGTAATTGAACATTTATTTACAGACTGGGATTTATATGCTGTGTTATATCATACCATGTGCATTAATTCTGACAAAATACAGAATCATAAAAAAGAAACAAAATATATAATCTAACTTACTAAAAGGTAACACATATAAGAGCACTAGATTAAATGTACAACCGCAGTTACTTGGATTTCAGCCCCAGTTTTACTCATCCCCAACACATTTCTTTAAGGAGGTCATTTCAAATATCATATAACTCTCCCAAATGCCTTCTGGGATAAAGGTTCAACATACATCTCCAGTTTTCTCAAAGTGCCATCTTGTCCAAGATTCCACTATATAATCACTGTGGAATTCAGTGTTTACTCTCATAACTGAGTGGGCGATGGAGTCTGCCTAAAGTCAGCTCTATTTGAACAGAGTCTCTACAATTTCTGTAAGAACATACGAGGTGGTCCTGTCTTTTATTCCCAATGCAAGAAATGTATCCGCATCATGACCAGGAGTAACCAAGAGTCATATACAGACTGTGACAAATATTCTTTCCTTTCAAAATCTCTTCCTTCTAAAAGTGTTATATATAAAGATTCCTAAGCTCTGTTGAAGCCACATGTGATGGCTACTCAGATGATTCAACTTTATTTAATGGGAAGACACATATGACATGAGACTGAATAAAAAAGAAAAAATAAATCTCAAGAAAGACTGTATGTATAATATGGATGGAAAAAAATATGTGGAAAAACCACATATAATAAAGGGTTGTAAAAGAATGTGAGCTGTTTAATAGCTCACACAATATGTTATATATGTAATACTTATATAACATAAATTATGTAAGTAACAATAAATTTTTATTATCCAATATTTCACTGACTCTGAGAAAAACTGGTTCTTCATCAGTGCTCTGGAGAACCTTTTTATGCTGTTTAAGGTTCTTTGGAGAACTGAATGCTAAAAAAGCGTTCTTTAAGTAACACCTTATATCATGTTCAGTGCTTTTTTAACACTACGTTAAAGTATGACCTTAATGGCTACTGACCCCATGGCTAACCTACTGATTTACTTGTGGATGTGTGTAGAAATTATTGTTATGGTGCAATAGTAACAGATGATATCTGCCATTGCTTTTTAGAGAGATCAATTATTGCAATTTGTATGAAGTAATTGATAAATTAACTCAGTTACGTTTTACCAAACACTACACTTGAACAAATTGAATAAATTATTACATATGGTAATAATGAATGTGTTCATAAAAAATTCTTTACAATCACTTAATGATAAATGGTTCTGCAAAGAACCAATTGGGTCTTTGTAGAGCCAAAGAAGGTTCCCCTATCACCGGCATCACTGTGAAATTTTTTTAAAATATTTTTAAGAGCGCAGCTCGTCAATATCAAATCGTTCAGATATTCAGGTAAGATGTTTTTACAGCAAATGTTAGGACAAACTAACAGTTTCTCAGAAGAAAAAACATGGACCTTCACAAAACAACATGTTTTGCACTGAATCAGATATAAACTGAACATTCCTATCCGTAATTTTCTGGGGAGGCATTTAGTTTAGGAATATAGTAACTGCGAGGCCGTTTTCCTCTCAGCTCCCACTATTCTCTACAAAGGCAATTACTGATTCGAAACAATGGAGCTGAATTATCAGAACCTTTCGAATCTGCAGTCAGTTTCTTGTTAGCCTTGTTGAACTTTATTATTATTATTATTATTATTATTATTATTATTATTATTATTATTATTATTATTATTATTATTATTGTTTGTTTGTTTTTTTTTTCAAAAGTTTATATCGGTGAGTGTTTGTTCTAACGTTAGTATAGTGAGCATCCATATAGTAAATCCATATGGTATAGTAGGGAATAGAGTTAAGCCAATTATTACTGCTGTATAATGAAAAGGAAAACCCAGCACTCCGCTATGCATTATGAATAAGAGGAAGTAATGATTAGTTAGTGGCATCTTAGCCTGTTTGAAACTCAGAGCTGTAAGACTCTTCTCAAGGAAAGTGGCACTTGTTGTTGTGGTTAATTAGCTGCTTTGCTCGTGTCTGCTAATCCAGAAATCACTTGAAGGGCAGCCAGGCCAGTACCAAATGTATTCATTTGTTGTAGCAAAAGTGCTCGGTTCCACGTGCAGAACACTTAAGCATTTAGAACAGATTAAGTTTATTGTAAACATTTTTGCTCATATATTTCATGTTTTTGATGATTCAGAAATAAAGAATAAAGGTACTCTGAAACAAGTAGCATAGGACCGCTGCATTTTTTCAGTCTAATACAGCCTCACAAGAGTCATAATACTTAATTCTGTTATGCAGAATGATATGTAGATTCATAAATTCTGTCTGGCATTGTAGGGTTTTAAAAACAAGTAGAAAAGTATCACTGTGAGAAAACATGTGAAATATGCGGAGGTCATAAAACAATTTACTTCAATTCTACGTCTCTTCTGAAAATAAGTTTGTGTGATTTGAAGCTTATTGATTTAATCAGAGATAAAACATCAAGCTGTGTATTATGAATGTTTATGTTTCAGATCTAGTCTTGAAATATTCCCTGCAACGCATTTAATGGTTTTCATAAATATATATCGATACTGAATTAAGAAATAATTAGAGGATCAATTTTCTTTCTTATTAAGTTCAGATACAGATATGGCTAACCCAAATGTGAACTGCATGATTACCTTAGTTTATGGGCTGGGTAGTATGTTAATAGAGTTTCAGCTTAGAATATTGTGAAAAAATCATTTTTGTCACTCATTGCAAGAAAGTGAAACTCATAGATATATAGATTCATTACGCAGAGTGAAATATTTCAAACCTTATTTTTGTAATGTTGATGATTATGACTTACAGATAATGAAAATCCTGCAAATTCAGGTGTCTCTGAAAAAATAAGAACACAGAAAAGGTTCAATATTGGAAAGTCGTAGTGTCACATCCTAATCAGCCACTCAACCAAAACACTAAAAATATTTAATTGGCCTCAGTCTGGGTCAGTAGGCTGGTTACTGAGATGGGGAAGGACTGCTGACTGACAGATGTCCAGAAGAAATACGACACCCTCCATAATATGAGGTGTTAAAATGCTGTCATTAAAGAAGCTGGTTGTTCAGAGCAAGCGTATCCAAGTACATATTCTACAGAAAGTTGAAAGGAAGGAAAAGTGTGGGTAGGCAGACATCTGCAACAGGATAACCACAGGAATGTCAACCAAATCATTCAACTGGGAGCTACAAGGAGGGACTGAGGCTGGAGTCACATCGAAGAGCCACTACACACGACATTCTAATCCTATACAGGATTTACAATGCCTGATTCCTCCCGTCAGTTACCCCAACCCAGAGACAACGCCAAGCGCCATCTGGGCTGAGGAGAGAAAAGATCTTATTCGTCGTTTGTAGTGGTCCAAAGTCCTTTAAGATGTTTAGTAGCTTTTGCATGTCATTTGGAAACCAAGGTCCTGAGTCTGGAGGGAAGAGGAGTTTCAGAATCCACATTTCTTGGAGGTCCAGCGTAAAGTCGCCATTAAAGATGATTTTGAGTTATGTCAACTGCCAGATGAAAGGATATCCGGTAAGTTTTATGAAGTCTATACAGTCCAAGCTGGTTCAACATCATGGTGTTATTTCCGTTTGATTGGGCCAGCAAATCATTCTTGACTTGAAACCTTCATAGACCCAGGGTATTGTCAAGAGTAGATGAGACACCAGACCCAATTAATGCAGGATGATCTTGCGAAGGCCGCCATTAAAGCAACCTCGGGCTCTTATTACACCCTCAGAGCCACAGGCTGATCGGGCCCATTTTCGGTAGAAGCCTGATACTTTGTTTAAAAATATCCTTTTTTATTGATCTTATAGATTCTATTTTTCTGAGACATTACCTCTTGGGTTTTATTATCCAGTAGTTATAACGTCATGAAAATAATAAATCTTAAATATTTCACGCTATGTAATTTAATCTATATAATATGAGTTTCACTCTTTCTGAAATAGAGATTCAAATTTTTGAGATGGTCGGTAGGTATATATATATATATATATATATATATATATATGTGTATAGCTGGGAAAGGAAATGTTGTCATCCGTATCCTGTTTCACCAGACAGAGTAGAAATGTAAAAAATCCTGCCCCTAACTTTGTGTCCTCAGGGAGTATGGAGGTCATACAATGCTGTATCGTTAACTCTGCTGTACACTGCAGACAAAACAGCCAAAGTAGGACACAAACAAGCCTCTAAAAAGTGGAGACATAAATAAGAGATATTTTATATAAGTACACACAATCTCAAAATACTTTGGTTTAATTCAAATCACTGCTATATTGTCGATGTGTTTATGGTGTATATTTCTGCCAATGCTGGTTCAGTTAAATAAGACAATCTTTATATAAGTATACTAAGACACAAACGTATTCCATTAATCATTCCGGGTTGTGTTTTTGAAGGGGGCAATGATGGCCACATGGTCTCCCTCCTCTACCCTCCTGCAGCTGTATAGAGCACAAAGAAAAATCATAACACAAACCATTTTCTCTAATGCAAGATAACAGCCTCTCCCCTGCACACTACCTTAGCATTCATGCACAGGTGTGTGTGCATGTACCAAAGCTACATTAAAGTTCTTACAAAAAGCTAGTTCTAAACCCACATTTTGCATGCAAACAGAATACCGCTACAGTTTTTCCCCAGCAACCCTGATGCTAATAGTGTACTATAAGGGAGAAAATGACTCAATATTCGCCCATGCGTGGACTAGTTTTGTTCAGTCGTGTGAGTATCTGCCTACGCCTGCAAATGACAGAATGAGTCCATTATTAGGTGTCTAAGCGTACGACCACCAAACATTTCTTCCATTAAAAATGAACCCACAAGGCCATCACAGAAAAGTATTTGTTGACCTTCGCGGATGTAATCGCGGATCGTTCGCTTATGAGAGTGTGTATTAGCGGGCAGCCCCCAGCAATACATGATCTTCGTCTGCATCTCCTCTCTCCAACCTATCGCAATATTTTTCTCCAAGTTTGACAACAGGATCTGTCACCACTTTGGTGCCACATGACTTCAGTAAAAACCATTGCTCAGCGAATTGATTTCCCTTAATTTCAAGAATGAGCCAGCTTGTGAATTCAAGGTCATGTAGAGGAGATTACAATTTCACCCCTCTGGCATGGCAAAGGCAGTTAAAGTTTACCAACAAAAAATGATTAGCTTTCATCATTGATGGCTTCATTAGCATCATTTTAAGTGTCTCTTTTATAATGTGCAATGATGTTACAGTGATGAGTAACATTTATATTCCTTAAGCATCAACACGTGTAACATCTTAGTTAATGGTTTAAAATTACAGTGCTTTTCTAATTTCTGCATATTTTAAGAGCATTTATTCCTTTGGAGATCCCACTTTCATGTCCTTATTCTTTGGGTTAACATTTTGTTTTCTAATTAAAAATTGCTATATATGCTCAGAACCCCTTGAAAGTATTTTGCAACAAAATTTGTTATGGTTCATGCCAACGAATAAAAATATTACAGGACAGAGAACAATGCAAGAGTTACATAATAAGTAAAGAGTACAATATATGCAAAGGAAAAACAAGGCACTCAGTGCTTAAACATTTCAAGCTGTTCAGTTAATGTGAGTAAGACATAATGAATAATGTGACAGCTAGAGCAATTTTACAGATGTGCAAAACAGATTAATTATCAGATGCAGGGCAAGACAATTATGAATGTTGTGCATTATAGTGAAAAACTGATGTAGTGTAAATTCGAGTTGGGGAATATTCTGGTTGAACATGTTCCAACTGGGCCCATCTGAGAAGCTGTGTGAGTTTGTTAAAAAAAAAAAAAAAAAAAAAAAAAAGAGGTGAAGATGGCGGGTGGTGATTGACTTCAGTCTTCTACGTGATGGAGGTTTGACAAAAGGTGATTGCCCAGATGGGCGAAATTCATATCATAAGATTTGCGAGAACTCATAACTCACTGGATGATGCATGTGTCAGTCTGAGTACAGTCATGTCAGTCCAGATTAGGGATCAGCCAATATATTCTTCAGAATTGTCACTGCAGTGTGCAAACAGTGTCAAGTATGGCTGAGTCTAAGAATGGCAACTTTTTCATATTTGAGACACAAAAAGAAAACTGACCTGTTCAAATTTTTCATGACATTCTGTTAAGAGCTGTAGGATGCAGTAGGCAAAGGTGGCGTAACAGTATGGTGTCTACACTAGTGATCAGAAGGCATCGCTCAAATCCAGGGTCGTAAAGGTACCACTGAGGTAATTATGAGCAGCAGTTCGGCAAGCCCTAGGCTGCCCACTGCCTTCACACGATGGGTTAAAATGTAAAGGTCACATTTGCTGTAGGTGCACTGTGCTGTGCTGTGTAGCCTCCTCCATAATGACTCACCACAATGACAATGATCACTTTAATTTAATCCGGGTTTTTTATTGATCTGGACATTTATAAGTACGTTTTTAAATATATATATGAAAATGTCATCTGCATTAGAGACTGAAAAAGTTGGACTGGTGGATTTTTTTTTTGATGTTGGAAGAAAGGATGGCCTTAATTTACGGAAAAAAACAACGGGAATAATTATTTAATAATAAATATTCTAAATATAACTATTCAAACCATTTGATTAATTATTATAGCTTTATTAAATATATTCAAGTACATATCGCAGATAAAAATATTGTTGTTGTTTTTTTTATTATCGTCCAGCCCATGTCCATATGATTTTTTGTTACCTGCTTGTGTTTGCTGCCGCGTCCCCGCCTGCTGTAAGTCTATATTGCCACATGTATAAAGTCCAAGGCGCAGAGGGATTCCGGAGCCGACCGCCATGTAGACTAAACTTGATTCTCAATTCTATTACTTCCATCATAAAATGTCAACAAGAGTATTAAGACTAGTTTAGTCAAACTGACACTTTGGAGCCTGTTTTAAAACTTTTGACTCGACTTCGACTGACACGCTTTTCCCTCAAGACGAATCCTGCTGCGAGAAGCGAACCAGTCGGGCCAAGCTTTTAACCCGGATGCGATCCGCCTGCAGCAAAGCATGACCGCTCCAGCTCTGAATGCCACCAGTCTCTGGGAAATCGGAGGCGCCCGGTTCCTGAAGTTCAGGTTAAAACGCAGCTGGAAATGTCCGAGCCAGGCAAGCTCGCTGGCTAAGAAGATGAGTTTGTCTTTGCCTCAAATCGCCGACGTGGTAACCGGCGACGAGCATTTAACGGTACTGACGATCACCACTGCTGGGGGTCTCACTCTGTACAACCACCGCATGTCCGTGTACAGCACCACCAGATCTGGTCCTGACCCGAGCCTACTTCCAAGGACAGGTGTATAACTTCTTGGAAAGACCCTCAGGATGGAAATGCTTTGTATATCACTTTACAGTGTAAGTAGAGTTTCGTTTTTCAGGAGAGTAGCACTTAGAAAGGAAATGTCATTATAAAAGTTAACTGTACCGTAATGAATTGGGGTTTGAGTCTAATTTAATAAATCCTAAAATCCTTTAGTGGTTACACAATGTTTCTAGAATAACCTTTTAGAGACAGTAGAGAAAACAAGTTAATGCAGATTGACTGTATGAGATTGTAAACATGCTAAATGTTATTTTGATGCATATTTACCGTGATGGGCTCAAATATATTATATTATTATATTATATTATATTAACACTGCACATTTACATTCGACCTGCTTGATAATGGATTTGTTATTTGTTATACCTGGGAGATACTTACCAATGACAGTGGGGTTTTTTTTAGTATTGTGATGTCCTACTTTACCTAATTTAAAAACATTTTTTGTAGATTTCAACATTTGTTATATTTCCCTCATTGTTATATTTGCATATATATTGCAATATAAAAAATATTTTTTAAACATAACTTTTTTTAATGGGGACATAGCAATTCAGTCTCTAATAATTGGGATGATTTTGTGGGGGGTGCATCTGCGTAACTACTAGGAATAATAATTCAGAAAAAGCATAAAGCTAACTTTTTGTTCTAAAGCCTTTTGGAGTGTGAACTTTTTGTTTAACTTTATCCAAGGACCCTTAAATCAAAGTTAATTATCTTACATTAAAGCGACGTCTCTTCCAGATTAGTCATGGAAAATGAGATCTGGGAGAGTTTTCTTTTAATATCGAGCAGCAAAAAACTTTATTATAAGTCATGTTTGATTTAATTTGCCTTATTTTACATTGCATGACTTGTGATGTGACTTTTACACATGCCCACGTTGTGGTGATGATAATACTGAAGTATTAAACTGTTCAGCCCTAATTTATATTTGTAATATGCTTATGCACTTTTACTGTGTAACCTTTTTATAAGCCATGTTTTCAGCTGAAATTAGGCCACAGAACATCTCCGTCAGCAGCAAAGACGCTTCAAGGCTTTATGCTTGATGTCAGTGATGTGCTGTCTAGCTCCCAGACATAATTTCATTCTCTAAGAGCTGGTTACATTATTGGGGGGAAAAAATAATAAAATATAGATCAGACTTTCTCAGCACTTTTTCTCCAAATGTGAAAACAAGCCGGACTCTGGAGTAGCTGTCTGTCAGGTTATTGTGAGCTCACGGGTGAGATGCGTAGGTGTGGAGCGAAGAAGGCGCGTGGTGTGAAGAAGCTTGTTTTCAGCGCCAGGATCAAGCCCTGCTGCGACCAGCATGTGCAGAGGAATGCTCAGTATGAAGGGGCCAGCCGCTTGTCATGTTCTCCGTCTCTAGCAGGAGAAAGAGTGATAATGGCCAGCTAAACTTGGCTGCAGGGGAGGGCTGCTCTCTGGAGCTCGACAGGCCCCCCCCAAGGCCTGCTAACCCTTTGACTCTCGGGTGCCGGCTGAGGACGGTAGTTGGAGTTTGTGAGTGCTGGCGTACCTGGGTAGACTCCACCGATAACGGCCCAGTGGGTGGTGGGACTATTGTGAGATTGCTTTTAAAGTGTGGCTCTCATCGTCCGGGCTCCTGGGAAGGCTTTTTTGTGTTTGCGCTGTCTGCGGATCGATGAATTAAGAGCCTGGCTCTTCAACCTCTCCAAAGCTCTCTACTCTGACCGTTTAAAATTTCGAGTCGTGCCTCAAGAGTTGCTTTGTGGCAACATCCATTCAAGAGAGGAGTTATGAAAAAAATAGGACTTGAAGAAGAAATGGAAAGTGTGTGTGTGTGTGTGTGGTGTGTCACGCTGAAAGTTCGCGTGTCCATCTGAAGACTGAATTGCAGTCTTTTCATTGTGTGTGTGAGAGTGTGTAGGTGGGAAGCAAGCACGAGAAGGCAAGGCAAGGCTAGGCTAGCCAAGAATGTTCACTTGCTACTTGCTTATCGCTGCTTCAGAGGCTGCAAAGCCAGGGCTGTGAGGGGATGAAAGGCACTTATCCTTACAGCATGACCACTTTCTGTTTGTGCATTTGTGTTTGTGCGTTGCTGCGTGTGCCTCTCTGGCCCCTCGCCTCCACTGCTTGTCCATGTAGTTAGTTGTACGTCCACAACCCCGACCTCTAGGTGTGGACAAATCCAGTTACGGTTCCTAGTACATTCTGAATTGTCATCTGTGTAACGGTGTGGCATAGAAGACAAAGTGGAAGGTCATCTTCTGTCATGTGAGGCTTATGCTGGGAATCAGGAATAGCAATAGGTGACTCTGTCCAAGATAAGGTGGGGGAATGGATAAGTGGAAGAAGATATGCCAGTCTGTAGTGCAATTTGGTTACCAATCTGATAATGATAATTGTTCATGTACTTTATTCGTAAAGTTAAAGGAGACTGCGAATACCAGGTATAAGAGTGCAGCGCTTACAATTGTGGCTGTTATGTTTTCAATACCAAAAGTAGAAAGGGCATGACTAAAAGGTGGAGGTTATAAATCACACATTACATCAATACAATTTTATAACAATTCAGCATTTGCTGATATCATAAAATCTGCCACAATACGATTTCAATTTGATTTAATTCAGGAGTCAGTAACTGATATGAGACAAAATCATATGCTGATCTAACAAAAACATTTCCATTCATATCAAATCATAAAAATTACCCAAAAGTGTCTCAGTGGTTGCTTGGTGAAGAACCTTAAAATATGTATTATGTCTGATTGATGTTTTCATTTTGGATTTAGATTTTGTTCTGGGCTTGTTGATCACTGATCCAATGTATCGATGTAGACTAATGTGTCGTTACACCCGTCATTAAAAAGTATAAAATTGCCACTTTGGGTGGGGGGGCTGGTGACCGTGGCCTTGTAGTTGGATACTTACCATGGACCAAGAGGTTGTTGGTTCAAATCTAACTTCTGATAAATGCTGTAAATGTAAAAAAAAATGGTCAGTTATTTTCACAGAGGTGCGGTGCTGTCATTTAACATCTCAAAAAAGTCTAGGAGGATTTCACACCCCTTTTAAAGGAGACCCAGATATGCTGCAAATGTGCCTGCAAATGAATGAAAGCTTATTATCTGTGACATAAGATTCTTTTATTATAAGTCACATTTAGCATGTTTGCGGTTATACTTGGTATGAAATCTGACCCTCCAGGTCTGTAGTTAATGATCTTAAATAAAGGTGATCACCTTACCCTCCACACCGTTCATTAGATTAGCTAAGCTGAATTCTATTTTCAGTTACTTAAATAATTGAATGTGACTCTAAAAGTCTGAGCAGGATTATATATGTTTCTGTCTTGTTATCTCTCATATTTCAAACATGAAATATGTTTCATATTTGTCTTTGTCAATATGTTTATTTATTCCTAAGCCTTTGCAGTCACGGACCGTCAGCATGATTTTTGTAGACTTGCTGGATCGGCATCAGTACAGTGCCACTGAAAAGCACACCAGCCTCAGACATCAGCGGTAATGACTGATATAATGACCCCCATCAAGATGGAGCTTTTGACATTCAGCCGTTTTGCCATAGGCACTGTGTCTTTACATCTCCAGCCCCTCCCCACGTGTCGGCGATGACAGGTGACAGCTGGCCTTTCTTTGTCATATCAGCAGCTGCGATGCATGCTGTTTGGTGGTTGTTTTTATTGTTGCTGTTTTCTTAGAAAGGCAAGAATAACACAACAGCATACGTTTGGCTTATTTGCGAAAATATTAGTGACAGGCGAATAATGATTGTGCCTTTTGTATTACTAAAATACACCTTCTACTTAAATGTCGATCATCAAGAGCCGGCAATTAACTGACCATTATTTCATAATTCATTACAGTTCACAATTAGGGCTTAATTATATATCATCAATCAAGGAGGTTGGTATATTTTGTATGTGAATGTAATTTAGGCAGGGCTTCTTGCGCAGCTTTCTAGCCTGCATTTCTCTCCAGCGAAATTGCTTCCATCCATCAGAAATAAATAGCTGCTGCTGTTTGTCTAATACGTTCTAAAATATTTGCCTGGTCTGTCTCTTAAAGTGCAGAGATTTGCTAGAGGACTAATGCAGAGGAAATTGTGAGGGTTTGCACAGTCTGCGTCCCTGTCAGATTAATGACGCGGCCGCCCAAGGAAAAATAACCTTATCTCGTGAAAGAAAACAGTTTTATCTCAAGTATTGAGGAGGTACAGCCGAGTTTTTGTTGGTCCAACCATGCGGTGGGGCATTTGACCTTGTAGGAGAGCAGCACGGTGGTGGTGGTTAACCTCAAACCCGGCTTTTTCAAACACACCTGGACTTTAGTCTGCAGAACAGTAGATAAGCCCCAAAATCAGTGACTTTTGTATGGAAGCATGTGTACATGTGGCCTCACACAGAGACACGCTTTTGTATGTTCTTGTACACACATGTGCATCATGCTTACTAAAACCTGGTAGGTCCATGTAACATTTTATGGACCAGGAGAACCATGTCTTTTCTGTTATTTTATTGTGATTATTGGGTACCAGTAATCACCTTGTTCTCTTCATAATCTCTGCTTCTTGTTCTTTTCCACTTTTTGTACTACCATGTCCTTTCTGTTATTTTATTGTGATTATTGGGTACCAATAATCACCTTGTTCTCTTCATAATCTCAAAAAACTGTAATTCCCCATTTTGGCCACAAGAGTGTGCCAGTAAGGCAGTCATTCCCTATTTGGCCACAAGGGGCAGTACTCTTGTGGCTACTTTTAAGGGTGTCATTTCCCCAATTTTGTCTCTTTAATGCCTTCCACAGTTTTGGCCACCAGGTGGTGCCACCATTAAAGCTGTCATTCCCTATTTTGGCCATCAGGGATCGCCACTATTAAGGAGAACTGTGCAATTATACTTTTCTTGTGGCTATTCTGAACCATGTGCTTCACATTAATTCATAGATTAATAATCGTAGATCTATAAACAGTCAGTCAGTCATTATCTGAACCACTTAATCCCAACTGGGGTCGCGGGGGAACCGGAGCCTATCCCAGGAACTTGCGGGCGCAGGCGGGAAACAACGCTGGGCAGGCGCCAACACGCCGCAGGGCAATATAACAGCTATAAACAGCTTTCAGCGTTTCACCTTTTCAGCTTTTTTCACCCTTTTCTTCCTTTCTACATTTTTAGCACACAGCAGTCATGCAATTTCTTTAGGAACTGCCCGTCTAGTTATTATTCTTCCCACTTAACTCCTTGGCACTTTACTCCTTCCATAGTTTTTCAGCCTGAAACAGTGTTCCACCTCACAACTGTTCTATCCATTAAGGAGAAGTGTGCAATTATTGTTGATAGCCCAACCACATCCCTCTTTTTCCCCACTTCTTTTCATCCTTTTTTCCGCATCAACTTCCCATTCATCAAACCGGAAACAGATGTCATCTTGTCATTTAAAATTTAAAGCTGCTGACTTGTATTGTGCACTCGTACTGACCTTTTTCATCCAATTGAGTCACTATATCCTTTCGTTTTGTGTTTTATTTCTTTTTACTACATGTTAATTGAAAAGCTGTCATCGTTTCTATTCATATTTTAATCAACTGACTTTTGTTGAGTCACACTATGTGACCTCATTGAGGGTTTTCATCCCTCTGAACCACTTTATTCCTTCTTTTTTAAATTTGGAATAAAGACAAATGCTTTCAAAAATGGAAGTGTTAATCATTTATTTTCATCAATCAACAAAATGCAGTGAATGAACAAAAGAGAAATCTAAATCAAATCAATATTTGGTGTGACCACCCTTTGCCTTCAAAGCAGCATCAATTCTTCTAGGTGCATTTGCACACAGTTTTTGAAGGAACTCGGCTGGTAGGTTGTTCCAAACATCTTGGAGAATTAACTACAAGTCTATAATCCTATAATCCTACAAAATAATATAATGACTATAATCCTACAAAATCCCTGACTTTGTGCAAGTGTACCTATAAGAACTGATGCTGGTTTGAAGGCAAAAGGTAGTAACACCAAATATTGATTTGATTTAGATTTTTCTTTTGTTCGCTCACTTTGCATTTTGTAAATTGATCAAAATAATTATTATGTATATTTCTGAAAGCATTCTTTATTTACAGCATTTTTCACACCTGCCTAAAACTTTTGCACAGTACTGTATATATACAGTGTATGTACAGTACAAATAAGAACAAATATCACAGAATCTCTCATTGACCACAGGAGCCCATTTGACCAGCACAACCGTAAAACTAACATGGCAGTGTGCAGTGTGTTATTAAAGCTTTTATGCACATCAGTGTCACCATTGGTTTGAGAGGGTTGATAAAGTAATAAATATCTAGCCTAGAACATGGATCAAACACTGATCATTGACAATGGTGAGTGGTGAGAACTGACACAAACTATTTTTGATAAAACTCTAGTCTCTGTACAACCACCGCTAAAAGGAAGGTTCTTATTAACATGTCCGGAAAGCCTGGAGGTACTATTGCATATACTTATATGTAGGATGCTATTTTTGGGGGGAAATCTTCAACAAACTTAAACCTCTGCTTCTTTCTCTAATCAATGTTAATGACTGTTATTGTATTCCTGTTCCTGTTAGTACTTTATTCCAAAGTAAAATTTCAAAATCGTTTCATTATCACCAAATAGTATACATTTGTATATAATAGCATTAGTTAGCAGCAGAAATGTATAAAAACAGAAGATTGCACCCATTATAGATGTGATTAATAAAAAGCTTTTGATTAGGGATGCACAATAATATCGGAATCGGCAGATAAATGCTTTTTTTTAAGTCATCGGCACTGGGAGCAAAATCTCTTGTCTTTACGGGCTCGACTCTGCCTGCACATGCGCTCGAAGTAAATTGTGTGTTTGTCTCACTTGGCGAATGCGAACTCACACATGGGCGGTGTCCCAAGCCACATGCTACCGCACTTAATAGTATGGCAGTTAAGGTGCTCTATGCGGTAGTATGCATCTCAGGAAATTGCCAGGGTTATTGCCTTGATATACCACATAGGGCGGGAAGTGACTTTTTCATAAAATGTTGTGCACTGTGCTCGAAGTGCGTGGCCCACGCTCCACTCTGTTTTCACGCTTGCTTGACTTGGCGCTGTGTTAGAAATGTTAGAGTTATGACGCTATTTTTGTGTCAAAATTCTGAGCACCCAGTGGAACTTTGGCAAGCAAAATATCTTGACTCTGTCTGCGCTCACCTTCCTCATTTATCAGCATCGGTATCGGCAGATGTAAGCATGAAAATATCGGATATCGTCTAATAATTTCCTTACTGTGCATCACTACATCATAAGCATATATGCCATACAGATGATTTCTTGTGAGTATGTCCTATTTAGCAGGCTCATCAGAATAATTAGACTGCTTTGCTTTTGCTGTTTGATGTATAGGGGTAGGATTAATTGTGACTTGCAATAAGTGTTGTCCAGTAGATGGCAGCAGTGAGTAACAGAAACTCAGGGGACAGTAATCTTCAGCTGCTGTCTATTTACTGCACAGACTTCAAGGGTATTAAGGAAGTGCATACAAATTAATTTCATGTTTGATCTGATTATCTTAAACCATTGTAAATACAAGACACAAACTAGTGCCTTGTTGTTGTGTGTGTAAAGGGATTTTAAAAGCTGTCTCTCTTTTTTGCAGGTTTCTGATAGTCCTGTCTTGCCTGATACTTAGTGTGCTGTCCACTATTGAATACTATCAGGCCCTGGCTCAGGAAACGCTTTTCTGGGTGGTAAGTCTCACTTATTTTTATTTCTTTTAACACATTTTGCATTAAAAATGCATTTCTGAAGAATTTTGCCTTTTTAATCCGATCGCAAACTGTTGGGGATGCTTTCTTGCTCATGAATTCACCTTAGTCTTGGAGTAAGTTGTAGTATCAATGGAGATTTACCATTCAATCTCAAAGTTAGTCTAGAACTAGGCTTAATTCTCAACTGGGAATTTAGCCCTTGATGTATTTATATACATTTTGTATATACATTTTTATAGTCACATTTATTGCAGTTTGCCAATTAAAGTTTACTCTTTGGTGTATTATTTGTCAAACAAATCAACACAGCTACTTAACTATCATCTAGCATCCTGTCCTTGCACATCAGCGAGCTTCGAACCTTCTAATACTTTCTAATCTAGTTATGTAAATCAACTTGTTCATAAATATCAAGATAAAACAGTAGACTATTCCTATTTTGGACCCTTTTGGCGCTTACCAATACACACATACAGTGAATAAATCTAATTGTTGACTTATTTGTACAGTCATAGAAAAATGTCACTACATGTTGCATTAGTAAAACTGCGTATGTGAACAATAAAGAATCTTGCGTTTGATCATCAAAACACTCCACTCTAATTGGAACGATGCATCTAACGTCCAGCAGGTGGGGCCAGTGCAGTGAAAAAAATGAATCAGCTGAGTTTAATGGCTGCTGCTAAATTAGAAAATGAGAAGATAAATGAGGACTGTCGAAAATGTAATAAATGCTGTGTCTTTAAAGATCCCCATGTTTTCTTTCATCCAGTGGAAGAGACGAATTCACTAAGTATTTGGCTATTTAAAACAGTAAATGTGTCTTCGAAAAGGCAAACAAGCTTTGCAACGATGTGCCAATATTAGGATAATAAATGCCGTCACTGCTAGTTTGCGTGATTTAGTTTTTTACAGATATTTAGTGGTTGCTAGCACAACTGTTATCTCTCCCAGATCTGTAATTCCTCCGAAAATTTATTGCTAACTTCAACTGTTGGCAGGTATGAATTCACAAGTTGGTTGGATATGCATAACAGTAAATGTGTCTTCGGAAGACAAACCAGCTGCCCAATGACGGGCCAATATTTGGATAATAACTGCATCCACTGCTATTTTGTGTGATTTAGCTCTTTGCAGATATTTAATGGTTACTAGCGCAACTGTTGCCTCTCCCAGAGCTGCAATTCCTCAGGAAATTGATCGTTTGGACCCCTTAATTAAAGTAGGAGAGATTTAGATCTAATCAATATTCCAGTCACAGCCTGTTTGGTAATTATGCTGCATGTGGTCAAAGGTGCTGGCTCTAAGGCGAGACCCTATCAGATATGGTAATAATCAATACCACACTCAAGACAATGGCTGGCTTGTCTGGCCCAGTGCCCTTAGTGCCATATGCTGAGGTTAGCGGCTGCGCTCCTAGCCGTAACCTGCCTGTTGTTTTAAAATTAAGCCTCCCTGTAACACCAGAGACAAAGCAAAATGGGGGTAAGGTGGGGGGGCTCAATTGAGCCAGCCTGGTAGGGGAAAGCGGAAAGCTAAGGGGTTGTGATTATATAGTGTGGTCACTGGTCTCTGAAGGTCATAGGTCAGTGCGGCCAATGGATAATGGGATTAAAGCTATGCGGCGCGTTTGTTAGGAGACAACGGCTCCAAAGCTTGATGCGGATGGATAGCCCTGAGGATTAACGATCCCGATGCTTGTTGCGTAGGAGGCCCTGGTTTTAACCCGGAGCGCAACAGGTGCTGTAGTTTGGGGCTGCCGTCAAACGTCAAGCAGCAGCTCTAGAGTGTAAACAGATTCGCCTCTTGGCTGAGGACATCACAGGAAGTGGATCTCCAGACCTGAAGGCCTCCTTTCTTCTCCCTCACCCACCCCCCCAGCAAGCGAGTGTTTTAATGAGGAACGCCCTCTGTGTCGCCTCACAGCTGTTGCAAGGAACAAAGACGTAGAACATGCACTCTGCTCCCTTATAAGCACAGGCTCTAGTACTGTCTCCAAGCACTCATTGATCTATGTGATGCCTTTCAAAAAGTGCATCACTACTTCCTCGCTGAAATGTTTTAAGTACCTCATTGACGTTTTCACGTTTTAATGATGAGATTCGTGTGATTTCAACCACTTCACTCAAATTTCAGTCTTATCTGAAAACAATTTGTTTTTTTAAATAATTTGGAACTGTATATCTTTGCTTTACAATGAAATTGAATTTTAGGACCACTAAATTAGCATCCTGACTACTGACGAGGCTAATCTGTGACGCTAGCTTTGTTGCTAAAATAGCCAGGTTTTGGCTGGTTAAGCTAATTTAGCATGAAAGGACCATTTTTGTAAGTTTGATTTCCCTTAGTCTCAAGTGAAGCAACTGACCTTAGAACCCTTTAGGTTCTAAGATGTTTTGTCTCTTATCCAAACGGCTCTTTCAGATTTTTAGATTTGGGACTCCTAATCAGGTTTTTTGAACTGAAGATGATATCAGGAACCTAAGGTTCAAGGTACTTTATTGTTATCAGTCGCTTTATACATGTACAAAGTGTGATGAGACATGGCCCCGGTATGTAACACTGAACATTACATTCAACAGGACAAAAGGTGCAACAAGCAACACACAAAGTGACTAAGTGAAGTCCAGTTGCTTCTGATTCAAGCACTCAAGACTAAAATGCACTGGATGATTAAGAACATACACAGACATATTCCCCTTAAATAACCCCTAAAATAATCATTTGTCAGATAACTGAACTCCGAGCCTAACCCCACTCCAGGAGCTGTATTCTCCTAAACAGCTCAGTTGAAAGATTAACAGCTTTACCTGAATTTTTGGATTAGATATGTTATATTTGGGTTGGAATTAAACTCTGGAGGAAGACATCTCTGTGAGTTGGGGTGTAGACCTTTTAGCCTTGATATCAGACCATACCTGCAATATAAAGTTTTTAATCTAGTACATAAAAATTGTTTATTTTAGACGTTATTTTTGCATTTTAGGAGGACAATATGCATGGTAATTGCTATAAGAAATGGTTTAAAGGGATGCTTTATATTATTCATTATGTATCGTTACCTACATTCATTTTTCACACACTTTCTATGTTAGATATTCCAATTTCATGCCAGCTACTGACTTCTTATCACCTAACACTGGTGACATTCAAGGTATGGAAATGATGCTATAAATGCAAATAGACCCATCTGTGATCTGTGGCCCTCTGCTGCCACCTTTAGCATTGTTCTCCTGATAGAAGCGCTACTGCACGTTTGTAATGCATAACGTAACCTGTGTGCCAGTGGCAGCTTAAACAGAGGCCCTTTCTAATCCTTTTCTAATGAGGTGGCGAGCGCAGACGTGTGACACAATCATAGCGTGTGGGGTGCGGGAATGGCGCAAGGTGCAGAAAGTCACACAGGACGTTCCTCTGAGGCAAAATCCGACGCCTGGAGAATTCTCACATGCCGCCGAGCCGCGAAGTCGACAGGTGTAAACTGCCTCCATTCTGGAGAAAAGTTATCTAGGTGTCGTCAGGCCTTTTTGCTAAGGAAGTGCGACAAGGCATTATCAGGCATCAGGCTTCACATGATTTTAACAACAGCTGGGCAGCTACCAGGTGCTAATCTCCACATGGAGGTTTGCAGCACCTACTGCGGAGTTCACTGCAAAAAAAAAAGTCTTTAATTACGCCCCACACACAGATGTACCCTCTTGTGTTACAAACCCCTGCCTCCCCCCCTTAAAAAGTTATAAAACTGTAAATCTTGTTAATCAGGGAACAGTTTAAGCATCAATGATTATGGTAACTGCCTTGTCTTCAGTAATGCTGAAGATTTGCAGTCGTAAATTGAACCTTGTTTGCGATTCGAGCAGTTAAGAGAAACTAAACATTATCTAGAAACCTTTGCCTTTCCAAAAAAAGACGTCAGCGTGCGAACAAAACAGCAATTAGCTGTAAGGAGTGACTGTTTGCATGACTAAAGCGAAAGAACTTCCTAACCCCCAGAGCTTTTGCATATTTCACGGCGACACTTGCTTGCAGAGGGTGTTGGGAATCACCTTAACCACTTTGACCCCTGTCGCCTCGCTGATAAGGCCGTTTACCCACTCGCTCCCCTCCCCCCCTTCCCTCCCCTCTGTTACATACCTTTCTATTGTGTTTCCACAGTGAGATGAGGAGCTCTGGGAGCGATAAGGGCTTTCCTTTTTGGATTACTTTATTTTTTGTGTAAAGAGTGGAAATGGTTTTGAAGAAATTCTGTCTTTTTATTTTAACAGTCTGTTGCTTATATTAAACAAGAAAACCCACGGCTTACATCATGACTTATATATTGCCGCTACGTTCATATTTACCTTGATCATTTTTTATTATAAATAAAAATACAGGGCTGAAAAAACGAATTAACAAAAGCAAAATTAAGCCAGTGAATTTTTCTAAATGTTGGTTTTGATTATTTTGCCTTTTTTGTTGGGACATTAGATATCGACCAAAGATTTATAATAAGAACAGAAGGAAAAAATGACTAACATTAAAGCAAAATCTATCAAAAAAAAACAACCCAAACAATATCACTTTACAGGATCGTCTCAGTAGAAACACACAGGCCTCCAAAATCTCCAGAATCAATCCGATTTGTGATTCAGATCATGTCCGTTTCCCCAAGGGCTGATATGTCACATCCCTATATTAGTATAACAACAGAAGCAAACTAATTTTTGCCAAGAACAAAAGAGTAGTAAACGTAATTTTTATATTTCATCATCAGAAATATTGCTCAGTAAGTAGAAAACACGGGACATTGGGGTAGTTTTTAAAGTAACGGTTAGGGTGTTCGCCCCGTGATCAGAAGGTCGCCGGTTCGAATCCCAGACCTGGTAAAGGTATCACTGAGGTACTCATGAGCGAGGTACCGTCCCCAAGCGCTTCTCCTCGGGTGCTGCCCATGTTAGCTGCCCACTGCTCCTTCTCGGATGGAGAGGTCACATTTGGTTGTGGTGCACTGTGTGGTGTGCTGTGTTCACAATGACAAATAATCACTCACTTTTATTGCATGTTTCTTCTTAATAATATCTTGGATTACAGAATGAACCTCGGTCTGGAACTGTTGGATGTTTTCACAAAACCAGAATGTATATTGTTTTAATGGGGTTTGAATTATTAGGGAACATTGTGTAAATGCGAATTGGTGTGTTTTCTGATAAAAGCTGTTCATGTTTTGAGATCAAGGCATTGTTTACATAAATGGTTATGGGTTTTGACTAATTTCCAATTATTTGTCTCTTTATTATAACTTAATTTTGAAAAAATCTAATGTAAATCGTTTTGTTTTAGCAGCAATTTCCTGCTTTTTTATTGTTGGGTTTATTTATGGGCAGACCTACTTGTAGAGGGACAATCTGAAGCAGTTTGAGGACGTTTGGTCTTGCTTTGGAGCGCTGTTTTTAGATTTAGCATTTAAATCTTTAATTTTCCAGTAACCAACACCGGGTTTGAGCCCCTAAGACCACTGCAGCATCCCTCAACGTTTTCGCAGAAGAAGACATTTTCTTGCTGTTTCTTTTCAGTGAAGAAACGCATGTGTCATGTCTGTCAATCAACCGGACTCCACGAGTTCTCACATGGTCAAAGTTATTTTTTCATGAATATGTAATGTAACCTTACGAGACAGATGCCGATAGGTCAGCCGGCCTTAACCAGCCCTCCCCGTGTTGCTACTCTCACCCCTTTCCTCTTTTCACCGTGGCGACCGCGTTCCGGCTGCGTTTTGGATGGAAAATCCCATTGCCATGGTAACGAGGCGAGGCCATGCATCTGGGGTCTCATTTCCTCTGTCTCCTCGCGAGCTGCTCTCATGGCCCCTGGCGCCCGTTGGCCGTCCACCCAGAGCCCTTTAAGTGACAGCTGGTCAGTGTGGTCACTAGACTATATTTAATTAGATACCGTGCCGGGACTAATGGGGCGGGTTCGGATCGGATCAGCTTGCAGAATAGCTACACTATTATAATTTGTTCGTCTGATGTTCGCCTTGGTATTGTCTATTTATCTGGAGAAGAGTGGAGGACGATGTATGGAAAACTTTATTTTTATTGAGTAGTTTTATTTTGACAGGAAAAATGAGGGGAAATGCTCTTTGAAGTCTTGAAATATATATTTTTTTAATTTCATGCTAATAAATGTTTAATGAATTAATGAATGCTTTCAAATTAATGTTCATCATCGCCACCATTTTATGGATCTTTATTATATTTGTAAAGATATTTGGCATGAGACATAACGTGTTTCTTTCAAGTTTTGTAACTGCTGCTGTTCTGTGAAAGAACACACACTAGGGCTGCATTCTATTAAAAAAGGTATTAAAAATGACAAATTGCAGTTTTCTTTCCCTGCAATATGTTTATTGTCATTATAAAAAATGACTTCAGTCATTCTTTTTGGAAAAATAACATTTTGGAATGATTTTATCATATTTTTCTCAGAATTTCTCAGAACTATCCATTATTGAACTTTATGCCTTAAATCCGAGTACATTTTGTTCTCAGACAATCTTCTCTTGTAGACGTTGAAATTGAAAGCGTGTGTTCCTTTTGTATCAAAAAACATTGTGTCCTTACTTGACCTTGCACGCCCTGCAGTGTGATTACTGCGCCTGCTCACATTGTGAATCCAAAGCTGAACCAATTTATAGTGTAGTCACAGACACACAACCTTCTTACCAGGTGAGCCCTGCTCAAAAAGAATAATGCAACTTTTTTTGCATCTCACATGTACCTTTTTGTTAGAATCATCGAGTTCTACAACTGTGCGCTCTTGTATTTTGTAGCTATTGATAATGTGCACCTTTGAGAAGAAAGAACTTATTTGAAAAATCCTTCGTACATTTCTTTTTAAAATTAAAACCAAAAAACATGTCTTTTTCAATTTTTTTGTCCAAAACCTAAATGGAATTTAGGTGTGTCTTCTGTGCCCCAAATGGGAAATCTGAAAACAGCACTTCTTGGGTTTTGGTTGTAACTGTTAAAATGAAAGAGCAAATGATGCACAGATTCTGGTAGAAACACAGTTACGAGACATATGAGAAACATATTTTCTGCAGACACTACAAACCATACGTGTGCCACTTTGAATAAGAACTTTGGCCAAATCCTGTGAATGCAAATGACTAACAATGAATGCAGCCAATGTTATCCTGCTTTAACTTTCCTTCATGGTCAAGCTTTTCTGGGTGGTCCAGGTGAACTCCCCCTGGTATGGGGTTGCAAAATACAAATGGGTTTTTAAAAAAAAAACTCTGATGTATCACGTTCTGACCCTGGATTATCTGTCACTCTTTTTCGTTAACCCCTCACCCCCAACCTAGTTGCAGCAGGTCCGTGTAGGTGTTGTTGTTTTACTCCATTCTAAAGAGAGATGTAGAGCAGGCTTGAAAGCTTGAATCGCAAGCAACTGGACTTATTTTAGCAACTTCGAAAGCAACTTCTTTTAGGTTCCTGAAGACATTTCACCTCTGATCCAAAGCCTTTCGAATGAGAGGTGAAACGTCTTCATGAACCTAAAAGAGATTGCTTTCAAAAAGATTCAAGCTTTCAAGACCACCACTTCCTGCACTACTGAGAACCTACACTGTCAGATTTCGACAAGCTGCCTGTCTGCCTCATGCCAAGAGTCGTGTCTCCTTTCCCAGACAGCATGGTTGGCTCTTTTGCCTCCACCTCCCCCACCTCGTTGAACTTTTATAGACTTTTGCCAGGGCCTTGCGCTGGGACAGTGGGCTCTGAGGCCGGCCTCATAACTCATACTTGTCTGGATCCTCACAGCTCTCAATGGGGCTGAGTCAGGCAGCCTCGGAGCCTCCTTTTGTTTGTCTCAGCTAAAGAGCGAGCCGAGGGCAACTGCTGTTGTTGGCCGTGACCGTGAACCAGCCTCTCTGTGTTGCCTGTCAAATCCTGCCAGCCGGGTAGTTATGGCTCAATTAAAGGGCATCTCTACGCAAAGAAATGTAGCTGAATAAAAAAAAACTTTTGGTTGTTGGTGGTGTTGGCGGGTTTGGGCTAGAGTGCTCCTTTAAATTGCTTTCATGTTAATTCTACACCTCAATATCTAAAGATTGTGGACTTCATTCACCTTCTGTTATTAAGAAGAAATTAGTTCTTTACATCAGTTACACTCTTTTTTATGAAGATTCCGACCAGTGTTTTTATTTATTTGAGATTTGTTCTTTTGTATGAACATATTGGGTTATTGTGTTTTCTTCAGTTCTACAATTGTATGATATTATACTATTCGTTTTCCTTAAATTTCTTCAGAACATATTTAAGGAAAAAATTAAGAAAATGCTGATGAATGAGACATGGGTAGAGAGATTCATCATTATAATCAACAAATTGCAAACAATTTGGCAAAAACACTTTGTGAATCCAAGGTAGACACTTCTACGACTCTTTGGTAGAAAAAGTTTAAGAAGAGATGGCTGAATAAGGCCCATTATTTACAGCTCATAAAAAAGTCATTCTGTATAATCCTTGCGTAGATCACCGTCTTTATGAAGCTCTCTCACATCACTGTAATGAGCAGTTTTATTGCAATGCAGAGAAATATTTAGGCTCCTATTGTGTAGAAGACATTGTAATGACTTTAAATGTGCTGATGCTCTGAACGAGCTATGAATCTTCCCTGTTGTGTAAAACAAATTTTGCTCGTCTGATCACCCTTTTTGAAGCTGGGGCCTGAGCTTAGCCAAATGAGCCAATTTAGAGGAAACTATTAAATTCTAGTGCAGCTAAAAGCAAAAGTCAGAGTCTTATTGCTTTTGTTTGAGATGCTGACCTGTGTGTGTCTCTCTCCATCAGGAAATAGTGCTTGTGGTGTTTTTTGGAGTGGAGTATGTGGTGCGACTGTGGTCAGCGGGGTGCCGCAGTAAATACGTGGGAATTCTGGGACGCCTCCGCTTTGCTCGAAAGCCCATTTCCATTATTGGTGAGGCCACAAGTTATGTTAACGGATTTGATTATGTTCATGCATAATCGGTATGAGGCAGCCACGGCCTCTCGTCTTTTGTTTTGCTGTCACCGATTACATTTCCTCACGTCTTTTCTCTGTGTTTTCTGTCACAGACCTAATTGTGGTGGTGGCCTCAGTCATTGTCCTTTCTGTCGGCTCTAACGGGCAAGTCTTCGCCACGTCTGCTGTCAGGTAAAGAGGAAGCTGTTCAGTTCAGTGCCATTACTAAACCGTGTGGTGATTCAGTGCGGATGTCGACTTTGCAATGGAACAATGAAGCTGCAAGAAAAATAACAAAATTGAGTCTAAATCTACATCCATTTAGAGCCAAATCTGGAGACTCACCATATCCATAACTCCATTTTTTCCTCTTAAATTGATAGAAGATAAAAAATATTTTCAGATGATCAAATACACAGAGTTTTAGAACTATTAATATGCAAATAATATTAATGTAATGTAATGCTTTTCTGGGTGAAATAGATCAAAATCTCTTAGCGATGCTGTTTTGCGACATATGGATTATAGTGACTCCACCAACATTATTTTAAAACTGCTCAGTCTCTTCTTGGATTATTTTTTATGTGTGCTCTTATGCTTGTTCGTTTTTATGTTTGTTTTGGCCCAGAGGCATTCGTTTCCTGCAGATTTTGCGAATGCTGCATGTAGACCGGCAGGGGGGAACCTGGAGATTGTTGGGCTCAGTGGTCTTCATCCATCGACAGGCAAGAGAAATGATATTTTAAACATAACTCTTTGAATGCCTTTTAATTTTACTTGTACGAAACCAGTAAGCTGTGATTCTGAACCTTTCATCAGCTTGGCCAGCATTAAACCAGCAATGACCAAAAAATAAGCACTATGAAATGCAGTGCTTATCTACTTTCAGGAGCTGATCACGACCCTCTACATCGGATTCCTGGGGCTCATCTTCTCCTCCTACTTTGTGTACCTGGCAGAAAAAGATGCGGTGGACAGCAATGGAGTCACTGAGTTTGCCAGCTACGCTGATGCGCTGTGGTGGGGGGTGGTAGGCGGAATTTATTGTAGTGCTGGGAGTTAATTAAAAAATGTATCACGTCAAGCAAGTTTTAAATAAATCTTTGTTGCTGGAATAAGCATGTTAACGACTGGTAAGAAAAGACAGCTTAGTTTGGAACTTGTCATCACTGTTACTGCTACATATCTGTATTTTAATGGCGTTTCATGCAAGTTGCCACATGTATATCATAAAGCCTGTGTAGAGATTGTTAAAAAGCTACTTTTTTCTCCCTATTAAATTTTTACAAACTTAATATAACCCAGTTTAAACCAGGTTTTAGTCAGTTAAACATATTTGCTAGAGATGCTGGTTGAAGTCGCTCGCATGATTAATTGGTGTTAAAATAAATTTACATCTTAAAGTTTCCCGATGAATTGTGTATGTTGAAATTCCCGGTCCATCCTCAAAGTATAGACTTTGCTCCGTCTATCTCCTCCACAGCTTTTTCTTTTTCTTTCCATGCTTCAGGTGACAGTGACCACTATCGGTTATGGGGACAAAGTGCCCCAAACCTGGATTGGGAAGACCATTGGCTCCTGCTTCTCTGTCTTTGCCATATCATTTTTCGCCCTGCCTGCTGTAAGTCTCTCTAAAATAGAGAACCACAACATCTTTCTGATTCCCAGAGTGTATAGTTTTTGACACACATTTGGGTTTTCTGTAGGGTATCCTGGGCTCGGGCTTTGCTCTAAAAGTCCAGCAGAAGCAAAGACAGAAACATTTCAACAGGCAGATCCCCGCAGCCGCCTGTCTTATACAGGTAAGAGCCAGCTAAAGCGAAAACAAAGCATTCAGTAGATCAAATCTAAATAGAAGTTAATAGACGACACACGTCGAGTATTTTTTCTTGCTACTTTAAGATCAAGTTATTTCACTTGTGATCTCAACACAACAAAAGTTATTTTCTCCAGATCATCTTAATTTTCTTGTGATCCTAACATAACCAAAGACATTTTCTTAAGATCACAAGTTTATTTATTTATTTTCTTGATGACAAAGCTACATATGTCTGAACCTCTGTCTCCAGTGATGGACACAGATGATAATTATCTAGCACCGATGACAGTCAAAATTGCACGTTTGTCCATGACAATAATGATGATCACCAAGATACTAAACCTGTCAGGAGATCACAGACGAAAATAAGACGTGATCTCATGAAAACAGCTTTTATTACATCGAGATTACGAAAAATATAACTTGTGATTTCAAGAAAACTACTTTGGTTAGGTCGAGATTACTAGGAAAAATAGGTTGTGATCTCGAGATAACAAGAAGAAAAGTAATATTGACGCGTCCTGTACTGAGCATAGTATTTATTTATTTTTGTTGATTTCAGACGTCCTGGAGATGTTTTGCTGTAGAGAATCCCGACTCAGCAACTTATAAGATGTTTGTGCGGAAGCGGTCCACGGCTCCCGGTCCCTCAGCATCCAGTCCCAAGCCTAAAAAAACGGTACATTTAACCATATTGACTTATGAGCGACTAAATTGGTGACATACATTTTATATATAAATGCCAATGATATACTTTCTGTATATTTTCCTGATTGTAGATTTGATTTAGTAACATTCTTGTAATGTTTTATTCATAATCTGTTGTTAATTTATATTTTAAGTTGCACAGTTCAGGAACAGTTTATATAAGAATGTGACAAATACAAAATTTTGAATCTTTAAACTTAGCTTGTGGCCATGACTTTTTTCCAACTTAAATTTGTCCAGGTTAAGAAACGTCGAAATATGAAACCTAGTGAGAAGGATAATGGCCTGAGCTCTCCCACAATCCCCAGCATCACCTACGACTCTGCGTTTGATGACGGGAGAGACCCCAGTCAGGACACACTTCATAGCACAGAACACTCAGGTAGACTCAGTTCCTTTACAGATTGAACTGCCTTTGCACTTAAACATGAATTATTTATTTTCCAGCATCTCATAGCTGCTTTTACTCAGCTGTAGTGTAACATTTTTCTCCTCTTGCGCCATGCTCCATCCGAATTGATTATAATGGGGTTTTCATTGTTAATCTTGTCTCTCGTTTCGGATCCCTGCCTGGGGCAGAAGCGAACCCTCTGAGAAGATTTGGTGAGCTGCTGTTAGTGTCTGTTGCACGCTAAATACTGCATGCTGCATGTGGATGCTCTTACTGTGTATTCTTGTCACAAAATGGTGTTGGCGATGTCTAGGACTTTTGTTCTTGTAGGCTCGTTTTTCAGCATAATCTGGATATGGATTGAATGTAACTGTGAAAGCTCTGTGAATTAATTTGATGAAATTTAGCCAAAGCAGAGGAGATAACGTCTTCCGCTCCCTCCCCTTATAGAACGAGAGCAGTCCTGGACATCCATAACCTCCTTCCAGTTTTCCCCTCCTCCAGGTAACCCTGATCTGTTTACTCCAGCCTAAGGAGCACTAAAAGAACAGCTCATACAGGGAGAGGGAGGAAACACTGAGTCAGGCCAATCTTTTTTGTGTTTTGACATCATGTTTGATCAAGTGAGGCTGCATGTGTCCCTTTATTACTGTTGATTTGTGTTAAAATAAAAACAGATTTTATACTTTATCCCATAGTTTACTCTCTGCCTCATGAGGCATTTTAGAAATGCAGTTTGTAAATGAAAGTCTTAACATGCTCAATATTTTAAATAAATTGTGTTTCATTATAAATCAGTTTTTCATTCTCGAGGGGAAAAACCTTAATTTTATGTTACATGTTGAGATCGCCCAATTCCCTTTCTCTGTAAACATGTTTGGAGGGTAAATATTCCCTCATATTTCAGGCACAAAAGCCTAATTTATGTTGAAACTGCTGGAATATTCCTGTATTGGAAAAGCCCTAAAACGGTGTGTATATTTATTGTTACGTTGGATTGTGCGTTTGTTTGTAGTGAAAAAAACCTTAGGGCTTTTGGAGGTGCGATCACATCCCCCGCTACAGAGGAGTAGCAGCTTTGCAGATGATCTGGAGCTGGAGGCAGAAAGGGACAGTCTGCTGCTGCCAGTCACTCATGTATCACAGTGAGTATGAGTTTATACTCAAACACACACACACACATACACACACACTCACAGTGAATTACCCTACGTTGCCTGTCTCCCAGAACGAAAAATTTCTCTCTCTGGCAGAAATAGCAAACAGACACTTTCTCAGCAAATAAGAGAGAGAGATGTATAGTGATATGTGAAAGCAGTGTCAGGTTTAAGTTTTCAGCCTGTTTAAGATGCCTCCTAAAGACTCACTTTACTTGCCAACAGCTCATGTTGCATTTTGGAAGCCTTTAAGGCTCGGTATCAAACTACAATGGCAAACCAGCCCAAGGCATAACAACAGTTTCAGTACAACATTGTACCCTGCATTATAATTTGAAAGCTTCTTAAGGTCATTAGCTGATTATTGCTGGTTTGATGCTGGCCAAGAGTCCAAAACATACATTAAAGACCCCATATGCGACTCTGCACGGCAAAACCAGTCGCTTGTCGCAACGGAGGTTTCCGAGAAAAACGAGCGTTTATGTTGCGTGGGGTAAAATGTTGTTTTTAGTGTTTTCAAACAGTGGAAGGTCTATACTGTACTGCTGTGAATAAATTTCACTGAAAAACTTCCCCTTTCCATCCTAAAAACGTGACTTTCTTGAGGTGAGGAATTCAATTCCAGCAGAATGTTAAAAGTTTGTGTTTTGACCGCTCTACTTCAATATTTACGGTAAATCCACTGGTTGACTAGCGTGAAGATATTTCTCCGGAATCCATCTCCGTCTCCCGAGTTCAGTTAACCTAACGCAGGTAGACTATCCGTGTGGCTGTGAATGCAGCGTAGGCTACCGTAAATACAAACGTAGCCGCGACCGCACCAAGCGTCTGTGAGTGCTACGACGATAGTCAACTTCAAAGGCAGATTTCTCCGTTTCTCACTTGGCGTGACAGGAGAAACCCGACTCCTTTGAATGTTGATATCTCAGTCATATGTCGTCCGAGTCATTCGATATAGGTATCGTTTGATTTGAAGGTTGATTTATGCCCTTTCATTAAACCAAAATAACTCAATTTTGAAAATTTGCGACAAGCGACCGGTTTTGCCGTGGAGCGTCACATATTACTTTAAAAAATCACTTTTTCTGTTCTTTGGACATCCTTTTGGGTCTGTACTGCCTCTACAGACACTGTAAATGTGATAAAATTGGGCAGTTGTGTTAGTATTATTTTACTAATGTCAGAAATCGTGTTTAAACAAGCCGTTTAGATTTCTCCCCTAACTCTACGTCAGCCACCATGTAGAACTGCTAGCGCTACGCGATCCGCCATCTTTTCTCGCAAGCGCTAATCGCAGTGAAGAAGTCTACTGGCGGAGTGTTGTGTTGAAGATGTATGGCTGGGTGGATGGTCTGTTAGCAGCAGCCGTGTGGATTATTTTCACGTGAGGTAAACTCTCGCCGTGCCGTCTACACTACACCCCAGTTCCGGCATGAGGGCCGTGTGTGGGCAGTAGCAGCTCATTTGCATTTAGGAATACTAATGACAAACAGCCTGCTCTGAAAGGGACTGAAATAGAGGAGTAAAAACAAGGTGAAAACGCCTAATCTGAGAGATATTTACAGCAAACTATTTCAGAGACATGTTTAGTGGAGCTCATAAACCTATTTTAACGTGTTGAAAAAACGTGTAATATGGGACCTTTAAAATGGTTTTCCATGCTGGCGAATGTATGCTGGTCTTAGCTGTTGTTGTGTGTGTTTTAGCAGGGATCTAGATAACTAAACTGCTTAAAATTACACATTTAATCGTCAACAGTTAGTAACTGATTATGTGCAGTTAGTACCTCATTCAGTTCCCAGCTGAAATGAACAGCCTCAGCAGTGTGCTAATCTCTTCAATCTCCTGATTCCCAGCGCAGATGTGGGAAACAATCACGGCTCCTACACTTTCTCCCTGGTTAAATCAAGCGACACTTGCGCGGACCACCCCCTTTAAACACTATATTCACTTTTCTAAAGCTGTCGGTGGCAAAAACTGGTGCAAATGGGGCTGATCTCCGCAGTTTGGAGCCCCCCTCCGGAGCTCCCCACGCGGAGAGCTGATGGGTGTGGATTGCCTGCGAGTGGCCCATTAGCTGCCTCTCTGCGCCCCATTAGTCGCGTACCATGTGGAACGGTCCGGAGTCGCCACTCCGCTCGCTGTTTACTTTCCACACAACACAGGCTGTGTATGATGTACCTCCCACAGAGGCCGGGGCGGCGCCATCTCACACGGGACATGTGGTGTACGATGTCGGGAATCACATCAATAAATTATTGCCCTTTACAACGCTGATATATGCAGTATGCTGTTATATGCAGTAGGCCTGGGCGATAGGAAACAAAATTCAATTCACGATATTTTTGGGCCGAATATGGATATACGAAATGAGTTGATTTTCTTTTTATGCAATTTTTTTTAAACGGATAATTTGTGGCAAAAAATGCATTCAAACATCACAAATTTTGAGCAAGAAATACACATTTGTGAACTGCTTTTGGCTTGAAAGGTGGAAAGCAGTAGGTGGGTTTTAGTTACAACAAGAACTGTGTTTAATTTACCAAGAAATTAGTTTCCAAAACGATCATTCACATCATGGCACTTACAGGATATATCCCAGGCCTGATATGCAGTATTTAATTTTATTATTATGCACTTTGAACACCAGATGAGGGTGCGTATATTCAATTCTGGTCCTGGGGTGCCGGTGTCCTGCAGGTTTTCCATCCTACCTGATCAGTCTCTTCTGGTGGATATCTACCTGAGACCAGGTGTGAATGTTCTGAAATCCAGTAGGATGGAAAACCTGCAGGACACCAACCCTCCAGGACCGGAATTGAATACCCCTGATCTATTGTTACTTACATAATTTTGTGATGCACCACTATATCACTCCTTGCTAAAAGAATGGCATTGGTTTTAAAACACTGTGAAGGTTTAAAGGTTTTCAAAACACTACATAAAAGATCATGAAGCCCTCCAAGAAGTTTTTTTGAGATGTTCACTAACATATTTTACTATGTAAAAATCACCCCTATTTTTTTTATATTTAGCTAGACAATACATACAGTGATTTATTAGAACATCTGCATGTAAAATCATTTTGCTAATACTATACTAAGACTGGCCATTTGGAAGCAAAATATGAAATAGATATAAATATATTCCGTAATCTCTTTATCATGTTGTCCACCTCTTAAGTGCTGCACTCCATGTACACTTTAGAGCAGCCAAAGTTGTGGTGAGTGTCGACAGTTCATCGAACTGGGCTTTCATGCCCTTTAAAGCTTGCTCTATGAACCAGTTCAGTGACCAACCATTCTTTAAGTACATCATCAAGTTCTAACACTGACGTCAGTGTTTCATCCCAGTAAACTGGGAGATGTATTTATTCTCAATATGCCGAAGAGCATTAATAATTTTGGTATTGCCTCACTTCTGTGATTGCAAAAGTGCAAGAATAAGGTGCAGACTGCTATTTCATCTTTGCCACCCAGTTTTACACCACTAGAGGGCAGTGGAGATGTGTGATTTCGTGCCAAGCGACACTTCACGGCCGATGACTGTGCAGATCAAGGCCTGTCTCAGCAGCCTGCTCATTGTTCCTCTGCTGTAGGTTAAAAGGCAAAGCGATGGGTCTCTCACTGAGCGAGACTGCAGCATAATGCAGAAACCTTTCCTAACATGACGTGATTCAGCAAACACAGACCATGTAAAGCTGAGTTCGAATCCTACACTTGTTGTAGTTGTCATGTAGAAGGTGCAATAAGCGTGTTTTGGATTTTTAAAGGGATTTTAGTGTTAATCTTTAGCACTTGCACTTTTTTGCACTTTTGGCTTATGCTATGTTACTATATTATCACCACATTTACACCCAGGATTCCTGGAATTTACTACTATTAATATTTCTTTTTTAATGAAGGTTTGGATGTTTTTCCTCTCCCAGTTGGATCCCTGACTGGGTTCCACCTCTCCTCCTTCGGCACACATATTACATCTCCTCCACAAAGGCTCTCTTGTCACTGCCTGCTTCTGTTTGATCTTTGAAGTTTAATGGGCTTTCAGTCATCTCACACTGAGATGCAATGGTAACAGCTGGCTCTCCCTCTTTCTCTTCCTTTCTTTTCTGCCCATGCTCTCCTCCTCCCTATTTCTTTTATTTCTCTGTCTCTCTTTCTTCCCATCTTCTCCATGCCTTCTCCATGTAGGGCAGCAAGGAGATAAATCAAGAAGGCGTAGTCATCTTCATACTCAGTTTCACTCTCCACTTGTTTACACGTCTCCTCTGCTGCCAACTTCTCTTCGCTTTTCTCCTCTCCCTTCCTATGCGCTCCTCTCCTCTCTTATCTACTCCTCGCATCGCCTCTTGGGGCATGTTGCTCACGTCCTTTCTCCTGTGCTGACCTTTGGCCTTGGTCTGTTAACCTTAAGAGGAGGCAGAGGCCTGGATCCCTCCCCACTGCAGCTGAAACGTCTCGACTGCGCTGGGGGTGGGGAGAGAACAATGCCATGGCTTTACTACTATGGGCCTACGACTGTGTGCACACTCTTACGCACACACACACAGTCAAAAGAACACACACACACACACACATAGCCAAAGACACACTTTTGTCAGCATGCAGCAGTTCTATTTTGCAAAAAAAAACAAAAGTAAAGGTAATGAATCAAGATTCAAAAGTTATGTTTTTCTTTACACTTTTCAAAAGTTATTGTCCAAACCAGCAGCTGAGAAAAGTCTAAAATGATTAAGCTCCATGGGCCTCATTAATCCACCGCTCTTATGAAGAAATTTGGACATCATTCCACAATCATTGTTTAAAAAAAAATTTGAAACTTGTTTTTAGGAATATATTTAAGAAAACTTTTTAATGAGGCCCTTTGTTTTTAAAACCCACTCACAGTTTTTTGTGCAGGTTCTGACACTTACCAATGTTTTCTTATTTAAGAATTGTTATTTAATAGACACTGATTTATTGAATGCATGTTGATGCACAACATTAACCTATTGCGTTTTCTTCAAGTCTACAGTTGTATAACATTATACTATTTTGACTTGGTTCAACTTTCCTGAGAACAAATCTAAGGGAAACTATTGGTGGATGAGGCCTAGTGTTTGAAATTTCAATGTCAACCTGCCACCTGCTTTCACCTGTAGTTTAGTCTAAAATAATACACCTTGTTCTGCAGGTCCAAAAGAAAAAAAAACTCGCTTCCTGCGTTACGGCCAAGGTGAAAAGCGGTGGAGCCGGAGCCGGGGCAGGTGCATGAGTGAATGTCTGTCTGCTCGCGCTCAGATCTGCCCCTCTCTTGCCTTGTGACAGTGGGGTGTGTGGTTTACCAAAGGCTCAAAAGATTGATTTATTCTCAGCAAACAGAGAAGGGCTTCTTGTGGCCTAGGCACGGCCCGGTCGTCCACTCTAGCTCAGAGACAAAGAGCCATTGTCTGCGGCGCTACACACGCCAACAATAGCCTGATTGACAAGCGGCTCTAGTCGTACAGGGCTCCTGAGCTGAGGCTGCAAAGGCAGCTTTGTTAGAAACGCTCTTATCATAAGAAGCCATCACCTCAGGCCCGGTGCGGCTCATGTTATTCAGTTTTAGTTTTTTGTTCTTTAAATTAAATATATATATATATATACATTTATACAGCCTAGAATTTAGCCCACTCTCAGATTTTTTCAAAATAAACAATGCACTGCTTTTTCACTGTTATATTTTTAGTCTAAAAATATTTAATAGTTTGTAGTTTGAGGCTTTGTGCCTAAATAACCTGTTTTTACAGAATTTAAATTTTTGGAAACCTGTCAGTTACTTTTGTTTAAAATATTTTTGATGTTTTCTTGTAATAAAATTTTGTAAAAGCATGTACTGTAATATTTATATTTCTAAATAATCCAAGTGTGGGCCCAAACATCTGGCATGTAGTGTATATGTCTGGCTGTTCAGTTATTGAAATTTGAAATGATTCTACTGACAGTGTTTAGAGCAAAACAATAAAAGGTGATTGAAGTCAACATTTCATGCCCTCAAAATGTAAAATTTAATCATAATTTAATCAACATAATTTTACAACAATTTAATGATATTTACAGAGCAAAATTTTTAGAAATTTTGTGGTACACATTTAACTATTATAGACAATCAGGATATGAAAAAAAGTATTCTGTATTAAGTACCTGCTAGAACTGACTCACTGTACTGTCTAGACTGGCAGAGAGGAGTGTGTATGTGTGTGTGTGTGTTTGTGTTGAAGAAGTGTGTAGGAGTGTGCAAGGCATGCTGAATAGGACAGGATCGCTGGCTCACTAATGCCTCTTGAGCGCGGCCTGCCAGCACATGTCTCTTTATCTGAGCCGTCACGGCTGCCCTTTCTTCCCCCATTAACAGTAATTGCGTTTCGTTACAGTGTGTCAGAGCTAACAAGGGACACAGAGCGAGAGTCAGCCAGGGAGAGAGAAAAAGAGTGAGAAAGAGAGGGAGCGATAAAGAGATAAGGGGTGCACGTAAGTAAAAGCACATCCCAGACGATCCTCTCAAGCTCTGCCAAACAAATAATTCATCAAAAAAAACTTCAAAAGCAGAAGCTGAACTTCATTTGTCTCTGTGTGTTGAACGTCTCACATCTCGATGTGTGACAAGTTCCTTTAACGTCTGGTTTGTTTCGTAACACCACAAGTCATGGTGTTTTCTAGGAATTGCATCATGCTTTTCCATGAAATTTGACCAATTTTAACCACTATCATTTTTGTTTTTTTTGTTTTTTTGTGGGGGTGGAAATTGAGGTTTGCATTTCTAATTTTAGTGCAAAATTTCTTTTTTGAGCATATTGATATTAGTGGTGTAAATATACTTCAATTAAATGATCAACAATACAATCCCATAGCATTAATGCAAAATGAAAACATTAGCCAATCATCATACATCGCCAACCAGGCAAGTCACTTGATATTGAACAGGATGTTTATTTTAATTAAATGAAAAGATTGTTATTAATTTAACTGTCTAGTTGAAGTCAGGAACTCAAGTAAAAATTAGATTTTCATTTATTTTCGTGAATTGAGTTGAATGGAAGTGAAATCAGCGTACGACATGTCTCTTCCATCTCTGGCTTCTGAATTGTATTAAATCAAATTGATATTGATGTTACTTTGTGACATCAGCAGACATCAAATCTTTATCCTTTGAATCAATTTAACATCGTATTGTAATGAAATTTGTGATTCACACTGCTTACTGGTATTGCATCCTTCCTTTATACATCCAGTTCCAGAGCTAGAGATTCTCTATTTATCGATCTGAGATTTGAGATTCTCAAATTATATTTGTGGTTGCAAGAGTCTGATTGAAGCAGTGTGTTGGGTTTGTTCTTTAGTCATGGTGTAAGGCAGAGCTGCCACTGTGTCTGCGCTGGAGCTTTGACTCAGCCTTAATAAGGATATTCAATACTGCACGTGCAGCTCTGGGCCTTTGATGATCAGGATGAAAGAGATCTTTGCTTGGTTGAAGTCACTGTGACCTTTGCTTGTGTGTATATGTGTATTTGCCTGTCTGTCTATCTGTCTGTATATGTAGGTGTGTCTCAGGTCATGTGTACATTCGTGTGTATGTTTGTGTCTTTACAGACTGTGCATATGTGTGTAAGCGTTTGTGTATGTTCATGTGTAAGCAAGTGTAACTGTGTATGTGTTTGTATGCATTCCTTTGTGGGTCTACGTGCATGTGTGGGTTGCATTTGTCATGTTTGCATTGGTGTGTATTTATATATTGAGTGTCATAGTTCATGTGTGCATGTGTGTGTATTAGTGTGTGTTTGAATCTACTTAATGTATGTATGTATTTTTGTATTTGTGTGTATCAGTGTTGTATATCCACTTGTGTGTGTGTGTGTGTATTAGTATACGAGTCCACTTGTGTATCTTTGTGCTTTTTTGTGTATGTAAAAATCTGTGCATTTGTATGTGTATCAGTGTATGCGTGTGGTTTTGTGTATCCACTTGTGTGTGTGTGTGTGTGTCTGCGTCTGCATGCACGTCTCCAGCATCCGGCTTTTGGTTTTGGTGATAATCAGCTGCTGGAGCCTCGCAAGCTCTTATCACCACTGTCCACTTATAAACCTGTCATGGGGCAGGAGAGGGGGAGGGATGTCAGAGGGAGGGAGGGAGGGAGGGAGGGATTGAGGTGGGGGGGGGTGACTGTTGGGACGAGTGTATTTCACAGCGCGCATTATGAGCCTCTGGCCCGTCTCCTTGTGGACGGGGGCTAATCGGTGTGTTGTGCCCCTCCTCCTGCAGGGGGTTATTCTTAGACCTGCTGCCCGCTCCCCTCCAGCCATGTAGTGCCCCGGCGCTGGAGCTGCAGGCCGACAGCGTAACACAACCGCCTAAAAGGAGTTCAACTTTTGACTCTGGAGAGACGGGGGGACAAGAGTGCAATCTGACTGGGGGAAGGGGGTGGGGCCAGGCGTGTGTGTGTGTGTTGTATATATGTGTGGGTGTATGGGGGAGGGGGTGTTATTAGCTCTTTGTGGGGACTAACTGCCCTCATGATGGTAGGAAAACACCTCGTTTGTGATGTCAGGAAGCACTTGTGATGGAAAATGCAGTTTTACTGGATTTATTTGAAAGCCAAAAATAATGTAAATAAAATAATAAAAACGAATAAATAATTGAAATTTTATTTTGGTTATTGAAGTTAAGGTTGTGGTTAGGTTTAGGTTGAAACATTATTTAGCTCTGATTAAATCATTACAAATGGAACATGATTCAGTTGCAGTATTTTGTGTGTAAGCAAGTTTTTAGGAATTTGTTAAAACCAGATTTCATGTTAAAACCCCATTTTTACTCACTTGCATTAGAATAATGTGTTGTCATTTTAATAACTGAATTTGCAATTTAAAACTATTTTTACGGTTATTGTTGTTATATTTATTTAATTTTTTTTATCTTTTTGTTGTACAGTGTCAAAAAATCACTCCAAAAAGCACTTTTAAAGGTGCTTTATAAATAAACCTGCCTTAACTACAAGTAGAAAATCTTAAGTTTTGTCATATTTGTTGCTTTGTGGGGATATTTTTCCATGTCAGGAACGTTCCACATAAGTAAGTAATTCTTTGAAAGAAAATTTCTATAGCTGTAGTATTATTTATATCTAGTCATTATGGGACTCAATGGAACCCCACTGAGTGAGTCAGGGTAGGCTTCTGTAGTAAAACAGCAATGGCAGTAACAGTGTGTCACGTGATGTCCTCCGTGTGTCAGTGTGTCACGTGATGTCCTCCATGGAGAACAAAGCGTTTATTACTCCTCTCTCACCAGCTTAGACATGGGGATTTTTCAGGCTGAGTCTAAAAAAAGTACATTACATTTGGAAGCGGTGATGTAAGCCTTTAGACAGTTAGCCATTAACACCACCTCGTCTGGGCTGTGTTTGCGTTTTGCGTGTGTCTGACGCAGCCTGCATGAAAGCAAGCGACATCTGCCTATTCTGTCAGTTACACTCTCCGAAACATTCGTTCGCAACACTGTGTCGTCCTACAGCCTCTTCACTGCTTAATGACTGTGCAGCTGTGTGTCTGCTTTTCTGTGTCTTTTCGTGTGTGTTTGCTCAGCGCTGGTGCAGGCTTACTGTTTTTCTATCTTGACGATAAGATTACAGAGAAACTCCAGAATCAGATTGTTTCCTTTCCTGTTTATCTGGTCCTGCTTATAGTCAGGATAACTCTGCCCTGCTGGGACAGATTTAAAGTGCATGACGCTTTAAGGATGACCAGTGTTTTCTAAAATCAGACGGTTTTTGCTCTCTACAACGGATTTATGTTCTAAAAAGTTGCTGTTATTTACCGAAAAACGGACTTTATCCGTGTCTCTAAAACTGTCCTTTCATTACACCATATATATTTTAACGCCTGTGGCTGTCTCCCATTATCACACGCTCTACGTTAGCCAGGCAGAAAATGTCCTCTGTCCTCTCACCTTGTTTACTTCTCCCATTTCCTCGCTAATGATACTTCTCTGAATCAAAGGGGCTGTTTATCTCACGCATTACCCCACGGCCTCACTATCTGTACTCCAATCAGGGCCAGAGATGCACCAAACATCTCTACTGTATGTCGACCTGAGTTTATCGACTGTGAGCGACCCTGGATGATTCCGCTTACTTTTTTAGTCCCATGGCTGAGCAGTCCTGAGCTGATCAGAGGTCAGCCTTTAAAAGGGCGAGGCCTTGTTTGGGTGAACAGGGCCTCTGTTCGTTTGAAGCGAGGAGGGGGGCGAGGCGTTTCGGAGTGGGGTGTTGATGGCGGTAACGGCTAGGCCGCTTCCTGTCCCACGCTGCACCGCTTTGATCTTTATTTGCTGTGCTTGCGAATGTCATTGTCGCAGTCACGACATCCATCAATAGTCCAAGAGTTCAGACGCACACGTTATGACTTGTAAACTATTTAGTTAAGTAATTACTTAAATTGTATGTTTTGTTTTGCTTAACTGTGAGATCACTCATTATGGGTCTGCCTTTTAAACCCAGCCTCTCATTATTTTAAACACAGTCCTTTTCTGGACTTTTTTTGGCCTTTGCTATGGCTCCCTCTTACCCCACCGTTCATTTTTGGCTATTTTTTTAAAATTACTGTCATCTTTAAGAACCTGGTTTTCTGTAAATCTACTTTAGGCTAAAATCTGTAAGTTAGCGTGTACTTTGAATCTCAGGATCTTTATTCTTTTCCTTTCTTATTCATGTCTCAGAGCTGCTGTTTAAAGGGACACGCTGTCCAAATATTTAATGTGGCGAACAAAAAAAGCTTTTGTGAATTTCAAGCATAATTTGGTCATGGAGCAGCATTTGAATAGAGAATATGGCCCTCTTTTTTTCATTCTTTTCCTTTACCGTTTGTGTGTCTGACGGTCTGTCTGTCTGTCTGTCTTTCTGCCAGTCTCTCTCTCTCTCTCACCCCCCTCTCTCTTACTCACTCACTCATTCACTTAGCCCCAAGGGAATCCTCTCTCCCCTTTGCCTAAGTTCTTGCCAGTGTTTGCCATTAGCCAGGCTTTGTGCCAGCACCAGAGGCAGATGGTGACCTGGCTGAGGTCATGAGACCAGCGTTGCTATGCTGGTAACTAGGGCCACGGAGAGGAAGTGGCGCTGCCTCGTGGACAGATGGACTGGTTCCCATGTTCCATCCCTCCCCCAAGTGCTCTCTCTCTCTCTCTCTCTCTCTCTCTCCATCTATCTCCATCTCTCTCTCTCCCTCTATATCTCACTCTTTCCATGAGCTACTGATGTACTGGAATGACCAGGTCGATTGGAGGTCTATTAGCAGAGATTAATGCAGGTTTGTCATCGTTAGACTCAGTTTAGCAGCTCAGAGTCAATCTTGGACTCATCATATAGTGTAGGAGCTGTGCCAGGAACTGGTGATGACAGGATTTGTATTTGTCTTTCTGTCAGAGTAATGCTCTCAGTCTTTGCCTTTGAGACTTGGGATGAGGGCTCGATGGCAAAATAACATTTCAGTTATGTAATTTTTTGATTATAAATATAAATTATACCACACTTTAAAATAATTTGATAAGTAAGATATCTTAGCATATTTCTTTCATTTTGTTCAACTTAAAACGGTTTATGCAATTTCAGCTAAGTTTAAGAGTGATTTTTTGTGTGGTGTATTAATACACTAACTCTTAAGCATAGCCGTAGTTACAACTTAAAGTAAATGTAGCATGTAGCACCTTTGTGTCTTAGATCTTGAATCTTTTATTGCAAATTTACTGTTCCATTTGCATCACTAAAAAACACCAAAGTAAGGAATATGTTGCCTCTGGTAAGTTGCCCAGAGGAACACTTCCTGTAGTTCCCACAGTTCCTGAATGCATCAAGAAGCCGTATATATATATGGGCAGTAGCCTGGAGCCATGCATACGTATATGTCTTACGCTCCATTTCCCTCTGCTTGTCTTTTTTGGGTGGGTCCAGTCTTTCTGCCCCCCTCAGGCTGCCTGTCCATTAAGTGATTGAGGTCTTGCAGGCTGCCTGCATTCTGTCTAATGCTAATGCCTCCTTTACAAGCCTCTTATGTTTGAAGCGGTGTGACAGAGAGCATATGCAGGCGTTATTATGACAGCACAGAGCTGACACACTCTATAGCCTGAACTTTGACTTTTCTGCTCTTAAATGTTTTATTACTACTGTTACTGTTTTATTATATTTTAGCAAAATCAATAATGGGGATAGGAATGTCCTGATAGGAAAGTAGGTATCTGCAGGTACAGTGTCTGAAATTTGTCCCCACAATAAGTAGAAATAAACACACACATTATAACAATCACCTATGTATGATATATGTTTGTGATACACTAAGAATGTTCATTACCTAACGCAGAATTTAAGTGTAAGCGTATGCTTAGTACATACAAAAAATATTTGAGTAATTCCTGGCCATTCGTTTTTCAAATTCATTATAGCGTTGTACTCACTAGTACGTACAGTCTTATGCAAAAGTTTGGGCACCCCTGATAAAAATAACTGTATTAATTCATAACGTGCTAAGCTTGAGAGGCAGCAACTTAATTTTAACATAGTTGATAACTTATGGAAACAGGAACGATTCAGTAGTGAAATATTTTTCATTGGGCCAACAGAAACAATGTAATGCTCATTTAAACAAATATAGGCAGGTGCATAAATTTGGCCACCCCAAAGAAATAATGCCATTAATATTTCGTAGAGCCTCCTTTTGCTGAAATAACAGCCTGTAGACGCCTCCTATAACCACTCACAAGTCCCTGAATTCTGGCTGGTGGTATTTTGGACTGTTCTTCCATACAAAATGCCTCCAGTTCAGTCAGGTTCGATGGCTTCCGGGCATGGACAGCCTGCTTCAACTCAAACCATACATTTTGAATGATGTTCAGGTCTGGGGACTGGGATGGCCATTCAAGAACATTGTACTTGTTCCTCTGCATTAATTCCTTAGTAGATTTTGAGCAGTGCTTTGGATCATTGTCGTGCTGAAACATCCAACCCCGGCGTAACTTCAACTTTGTGACTGACTGACTAGAACATTCTTTTCAAGAATCTGCTGATATTGGGTGGAATCCATGCGGCCCTCAACTTTACCAAGGTTTCCAATACCTGTGCTAGCCACACGGCCCCATAACATGATGGACCCTTACCAAATTTTACTGTTGGCAGCAAGTTCTTCTCCTGGAATGCTGTGTGTTTTTTCACCATGCATAGCGCCTCTGGTTATGACCAAATAACTCTATCCTAGTCTCATCTGTCCACAGTAATTTTTTTCCAGAATATTTCTGGCTTGTCCAGATACTTTTTTGCATACCTCATGCGGCTCTTCTTTTTGCGCATCACGCTTCCACTGAGCTGTTCCTGGTGCAAAGTGCGCTGCGGACTGTGGAACGATGTACAATGACACCATCAGCAGCCAGATGTTGTTGGAGCTCTCTGGAGGTGGTCTGTGGTTTGTCTGTGACAATTCTAACCAGTCTTCGCCTGTGCCTTTGAGATATTTTTCTTGGCCTACAACATATTTTCTTCACAAGGACTGTTCCTGTGGCCTTCCATTTCCTAACTACATTTCTGACTGTTGAGACAGACAGTCCAAACCTTTGTGATAATCTTTTGTACCCTTCTCCTAATTCATAAAAATGCATTATCTTAGTTTTTAAGTCAGTAGAGAGTTCTTCAAAGGTTCCCATGTTGCCACTCTCTAAGAGGAAACCAAGGACAAGTACCACTAGCAATTTATATATGTTAAATCATTTTTTTTGGATTGGTTGCAGCTGTCTTTGTAGTTTAAGGTCTAATGAGCTTATCAAAGCAATTTAGTGCTGCAAATTGTCAGTATTAAATGACTGCAGGTCTTCAAAGTAATGCAAGTGAGAGGTTGCCCAAACTTTTGCACATCCCATTTTTCAAACTTTATTTTATTTCATACAACTCAATAATGCTACATTGAGAATTTTGGTCTGATAAACATCCCCTTGTCTATATATCTCTAGAAAAAAAACACATCTTGCTGTGATCTTCTCTTATGAAGACAGAGCTAAATATCATGCAACCTTGGAGGGTTGCCCAAACTTTTGCATAAGACTGTAGTTTCCTTTTGTTTTAAGGTGAAAAACCCTTTGTTTCTACTTAGACTTGCTATTCTGATCAAGACTTCTGCTTGTATGTGTGTGTTTTCAGTCTTTTCTGGATCTCATTAGCATCAGAGCCCTCGGCATTGACTCACCTGAGGGCCTTTCCCAAGCCAGATAGTCTTGTTTTGCAAATGTGATGGCATGACTTGTGTCAGAAAGACACTCAGTGCTTGAAAGAATGGTGTTCACTGAGTTTGCTTTTTTACTGCCTTATTGTTTTCCTCACCTTTAATGGGGGCTGTAAAAGGGTTCAGACAGATGTGATTTGAGACAAACCCGGTAGCCTGAGATTGTGTGGTCCAGATTTTCAGCCTTTCTGGATTTTTTAAGTTTTAAATGTTTACTAAAAGCAGAAATACACAAAAATCTTTGATATTTTATAAATGTTTTCTAGATATTAATGTTTTAATCAAAAATAAACTTTGATGTCATAATGGTTTTTATTGTATTGTAATCAGATGCCTTTGTCTTCATTTAAGGATCATTCACTGTGATAAGCTGTGGTACCTCATTAAGCTTTGATTATCATTGTTTTTACGCTTTTGTCTTTATCTGTTCTTTTTGCGTACAATCACCTCAATAAACTACCCAGGATGCAGGAATGCCACCGGTCTGCCATTCGTGTGATTCAGCGCATGCGGTATTTTGTGGCCAAGAAAAAGTTCCAGGTAAGATTTTTAAAGTTTTAGGCTTTTAATATCCAACAAATGCAAGCTTTTTGAAGTTGCTGTGTAATTACATGATTTTTGAATATGGTTAAATAGGACCCTTTTTCTGTAATATTCAGAAGTTGCACTATAAAGATAAAATCATACATCCTAATTGTATTTAAAATTATTTAATCTATTTTGAGGTGGTGCAGTGGTTAACCCGGTCTCCTTACAACAAGAAGCTCCTGGGTTAAATCCCTGGGGTGGGCATGGGGTCTTTCTGTGTGGAGTTTGTATGCTCTCCTTGTGTTTGCGTGGGCTTTCTCCGGGTGTTCCAGTTTGCTCCCACAATCCCAAGCATGCAATGTAGGTTGATTGGTTAACCTAGATTGGCGCCATAAGGTATTTTTATGAAAGTGAGTGTGTTTGTGGAAGTGTGTGTGCCTTGTAGTGTGTTGGCAGAGGGTTGGTCCCCTCCTCGAGTGTAAAGTCCTGGAATATGCTTGGAAAAGGTTACCTTAGAACAGCTCACATTCAAATGACTTCCAATAATATTTGCTGTATCAATTTATCAATAACATATTCCTACATCTTTTTAGCTTTCAGAAAACCAAAGTTAGGGCCAAACTAAGGCTATAATATGAGTAATTAAGTCCAGATCTAATTAGTGTCTAATGTCTCACTCTGTGCTTGTTGGAGAGATGGAGCAAGTTGGGTTCCAGCCCAAATGCTTTAACTTGGCTGCCACCTTCATTACTCTGCAGGGCATGTCAAGCCTGGTTACACACATACACACACACACACACAACTCTGTTAAAAGTCCGGAGTGTGTCCTGCATTCTGGCCCCCTCTTGTACGAGACACTCGACACTGGTCACTGTTTTCTGTTGTCTCTCTTTGTCCTCGCCTCCCTCTCAGTGGCTTTTCAGTCGTCTTTGCCCAACACACTTACAGATCGCTGAAATCCCCCTCACCCCTCCTCCTCTCCGCCTCTCACACACTCGCGCGACACCGAACGCACAATCGCGGCCGTGTGTGGGACGCAGTCGGCCAGCCCTGCAGGCCTCTAAACTCGCGGGCGTGTTTGCTCTGCTTTGAACGGATTTTCTCTCGCCTGAATTGGTCGCTTTTCAACGGGTACGTGTGAATGTTTGGGGTTTTTCTGGAGTGTGTTGTCGATCTGTCTTAAGCAACTGAAGCCTGATCACAAACCCCCGGCTTGCCACATTCTGCACGCGTTAGTCAGAGACTTCAAATAAAGTCAAACAGCTGAGGGTGTCAGTGCCCTGAGCTAATCAGGTTTGAAAACAAGGAATCTGGGCTTGATCAGTATGAAGGTTTGGTGTCGGCACATGTGGGCTTTTTTTTTTTTTTCTTCAAAGCCGAAATTCAGGAGATCTTAGCATTCCGCGGACCTTTGATCTGGGACTAGATGAATGTTGGGAGATGAGAGTTTGCAAACGTTAGTAATAAAGTTCAAGATTCAGACTTCACCTATTTGGTTATTCACGTAAATGTCCCAATTAATTCATAGCTTTAATAGGCAGATTCCTTTGATGTCTCAAATCAATTCTTCAGAACACCTCGGTCCAGGATTCTGCTTTTTTATGGGCTTAAGTTGTTCGATAAAACTTACAGCTCCTCAAGCAAATTTTGACTTCAAAATATCTATAGTTAAAGATGCGTTTTGAGCCGCTGATCAGCACAAGAGCAGTAGTAATCCTCAAATGACCTCCATGACCATAAAATCTGGGCTGGTCTTATCAGTCAAGATATCCCCACATTTCAAGCATTCCCTTTTACAGTATATCTGCTGGTTATGATCCTTAATGGTAATGGATCCCAAGTGAGTGAGTCTGATATTAGGTGGATTGTTAGAATTGTTAACACCAAATTGTTTTCCAAAAAGTATTAATTTACACAAATCCGCATAAATTATGAGAGAGCCAAACCATTAGGTGGCAGTGTAACGAGAAACAACGTATGACACGCCTTCCTGTTCCAATAACGATCAGCCAAACCAGCTGTATTCAAACGTCACGCAGCTAACGCTTATGCATTTTCTGTCGCATGCTGTGACAGAATCCAGCATTTTGAAAATTCTTCACTCTGTTTACCTGTAAACTAAAGGCCCGAACGTATAAAAATATACGCGTTTATAAAAATATCTAGATACATGTAAACAAGCCCTTAATTTCAATTAATAGCATATGCCACAAATACATCTATTTTATCCTTCAGCTAGTTGATCAGAAGTTACTCTGATTTCTTTCTTATTGTTTCACCTTTAGGACATATCAGGCACAAAGCATTATTTCCATTTCCACACCAACTAGTCTTTCAGTCTCAGGATTTTATCTCTCACATGATGCTGATTACTAGGGATGTAACGATACATCAGTCTGTGTCGATATATCGATTCCGTAGTGAGCCCGTAGCATTTCTCAAAATTAAAACGTTGATCAGGAGTCATATCACATCACATTTCACCGTCCCTCTGCAAATCAGTACCAACTCAGAATAAAGGCTGGACTGTAGCTCAGGTATAAAAATGTCAAATTATATAGTATTTGCTTTTTGTGATCTGAGATAAAACAAATAAAAATCATATCATAGCAGATATTTGTTCATCAAATTGTTGTCCTTTGAATTAGTAAAATATCAGTATATATTGTATAGTGATAAAACTATTGATTTACCTTGCTACTGCTTACTCAAAGAACATGGGACAGTGGATTTCTGACAGTGATTAAATGTAACCTACTAGCATTTTCAGCTCCATTATTGCTGTAGAACAAGGTATTTGGATTAGTTTTGGAATTCTGAAGTTTGCATTCTGAGGAGAGACTTGTACTTCCAGGTGAATTTAAACCTGTGTTTTTAAACAGAATTTTGAAAACAAGTTAAGACAAGCAAAATGTACAATAATGAGTATGCACTTGTATCCCTGCAGCAAGCTCGTAAACCCTACGATGTGAGGGACGTGATCGAGCAATACTCCCAAGGCCATCTGAACCTCATGGTGCGCATCAAAGAGCTGCAGAGGAGGTGGGAATCTGCTTTCTGAAAAAAAGTCTGTCTGAAACTGTCCAATTTTCCCTCTGTTCGCTAATTTGAAATTAAATTTTCATGTGTGATTATACGCGCGATTATAACACACTCTAATTATCTGTCTTCCACAGACTGGATCAGTCCTTGGGGAAAATAACTTTATTCCAGACAAGTTCAGGTACAGAGCAATTCTTCAAATTTCTGCCGTCGTATCTTTCAAAGAAAAGGTTATTGGAACATTTCAAACACTGGAGATAATTTTGTTTGTTAATGTTGATTTTTTTTTTCAATAGAGCGAGCGAAAGACAAGGGCTTAAACACCATCGGCTCCAGACTTAACAGGATGGAGGAGAAGGTAATCTCGGGCTAAACTTGGTGAACGAGATTTAGCTCGTTTAGCTGCTGCGCTTCTGAGAAACGTAGTACAAAAGGTCACTGTCGTTTGGGAAAAATATTTACGGCATCGCTCCCAAATGCCTTCGGTCATTCAAGTTACGGATTCAGTGCATGTTCTTGGAACCATTGTTTTTTTTTTAAAAAGGGTCCTGCAATGATGATTGTCGTTATTGATGGATGATGATGAAGATGATGATATACAGATACAGATCTCTGGTTACTTAGCAACATCTATCCTGAGGCAAAGTGAAACTTCTCCATCTCTGCTTTCATTCACATGTCTCTTTTTCAAATGGTCTAGAGTGAGATATGTCTGATGGATGTCAACTGATAAGGGTTTTTAGCTCCTGAAAGGGACTTGTTTCGTGTGTGTGTTTATGTGTTTGAGAGAGAGGGAGAGAGAGAGAGAGAGTGTGTGTGTGTGTGTGTGTGCGTGCGCGCGCGCTCATGTAACAAGAAGCCTCTTAGTCTGACTGACAGACAGGGACTCGGGAGCTTTACAAACATTCACTCTACTCCTGTTCATTTGCCACTCTGGCCCTAAATCCTTTTACAAACACTTTTCATCCCAGACATGAACTCAGGGGAGCTCTACATACTTACTGACACGTTTCTCCCTCCCTCTCTCCCTCTGTCCCTCATTCCCTCCCTCCGTTCCGTCTCCCTCTCTCCTCCTCTCATGCTCTAACTATATAGTAAGAAGATCTGTCGTCGTATTTCACCTTCTCACCAATTAAATACAGATGCACATGGAAAGTTGTGTGCAGCATTTCCCACAATATCGTTCCTTCCAAAAAGAAAAAAGAGACCAGTTCCTCACCATAATGAAGTTTTTATGTTTCCATACCTTCCCATAATCCTGTAGCTTTCCCAAAGGTGTCACGGTCGTCTCTGGTTATTGTTCATCTCCTTTTAACGAGAACTGACAGCTTTAGCGTGTTAATGCTACTTTTCTGTCTCCATTCCGACTGGTGGAGCTTTTTATTTGCCAGCTAGATGCTGATGACAGCATCCGATGGTGACAGGATGCCCGGCCCCGAGAGCTGCAGCTTCTCTTCCCATAATTCAGCAGTAAACAGGAAGCAGACAGTGTCTGACCTAAACAGGAATAAATAGCTGGAGATTTTTTAGACAAACAGCCGCCTGAAGCACTTTGCTGACGTCCACCCCGTATTCTTCTCTGCCACCCACCATGACGCCAGCCGCTGCTTTTTTTTGTGAGAAAAATACATTAGGCTCCACTAGTCTCTAGGCACAGTGAGATAAATCAGGGAGGTTTTTACTGTCTAACAACGTTTGCACTTATTTTACACGTAAACAGGACTTGTGTAGTTTTAGACTAGATTTATCGCTGCTGAGCATCCTTTATTTTAAAAAACTCTCTCCAACTCTTGACACATTTATTAACAGTATAGTTGTGGCTCAGTGGAAACCAAGAAGTGCAGGAAGTTATTGAGCACAATATACAAATGGTAATAAATTAAAACACTGTAGGGATTAAAATAAATGTATGGCACACACTGTCTAAATATTACATTTCAGCTACTTGCAGCAGTGGTGTACAGAGTATCTGAAAAATTACTACGTTAAAATATAAAAATTTGTCATTCCAAAAATGATGAAAGTCTCAAATTGTGGCACATTACATAATTTCATGAAGTAAGTGGAGCATGTTTGTGTGTGTGTTGTAGAACGTGAAGTGAAAGGTATTTTATGTTCAATATTGTACTGAGGTTAATGATAATTCTCCGTTAACAGTTGTGTTAAAGTACACTTACAAGTACAGTAACAAAGAGCAATTATTCAGGTACTACTCACCACTGCAGTAGAGTAAGACATTCAATAAAGACTGCCGTGAATAATATGTAATAATAATCACAGGGACATTTCATTTATTACTCCAGTTTAGCCACTTTAGTAACCAGTGACCTTTAAAATAACCCCAGTGTGTGGCATTTTTATGAGCAGTAAAATGTCTGTAGTTCGGTGTGTGTAAAAATTGTAATGTCATTCTGCTCTTTTGATGGTTTTTTAAAGAAGTGTGTCTGCAGAGTTTTTTTTAAACACATTTTTTAGAACTAAGATTTAGTTTTATTAGGTTTTGTGGCTTTGTGAGGACTGCTCTCCATAAGAAAAATGCTCTTAAACAAAAACTACTGCATTTATCTAAATAATGAAAGAGTTAAAGTTATCGGTGTGTGTGTGTGTGTGTGTGGACTTCTATATACATTCACAAAGACATTTGAAGTTCTTTACTGTATTTTCTATTAATATTTCATTTTTTGACAAAATGTGACATTTTGTGTTCCAAATATACATATAAAAGTGGATATTTGTGGATTTGTTCATATCATTTAAGATGACATTTATCAAGATTAACATTTTAGTTAAGGTTGATGCCCAGTGTAAAATTGCTGATAGTGACTAGGAGAAGTGATAGGAGAATTGTCAAGGCTCGGAATTAAATAAATGAAGTTGCTTCTTTCCATAATTCATAAACGCTTTTGCCTTAAATGATGGATTAATGGAAAATGAACTGTTTGGAAAGACAGATAGGAGTGTGTCACTTTACTGCACTAAGCGATGTCAGCTGCACCCAGTCATGGCAGACAGCTTTGAGTCTCCCTCCACTCCGTGTTTTTTTTTCGGCTGGTTCTTGTCTCTCTGCGGTCGAGAGGGTGTATATTTGTATACGTGGGGCTACGTGGGAGAGCTTGCGCGTGTTTATATGTTCCGTCTCGTGCCATGTGCTATATGGTGTGTACGTACGTAGAGTGTGTTTGTGAGTGCGTGTCTTAACGCCGTCCCAGTGTAAACCACATTGTCAGTCAGGGACACTCGTCTGCTGATTTGTAATGGGCTGTAGACAGACTTGGCTCCAAAGATCACTTAACGCAGAGGGACCTCAAACCCCACGGCACCATATATTTGTGTGCATCCAAACATACACGACATACATATGGCAGCCTTGTGTCTGCGCGAATCCATTTATATAATGAGAAAGAAGCAGCATTCAAGGCCCTTTACTCCGTCCCCCAGACTTTTAAAACTCACACCACAGAGATATGGTCAAAGCATGTGAGAAGGTCGTCTCAGAGGTCTCTGCCTATAATGTCGCAAATTCCCGAAAGAATTAGGCGTCTGTTTTTGTTCAAGTGTGGTTTGATATCAGCTCGGAATGTCAAAACAGTGGAAGACTTGAAAGGGGTAACTGAAATAGCAGAGTCTGATATCACAGATTCCTTTTCGTTTCGTCTTTGTTCCTCACGGACTCCAGTTACTGCCTATGATGGCAACATCTTTGCTCAATTTAGGATGCAGTGACCGTTAAAGTATTGAAAGCTTGGTTAAATCTGACTGTAAAATTTCTTTGGTTCATTGTCGGTGAACTTTAATGCTATTATGTTAATAGCATGATTTTCAAAAAAGAGAGCGTGTGAATTTAGTTCGGTTGGTTTTTAGTTGTGAGGACCTAATTGTTCCCCTCAAAGATATTTTTAAAAATTAGATTTTTCAGTTGGGCGGCACAACGGCACAGTGGTTAGCGCTGCCGCCTCACAGTAATATGGGTTAATTGGCGACTCTAAATTGGCCCCATAAGGTGTGAATGAGAGTGTGATTGTGTGAGTGTGTGTGCCCTGTGGTGTGTTGTTGCCTTGGTCTCCGCCTTGCCCGGGATAGGATCCAGTCTCCGCGGCCCCGATAGGGATTAAGCGGTTCGGATAGTGAATGAATGAAAGATTTTTCATTAGACACATACTTGTGACTTTGTGAGGACTATTTGCCACCAGAGAAATGCTTTCAGCTTTTATATTCCATACATTTAAAAAATTGTGTGGTGTGTGTGTATTTACTGTTATATATGGCACTTTGAGATTTGTAATTTGTTTATTATTATTATTATTATTATTATTATTATATATCCAGATTTCACATTTCAAGGTAATCTTTTAACATTGCTTATTATTTGTCAAATAAAATAATGAGTTTTTAACAAAAATGTGAAATTTTCTCAAGGATTCCAATTGTAACACAACATATCCATGTAAAAAGTGAATTTGACTTTGTCCACATACACATTTTAGTTTTCACATTTTTGTTATATCTAAAGGTTCTCACAGAAATTAAGAGAAAAACAGTTCTGTCCAGAAGTGTTTTAAATATGTCATACTCGAGCCGTTCCAGATATTTCCAAACATCTGAAGAATGCTCTCTCCTTGTGTTTTGTCTTTCACTCAGATCACACACATGGACAAAACTCTGACTTGCATTGCCGAAACTCTGAACCTGCTGGTGGTGAGGGAGGGCGAGGGGAGAGGGGCGGAGCAGGGTGTCAGTACCCGCAGGCGGCCGTCCAACCTCAGCCTCCTCGCCTCCAGCAGCCTACCCAGCTACGACCAGCTCTCTGCCCCGTCCTGCCCTTCTGCCCCCGAGGAGAGCTCCTGAGCTCTTGAGAGCGCCTTTGTCAACCCCATCGTGAAGTGCCTCGCCAGTAGTTATGCTTGTATTGTGAAATGGACTGAAAGAGAGGCTCATCATAATGAGTTCTTAAGTATGTTGATGCCGTTTGTTGTGAGGCTCACACACTTGGACCAATCAAATCTCCCATAAGCGTTTATGGCATTGAATATGGGAGTAAAGATGCTCCTTTTTCACTTTTGTTTTCTAACACAACTTCCTCACTTATTCATAGCAGTCAGTTTCTGATTAAGTCATGTTTTAATTATGAGCGGAAGCTCCTTAACTTTTCACAGTCTTGCTCTACATTTTAAATCAAGTTTATTTATTAGAACATTATTTCAACAAAGCATACATACATCGATTTGTCTTTGACTTTTGCCAAAAATTTATGTTGGTTCAAACCGATCATTGACTGAGGCATATCCAGGACACAAGGACGAAAAATTAAAACACCTAGCAATGGTTTGTAAGTTCTGCAGAGAAAACACATAGTAAAGGAGGAACGATGAACAACGCCCAGGCACAGACAGCGTCAAGACAGAAACTTAAATAGAGACACAGGCGAAATTAGGGGTGATGTAATGAGGGGAATGCCAGTAAAAGAGGGAAGTGATAGTTTGAATTCCGGGAATTGTGAGCCCTCAGTGGGAGACCTTGGAGTAGGCGTGATGCGAAAGATGAGCCAACTTTCTTTACTAGTTTATTCTTAAAGCAAAGCTACTGAATCAGTGTTTGCCAATGCTTCTTTGACTTTATATATATATATATTTTTTTTAATAATACATTTTGATCTCAAATATTGTCACTGAAATTTCTGTTTTGTGTTTCCGACTTGGTTCATTAGGTCCAACCACATCCCTATGCTGGTCCTACGGGTGCACAGGGATGTGGTCTGTTTTCCCGCTCTTTTTCCCTCACTCCCTGACCACATGTCTCCAGTGGTTTGTTGGTAGGTGTGGTGGTGTGGAGGCATTTATGGCATTCGGGAACAGTTGTAGCCCTTTTTCTAAAAGTCTTTCATAGATGCCTGAATTCCTTTAGTGCATCCTGACAGATCAATGACTTACACAGCACACGACCATATGGGCAGCACCGTGACCTATGACCTTAATACAATACCTTTGCTCTTTTGGGTGTGGGGGCTTGTTGCCATGGGGACGGCTTGATGTGCACTCTCTGACCCTCTCTTGTGAAAGAACATGACTATTTCTCGGTCTCTTTCATTCATGGCTTATCATAAGGCATAACGTTGCTGAAGAACAGATTTGCGAGTAGCATTTTCAGGAACTGACCGGTGCAATATGATCTGCGTAGCCATGTTTCCTTTCTGATGAACAGATTAAACCTATTTAGTTGGAAACGATTACTTATTTGAAAAGTACTACTCCTTTAATGCTACATTGCAGCAATGGTCTTATATTATTATCTGATGTTGTCACTCATTACTAATTTTTTTAAATAAGCTGTTATAAAATATCTAATGCATAGGGGATGTTTGACAATAAACAAAACTTCAAAATAACGACATTGTTGACAATAAACAAAACTTCAAAATAACGACGTTGTTGAGCAATGGTTTTGTTTCCGTTTTCTACACTACCTCCTTTGTCTGATGAATCACAATAATCATTTCCCCACAAAGACCATATCAAAAAATAAAGCCTGAGTGTTTATAAGGTCAAAATGAAACACTTGTCATCAGAACATGATCTGTTTCCTTATTGTGGCTAAAGTCAGCTGTCTCCTGATGATTTTCAGTATTAACAAGAATGACTTTTGCAGTTGACTTGATAATCTTATAAAGTGAGATATTTTGTGTGCTTTTCCGTAAAATCGCATCCTACATTCTCTCCTTTGCTACGATAGATAGCAAAGGATAGTGTGGCCAATTGGGTAGAAATGCACAAGACAGGCATGTGCAAAGCTGTTTTAATCCTCTGACTCCATCTCGCAGCTGCCAAGAGCATGCTGTGATGTAGTGAGCGAGTGCTATGCGAGCACGGTAGCCTATCAGAAACCACTTCTTCCAGTTCAGCACCAAATAGAAACATTTGGTAGCTGAAATATTTGTCTTTGTAAAGACACATATTTTTTCTTTTGAAATAATGTAGTGTTTTACACAGTACATCTGTGTTTTTTAAGTAGTTAGTTATGTTTAAAGCTACTGCAATTAAAAAGCTGGGGAACCACTAAGTTACTAAAATAAGTAGTTATGTTAGTGATGTCACTACTAGTTAGTTACTCCGCAACACTGCATTTAGGCCTTACACAGATGGTTTCTTACATGGAAGGATTTGGACGCATGAGAAAAGGGATGAGTGACAAGAAAGAAGTCACAATCATGGGCGTCTTTTGGAGTTTACCACCCCATGACAAGGCAACTATGTCAACAGCGGAGGCAACAGGACAACAGTGGCAGGCACCACAGAGAGGCGGCTCGCTACAGTGGGGGTCTGGGCCATATGCCGCCACATAAATGATGGGCCTTTGTTATGCGTTTAAAAGGACGCTCTGCTGCCACTTTCTCTAAGACTGCTGAGCAAACTTTGGGACCAAATGCCATTAATCCAAGCTAGTGAACCCATAGAGGTGTATCCAGCCTTGAAGACACAGCTTGCCAGTGCCTCTGCTAGTTTTATGGGCCAAATGATTCGGAGAGAAAAAGAAACACTCCGAAATTGGATGGAGACTAAAACGCTGGGAAGATGGATGGTTTTGATGGTTTGGCGGCAACTTGGCTGCGTGGACGAGAAGTAATGGGGTTAACAGCGCTGAGAAAGTGATTTCCTTAAATTGAAAAAAAGAAGAAAAAAAGATGGGTGTGTTAAACCCTGGATATGCACTTAACCCTGGAAATCTGTTGATTCTGTAATTTTGCATAGTGCATTAAATAAATGTATTGATTATAAATATTATACTTTTTGTAGTTATCCACAATATTAGGACAAACATTTTCTTAACACAGTAACTTGCACTTAACATGTTTGATATGGTAATACTGCATTAATAAAATGTATAAAACGTGCAAGTTCCTAAAATACATTTAAAAAACAACTATAATGCAAAATATTACAAACTTATACCTAAAAAATAAAAGACAGAGGGTTGGGTTCATTAAGATACATGCAGATTGTTAAGGCTTGATCAGATATGGCTCTCTGGGATTTCTGATCGTTATAGGAGGTCCCAGGAGCCCAGGGAAATTATCCATCTGGTCTTGAAATCCCACTGCTAATGGCATAATAGTGCAGCATATTGACAAGCCTAACAATCTGGACATAATGATTTTAGTGTAAAAGATCAAATAATGAAGTCATGGTTAAACCCCTGGGGGGGGGCAGATAGGACATTTTTAAAATCAAATATGTAAAAAGGAGTCACACTTTAAATATACAAATAGATAAATACACACACGTGGGTGTGTGGGCGTGTGTGTATACATTCATTATTTGATCTTTTACAGTAAAATCATTATGTCCAGATTGTTAGGCTGTGTATTATTATTATTATTATTATTATTATATGGTTTTAATTAAATTATGAAACTGAATATTGAAGACCTACTTTATAATCCACAGTTTGTTTAAGTTATGTTGTTTCATTATTTAATTGTATAAATCTATTCCTTGTTGTTAATACTGAAATATGCTTCATTGAATGTAAGACCTTTTAACTGACACAGAATCGATTCTTAGTCGTCTGAAGAGCTCACTTAGACCTAATCGCAAAAAATACATATATTTTCCTTGGGAACAAAAAATGGTTCTTCCGTGGCATCAGTCCAGCTAAGGATTTGTCTTTTTAAGAGGACTGTGAATCTTTCAACTTGTTTTCTTATTTTGATTCCTCGTAAAATTTAATGTGATTATCTCCGTCGTTGATAAAGTGAATGTCCCTGATCAAATATTTGGGAGATGAGATTAGATTGGATTAGATTCTAAATCAGTTCTTCAGAACTCGTAATTGGGGTCCGATCGCCGCTTTCTCGCACACGACCAGATAGGACTGGGAAACAAAACCCAAACAGAGGGTTTGTGCGCACCACGAACTTCTATTAAGCCACAAAGGCTCATTTGCAGGTGAATGCGATGGCACTCGCTTCGCCTTTACGCCTTTGACTTCCTTTGTTCCGTTTCGCCTTTTTTTGTGCCAGATGGTCATAGAAATGGTAAAGGCCTTTAGCGGCAGGCCGAAATGCTCCCCACCGACTTGGTTTATAATTAAAGAATTTAAAAATCGAGCCAAAAAGGCCAAATGCAGATTTAAAAACGAATTTTATGTGTTTACTTTGTGATAAATGGTTTATATCGTTTTATTTATTAGAACAAGCAAATAAGGCGCATTCTGAATTAGTCTTAGAAAGAAAGAAAGAAAGAAAGAAAGAAAGAAAGAAAGACATTTTTGTACAGAATATTTTTTTTTACATTTTGTACAGATTTTTTTGTATTTATTTAAATTAATAAAGAAAAAAACAAACAAATACAACGAAATTATAAGCTCAGTTTTTTAAACCGCTTATAAGCAATTTATTATCACAACGAACGGTAAAGAAAAAAAAATCATTTGGACAGCTTTATTTTTAAAACATTTATATTTAGATAGCCATCTTTTATACTTATGAAAGTACTTCCGAAATTTTCGCTTTTTTTCATTTTAAACAAAGCTTTATTTTATGTATTTGGTAGCAAGTTCGTGCCTTTTTGCAATATCAGTGTTTTAGAAATTTAAGACCTACTTGGATTTTTTGTTTATTTTTCACTTGTTTAGTACAGACTTGTTAGCACAAATTTAAAATACTTATATTAGACTGTGAAATAAAACATAACCAAAACAATCCAAATTTTCTTTTGTCCTTTTTTCAAACACAATGAAAGCTTATAGGGGTTTTTTGAGTCTACTGCGACCTCCTCCGATATTTAGATTTTAATTTACATTTTTACGCATTAGAAATATTCATGACTTGATTTGTTGTGGTATTGCATATTAAGCTATATTGAACTGCTATTTCCAGCTCTGTGTGGTGTGTGTGTATGGAGGAAAGGCAGGTGCTTGGCGTGTATATTCGGGCCCATTTTGCTGTAGTCTTGGTAAGTGTTTCATTAGCGGCGTTGCTGAGAGGCTGCTGAAAATGAAGCTCTTATGGGCACAAAGCGGGGATCCGAGGGCACCTGCCTCCTTCATTATAAAGAGAAAATGGCATTTAAATCCTCCCTGTAGCACGCAGCTGTCCATATAATCACTGAGGGCGGAACAGCTGAGTCCGCCTTGTTTAGAGGCCAAACTTTTCTCTTTTTGTTACTCGCAAATGTTCACAACCCAAAAGTATAGGGCAAACATTTCATTCACTAACCCCAACCCCCCGCCTGTCTGAGGCGAGATATTGTAATCCTCTGGACCAATCACGAAAAGACAGACTTCAAAAACAGCAAGTAAACAAAAATATAATTTATTTTTTTTTGTTGCTTGATTCAGTACAAAGCTAAAAAATATATATTAAAACGGCTCAGACACATTCTTTGCATGGCGTCCCCAAAAACTTAAATAAAACACAACATAAAATATTGCAGTAAATAAGAATAACTGTAAATAAAGAAACAGGCTATCATGAATCATAAATAAAACATAAGTTAGCATATTCTTCAACAACCAACAAAAATGATATTTCTATTTTCTAATCAGAACGCTGTAACCTACTGAACAATTAAAAAGCGAACATTTGAAATGAATTGCACTGAGAAGTTTGTAACACTGCAAAGACGTCCGTTCTGGCCAAGCCAGTATTGCTACATATATCAGAGAGCACAATAAAATAACAAAAAATGATGCAAGATAAAAATAAAATGCAAGTCAGTTCGTCCTTGTTGTGTACTTCATCTGCTCAGCAGACAAACACAGAGACGACGCATTTTTCGCGGAGTGCAAACATCTGTAAATAAAGAAAACAACAGATTAATAAACATGTCATAAACGTTTAAAAATAACTTAGACTGTGTATTGTCTACATTTTGACAAAGACAAATGCAGACTGTGTAAACTCTGAGTTCAGATAAAATCTTGGAATGTCACGAGTCACTAACACTTCCTGCTCTTGTAAAATATTTCCAAGGTTTCAGCTACAAAAGGCTGCTTTTTTACTTTGAACAGAGGTATAAAGAAATCCAAAACCTTTATACACTGGTCGTGAAAAAAGTGACCCTACAAAACAATTGCTTTTAATTCAACACTTACCATCTAATTCTTTTGCGCGGGGTGATTTCAACCGGGATGGAGGAGCCAGTTAGGGATGATCGTTCAGCCGCCAGCTTATCAGAAGTCCTTTTTCTTTTGGGGAAAAAGTCTGGAAAGAGGGGAGAAATAGGGAATTGATGTTAGAAATAATAATAATAATAATAATAATAATAATAATAATAATAATAATAATAATAATAATAATAATGTGTGTCTCGGTTAATTATTTTTACCTGTAATTTGGCTGTTATTTCTTAAAGATTCGGCCACTGATCTCCTCTTTCGTCTACGGCATTGTCCGGATAAGCGACCGCGGCTTCCAGCGTTAATGGTCCCGGACTGGTTCTCCTGATTCGGTTCGCTCTGTCGGCCAAGTCCATCCTCAGAGCTCTGCACCACCTCTGTCGGAGCGGTTTTAACCCCAGATTCGTCCAAAGGTAAAGGAGATACAGTCCGAATATTTCCGGTATGCACCGATTCCTGGTAGAAAGCTGGCATGACGAGCGCCGACATTTCTTCCCACTCGTAATTTCCAGGCAACGGCGTGTTGTTCTCGAAGTTAAAATTCCAGCGGCTCTGGTCGCGCTCGGAAATCTCCTGGAGCTTCTTTTCCATCTCACAGTGCAGCTCTTCGTGGTCGACGGGTCCGAACAGGTTCCGACAGACCTTGGTTCGGGCGAGAAGAGGGAACGTCCTCCGGGCGGCGTGTCTCTCCAGCAGGCTGACTGTCTCCACGTTGGCCATGATGAGGAAAAAGTACTCGTTCTTCTCTATCAGCAAACCGGCCCTTTGTGTACTCACAGCGTCTGCTGCGCTCTTATACCGCCGGCGTGCTGCTCAAACCCCCGTGTTTACGCGTGCTTGTAAATCATTGGCATCTGATTGGCTAGATGGATACGCAGCCCCGCCCCGTCTCCGCCCTCGTCGAGTAAGCCCCACCCCTCTGCGCCTCATTGGCCAGACGAGGATAATAGGATGGAGAGCTGGTCGTCCTGAGTGTGACGGGGTCAAGTATCGTGACTCTTTGTGATATTGTAACAACAGGCCTGGTGTATTTCGTGACTTTGTGTGATATTGTAACAACAGGCCTGGTGTAGTTTGGTGGGGTGGATGTAACCTGAAAGTTAAAACTAAGAATAAACAAACGTCTTCACAAACATCTGTCCTTTTGTTGTGTATTTTATTACTTGTTTACAGTGAAATTTATATACTGCGCAATAGTAATACGATTATTTATTTACACATTTACCGAATGTAGCAGACGTTTTTTTTCCAGAGCTACTTAATATTTCCTAATTACATGGACAGTCGCCCTGTAACGATTTGTGCTTAAGGGTCTTGCTCAGTAGCCCGGTGGTGGTCCTGGCAACAGAATAGAGCTGAATTTGAACCCACAACCGTTTGGTTCTTAGACGAGAATCCGACATTTGTGTTTAAAATAAAGAGTAATATTTAATTTACACTTTTCACAGTGCTGCGTGTAGAAATGCTCTGACTTTCACTATTTAACATAACCGTGAGTTCTGCTATCCATTGTACTATTCGACTTCGAATCAAACGCTCAAATGATCTCCAGTCCCAGACATTCAAGTGTTATTCGTTTTCACATTTCATCCGTAAAAAAGTGGTTCACCATTATCCTTCATGGTTTAACAAAGTTGTTGGACAGTTCTTAACTCAGTTTTAGTAATTCCAGCATTCTCCTGCGCTTGAGCAGGTCAATACCCTAATTGCGCCCTTCTCCAAACACAGAAACATCTCTTCCACGACCAAGGAATGTGTCACATAAATGTTTAATAAATGAGAAAATAATTTATGTTAAATTATGTTAAAAAATTAATTAATTAATTAAAAAAACAACAACTGCCGTGATTTTATGTCTACTGTCAGTGCTTGTTGGCAACTTAAACATAAAAACACGACAGCAATTATCCAATAACAGGCTCTTATCTATTTGTTTATTTAAATCCAAGTAAAAATGGCGAGTAATTTACATATACAATTCATTCATGTATATTTCATTATTACAAATGAAGCTGAGCCTATCACTGTTGTCCAACTTTGTTCTTTAGATGAAAGGCTTTCACAGATTTCAGGATGCTGTATGCTCCGAAGTTGCGTTAAGCACAAAAACATAAATATAAACATAAATAAAATAGGGATATATTGGGATTTGTGTTAAGACATTTATGTATTACTCGTTGGGTAAATTATTACAGTTTAATTATTACACTTTATTAACATTAGGTGTAAATTCGATTTAAAAAATACCTCATGGGCACACTCAGTCAGGGGAGTTTCTTTAAAATCACGCTTGTAGGCCCACCCTTCTCTTGACCCCACGTGAACTTAAGAATCACGTGTAACTACGTGGTAACAACTTGAAAGTTATCTGTTGTTACCCCTCTTATAATAGCGCGTGTATGTGATATTTTAGCAATATTAATATTTATATTTGGACGCTTTAATTGAAAGAAAAACTGGCACAATATTTAAAATTTTAACTAGTGCATTAATTAATTCGATTTTTGGTAATTTAATCAAAGATCTGTTTCCTTAGAATAACCTGATTATATAGTTAATTATCTGTCAGTCTTATCACATTTAGGTTCTACTTATAGCTTTCTTTTTATGTGTTTCGAATGTGTTTGTTAAACCCATTTCGACTTTCTTCTACGGTCATACCAGAGGAAGATTATCCTTATTTATTCACTATTGACTTTATTTAGCTTGACCAAAATATCAGCCACAATGTAGTCAAATTATTACAGTTCAGATTCTAATATTGCAGTTTCTGAACTGATTAAAGCCGAAACTGCGGTTTAGTCAACCCAGTTACATCACGTTTCGATCACGCACCGCCCTCTTGTGGCCACATACACCTCCTACACCTTATGGCTTAATTATATTTTCTTAAAAAAAATGTACGTGAGCTATCCCTAAAGGCAATGGCATTTTTAAAGATCAAATAGTCTTTTAACGTTCTAGGGTCTGTCTCTCTCTCTCTCTCTCTCTCTCTAACACACTGTTAATTCATTTTCTATATGGTCTGTGTTGGCATATTCAGGCCTATATATTTATTTATTGTTCCTTCATTGTTCCAAATGCACAGGCCATTAGACAGGAAATGTTCTCAAACAATGAAGATAAAAAAGCTAACACTATCTGCACTAAAGACATTCTTTCAAAAAGCCATTACAAACTAGGCTTACAAAAACTTTGTGCAGGTGGCTCTGGCTGCTCAAATAGCCATATGTTGACCGAGATCATGTGAACGTGCCATGTCCCAAAGTGAACACTAGCATACTAAATACACATATAAGCAGGATAAGTGGTATTTGTGTCACACTATTTAGAATCCTAGTGTGCACTTTGTGAAATGGCCACAATCAGTCCATTAAGTGGAGCAGTTGAAACACAAACTAAAATGATTTATTCACTCTGCATTGCATATACTATCACAAATCACAGCATAAGTTGGTGTTTACTATCTAAATATAAATTATTTAGAAAATAAAATATAAATGATTTTCAAATATATTGTTTAAACACTTAATATTCATATTGAGACCTAGTTTCAGATCCAGATGTATGGTAAGTGATTGTACATGTAAAGCAGCTTGTCTGGGTTGGTCAGCTGCCGAGTAGGTGAGATCACACCTGAGCATCATTTCCCTGTTTAAACGAGTACCCATCCACTCCTCAAAGCTCAGGTCAGAGTCGGATCTCTTTGGACCAACGTCAAAGAGGCACAGAGTAATGCTCGACCCTCACGATACTCCCCTGGTAAGTTACTTTTACTTGATGTACTTTTGTACATTTCTGTCAAAAAAACAAGTGTGTTTGTGTTTTGTTGCCTTTTGCTGTCTTTCTTAATGTCCTCATTTGCATTTGCTAGACCTAGATAATATTGTACATAGTATATTCACAATTTACAATGTTGTAATTGTAAGAGGTGATTAATTTTTAAAATGTGGTAATGAAATCATTGCCAAAGACTTTTTGGAATGATTTTCCTAAAAGGTCAGTCACACATTTATTTTTAGAATTTTAAGCCTTTTTTGTTTAACGGCCATTTTTATAACCTAGAAAGCTTGTAGTTAAATACTTTAACACTCATCTCTGTGTATGCGCACTCTTAACATAATTGCTATCTGTGATAGCTGATGCAAAGTAGAATTTTTGCATGTTTTGTGGTCTGTGAACTTGGTGTGACTCTCTCTCTCTTTCTCTCTAACACACACAAACCCACACACACTTCCTACCTTGCTCTGTAGTCAAATCATGACTTCCACCTGCATCCTCAGACCACACACACACCCTTCTACACCTGTGTATTATTTTCTTATATGTACATATACACATATTTACTTCAGGAATTAAGTATGTTATCCCTAAAAACCAATAATGAAGTATGTTAACATCTACATATGTAATTTCACATCTCTCTTCATCTATCCTTTAAAGGGTCTTTTCCATTTTTTGAATCACACACTTTTAGAACGAATGTGTATAAAAATGACACAAATCATGTGTAGCACTTTAGTTTACACATTTTTGTTTAATACAATTTTGTTGGAAAAAGTCAGATCTTTTACACATAGTCATGTGTAGTTTTAAAATGTACACAACGTGCATTTGTTCACAGCATTCAACACAATATGTGTAACCAAGGACAGCATATGTGTTAATATTATACATGTTTACAGATCTTTGTGTTACCTTTCTTGACACTTTCACTGTGTCAAAAGTGTTTACACAATTAACACTAAATTTACACAAGAAACGTTGTCCCCAAATCCACCCATTAATGTGTAAGAATTTGATACAGTTTATGTCCATCTTTCTTAAGAGTGTAATGCACAAAACTACAAAGACATTTCGTCCGTTTGATTTGTATTTGAATATTTAAATAAGAATTTGTATAGAGCAGGGGTTTTCAACAGGAGATTCGTGGCCCCCTAGTGGTCCACGACGGCAATGCACATGGTCCGTGACATGCAATCTGGGTTCACTATTGAAATCACTTTTTAAACATTATTTTATTTTATTTATTTTTCAAAATATTTTGATGTTTTGGGCATCTTTATGAATGATCAATTTAATGCAAATATCTAAAAATCACAGAAAAAAATAGTCCCCCTCACTCACACACACGGGCACACACCAGGCCGCAGACTGCTGCTTAGTCTGAATGGTGGTCCCTGCGACAGAACCAGTTTAAAACCCCTGATAGAGTAAAAATATTATCACACACTTGCAGTCTTTCTTTTGTGGTTTTTGTTCGTTAAGCAGCAACGCTCCACAATCTGCTTCTCCATTTCTATCCTTTTTATAAAGCCCCCACTGCTGAATTTTCCCCCTATAGAAGGTTAAAGTGTATGACGAGTCACTTGTGGTTCCACCAGCCAAAAGGGAGTGTGTTTGCATGTGCAAAGACAGGAGATGGAAATTGTGCCTCTTTGCATAAAGAGCCTAGCATTTTCTGAGTGGACTAAATTATGGCTAATATGAAATGCAATTGTGTGTCTGTTTTGTACGTAGGTAGCAATACATCAAGGCAGGAGATGTACAAAATGTGGAGAAACGCTACTGGAGTCCCAAGATCCAGGGTGAGAATGGGCTGATTTCAAAGGTTGGAAAAGTAGTCAGAATGACCAAAAAAAAATCAGAACGACTACTGGTTTTTCTTTCACACTTGTAATAATTTAGGACAGTGAAGAAAATCCAATTTGGTGTTAGCAAAATTAACCAAAATTTGAAATTTGGGGGGCAGTTGGTAGCGTGGTTGGTGGCTGTGGCAGGTTGGTATAATGATACCCCTATTTATATGTATTCAAGTTGGACCTCATGAAGTAAAAGGACTTCTAGGGTTAGGGTTAGATGGTAAGTGACGCATGATAACATTTGGAATGGATATCTTTTGTACGTGTCTATACAATATCCAGGGTTCTCTTGGGGTGCCAATGTTACTCTACAGAAGATGAAACCATGTCTCCAGGAGGTCAAAGACTTAAGAAATCCCTCTGGCCAGCAGATCGTCTGGGGGACATTGACTTCATTGGGATCAATAGGTCCAGGAGCAAGGTACATACATCTACTACATATCTTTAAATATTTGTAGAAAGATAAAATACTTTAAAATATTGTGAACCTCCCTTAAAAAATTCGGAAGAATTTGTGAATCTCTGTAACTGCTTCTTTCCAGAGTATTATTTGGCATATTACTCACAAAATGTTTGTCTTGCTTGTTATAGTTTATGTTCTCGACTCACACACTCTGTCTGTCAGTCCAGTTCGCCAGGGTCCGCAGTTCAACAAGCCCGGACCAGGTTTACCACCTGCTGACAGAGCAGTGGGGACTTGCACCTCCACACCTAGTGGTGGCACTAGTGGGTGGCGATGAGCTGGCCCAGATGAAACCTTGGCTTAGAGACACGGTGAGGAAAGGCTTAGTGAAAGCTGCCCAGAGTACAGGTGAGGAACCTTTACACAAGAAACGCATGTTACTGCGATTTTTAGAAGTCAGCGATGGCTGCTACTTATTTGTGACCCTTGATGTGCCCAGGGGCCTGGATCCTCACCAGTGGCCTGCGGTTTGGCATCACTAAGCACCTTGGCCAGGCTGTTAGAGACCACTCACTGGCCAGCACTTCCTCAAAGGTCCGTGTGGTGGCGATTGGAATTACTCATTGGAGCACAGTCCACAACAGAGAGCTTCTACTTTCTGCCAAGGTCATGACCACACGTTCTATACTCCTGTTTTAGCTTCTTTTACAAAAATAGTATAAGATTTAGACTCAGAGGGACCTTTTTCGTTTTTTCTTGAAAGCCAAAAATTTCCTACATTGTGATTAGTGTTTAAACACAATACGTTTGCCTGTAGAAGATCTCTGAAACAATTGCCTGTTAATACACTTACATTTTACATTTGGCTGAAATTTATATCTATAGTGTTTGAGTGCATTGTAGTCCAGCAAGAATTAGGAGCGTCTAGTTAACAAAGTCACTTACAGGGTAATGGTTAATACCTTGATCAAAAAAACACCCAGTTTGCATGATTGCATTTTTGTAACCCTGTCAAGCACAAGGTCCACTTGAGTGAATAGCCATCTATATGCTTTGTCTCAACGTTTATACATGGTAATTAGATAATGATCAATGCAATTTGGTTTGAATTAAACAATAAGGAAGAATTTAAGGACTTCATGATCACACACAGTCCAATTATAGCAGACTTAGCAAGCATCTTTTTTGTCAGTAAAACCCTGTCTAACAAAATTAAAATTGATACCATTTCAGGTTAAAGATTGTGACCGTCATTGTCACTGCATATTAATTCATTAAAATATTCCTTGGTCCTCTTTAAATCTGCAGCCGGATCAGCCTGTGGCCTACCCAACGGAGGACCTCCCCCATGGGGCTGTGTACTCTCTGGACTACAACCATTCCCATTTCATCCTAGTGGAGGATGATCTCCCAAAACCTGCAGTCACCAGCGACTTGCGAGACAAACTTCTCAAGCATATATCACTACAACGCACTGGCTATGGAGGTGTCCACATTTTTGTTTTTGTTAAAAAGCATAATGTTTCAATGCCATGACATCTAGAAAATAAGCTATTAGCATCTGTTTTTCTGTATAGCATTTTTGATAGTGTCACTTTAATATACAGCCTTCTTTATATTATATCCTTTTATTGCCTTATTAATGTCTAAATATACAGGTCTTATTTATATTTTAATTCATATAACAATCTTTGTATTTATTTATTGTCAGGTCCTGGCAGCTTTGAAATTCCTGTTCTTTGTTTACTTGTTCATGGAGAACCTAAAATACTACAGGTTCTTAAACAGTTTTTTCAAATATCTCATCTTACAATTTGTTGTAAAATGTGCTTTAAATTATCTTGTTATATTCATTTGTTGTTCCTGAAAATGATGCACATAGAGAATGTATAGAACCATCCAGAATGCCACACCCTGGCTCATCTTGGCCGGCAGTGGAGGTGTGGCAGACATTTTAGTGACACTCATAAACAGAAGATGTTGGGACGCTGAGATGGTTCAAGAGCAACTTCTGGATACGTTTCCCACCGGCCTCCACAGCACTGACATCACTTCCTGGGTCAAAGTGGTGAGAGGTTTTAATACAGAAAAATGAATACATTTACAGGCCTAAATTGATTAGATACACTTTTACAGATAATGTGTGCCAAACGCTGTGCTTTTTTTTAAATTGAATGCAAAGATTCAGCGGATTTTGGATCACGGACACCTGTTGACAGTGCATGATCCTGAGCAAGAGACCTCCGAACTAGACACTGTTATACTCAAGGCACTAGTTAAAGGTATGACACTATACCTATTCCATGTTTAGCTACTTTTATTTTAATCACATCGTTAATTTTACTCTTTTTCCTTCTTATTGTGTTCCTCCAAGCCTGTAAAAGCCAGAGTCAGGAAGCTCAGGACTTCTTGGATGAGTTGAAACTGGCTGTGGCCTGGAATAGGGTTGACATTGCAAAAAGTGAGATATTCAACGGTGATGTGGAATGGAGTGTGAGTTCCTCTTGATTTTCCAAAAATGATCTAACCTACTTTGTTGTAAATGTGTTGATATTGACAAAAAACACTTAATAGTGTAACTTTCACTATGTAAGAAATGTACTATCATCCTTATTGAGATTTATAAATTTTTTAATGAAGCCAGAAGATTTGGAGGAGGTCATGATGGACGCTTTGGTCAACGACAAGCCTGACTTTGTGCGGCTGTTTGTTGACAACGGGGTGAACCTGGGCACATTCTTGACATATGGACGTCTCCAGGAGCTCTACTGCTCTGTGTCTGAGAAAAGCCTCCTCTTTGTCCTTCTCCTGAAGAAACACCAGGAGAAACAGCTCTTGGTGGCTTCAGCACGAACCCCCGGCCCTCCCTTCATGGAGGCCGGGGACAGGCGCCCTCGATTCACCTTACATGAAGTCTCCAAGGTGCTCAAAGACTTTCTGCATGATTCGTGCAAGGGCTTCTACCAGAAGCTTCCAGCAGTAAGTGCTCTTAGTATCTTATCTGCCTGTGAAAATTTGCAACTTTCACTCTACTCGCAAAAATTGCACATGAGGAGTAATAACAGCATTGTTGGATAAAGATCATTGTAGTATAATAGAAGTTCCATCACTTGAAACATAATTTTATATATATTCCTCACCCTATAACACTTGTTTTAATTGCTAAGCATTTTACCTGAAAAGTGTCAACGTATGGGATACATGAACATTTGGTTTTATGCATCGTTTGTCAGCTGGCAACATTTAATGAGGTAAATTTAGCCCCAGGGATTAATTTTGATTGTCTGTGGTGCAAATTCGACCCAAAATGTTGTCTAAATAGCTAGTTGGTACCTATACAGAATATAAGAATATGTCATTATATTGGCTGTGATAACAAACTTTTAGAGAATGTAGCAATGACCAAGAAAATGGTAGAAGAAATTGAGGCACCTGAAGAAAAGAAAACTATTTAATTATTTTCAGAATTAGAAATCTACTTTTTTCTGCTTTTCCATGACTTTAAGAGTAAGTATTTTTGCCATTAAAAACCAGCAATAACTGAAATATTTCAAAATGAAGCAGCATTGTAAAACCAGTACTTATTTCATTATGTACAAAGACTCAAACATCTCAAAGTCAGTTTGCTAGACCAACAAAACCACATTAAGTCCAAGATAATTTTACATTTGTTAGCTATAAAAAAGCATAACATTATATAAATGTAGTTTTAAGTTTTTGTAGATGCAAATTGCATGCAAGCATCTGGTCATTTGGTCTGCATCTTGTTTTGGAAACTCATGTCTTAGACCTTTGATCTAAATGCTTATATAATGTCTTTAACTATCCCTCAATGTTTAAACTCTTTATTCCTTCTTCATATTCCCGAACCAGGAAAGAGTGAGCAAAGGAAGACTCTTCCACTGCCAGAAGGATCTCCCCGACATGGATCAGCTGTGTGAATACCCATGGCGAGATCTCTTCCTCTGGGCTATTCTGCAGAACAGACAAAAGATGGCCAACTACTTCTGGGCCATGGTTAGGACCTAAAACAGGCAGATTTTCATGTGTCTGCTCTATTTTCTTTTTTTTTTTCAATTTACGACACCTTGCTTTGATTTCTATTCATTGTTCTTTATTCTGAGCGTTGGATAAAATCTAACAGTTGGATTGTAGCAGTCAAATTATCAGTCACATTGAGTTTTTTTTTGTGTAGGTGCATGCGTGATTTTTCTTAAATTTGTTTTTTTTTTAAATTACGACATTTAAATAGTATTATATAAGACACCTGCAGAATTGAAGAAAACCCAGTAAGCTGAGGTTTGGTACAAACATGCATACAATGAAATATGGGTAAGAGTGCTCTTCACCAGTTATAGACTCTGTTCAAATCATAAATGTCAGAATCTTTGTGGGTTTTAAGAAAATGTTGTTTCTTAAAGGTGCTTGGTGAATGAATATTATTGAATAGCTCAAGAATCTGAAACATTGGAGTTTTTAGGAACGATCATCAAAAACTTGAATCAAAAAATTTTTGTTTGGTGACTGAATTAAAGGTCAGGGCTAACAGTAGAAAGTGCTATTTTGATATAGTAATAAAGGCTTCATTGGAGAGACCTCACAAAGATCATAATCAGTGTGTGTGTGTGTGTGTGTGTGTGTGTGTCACAGGGCCCGGAAGCAGTGGCTGCAGCACTAGCTGGCTGTAAAATTATGAAAGAGATGGCACATCTGGAGTCTGAGGCCGAGTCTGCCCGCAGCATGAAGGAAGCCAAGTATGAGCAGTTTGCATTGGGTGAGAGTCTTGGGTGTGAATTTTAATACACCGGCTCCAGCTAACAAAGTAAACAACAGCTTGACATGGCCCAGGGCTATACACACAAGCAATTTATTCTTCTACATCATCCTGCATTGTGCAAAGATTCCAGAATGGATTGACGTTTATTAAGCAGCTTTTTTTTTTTTTTTTTAAATTAAGGTCATTTAGGCTCTTTTTCTCATTCTCTCTCTCAGATCTCTTCAGCGAGTGCTACTCCAATAGCGAGGACAGAGCCTATGCCCTGCTGGTCAGAAAAACTCACTGCTGGAGCAAATCCACTGTCCTCAACCTGGCAACAGAGGCAGATGCCAAGTGCTTCTTTGCCCACGATGGAGTCCAAGTATGTATTACTCTCCCAGTTCTGGCATGAAAATGCTATCCATGTGGTTTGCTCTGACTTTTTTAATCACCTGTTTTGTCCTCGGCCAGGCTTTGCTGACTAAAATCTGGTGGGGAGCCATGACAACAGATACAGCCATCTCTAAACTAGTCCTTGCTTTCTTCATCCATCCTCTGATTTGGACCAATTTGATTAAATTTAGGTAGGAGCACTAATCATATTTCATGACTTGGGTGTTGGGAATATGGTCATAGATTATGAAATTGTTATTGTGTATGTTTTGCAGTGATGAAGCTCTAGAGGCTCGAGGAGGAGGCGAGCAGTTTGCAGAACTGGACAGTTTGGACACTGAAAAGGCTCTTCTGTTGGCCGATGAGGATCCAGCGTAAGAACCCATCAACTTTATGTAGATCTTTAACCTTTATACTGAGGTCTTTTTAGGTTGCAAATTGTACAGTTTTAATTGTAATTTTACTTTACAATTGCACATTAATGCATTAATGAATTTCACCTGAAGCACATGCAGGAGAAGATCTTTTTAACAAATATATTGCCATTCCTCAGCATTCTTCTAATGTAATTGTTTTGCATGTCAGAATCTCAGACGCTGGAGGCCAAGTGGCTGATCAAAGCTGCAGTGCAGCCTGGAGCCAATTCCTCCTGCGGCGGTGGAGGCGCTTCTGGAGTGCTCCAGTCACCGTCTTCCTGGGCAACGTCATCATGTACTTCGCCTTCCTGGTCCTATTCACCTATGTGCTCCTGCTGGATTTCCGCCCTCCGCCTCCCAAAGGTCCCTCACTGGCCGAGATTGTGCTCTACTTCTGGGTGTTCACCCTGGTGTTGGAGGAGATCAGACAGGTACACAGCTTTGGGGAGGGACACAAAGAATAACCTCATTTTAGAGATAATTCATAACTGTTGTTTAATTTGGTAATAAATTGGCATTTTGTTTTCACTGTTTAAGTATTCATGTGTTGTTAATATAAAAAATATTGTCGTTTGTGATACTTCTCATTTCAACATAATCATTTTGTTTCAAATTTAATTCTGAGATTTTTCAGAATGTGTCCTGTTTATTTTGTGTTCATACATTGTTCTGTAAAATGAGTTCCACCTGCTTAAAAATCGACCACCTCTAAAGAGGTGGTCCACAGTAACATGATAGTTAAACTGGACATGGCCACAATGCACCAGGCTATTAATGTGGAGCAATTAGAGCCCATAAGAGCTTGTATACCAATATTTGCTGTGCAAACAACCCATACATTGGCTTTCCGCAAAGCATACAAAACAGTGGAAATATATCAGATTGTTTCTCATGATTCATTTCTCTATGTGTTCAGGTTAAGCAGTTGTGCACCTGCTAGAAAATTGTATCATGTTAAATCATGTTGTATTTCATGTGTCTCAGAGTTTCTTTACAGATGAAGATATGAACATTCTGAAGAAGTTTAAGCTCTATGTGGAAGATAATTGGAACAAGTGTGACATGGTGGCCATTTCTCTCTTTGTTGTCGGAGTGTCATGCAGGTACGATGTTCTGCTGAGTTTGGATTGAAAAGCGATAGATTTGATTTTATGTCTGTGAATAACAGCTATTGCATTAAAAGGTTTGCTGACAATCAACCAATCTGAAACTCTATTTGTGCAGGATGGTAGAAAGCACATACGAGGCAGGAAGAACAGTCTTGGCTTTAGACTTCATGGTTTTCACCTTAAGACTCATCCACATCTTCGCTATTCACAAACAGCTTGGTCCCAAGATCATCATTGTGGAGAGAATGGTGAGTTATTAACCTAGTAAGTAGGACACTTAAAACCTGTAGCACTGCGGTTCTCATTTAATCCAGTGATTATACAAGGAATAATCAAAAATTCTCAATTTTGTATTTATTTTTTAGTTTACAAGACAATGAATGTTGTTACCCAAATTATGTTTCACAAATTCACAAGTGCACCCTGGAAATGTGAGGCTGATGTCAGATCGAACTCATTTTTATTTCAAATGATCTTTTATTAATATGAAGTGAATCAGTCAATAAAGATACATTTCAAAGTCAAAGTCAAAGTAAACTTTGTCATGCTATATACTGTACAAGAGATGACGTGGCTCTAGTTTTAACAGTGCAATGAACAAAGAACAAGGATCAAAGAGCAAATAAGGCACATAGAGCAATATATGAATTTTATATAAAATATACACTTTAGAGGTAGAATATAAAATATGAACTTCAAACTAGATGTAGAAAGAGAGACAGTTAGGATGTGGTATTCAACCTACAATTATGGTCTAGGGTTCTTTTACACTGAATGTGTATAAGATCTATAACAGTTTCAATATGAAAAATTCTACATAGACAGTCTATTAAATAAAACAGTATCTTTTATAAAATGTCAGCTAGCATTCAAGCCGGGGGTAGTATGTGCAGATTTTGTAACAGCAGTGGAGAACTAGAGTTTGTGCAATACTTTCAATATTTTGTGCAGATATCAATCAGTGAGAAATTACAGTCAGTGATATGTACAAGCAAAGTTCAAAAGTTGTGAAAATATTGTAGCAAATATTGTAGCAGCGGTCAAGAGAAGAGAACTACAATTTCAATTGTCTGGGCTTAAATATATGCCAGATCAGCAGTCATCTGGAGCGTCAATACCGTACAGGCTGTAAACATGAACATTATTCCTAAGACAGTTTCAGCGCAACATAAAAGATTGTCCATGACAGTGATGTGCAGAGGTACAATTGTTAAACAAATGTTAGCTCCAAAAAATATCTAAAAACATAATCCAAAATGTCTTGTGTTATCTGTGTACAAAATTTATTTTTATGCTCAACCTTAATACCAAATAAAGGATACAATATTTTCCTCAGTTTTTAATTTGTCTGCCATAGGTTAGTCACAGATTCTGTGTGTTTCTCTGTTGTCCTCAGATGAAGGACGTTTTCTTCTTCCTGTTTTTCCTGAGCGTGTGGTTGATTGCGTATGGAGTGGCCACTCAGGCACTGCTTCACCCAAATGACCCACGACTGGACTGGGTGTTCCGCAGAGTGCTGTACCGCCCCTACCTGCACATATTCGGCCAGATTCCGCTGGAGGAAATAGATGGCAAGCAAAAGTTATCACGATTATTGTAGGAGTTGATTATTTGAGCAAGATTATTGATATTTCTGGGTACCAGCAATCACCTTGTTCTCTATTATTATATTATCATAGCAAGAGCAAACAAGAGTTGGTAAAATTATTAGGATTTATCCACCAAAGTATTAGGTGATTAGGGGCTGGGGTTCATTATTACACATATCACATACTGTACATACATTAAGATAAATTCATGGAATTTTGGCAACAATAAAAATGAGAGGTCAACACTATGAAGGGCATGTTAGTGCTTCCTTGCTACCGTCTACGATTATAAACCGTGTTATGGAGTTTTGCAAAGCTTCTTGTGCCACTAGGTGGCCCCACAAATCAGGTTGACCATATTCCCATTTCTCTCTCGTCTATCAACAGCCGCTAAAATGAACGATGATAACTGTACAATGGAGTTACATGAGATCATCTCGGGTTCTTTGCCACCCTGTCCAAACATCTATGCCAACTGGCTGGTCATCCTGTTGCTGGTCATCTATTTACTGGTCACTAATGTTCTGCTGCTCAACCTCCTCATCGCCATGTTCAGGTCAGAATGGATTTACACAGATATATATATATTATATATTTATATTTATATTTATATATATATATATATATATATATAATTATTTTATTTATTTATTTTAATTTTGTCCCTCTCACAGCTACACATTCCAGGTGGTGCAGGGCAACACTGATATCTTCTGGAAGTTTCAGCGTTATAACCTGATAGTGGAGTACCACAGCCGGCCCGCACTGGCACCGCCGTTCATCATTATTAGCCACATCTCCCAGCTCTTCCTCAGTTTGTTCAAAAAGTCTGAATCCAAACTGGAGCACCTGGGTAGGTTACGTTCAGGCATGTCCATTAGTGTGTAACAATACATCAACACCTTGATTCAGTGATCAGTGAGTCCATAGCATTGAGCCAAAATGAGAACATCCATCAGACATGATTCACAGTTTGTAGCGTAACAGTTAGGGCGTTCACACCATGATCTGGAGGGTCACCAGGCCGGTAAAGGTACCACTGCCCACTGTTCCTTTACGAATGGGTCAAATGTAGAGTTCATTGTACTGCACTGTGTGCTGTGCTGTGGTGTGTTCAATATTCTAGATTCAAGATTCTTTATTTGTCACATGCATAGTTATACAGGTACAACACATAGTGAAATATATCCTGAACCGCTCTTTCTTTTGACTGTGCAATTTAAACAAAGAATACAAGTTAAAATATAAAAATATTGAACAAAAAACAAAAACATTGAATTATAATACAAATAAACATATTTACAGGTTACAGGTTTAGAAGATGAATGTGAAATAAAATTTAACAGATATACAGATTACTGGTTTAAAGATAAAATATGACATGTAAAAAGAATATTAACCTTGAATTATTATTCAATTAAATAGATTTCTAGATGTGCAAATATAAAGTTATAAGTTTTAAAAAAAAGTTATAAGTACATTGCGCAATGTATGCACAACAGTAACAAATAATTACTCATTTTCACCCTTTTTCAGTTTCATATTCCCTCAGCGAACAACCTAATAGACGTCAGCTGGTTTCGCCCCAGTTTTTATAAGTGCGATAACATGGGCTACTGTGTATGGTACCAAGATGTATTGATAAGATGCAAAAGGTTTAAGAGATAAGCATGTATTAATAAGAGGAAGTAAACAAAAAAACAATAAGAATTTCAAGCTGAAAATAATTGACGAGACTTCTCAAAATGTTTGCACTGGTATGGTTTAGAGGTTTTTATAGTGATCTTTATTAGAAAATGTGGAGAGAACTGTACAATAAATTAACACTTGATCATATACCCGTTGATCAGAGAGGGAGCTGCCAGCAGGACTGGACCAGAAACTAATGACCTGGGAGACTGTGCAGAAGGAGAACTACCTGGCCAGACTTGAGCGACGTCGCTTGGAAAGCAGTGAGGAGAGACTTCGGAGCACTTCGTCCAAGTGAGATGTTGTGTCCTGGTTTTAACTGTGTACAGTCTAGTGTTTTGCCTTTTTCAGCCTCTTACTTCTGTCTCATTTCAGGGTGCAAAGCTTGCTGAAAATTGCAGGAGGATTACGAGAGCAAGAAAAGCGACTGGCTTCAATGGAGGCTGAGGTTTGACAACAACTATTTTCACCCAGTGACTCCAAAGTAAGCGTCCTTCTTAGATCAGCTTTGACTGATAAAGTCATGCACTTGCCTCGTAGGTGAAGTACTGTGGGGAGGTGCTGTCCTGGATTGCTGAATGTTTTGACAAAAGTACACTGAAGTGCGATAGGGACGCCCCCAGAGCTCCCCGTAGGTCTTTTGAGTCTTCTCAATCCCTCCTCCTGTGAAAAAACCTGATGGTATATTCCCATCCTCTCCTCTCCACGTCAAAGTTCTTCGGTAACATCTGTTTCCTTCACAGGCAACAAGGCCGCTAGTGGCAGCGCGAGTGTTTCTCAGCCCAGCACCCCCAAAAAAGAGGAAGCAGAGGGTCATCCAGGATACGGAGCAGACAAGAAACTGCCTTACATTGACGAGTGACAGTGTATGCAGACATGCCAACTGTTTGGTGTGTTTCTGGCTCCTAAATGGATAAATTGAGTTTGAAGTCTAGAAGAGATTCTGTTTCATTCAAGGATTTCAACACAAAAAATGTCTGATTCATTGTTCTGCTTTTTTTCCTGACGTTTTAGTTGCTTCTTTATAAATTGCTCGCACATTAAAAGGCCTTGTATTTATTATCTGCATTTCACTAGTTAAGCTCATGCTAATGTTTTTATCTAAAGCACATATTAATGATGGTAAATTAAAAGGTTTAATGATGTGAACATAACACTGTACGTGAATTATTACATGTAACGTTCATTTATTACAAAATGTATGTCATACTCCTGTCACTGTTTTTAAAGTCTATAATTCTCTAAAACCACTCGCTGTGGTCAAGTACCTTACTCACACTTCCTCTAGGAAGTTCCCCCTTTAACAATGTGATGTACTTGCTAAAATTGGCCCTTCTACTTAAATTTCTTAACTAACACATTCTCATGCCCAAACAGAAATCTCCACTGTTTTTAGTATCCATCAAGACCTTCACGTACTGATTACTGATTATCAAAGGACGAACAGTGCAGTGTTCCCAAAGTTAATGAATCAGTAACCTGGGGACGTTAAAAAAAACACCACCATGTGAGAAAACCAGACATCGAGTTTTCACTCCCAGGCACTAGCCGGAAAATAGACACACTGCAGAACTCTAAAGTGAAGTTGTACATTTGGGTGCAGCCTTCCTCTATTTTTTCACACTGTTCATGGTCTTGGGATATTTTGTGACACTTTTGACTGGCTGCAAAGTGATTGCTTGGGTATGTATTCTGTTTGTTGTATATATTTTTTCTCAAGTGTATTTTTCCAAGTGAATAATGGTGTTATTTTCCAGAAGTCTTTTACTGTTGCATTAAAATAAAATCAGCCACAAATGATTATTTACATTGCTCATCACTAGGTGCTCACCACACATTGAATGTGTAGCTACAATACCTTGCAAAATCCAAACACCCGAAAAAATGTCAGAGCAAAACATAATTGACAACACGATTGATAGTGGCATTGGCGACTTCATGCTCACAAGACGCTGTACCCGCATGTTTAAGGTGTGCTGGACAATATAAAAGGCATGTTTTTTTTTCCTAATTTAATACTAAATGCAACAGTGAAAGCACTTATAATATATTTTAATATGGGGCTGTAAATAATGAACAGAGTATATTTCACAGCTCGTTCTTGTATCTAATTTTTTAAGATCATAATATTTGCAACTTCAGTAACAAATGTTTATTTAGCTAATATATAGGTCCAGATTCTAAAGCTTCTTATCCTAGATTAGTTTAGTGGCTAACACCACAGTCATTATGATAAAAGCCGCAGAAAAAAAAGGTTTCACTTTGAAACACCTTCCATTTCCCCTGTTTCTTTCCAAAACACCCCCTTAATGCTGAATGCAGGTACTTGCACTGTTAATCAGTAAAAACATACACACTCCAACTCACCAAGAAGTGTTAACAGGAAACTGCTATACCACAGGAAGCTGCCGCTGCATCGCTTAGGGCACCTGTCCACTTTCATAAGCTTAAATTCTTAAACACCTGAACATTCTACTTCTTCTTCAAAAAAAAAACCTCCACATGCATTATCATCATAACAAAACCAGTGTTGTATGTGTGACTTGTAGTCAGTGAAACTATTTCTCCAGCCACTCAGGTGCCCTCAGTGCAGGATTAAAGGCCCCAGTTGGGTGTTGGCCCAGAAAGTGAAGACAAAATGAGTGTGACTCACCAGCGGATTCAAGGCATGAGTTCTGTGCCTTTGGCAGCACTTCCTCAGCTGCAGTCCGGCTCCAGCAGGCTGCACAACTCTATCATCAGTGATATGAACAGGTTTAGACCATATTCTAACCACAAACAAAGAGTATGCAGTACCATGCAAAAAAAGCTTCCTATTTACACCTGTCTCGTAATATCTTTCAGTAAATTGTAATGTGCTGAATATCTGTTATCAATTTTAGCATCTACACAGCAGTCATCAAAGTTTTCCAAGGAGAGGAACTGCAGATAAATGAACTCTACTCTTTAAACGAGAGCATCAGGTAGCTGACATATAACCACTCATGCATGAATGTCACACTGAAAAAGAGCTTCTATCAAAAAGTCACAAGTCTTTCATTAATAATTAGCCACTTGTTCTTTATATGGAGTGAAGTTAAAGCATGAAAATACTTATCTCTATTTGACAAATTCACCTTATGTTACATTAACACATATATACTTGACAGATGGCTTCTAAAATCAGAAATGGGCTCCTTTCTCCAAGAATATTTTCAGGTATGTTAACTAAGATTTCCAGCTTTCATTGGGATCAAGGTTTCAGAAAACACTCTTCTGCTTTCTAATTTATTATTCATATGTATTTTAGGGGATTTTTAATAATATGATTTATTTTTGTAATAAATCTAATATTAAAAGGTCTAAATTATTTGTAATATGAACAACTGAAACACTAAACGTTTAGATATTATATTGTTTTGCCAAACCAAACTTTGATTCAGTGGTTGTTAAATCTCCTTCCTTTGATTACAGAACCAACTTCTGCAAAAAGGTCTTAGATTTATTTTAGAAGAAGTTCAGTTGCATGAAGGTAAGACATTTTATAAACACTTGTGTCAATTGTGGTGACAGGTGATTATAACATCTAACCCCTCCCAAGGATCAAGTCAACTCGTTTTCTTGGCTAAGACTTGGCTAAGATTCTTCTCAGAGATTCTGCCCACATTGCAGGCTATTTTCTATCCGCTGCAGGTGACTCAACCTTCTATAGGTTTCAAGTTACCCTATAAAGTGACTCTCACCGTCATAAATGTTCCAAATTTCTCCTGACGTCTCTCAGGGTCAGGAGCTTACTGTAAGGCAGATGGCTCTACTGGGCTTCAGGGATCTGGTCCTGATGAGGCTTTCTTTGGAGGATCTGTTGCCTAGCAACCTGTCTCTGCTTCCCACATCAATCACACAGATGCTGCTTGTCCTACAGGTAAGTAAGCCTCCATATTTCTCTGATAATTAAGATTAAAAGTTCAACCTTGAGTACTTAGACAGCAGTGTTGGTAAAGCTACTTTTAAACGGCAGCTCAAATTACATATGATTAAAAGTAGCTAAGCAAAAGATCTAAAGCCAAGCTACTGTTTTTCATGTAATATGTACAGTACAAACTACAAAAAAAGACGCCAGCCACATTAATGTTGTTTCATCCAGTAATACTTAATATTTGTGCTGTAGGATACTTACATCAATTCAATTAAAAAGTTGAAACATGATGTTTAAGAAGTACTTCGGTCAATTTCAATATTTAGTCCACACTAGTCGACTGTCGAGCTTGTGCCATCCCATATCCCATTTAGCAGAGCTCGACAGTCGACTAGTGTGGACTTTACCGGAAACGACGGGAGTAAACAGAGGCACGTGCCTGCTTGAATAAACACAAGTTTTATACTGTTCTTTCACAACTTCTGCAGTTGCGTATGCATTGTGTTGTCTCGTAAGGAACCGGTTCACCTTGCCTAGCACTTGTAGTGGCATTTTAAGCATGCCAAGAGGTTAAAAGCACGTTTAAAACCTGCCTCGAGTGGCTAGCGTTACAGTCGTCAGGGTGCCAACACTAAAAGGAGTTCCGGCGGTGTAGGCAACACTAATTTTTGTCGCACTCCGTGACACCGAACAATAGAGCTAAATTGACCGAAGTTCTCCTTTAAGTAATTTGTATATTTTAACAATCAGATGCTACTTCTGGTAATTCAATTTTCGATTTGTGCTATAATATATAAGAAAAGTAAGTAGGGGCGGGGAGGGCGAAGCAAGTAGTTTGGGAAAGTCTCAGGGAAACGCAACGCAAGATCCACTGCAAGATTGTTTAAGACTGAGATACAATGAAGTCCCAAACAATTTAAGAATCCCGACCCCACACGATTTTTTTTTTAGGTCTTATAAAGAGGACATGTTCAGGGAAAAGAGGACGTCTGGTCACCCTTGGCTTATTAGGAACGCTAATTTAGTTTTACTCTCCAACACTGCTAGTCAAGATTACATTATGACAGAATCAATAACGTTAAGATTGTCTATTAGTATTGCCTCTTACCTCGCTTACAGTTAAAATAGAGGGCAGCGAAATCCTGCTCAGTTATTTTAATTTTTATTTAAATTAATTTATTTGTAATTAGGGAGTCCACGAACCCAAGGGCCCATCGATGGAATACTGTCGGCTTGAGAAGATGCTAGAGATGGTGGTTTCTCCCTATCTGTGGAACTGCAAACACAAGAGTAATGCCTTTACTCGTTTTCCCCCTCTTCATTTCGTGATGATCTAGAAGAAACATACTCACATAAGGCTTGTTATTCTTCTTCTCTCTCACTCATCCAGGTAGCGAAGAGACCAGGGCAACTAAACACTTTGTACAACCCGAGATAAGGATTACACAGTATATTTCGGAAGGCTCTCTTTTATCACCTTTAATGGAGCACGACGGAGAGATGGCGTACGCGGAGAGAGGCGGTCGTCTGCGGTGTCATTCTGAGATCCCAGATATGCAGTACCTTTCTGTTAGCAGAAAGATGCACTCTGCCTTAGCTGAGACCTTTCAAACTATTGATGAAATGAGGGAAGAGCACAACATGGAACTCTCTCAAGTCAGTCACACATTCTAAGAGCTAAAAAAGCTGTTTGTAAGCAGAGTCCAAAGAGAAATAAAAAGGATGTCTTGTTAGATCTTTGATTGATTTATTTATTTTTACATATATTAAAATGTTCATTGACAATATACACTCCGGTTTTTAAAAAACACAATTGTAAAAATTAGTACAGTGAATTTGAGACAATACTCCACAAGTCAGCATGGCTTTCTATAAAATAATCTTGGCTTACACTAAGATTCTCCACAATCCAAGAAACATGAAATGAAATTAATAAAATAAAGATTGAAAGGTTCACTGACAGTTTGTGGTGTACCGAACATTAAATATACAAGAGCTTTTAATTTTGGCTTCCTCTCAGCTACGTTTGCGAGATTTGCGATGGTTTTTTGACGACGTCATATTGTAGCGTTTCCAAATTTCATATTAAAAATGGCACTCCAGGAGCTGTTTTTAAGGCGCTTTCTCTTTGACTAGTTTGGCAACTGTAATGTTATCAGTTATTGTTTTTGGTCTTATTGATTTGCCAAAACATTTCTACATTTCTCAGCAATTAAGAACATTAAAATTGCACTGTAAAGTTTTGGTTTTGGCCTTCAGCAGACCAAGCTTGAATATTGACCAAATAATATGAAATTCTGTGAACAGTTAGGGTTCAGAAGACTCAACAGTCTTTGCTCTGACTCTGCATAGGTTCCAAGAAAATGACTGATTCAATTTCCATGTATTTCCAGAGAAAAGGGCAAACTGCTTATCAGTAATGGCCAGAAAATAGTGGTGTGCAAAAGTAAGTGTACTGCATTATCTAAAAATGCTGAAAACTTTACTGCTATGTCAACATGAGTACAGACAACAAAAGTTCCTGTATCATGTGTTCACATTAAAACCAAAACCCCAAGAAACTTTTTTTTCAGTATTTGCTTCAAAGACCAAAACAAAAAAGCAAATAAGTCATTTTTTGATTTGGAAAACACACTCATAGTCCATTTTTACCTGAAAGCAAGTGGTGGGCCCCAGAAGTGACCATTATTCGCAGAAGGCTATACAAGAAAATCTCAGAAAATGTTAACCTCTTACTGCCAAGGAACAAAATGAAGCTATTCATTCTTATTAGCAGAAAAAGTGTACCGTTTAAAGTTTATTTCCAGGTCACCCCACTTGTAACCCAAACTGTAATGCGATGGAATTTTCAATTCTCCATTTTCATTTGAGCGCAAAATGGGAAACTGGAAGATGACTCATTTTCTTTTTTTTATTCCAGTGTCGGAAATGAATATTTAAAAATCGCTTTTGGGGGGGTTTAATGGGGCCAAAATGAACAGCATGCAAATTTATGAGGCATCAACGACCTGAATGTTTCGGCGAGAAATCCCTGTAAAGGATCTCTCTTCATCGACAGGGCATGTGTATATTTGTGTGTCTTTGAGAACTGGTACCACGGCATATGATGTTAGACGACCTGACTTCCTCTACACGAAAAAGAGGCTTCAAAGCGACGCCTCGGACCCTCTGGACTGCACTCCCTCTCTCCTGAGGCTGGGGTCGAAGCGTGGCGTGACCTCGCAGCGCACCAGCAACGTGTCGTCCTTGACGAAACCGCGCTGGCGCAGGGCCTGCAGCTGGAGGAAAGTGACGTAGCCGAAGCCTTTGGGGTTGCGCTGGACAGTGGGCCTCTGGAAGGCCTGCAGGTCAGGTTTTGTCTCCATCACCTCCATGTGGTGATGACCCTCCACCTGGTCCAGCACCATCAATCGGATGGTTCCTTGGAGTGGCCACGAGAGCTGGCTGTCGAACTCTCCTTGCATGGTGTGAACGAAGAGGGAGATGTAGTTGGAGCAGCGAGGAGCGCTGGGAGTTTGTAGGTGCAGTCGAAGGCAGAGTTTGTACCCCGGGCGGCCCGTGTAGAAAGGCGGACTGTGGAGGACTACCGGCTGACCCGCCTCCTGGTTGCGAAGGTGGGCCGAGAAACCGTCGAGACGCCAAACGTAAACTCCCTGATACTGCTGGGCGATCAGCTCGCGCGTCGACTCCTCCACAGAGGACAGCTTCTTGCGCAGGTCCGTCAGCTGGGAGCATTGCGTCTCATTGCGGATGCTCAGCTCCCGGAGCTGGTGGTCCTGGCGGACGAGACGGCTCTCCAGCTCCCGGACTGTCTCGCGCAGATGCTGGAGTTCCTGGTTGCACTGGCACTGCGAGGCGCCGCCACCGTTGTCCGTGGAGGAAGCGGGAAGCGCCGAGGACGAGGACGAAGCAGCCGGGAAGCCGTTGAAGGCCTGGTGGCGCAGGAACTCGGCCATCAGACGCATGTGCATCTGCGTGAATTCCTGCATGTGAAGGGCCAGGTCGTTCCTCGGCATCTGGAATACCGGACAAAAAAAAAGAGAAATGGAAAACGTTTTTTCGCCCTCATAGTTCACCCGTTTTATATATTTTAGATCATGGAATATGCATACATAATCGTTATAATTACATGTTTTTACTATCACTCTTTTTAACCACTTACTCACTCTCACTTTACCTTTTCTCGACAGCCGAACATGCTGAAAGTGCAGGCGACAGGAGCTTTCACACAGTCTGTGTCACAGTGTGATACCAACTGAAAGCAAAAGCATGGAGATGGAGGCTTGATAAGCTGAATGTACTTAATAAGAAGGAACAAAGTGTGATCCTCTCAACCAAATGGGAACTGGTACATTTAAACAAACACATTTACCACACCTGATCTCGAATGAGTTCTAGGTTACAGTATTCACACACTGTGCTGGCAAACAGACATGTCTGCTCATGAAACTGCAGGGAGGTAGAGGAGAAAAAAAATCACCAGATTTGTAAAAAAGCAAAAATTCTCTCAGCATCACATCATTTCAGTCCCCTCACCTGTTTGTCAGCATAGGTGATGCTTTCAGCACAGTCTGGGCACATAACTATGCGCTGTAAACACTCCAAGTTGACGTGCTCGTCCAGAAAACTCTTCCTCACTGACTCCTGGCACTCAGGGCAAAGTACGGTGGCAAACTTGCACTGGGGCTGGTGATTCTGCAAAGGAGGAATACACCAAATATCTCTTAATCAGCTGAAAGCTAGCACACAGACTAAATTATTATTTTCTGAAGACAAGTAGCATCACTAAATTGTTTAAACTGAATGACTTTTCAGCAATCAATATGAGCTAAATGTTCAGAGAATCTGTGCTAAAACGACCGATAGACGTCAATAAAAAAAAGAAAAGCAGAGATGAAAGTCATGATGTCATACAAAATTTGCCCAGCAGAGAGCACCCTAACTCTTACTGCTGTCTTTTCATTTTTGTATTTTTATACATTAGGCTCTTATTTAAAACTATGTAGTTTATTTTTTAACTGCATTGTCATCTTGGTAAAGATAGAATATCTTATTAGAAAGCATTCCGTCACTGTTGATGCATTTTACTTTAAACTGTCTGCTGACAGCACAAAAATTACAGTTGCATATACAACAGGATGATGGGTAAGTATACCTCCAAGTGCCTAAGCTCCATTATCTCGTTACAGCCAAGGTTGCGGCAGCGTACGGTGAGGGACAGGATTTCTCGCTTGGCAAAGTTATCTGGGAAAAGCTGGTCCTCCGTCAGCACTTCATTGTCCACTGGACATTTCTGCCCTGTGTCCCTACCAGAAAGATAAACAAGTCAGTCAAAAATCCACAAGTACATTTAAAATCCCATTCCAAGGTCTCACCATGTTAAACATTCAGCATCATTCTAGATTTGAACATATAAGATCGAGCGGTACACTATGTCACAATTCCCTTGGTTCAAGCAGCAACAAAGTTGGAGCATGACATGTTAATTTAATTTGTAGTAATTGACGTTGCACGTCCTGTGATGTGATTACTGCACATTGCAATGGTGATGCTCAAACAATATACTTCCAGTATAAGACCTCATGAGTGCTTGCAGTTTGGCTAATGACAAAGCGGCTCACCTAATAGATTTCTTAATGCAGCTATTGCAGAAGCGATGACCGCACGGCGTCTGCACAGCAGACCGCAGGCCCATCAGGCAGATGGGACACTCATACTTGCTCTCCAGTGGTGGGTCAAAATCCACGTCATAGCCCTGCTGGTCAGGCTGGAGGGACGGCATCGTGGGGGGGTTTTCCGTTGGGCTCAGGTAAGACTCCTTCTCCATAGCGGCCGCGCAGCTGGAGAGGGCATATTCACCGCAAGAATCATCGAGGCTGGATTTGTGTGTGTCACTGCACGCCATCTGTGCTGTCCGAAAGAGAGGAGGGAAGGGTGCGAGAAAAATAGCGCACAAAAGGAATCAACTACAGTAGCAGTATAATTCACAAACACACTATAATCTCTGAAGTTACTTTGCATTTCTAAACATAAAGATCTTCTACAGCAGTGTCTTAAAAACAAAGTAAATCAGATGATGAGATGAGTAAATAGGCCAGGCAATTAGGTAATATGATAATAGCGAGAAATTTAATTACAGCATGAACTCCAGAGAGAGACAGGCAGAGGCATAGAGACTCAAGAGAGAGCAAACCTGGAGAAAGACAGAGACAGAGACACACAAAAAGAGACAGAGAGACTCAGAGCGAGGGAGATTCAGAACAAACGTGGGAGAGACAAACTGATGCTGATGTTTATGACATAAGATATATATCAGCAGTGTGTGGATGTGTCGATGATATAACACTGCTGATGAACCGTAAGTCGCAGAAAGCTGAAAGTAGGGTAAGGTAAGTGGGAATGTGTGAAACTACCCACAGGCCGAAAATTGTAGTGATCGGCTTGTAATTGGCGCTGTAACAAAGGAAAAGGTGTTTTAATGTGCTTGAGGACCAGCAGTGTGTTGGTGTGCGTCTATGACATACACATTTGCTTGGATTTCACTGTTTTATTTTTGTTATTATTATTATTATTATTATTATTATTATTATTATCATTATTATTATTATGGCCCTGATGTACTGTGATAGTTGTCGTGCCAATAAAACACTATAAAGGTAATTGCATTTACGTGAGTGACTGTCTGTCTGTGTGTGTGTGTGTGTGTGTGTGTGTGTGTGTGCGCGCGCGCGAGCGAGAGAGAGAGAGAGAAAGCGAGAGAGCGCGCGAGAGAGAGAGATTACTAGGCGCGGCCCTTGAAGACAACGTTCTTCCAGCTTTTTTGCAAAACGAACATTGCAAACTGGCCGCCTAGAAATACAAGCCGACAATTAAAATGGAAAGTAAAGTGACTCGGTTCGTCTGTCACTCCAGCTCCAAACACGCGGAAACGGAACAGCTCATCAGCCGAGCCCGAGTTTACTCCGCACCGCCAAACTCCCTGCTTACACGTTCTCAAGTCCGATCGCACTTTACGCTCTTGTCTTACCGTCTGTGTGACATGTATCGCCTCGTTTCTTATGCAATTATGCAATTTTAATTTGTGTAACTTACCTGTTTGCCTAGCAGCGTTTGCGCTTGAAAAAAGTTTTGTCGTTGTCCGCTTCCGGTATCCAAACGTCACCGAAAAATGATACAAAGTAAAAGTCCTGCGCGTTCGTATCAAAAGCGGAAGTTTATTTTTGCTTTCGGTATTAAGAGCGAGCTGGTCTGTGTGTATGTGTGTAAGTAATAGTCTAATGTACAGTCCATTACAAATATATTTTTGGTCAGTATTCCCAGATACAAAGTTGTCCCACATCCTGCACTCAATTATACAAATACCATAAATGTAAATATTATTTGTGGAGTGTAGTCTTGCTTTAAGTCACATTTTAGTGTTAAGGGATGAGGTGGTTTTAAAACAAGAATATTGTTATAATTTGTGAGTTCAGATTGATATTTAGGTTTAGACCAATGTTTCTTTTGTTGATGCTATGAAATTTGAAGTTAAAGAAAATATCATAAGCTATATGTAGACTTAGAGTTATTGTGCAACAACAATTGTTATTTGCACATTAAGGCTAAAGGATTTTGTAACATTCAGTAAGTGCAAAATATAATGAATGAGAACAACTACAGAATGTTAACAAAATATCTTTATGTATATTTAGACAAAATCTGAAAGTATTTAAATATCTTCATATATATTTAAATAGATTCAGATTTTGTCCCTTACTTCTTAGACATTTTTTCTACTCGTACTCCTAGGGAAAAAAATTATATAATGCTGTGTTCACAAATGCAATTTTTTGTCGTACTTTGCCTACTCATATTAAGATATAATTGAACAACTGATACAATTGTTTAATTTGAGTTTTTCTACTGTACATTTTTGCTTTTAATAGGGGATTACCTAGTTTGTGAAAGCTGGAGCTTATTTGTTGCAACAATCCAGGCATATGATAAGGCATAAGGAAATCCATCTGATTATCACATGCTGTCAATAAATGACTAGCAACACATACTGTATACCACAAGACTAGAGGTGATTTAAAAAAAATTGCAGTAACAAACTGAACAGCAAGAAAATTAAGTATTAAGAAATGGTGCAAACGGTTAATATTTGTTTATTTGAAGTCAAATTATGCAAATTGTATTAATCTGAAAGATTTTATAAAACAGGTTTTAAAATTAATTTCAATATGTTGTAAAGATGTCACAAAGTCACTGAGACGCTTTTTATAGTCATGCTTCATCTCTCTTATGCCAGAGACAAGGCATTCTGGCCTTGTTTTCTTACACCATGTTCTCAGATAAGTTTGGCCGTAAATCACAGGCCATAATGACTAGATAAATATGCAAGTAAATGTTATTCTTATGTAAACAACTTTAGGCTAATGCAGAAAACCAATCCTGTTTTTGTTTGATGCAGATGACAGGGGCCATGTGTGAGGTAACCAAAGCTCTCGAACTGATGTCAGACTCTGGAATCTTTTCAGAAAGACTTTCCTAGTTTTTCTTGTCATATACAAATCATCTCTCTTGCAACGGACCTGCTCTCTTTGGCCGCTCAGTCAAAGTCGAGGCATGTATAGGTGTGGTCACAGTGGGCCTCTTTTCCACTCATGAATAGCGCATTTTATAAATAGCAAGGTCAACAATCTGCGCTAACAAGGCTGTTCATTGAGCATGCTCAACATGTAGAGTGCACCTTCCTCCTTAAACAGAAATGCCTTCAAATAAATATGCTTATAAACTTTCACATCTAAACCCCAAATGCAAATCCTGATGTTAGATAGCACTTGTCACAACAAGTTTACAGAAGAATAGCAAGTCAGCAGATGGATGGATATGGGCATAAGACAGGTCGACTGTTTTACAAATAACTACTATCTTGTGTCTTTTTAAGTACACAGTGCAATGGGAAACAGTGAGTAATCTCACTGATTTAAAAAAAGGAAGCTGAAATGCATTTAACTTAATTGGGAATTACATATTAAATATCACATATAAAATATGGGCATATTACTTAATTAATGCCATTTATTTATGCATTTACATCTTACAGTACACATTTATTTTATTATTTTATTTATGTAATTTCAAACAACAAATACTGGACAAATTCAGTTGGAACAATAACAGAGAGTATGTAAAGGTGACAAATATTCTTAAGGAAGCATAATCACTTCTTAAAAGAAAACTGAGAGCTTTTGTCTGATTTCTCTTCTTTTTGAAAGAAATGCATGAGCAATAGATTGTCAAACTACACACTAGTGTAGTCTATGGAAAGAACAGGATAAGGTATCACAGTGACCCAGTACAACATGTATCGGCCACCTTGGTTATCTACCAACCTCTGGCTTTACCTCACAAAAGCACCTCTGTGTGCTCGCTCTTGGTAGCCCAAATTTCACATGTGTTTTCCATTAAGCAAAGGGTGTTGCGACTAGGCATGTAGAGTGGGTCAGGCCAGGACAACAGGACCATTATAAATGCCATGTCTGCCCACTCCAGAGGTTAGGGCACCCCTTGGTACCATGATAGTAGGCTGAGGTTTGCTGCATTAGTGCAGACTTTTTATTCTTATCGGCAGATGTAACTGGCATCAGACATATCGTCCATCTACCATATTCGATCACATTTATTTGGGCAGTGTAATGACAGCGAATACATTGTGCGATTAAGAACACTGACCTCCCCAACAAGGGTGTAAGAGGAAACTGTAGTTTAATGAAGAGTTGAAGACATTCTTAAGGCCCTCTTGGTAACACTGCGATCTGTGAGTGGTTCCCGAACACATATGCAGGTATTTGAAACACGCTAATAGCAATGACCTCAGATGTGGATGCAGCCCTTAATCAGCTGTTGGGGCAGGGGGCAGAAGAATGCCAGCTCTGTTCATGAGGATAAGGAAATACTGTTCTACTGATCCGTTCTCCAAACATTCACACACTCCAGAACACACGTACGCACTCATAGGAACCATGACTGCTGCGACTCTCGTACGGGATGTGTAGACTATGGAGAAATTCATCTCGTACGCATTTAAATCTGCGTGTGACGTGCCACCACCATAACGCTTCTGAGAAGAGCCGTTAGAAGTGGAAGAGTTGAGCTCAGTTTGGAGAATTTCAGGAATCCGTGTTTATATTGGGTAAAAAGGCGGTGGAGGGATGTAAGGCCAAAATAAACCATCTACTAGATGGTTCATCAGCCAGTAATGAACAGTTTTATGTGATAGAGAAGTCATTTTAAAGTTAACGTACCAACATACTAACAACAGTAAGTTACATAAAGTGACAATTTTTAGTGCAAGTACAAAGTACTCAAAATAATCCTTTATATAGTTACAAACACTTACTTAAGTACTGAACAAACATACAACTTCTGTAGTGTCTCTCACCCACTTCCTGCCTCATTGTTGTTACATGCTAAGCGTACAATTCCCCAATTTTTATTTTAACTTCTCAATTTACCTCCACCTGTTGATTAACACATTAAGCAAAAATGCAACTACATATTTGAGTGGTTATGAAGATGAACTAAGCGCGGTACGGAAAAGTAAATGTGTAAACAGTTGAGACTAAGACTAAGGCGTCTCTTTTTTCAGCTCTGGGACCAGCAAGGAGCACTTTTAACCCATGGCTCACAATGCCCTGTTCAACTCCAGCAGGAAGTAAAAATAAATATGTTCGTCTCTCTCCAAAAACAGCGAGTGAAGTTTTAACAGAAGGCCTCTGTAAAAGAAAGCCCATTTCCCAACAGCAGGGAGGCGCTGATTGCTAAACAGTTCTGGTCAGGTTATGGTCATTGTGCAAGCCTGAGAAATTTAATCCAATAGTCACAACTGCTTCATGATGTAAATGCGCCAATATCTAAAATGCCAGGCCCGCACGCAACTTAAATATAAAATCTAAATGATATTGCCAGTTATAAAGTGTATTTGAAAGATAAGGCAACTTTTAGGAGCTTTGTCACTTGTTACACGTTTGATCTTGATGCATGTTTAAACGTTATAACAATCTTGGCTGGAGAGTCTCATATCTTTTTATCCTGTCAGGTAGCTAAGGAAACAAAACAAAATTCCGCTGGCCAGGACGGCGGAAAGGCACCTGGGAATGACAACTGTCTGAAGGAACTCGGCCTTCTCGCAGAGGCTTGTGAAGAAGCTTTCGCATTTCCCCTGAGATTCGGGTTTTCTTTTCCTTCAAATAAACAGGATTGCCAGTGAGGACGATGCCTGATGTCTTTCGAGCACTTGGCCTTTTCGATGAAAAGAGCTCTCAAGTTTGAATGTGTGAGCTCTTTTCATCAAATGTCCATGGGTCCCTTAAGGTTTAATTTGAAACCATGGGTGTCATCGATGTCAATCACCAAGTTTGACTAAATTAGTGCTGCTGATTAGTTGATTACTACAGAGCAATTGTACCTGAATTATGCCTTCCAGATTATACCTTCAACATTTAGATACTGTAAGTGATGTTTGAAAAGCTTGCTGAAGCAAAATTGAAAAAGCAAAATTGAAAAAATCATTTCCTGCTTGATAAAAGGGATGTACAGGGTGTACATATATGGAAATGTAATGATTCGTGTCACCATTTCAGGTCATTTCAAGGCATTGATTTACATCATGTCAGCAATTTACAATAAAAACAACCAGACTCCTTTATCAAACTCTACTTAATTCCTAACAAGGACTATGAAAACAAAACATATTTCTGCTCCGCCAAGATCACGAAATATAAATTTTTCATTTAGATTTCAGTTCCCGTCTTGAACATGAAAAGTAGATTTTGAGCACAGAGGACAAAGCCATCATACAGAGAGACAGTGGGGACCCATTTGAAGTTTGCGCCAAGCAGTTCAGTTACAGTTTTCAGTTTAGATCCTAGCCAAAATGAGCGACCCTGTCCCTCCCTCATGAACCTTTCCAGAGTTTGAACTCTGTTTAAGCAGCAACTTTTCGCTCATGAGTTTCCACAGCTCTGGAGCTAAAGCATTGCATTGCTGAGGTAACTGCATCTATGAGGAATAAAGTGCATTGTCCATTCATATCTATATACCAATTATCACACCACAAGCATTACTGAACTTCCCATTGATATCAGATGGAAATAGTATCTCAAGTTTCAAATGATGAACAGAATGTAAAAGACATTCAGTGATGCAATGAGCACCTGAAAAAGGACCACTGTTACTTGAGAGATCAGTTTCACAGTACTACGTGAGCTGTGGGTGTTGCCAAAAAAATCACATCCTCAAATATCCAATGTTCCTTCCTTTCAGAAAGTGTCCTGATGTTGCTTCTAATTGCCTATGCTGCTATTTCCTTTGCTGTTCAGGACAACCGCTGGGCCAGACCAGTTTTCTAAAAGAAAGCCTCTGTCTCAAACCCCTACGGTTGGCAAGTGGTTATTCTCCACCTCAAATTAATGTGCTTAAAGACTGGTGTTTTTAAAAATAGCTTTTTGTATATATTTATACACAACTGTCAACAAGATAATTACAAATGACTATGCAAAATAATGTTCTGGCATCATTTGCTATTTTCAACAGTAGCTATTCTGTGACATACATTAGTAAATGATTTCATGTTAGATTATGATGTTGGTGATTACTACTACTACTACTACTACTACTGCTACTACTACTAATAATAATAATAATAATAATAATAAATAGGAGTGGCACGGTGGTGCAGTGGTTAGCGCTGCCGCCTCACAGCAAGAAGGTACTGGGTTCAAACCCCGTGTTCGTGTGGGTTTCCTCCCACAGTCCAAAAGCATACACTATTGGTTAATTGGTGACTCTAAATTGGCCCTATAAGGTGGGAAATTCAGTGTAATTGTGTGAGTGTGTCCTCTGCAGTGTGTTGGCGCCCGCCTTGTGCCCATAAGTTACAGGGATAGAGCAATATTCATTGTTTTATAGGAAGCAGTAGAACCACAGCGTTTTCACAGCAGCCGAAAGAGGCGGCACAGAAAATTGCGTAGTTAAAGAGACATCAACTCTAGACTTTGGCCTCATAAATTGTAGCATATCGAACATTTTCAATTTTCTTCAGGATTTAATTTGGGACAGAGTCTGCTACTGTTAACTGGCCAGAGACTCAATCCTGAATATGTGCCACGTCTCTCTCTCTCTCTCACTCTCTCTCTCTCTCTCTCTCTCTCTCTCTCTCTCTCTCACTCTCTCTCCTCTCTCTCTCTCTCTCTCTTCTCCCTCTCTCTCTCTCTCCTCTCTCTCCTCTCTCTCTCTCTCTCTCTCTCTCTCTCTCTCTCTCTCTCTCTCTCTCTCTCTTCTCTCTTCTCTCTCTCTTCTCTCTCTCCATCCCGCCCCGCACAGTAAAGCTTGATTCCCGGTTCAGATGGACTCTTTCTGCTCCTCTCTTTTACCTGGGCAGGTGAGACCCGCAACGGACTGATTTTGTGAAGAATCAACGGAGAAAACGACAATAAGGCATCTTTTCTCCAACAACGAGGATTTTTATATTCTGCTAAACGCCTTGAGAAGAGTTTTGCAGTCAGGTAGGTTATTCTTGCACTTTTAAACAATAACGTTTAGTTTAGTTCAGTTCCAAAAAAAACACGGAGATGTTATTTGTTATTTATATTAGATGCTTCTAAGCAATATCTATTCCAGCATATACTTAAACTATCACTGCTTTATTATTTAAGAGTTTATTTTTAATCTAACCGCAGATTAGCACTTTGTTGATTGCTGCTAAACAATAAAAAAAAACTTATTGAAGAATCAATAAAAATAGTTAATAGTTAAATTAATGGTTAATAGCATTTTAAATTAGAATACAATCAGGGATAACAGTAGCTATCAACAATTATACATTATATACATATAATTGTACAGTTGTTGATTTCCGATTATAAGTGGATAATTAGATCCCAAAAAGTTTGATAGCTAGTAAGTATTAATAAATAGATGTAAACATAGCTATAATTTTGACAAATAGTTAAAGTTAAAATTGCAAGACTCACATACTGTGTTTGGAATATTTGTGTTATTTATTAGTTATCTATAACTGAATTAAATTTGTCTAAGGCACTTTTTTCTTCTGAAGCATGGAAAGATGATCTTAAGCCAGCAGCCAGAGCACAGCCATGGACAGCTTTACACCCACACCCTGCCCACACACACTCACACACATATTTGCTATCCAGTAAGCACACAAAGGGTTCCACACTCATCCAGTTACCCTAGGATGACTACCCCATTTCAACTTAAGAAATTTCAAGAAACAAACAATTCATGATACCAGACAGTATGGAATGTTACACGGTTATGAGAAAGGTATGAAAGGTCTTTGAGAGTCTGGAAATGGCTTTTATGTTCTGCAAAACTGAATGGATCTGTATGTCACTTCCTATTTCAGGGTTGTGAGAAGCCTAAAAACAATCTTAAGTTAAAGCGGAAAATATTTCTTGGCATCCCTTTAAAAACTAAAGACAGGATCACTTTCCAAGGACTAATGTGGTTTCCACTAGCTTAATAGTGAAAGCATTTTAAATTAAAATATAATCAGGGAGAAATTTAATATCAGTAGCTAAAAGGCAGAGGGAAAGCTGCCAAGAAAAAGAAAAAGAAAACAAAACAGTCCATGCCTCTGATACCATTTAATCAGTCATTTCCCAATAGCTCAGTCTCTAATTATAGTTGAGAATGTTTTAAGTTGCCACTATAAACATTTGGTTAATCTCTCAAATGACAGATTTATTTTAATATGCTGTATATGGTCTGAAATTATGTTATTATTCTTTTAGGACTTATTCCTATTGGTAGTTTACACAATTAATTTCCCTAATTTCATTGACAGTTTTCAACACATTTTGTGCTGTTAACTTAGTTAAAAGCAGTGCAGAAGGAGCAGAGAGGTAAATGAGAGCAAAGCGGAGAAGGCTAATGAAAAAAGCATCCACTAAAGTTGGGAGTTTACTCAGCTATGAATAAGACACTCAAAGTTTCACGGCAGAGGTGAGATCATTCTCTGTGTAGGAAGAGCTACTGAACACACAAAACACAAATGAATACACTCTTGCGCTAAAAGACCTACCAGCGCTGGCATACAGTAAAGCTAGCTGGACAAGAAACTGAAGTTTCCAGAGTGAGTCAAATGTTTAAGACAGTTTTTCCAAACAGCTCTTGGTAATGCACAAACAGTAGCCTTTTCTTTATTCAACCATGGCTGGCATCTGGTGATTAATGACATTAATTCCTGAACTGCCTGATGCTGTGATGGTGATGGTGAGGAGAGAAGTGCTATTGGAACTGTGTGTTTCCTGTGCACTTTTCTATGGAAATTGAAAATCACAATGTGGTCTAGTTCTCACAGAGGTATGAATTCCATGGTCTTACAAAGGCAGCTTGTTCTGTGAATGCTGTTTCAAGGCACTTAGCGTAGAGAGGTTTGAAACTCTAGATCTTACCAATATATGAGTTTTTATACTACTGTTGGATATAATCATTGCGTTGTCTGCTGTCTACCATTGTAATTTATTTTGTGTGCATGATTTTTTTTCAGACAAACCATGATTCCGTTGCTGTTACTTTCTTTGTGTCTCTGGGTAATATCAGCTACATCATCATCTGAGGACTATATGTATACTGGTAAGTACATTTCTCAAGATAAAAGATTTAAAATTCTTTGTTTGTCATATACTTAGTTATACAAGTACAATATGTATGAAATTTACCTTGGTCATTCTGAAGACAAATTAAAATGAGAAATGAACAACAGATTATAAGAAAATTAATCTAAAGAATAAAACAAGTAGTTTATAAAGAAATGTTTTCTAAATAAAGATTTATACTATAAGTAATCCCTGTTAATGTCCATATTATGGTATAACTATAGATATATATGTGCAGTGTGCCTTTTTGATGCAAAATGAACATAGAATCTAAATGACAGGTTGGTGACACATACTCACATGTCAGTTTGTATTATAGTTAACAGGTAAAAGTTGTGGTGTCCTGTTTAAGACATATTATGGTTTTGTATAATTAATTTATTTATGTTGTTATTACAACACATCTATAGTATTAAAAAATGAGTTTTTGGCTGTGGGCATTCCAGAACCAGAAAGTACTCTGAGTGTCAGTATTCCCACTGAGCGTCATCTCCGAGCCTTAATGGGAGACACGCTGGTCCTGCCTTGCTACTTCCAGGACAGCACAGTCCATGACCCAGGAGCCCCCACCATAGCCCCACTTTCCCATCGCATCAAATGGAGCCTCTTCACCAAAGAGAAGACCATAGACATTCTGGTGGCATCAGGTGGTATTGTGGCCTTAAATAAGAACTACATGGATAGGGTCTCTATGGTGGGATACCCTTTGACCCCCACCGATGCCACCATTAAGATCACAGAGCTCTTCTCTAACGACTCAGGAGTATATCGTTGTGAAGTCATGCATGGGATCGAAGACAGCCATGACAATGTTGACGTCCAGGTGCAAGGTAACTCTACTTTTGCAGTTTCTTTAAGTACTCTGAAACCATTAAACAAAACTGTTTTCTTATTTGGCAATACTTATTATTTGCTGGTTCTCTGCAGGTATTGTGTTCCACTATCGTGCAATCTCAAGTCGTTACACTCTGACTTTTGAGAAGGCAAAGGCAACCTGCATTCAGAACAGTGCTGTGATCGCCACCCCAGAGCAGCTGCAGGCAGCTTATGACGAGGGGTATCACCAGTGTGATGCAGGCTGGCTAGCCGACCAAACTGTGAGGTCAGTTCACGGAACCTTGTCAACTAATGTCCAGTCAGTTACTCCCAACCCTTTTGTGCATCAAAATGCATGCATTAATGTTTTGTTTTATTTTAGGTATCCCATCCATGATCCTCGAGAGCCCTGCTATGGTGACAAGTATGAATTTCCTGGAGTGAGAACATACGGAGTAAGAGATGTTAATGAGACGTACGACGTTTACTGCTTTGCTGAAAACATGACAGGTGCACAACTTTAATATCATCACAGGACATATTGGATTTTCAGAAACCTTTTCTTATGTTAAATTCGTCTCTGTTATAGGAAGAGTCTTCTACTCCATGTCCCCTGAAAAATTCTCCTTTGAGGAAGCTGAAACCCAGTGTAAGAAACTGGATGCTAAGTTAGCCACCACAGGCCAGCTCTACCTCGCTTGGAAGAATGGAATGGACGTATGCAGTGCTGGATGGCTGGCAGACAGGAGCGTCCGCTACCCCATTAACATTGCACGACCACAGTGTGGTGGAGGTTTGCTGGGTGTGCGCACCGTGTACCGCTTCCCTAATCAGACTGGATACCCTCTGCCAGACTCACGCTACGATGCTATCTGTTACACAGGTGCCTCCCTCTGAAGTCTTTTTTATTTATTTGCCCTTATGATTTTGTGTGGTTTAATCTTTACGCATTTGGCAGCATAACGGCTGGGCGTTCGCCCCATGATTAGAAGGTCACCAGTTTGAGTCCCAGACTGGGAAAGTTACCCCTGAGGTACTCACGAGGAAGGTACTGCCCCCAAGCACTGCTTCCCTAGGTGACAATTGCTCCTTCATGGATGGGTCAAATGCAGCCGTCACAATTTGTTGTGGTGCACTCTAACAAATAATCTTTCACTAATTTTGTAGCATCTGTGCTCTGTTTCTTTTAGAAGAAGATGAAGAGGGTTCAGCTTCACCTGAAATATACCCAGGTATATGGATAGCTCCAGGGGCAGAAAGTGGTGTAGTCGTGGTGACAGACCTTCCCCAAGAATTTGTCAAAAAATCCTCAACAGAAAGCGAGGCTGGAGGCGAGATTGTCACTCATAAACCTTGCAACGCCAGCACCGAAATTACAGTTGGCCAACCACCCTTGTCTCCTCCACCTATTTTTCCTGACATCACAGACACGGCTACTGTTCAGCCTGATCTAGGGGCAGAAATCCTTCATGAAAACTTCACGGATGCTGTAATGTCTCCTACTGGTAAGTAAATATATAACTAGTGTTGGTGTTCAAATGCTTTCATAGATAATTTTAGCAGTTAAGTTTTCTGTTGAAATATTTATTTCCCTTAACCACTTGCTGTAAAAGCAATTAGCATTATCTATAATTACCATTTAATTCCTAGATTTATAGATCAGGAGAGCACATTTGCATGAGCTCGCAAAGAGGGAGGTGGCCAGGGTGCATAATTTTGCATGGTACTAAATTAGCACATCTTGGTAATTTGCATAGGATTCTAATTTGACTACTCACTTTCAGACAAGAGCATAAAAGAAAGAAAGTTTTCGATTCCAAAGCAAATTAATAGAGCCCAGTATTTCTTGCCATTGCTAATATTAATGTGTGATTTTAAAACATGCTCTACACAAATGTCATATTTGTGACCTTTCTCTCTCGGTAAATGGCTAAAATTATTTTAATTCCAGTTGTTATTCTGTTCTATTCCACCCAGGTGTTGTATTCCACTACAGAGTGGAATGCAAGCGCTATGCTCTAACCTATGATGAGGCTCAATTAGCCTGCAAAAGTATTGGAGCAGTGATGGCTAGTCCAAAGCAGCTGCAGAGTGCTTATGAAGCTGGTTACCATCACTGTGATGCAGGCTGGTTACTTGATCAGACTGTCAGGTGAGGCTATTTGCTGTATCTAGCTTGGCTTGTTTCTTTATTATAATTACATTTGTAAAGTGGTTCCTAAGTTGTCTTTATCATTTTTAATGAAGGTATCCAATCGTATCACCACGTGAGCAATGCTCTGGTGATTTAGAGCTCTTGCCTGGTGTGAGGTCCTATGGATTACGACCTGCCAGCGAGCTTTACGATGTGTACTGCTATATGGACAAACTGAGAGGTAAGTTGACTGCATTTTGACCAGTTTGTAAATGAGAGTGAGTTTGTGGCCAGTGACAAGTAAATTTGGTGTTTTAAAAAACAGTATTAAAAAGTACAAACCACATTAAAACTTAATGCTTTCCTTTTCCTTCTAGGGGACGTTTTCCATGTGAGTTCATTTGAGGGATTCACATATGATGAAGCAGTGGCTTCTTGTCAATGTCAGAATGCTTCGCTGGCCTCCACAGCTGATCTGTATGCAGCCTGGAAACATGGCTTCGATAAATGCCGTGCTGGCTGGCTCATCGACCGCAGTGTCCGCTACCCCATTAATAACCCCCGGCCGCAATGTGGAAGAGGAAAAACTGGAGTCTATACAGTCTATGCATTCCCCAACCAGACAGGCTATCCTGATGTACACTCAAGATTCGATGCCTATTGCATTAAAGGTATTTTTTCCCAATTAAAATCACCAAAATATTTGACTAGAACAGTCATATGATTGTTGGAACAAAGAAATAATGAAGGGAAATTTCAAAGAAAATCTAATTATACATTCTGATGTTTTATTTCACAGTTAGTCCCCAGTTATATCTCAATGAAACTGAGTTAAATGTAACGGCAATAGAAGAGGAAAGTGTGAACCTTACCTCTATTCCTGGGCTTCACAGTCATGGTAAATTAAAATCTGTAATGTCTAAGTCATATTGTGTTCCTATAAATTATTTTTATACTAGTAATTAATCATATGCCATATTCTGTTTGCACAGTGATCCCGTCTGTTGCCCCTCCCATATCTGGGGAGCCCACTGAGTCTGGTTCTGCAGACCTGTCTTCTGGGGTCAGCGGGTTCTCTGGTGATGTATCTGGTAGTGGAAGTGGGGAGCAGCCTAGTGGGTCATCAGGCATGGAGGGAGACATTTCAGGATCTGGACATAGTGGAGACATGTCCGGCTCTGGTATCAGCAGAGACATCTCTGGATCTGGGATCATTGGAGACATCTCTGGATCTGGGATCAGTGGAGACATCTCTGGATCTGGGGTTAGTGGAGACATGTCTGGATCTGGAGTCATTGGACACATGTCTGGATATGGAATCAGTGGAGAAATGTCTGGAGATGGGATTACACTGGATATATCCGGATCTGGGCTTGGTGTAGACATCTCCGGATCAGGTATTGGAAGAGACATGTCTGGATCAGGGCTTGGTGTAGACACGTCTGGATCTGGCCTTGACAGGGATGTATCTGGATCTGGTTTTAGTGGAGACATTTCCAGTTCAGGCCTGAGTGGTGATGGCTCAGGTATCTTTGTGACCTTCTCAGGGACAGAGTCCATCTTATCTGGAGATGGATCAGCTTCAGGGACATATCAGGAGGCAGGGGAAGGCAGTGCAGAAATCCTCACTTTCCTCATTCCAGGACTGGGCTCTGGGATCTTCAGTGGGGGAGGTTCTGGATCAGGAAGTGGCTCAGGTCTCAGCTCAGAGGAGAGTGGTTCTACATCAGACCCATTCAGCAGCTCAGGAGAGAGTGATGAGAGTGGAGATCTTTCAGGCATTTCTTCAGGACAGGGGTCCAGTGAGGAGTTTTCTGGATTCAGCGGTTTTCCATCAGGTCAGTTACCATCTGGGGACTACAGTGGTTCCTCAGGGCTTAGTGGCAGTGGTGTCATCATGGTGGATGGTCATTGGGTGGAGCTGACCACTGTTCCAATGCTCAAAAGTCATGAACTGGGAGGAGACAAGGTGTATTTCAGTGGATCAGGAGATCTGTCAGGCTCTGGGGTGAGTGGTTCATTCTCTGGAATGAGTGGTGAGCTCAGTGCCTCTGGAAGTGGTTCTGCATTTCCAGTGGTAACATTATTTGAGTCAGGATCCATGGACATCACAAATCCAAACAAAGAAGAGCAAGAGGCTTCTGAGATTTTAGTGTTTGGATCAGGAGAGAGTAGTGGATATAACTCTGGAATCTCCACTTTTCTGTCTGGAGACGCTTCAGGGACATCGGCAAGAGAGGATGTGACATTATTTACTGATGCTAGCATGGTGGAGGTTTCTGTCAGGCCTACCCAAAGTGAGGAACTTGTGAAAGCACCCATAGAGCACAGTGGGAGTGGACTTGCCTCTGGTAGTAGAGATGATCACTCTACAGCAGGTAGCGAAGACCATCATGCCTTAACCTCTACAAGTGAAGACACAGCAGTGGTTCATTCAAATGATGTTCCTGCAGATGTTATTTCACATCATGGTCCATCAGGGCTGCTTAGTGACACTGCAGGACCTCAGGGACTTCTTGATGTGCCTGCTGAAACCATCTTGAAATCTGACGCTACAACTCCTGCACCTATATTTTCCATAAATACTGAACCCACATTCGTTTTACCAACCCCTGCTGTCATTGATATGCCAACCATGGAAAATGGTGAGTTCAAGTTAACAGGATTGTTAAAGCACAAAGACACTAACCAGATTTTCTAGTTAGTACCTTAAGTTTCAATTCATGGCTTACTCTTGTTTGTGTTGCAGTTGATGTAGACCCATGTAACCCAAATCCCTGTGGAGCTGGCCTATGTACTGTGCAAGATGGGGTTGGCTTGTGTCACTGTCCACCTGGAAATGGTTGCCATATTGGTGAGTTAATTAAAATAATCTGAAATAGCAACAAAGACGTATCTTGAACATTGAACAAAATAGATTGCACATTTGCACACTTTGTGGGTTGGGTTTTGATACACTTTTACCTGTTTTCATCAGTTTTATTAATCAAATACTTCTCTTTCTGTCTGTCACTGTTTTGTCTGTGTGTTGTATCTTTTCGTCTGATTGCTTGTGCCTGATTGTCATCCTCATAGAGGCATCCATTTTACAGGTTGTTTAGCATGTGTGGTCACCTGATTCTTACATTTACAGGACCTTCCAGTAATCAGTTCCCTTTATTGACTTGGCCTCCATGTGTTGTTTTTGTTCAGCTCTGCCTTTGCCCAAGTATGGCTTTATCAGATCTTCATTTTCCCACCTGCTGCACGCCTGCTAACATCTGGTACTCGAACCCTCCTACTCCTTTCTTTTTTACATACGAATCAGAACTTTGAATTGATGCAACATTCTGTGTTCCATGCATTTAAGAGCTTTTATTTTGATTCACCATGGACACATTGAAAATGTTCCTATCAACGCTGATGGATCAAATTTCCTTTCAGTCAGCCAGTGGGGGGTTACTGATTTGAAAATATCAGTTTGACATGTTGCATTGGTTCATGCTTTCTGATTTCACGAGGCGCGGTGTTCTACCTACGCACGACACCCCCCTCGGGGTTCTCTGCGTAGTCATCAGTCTTAACGGCAGAACCTTTATTTGCAGAGGTTGATGTGTGCCATTCAAACCCTTGTGCCAATGGAGCCACGTGTGTGGAGGTAGCGGACGCTTTCAAATGCTTATGCCTGCCCAGCTATGGAGGGGATCGCTGTGAGATCGGTATGAGGTTCGCTACAGCTAATTCTACTAACAAGCCCTTCAAAAACAACCAAACCAATGCCATTAAACATAGCCTTATTGCACCAATAGCATGGGCTGGACATTTGGTGGCATCAGTGTTTGGGAGTGTGTTTGTGGGATATCTGTAAGTAACTTGGAAGGTGTGGTAGAGGAGAGAGTGTGGTAAAGGAACAAATGATACCTGCACAGGTCAGTATGAGAAATCACTGGCAGAGCACAGCCCTGTTGCTGAGTAACTCAGGCAGGTACGGAAAGAGTCTCCAAACTGTGGCAACACTGTTCTTAATTTCCATATGCACAGAATCTGAAAATAGCAGCAGACCATTTTTGGTTTGCTCTTTTTCTTTAAGATTTCTTTGTATATAACCCCATATGCAAGTGAATAGTGAGCTAACTGTGAGGTGTGGAAAAAAGTACTGAAGCCATGTTCACTAACAGCCATTATGCAGCATGTTTGTGAATAACTTTGGAGAAAATGTTTTACGTTTTCTCCAAACTGGAAATCTTTATCATGTAAGCCTATACTTTGTACGCTGATCTGTGTGAAACAGAAAAATCATCCTTGCCGCCAGACAGTGTGTTATCAGTTTACATTTACAGGTCCATGGTAATAGTTTTGATTTTAGAACGAAAGTGTGACTTTCATCCACTCGCTTGTTATTGCAGATGAGCAAACGTGTAAGGAAGGCTGGACTAAATTTCAGGGCCAGTGCTACCAGCACTTTTCGGATAGGGAGACATGGGAAGGGGCCGAGCAGCAATGCCGAAGTCATGGAGCTCACCTGGCCAGTATCACTAATCGAGAGGAGCAAGACTTTGTCAATTGTAAGTATCCATAGTCCTACTCTATGGCTGTATGTTTGTAGTCAGTGAGCCTTAAGTGTTTGTTGGTGTATATACTTAAAATTCCATTTTTCATAGCCTATGCAATGGATTACCAATGGATTGGCCTAAATGACAAGACATTTGAGAATGACTTCCAGTGGTCAGATGAGACCCCGCTGGTGAGTACATTCAACCACGCCCACACTCCAGCCTGCTGGGAGACTTTGATGCTATAAACTGACGTGTTTGGCTAGGATATAATGCATGACTGTCTTCAACCTTTCTCCTTCAGCAATACGAAAACTGGAAGCCTAATCAGCCAGATAATTATTTTAAATCTGGTGAGGACTGTGTGGTGATGATTTGGCACGAAAACGGTCAGTGGAATGATGTGCCATGCAACTACCATCTTCCATTCACATGCAAAACTGGCCCAGGTGTGTGTTAAAATTAAGAAAAAAAAAATTTAATTAAATCATTGATTTACAATTGCATGCACTGAAGGTGTTCCATGAGTCCTAACATTAATATGTTTTTTAATTAGTCGCATGTGGCCATCCTCCTCAAGTGAAGAATGCCAGGATGTTTGGCAATAAGAAGGAACGGTATCAGGTCAACTCTGTAATAAGGTATCAGTGCCACGATGGCTTCAGACAGCGCTACCTGCCTGTGGTCCGCTGCATGGCAGATGGACATTGGCAGAAACCACAGGTGGAATGCCTTCCCCGTAAGTGAAGTTTCATTTTTCCAAATATTGTTCATTTTTAGTGCAATACGTGATATATTTATAATCACATTTTTATTCACAGAAATCAAAAGCAGGCTACGAAAGAGATCTATTCAACGTCATCTTGCCAAAAAAACATCAGTGGCAAACCGCCTCAAATAAGTTTAAGAAGATCTAGTTAAAAAATTGAAAGTTATTTTTGAGACCCTGGTTTAAATACACGTTTTCTATTAAAAAGTATTATTTTTAATATAAGCTTCCATTCTCTATGTAGTGTCACTACCCACTTGTTAAAGTATAGTGTCACTTATTGAAAAAGAGACAAGAGAACAGTGGTCTCTTCTTTTATTTTTCCCTTTTCCCCTCATGTCACTCCCCCGAAAATGTTTATGAAATTTGCATTATTATGATAGTTAGTTTAACTGCATCACCCAAATATTTCTTCCAAGGTTTTCTAAAACTAGCTCATACAAGTTCCTTTGAGACCTCTGGGTTTCTTCAAGCTGTCTTAAAATATCTATTGATTTTTACAAGACCTTCCAGAGGAGGACATTTCATCCAGACAGTCTGGAATTTTGTGGTGAAATGGAACAGCTAAGAACTTGAGGCAGCCTGTTTGCTTGCAATCCTTCTTCTGTTAGGACACTGGAATGAATTTCTTGATTTTTTTCCCCTTCCCTTGGACGACATAATGTGCAGTTTGCAAATCTCAAAATCTGAAGCACTTATCATTATACAAAATAGTATATGAGAGTCCAGTTGATGTGAAGTATTATTTTCTATCAGTCTATAAGGAGAGATAGTGAATTTATTTGAAGGTGAAGCATTTATAGCCATACAGGATCAAAGGTTTACATTCAACTAATTTATTTTTACTTAGGTATGCAAATTAAGAAAGTGTTTTTCTGATGACAGTCAATGTAACATGAAATTAGGGGTATTTATTGAATTCACACAATATTATATTTAATTTGACAGTTTGGCAGGGTTTGCCCATTTGTCTTTGCTAAGCATGACAAGATATTTAATAAATGCAAAAGCATGAAACACATCAGCATAAAAATGGCCAAATCCTGTCAAACTGTCAATTTGAATATAAGCTACAATATCATTTGTGCAGTTTTTTCATGTTTTCATTATCTCACCATTAGCTGTGCAGGGCGCAGTACTGTGAGAGCAGCATGACCCCACTAGCTAATAAAGTCCATTTTCAGTTCTCAGAAGATCTCTTTCTATTACCATAATGCCTTGCTATCATGTATCACATATGTTTTATGAACATGTTTCTATTAAACCCGTGGCTCTTGCGTCCACTCTTGTAGCAGTAAGAGGCTGTGCCTCTGTCTCCCAATACATTATGGGAACAGTTGTTTTAGACTTTTTTTTAGTTATTACTATCAAATGGTTAAGGACATCACAAATAGCAGAAGAAGATACCCTAAAACAAATCAAGAGATTAGGTATAAATTCTCCAATCCTGCATGGAGAATGCTTCAAGTGTATACAAATCAGATCTTTCTGTCTGGGAAGAGGAATTGTGTAAAAAGATTGTCTTCTTTTTGTATATGATTTCATTCATGTATAATTGACGAAGGTAAACTAAACAATCTGATATGCTTAAGTATTCGTAGAGATACAGAGGTTGCCAAGAGATCTGACCATCATTTGAGTCACAGACGCCAACATCTGCTTTTCTTTGGATAAATGTATCAATGGACAAACATGACAAATTGCCAAATAAAACATTTCACACGTCATTTTTGATACAAGACTTTTATTGTGTGTTCCTGGAGCCAAAAATACAGCCTGTTTTCTGTACGTTTAATCTGAGAAGTTATTCACAGTTTGTATGTAATGGAAAATCAAATGTTTTCTCCGCCCCAGCGCTGTCTGGAACAGCATTTTGGGCTGCTGTAAAGCAAGTAAGTTGCTTTAAGTTACAAAAGCAAAATTACAGCAGTTGCTGTTTGCTCAGCAGGGTGGAGTGCTGGCGTTTGCCTGAATGGACCCTTTTTAGGGCAATTTCTCCCCTCTTGCCTTGGGCTCCTCCATGTCCACTGGGTAAACTGAGACCCCTACTGGTGACACGGCCACGTAGCATCTGTTCTTTATCATGAGTATCAATAACTGTCGTCTTATTAAAATGCAAAGGGCAAAAAAATTGACCCTGGAGCAGCTAACAGGTAAACCAGTATGTTCACTTAGTCATGATTCTTTTCACATATAATTACAGCACAACAAATGATTAAAAAACACTATAGATAGACATTTTCTGATACTATTAATGCTTGTACCTTAGCTATTTATTTGTCAAAAATAGAATGTTGAATAAACCAAAATAAAGCTACCTTATATTTATATGTCACAAGATATAAAAATAATTATGGCATAGGTTACATATAGTTCTTGTTTCTAGAGGTATACTTGCGTAGTATTTAGCAAAGTCCTTAAAAAGATCTTTGATCTTTTTGTGAAATTTAAGTATAATAAAGAATGTGTTTATAACATAAATATCCACAAGATATCTAACAAACTCAAACTTTCATCATAACACTTTGGAAAGGAGACTCATGGTTAAAAGACTTGAGTTGATCAACCAAAAAAATCTCAGTTTCTTATTATGACTATAAATATATAGATGGTGAGAATCATCTGCTGGTTAATGTTTGCCCTGAAGCCTCAAGAAACTGTTTATCTGGTCAACAGGACCATTTATGAACCATGTCTGCCTTAATTACAAACATTTTAGCCATACAGGAGTTAAGAGGTACACCTTTTTGCATACACAATTTCACTATACAGAATGTAATGTTTAGTGCTTATGAAGGAAAATATGCTTCCCATGGAAAGAGACTTTTGCATTCTGAGTCTTCAGATGCTTTGTACGAGATAGAAGTCTTAGTAGTACAGAAGTCACTTTAAACAACATTCATCAGATAAAGTAAGATTTGCCGTTTTACTTAGAGCTATAGCAGTAAACCCCATGTTTATGGTGTGGGGAGGGGAAGCCAAAACTCCGGACTCCCGGCTCATGAGGGCCACAATTGGGGCGAGGGTTAATAATTGGATAACGCAGACTTCCGTCAGCCAGCCACCCAGAATCACAGCGATCCAGTCTCAGGAACTTCCAGGCTGCATACAGTTGGCCTACCTTGGCTATTTGAGCACCGTCCTCTATACAGGCCTGTGCAGCCTCAGTAAAGTTGAGCTTTTGAGAATGCTGGAGGAAGTAAACTCTACCTGGAAGAAAGGTAAAAGTAGGGTGGTTTAAGTTAGCTAAACATAATGTTATGATTTTTTGATTAACGTTCAGAATTCTTATTTTGCCCTTTGATTGTCAGGTTTTCTACCAGGCAATTGATGCATAAATTATGATTTTGGAACCAGATCAAATAAATGGTTGTTCAGTTAAGTGGACACCATGCATGAAAGAATTAAGTAAAATAATAAAAATGTAAAATAGTTCAAACATTAAGTTGGACTTGACTAAGGTGCTACTAAATAGTTTTCCAAAAAATTACATTGTAGTAGACTAATTGGAAAATATATGATCAAAATATGTCAAACCTGTACTTTAAGGTTGATGAGTACTAATTGTTAAGTTCAGTATCAATACATATGATCATAATTAAAGCTTAAAATTACTGACCTCTGAGAGAGGATGAGAAACAGAAAACATCGTAGTGGTGCTTGTCTTTGTGTCGTGCTCCGTAGCTGCGAACCCCAGGACCGAGGTCCAGGCCCCCACATGGCAGGCGAGGCTGGGTGATAGGGTACTGCACCGTCCCATCTGCCAGCCAGCCTGCGTTACACCAGTCCAGCCCCTCCTGCCAGGCGGCATACAGCTGATCGAACGTGGCCACTGCAGCTTCCTGGTCCTCACAGGCCTGCTGGGCCGCAGGAAAGGTCAGGTGGTAGCGGCCAACAGGAGGCTGATAGGGGAAAACTACACCTGAAATTCAAGGACCAGTCTAAGATTGAGCGGGTAACAAAAATACAAGTTTTATATATCTTTATATCTTGTAATAATATATGTATTATAATATGTCTAGTCTTTATCTATTAATCTATCATCTATCCAGTGTAACTGTCTTTCTTCTGTCTTTCTGTTGTTTCTGCCTATCTAGTTATCTCAAGTGATTATCAATAACTATGTCCAAAGATCCGAGAGAAATCTGTCTGCACCTCGAAGTTCCAGATCAACAGTCGCACTCTCATCCTCAAGTCCGTCGATGACCTCACAGCGATACTGCCCACTGTCGTTCAGGCTCACATCAGTAATGACAAGTGAAATATCTCCTGGTAGATCCTGCTGAAGGTGCACCCGGTCTTTAAAATCTCCGAAGCTTCGCTGCCGGTGTCCCACACTGACCAAGATATCAGACTCCTGGTCTCCATTAAGGGGTATACGAGACCATTTCACCCGCACCCTGCGAGGGCTGCTCAGGGGTGGCTCATACCAAAACCGACAGGGCAAGGTGACGTTGCTGCCCCTTGTGCCAAATGCAGGGTGAGGCTGAGCTTCAACCCGCAGCTTTACACCATTGAGGTGAACTGCATCAAAATAGGAAAACAATCAGACACTAAATGTTTTTTTGAACACGTGTTATTAACATTTTGAATAAGCAAATATTGCTGTAATGAAATCAGATTGGTGCAGAGCTTTAACCATGTTTTGGAATCTTTTAAATCAACTTTAATTTAACCACTGGTCAAACCAGGAAAAGACCATTACATTTATGGCACTTGCAGATGACCTTATCCAGAGTGACTCCCATTTCCTAATTACAGTGACAACTGGGTTTAAGTGAGCTGTTTTTTTAGGCTAACCTGGGATAACGCCCAACTTTTTTATCGCTAACACAGGGTTTTCAGTATTACTTATACCAGTGCTCCACCACTGCCCCATGATGACCATCATGAATAATCTTAAAATTTTGGCTGCTTCTCTGATTTTTTCACACCACTGGAGTTGGCAGGGTGATAAACATTATATATATTTTAAAAAATGGACTTAATTTTAAAATACAATCTTAATTTTCTTTCTTTGCCACTAAAGATTTTTTTTTAAGTTAGCAAAATATGAATGCAGGAAACTCTGTTGTGTATTGTTCACCTTAAACAGAAGTGCTAATGGTTGAAAAGGGAACTTCATAAACAGTGTTGGGAAGGTTACTTTTAAAATGTATTCCACTACAGATTACAGAAAACATGCCCCAAAATGTAGATTGTAACGTATTCCGTTAAGTTACTCAATGTGAGTAACGTATTCTGAATACTTTGGATTACTTAATATATTGTCACGCTTTTTACAACTACATGATGTTTAGGGTCATTAAAAATGTCACTGTTTGAGAAAACATTAAACTGAATCTAGAGAGGCCTATTATGAACAACACTCACTAATAAAATCATTTGCTCACTAAAGTCACTTGAAGAAATAAAAATATGCCTGGATCTAAAATCTAAAATATGATAACCTAAAATAATATCTCAGCACTAAACCACCTCAAACAAATTTAAAGGGAGGTTTTTGCAACAGATCACCTGCCAGGAAATGCATCCCCTTCTAACTCTGCACATGATGCTGTTACATTCATAATTCTTGCACCAGTTACACATCATGGTCTGACAAGAATAACATCCAAAATTTGTTTGGACTGAACACCTTGAAAAGAAGTTACAGGGGGGTGCTTTTTATGGCAGAGCCCCCTGCCAGGAAATGCACCCACTTCTAACTCTGCATATGATGCTGTTACATTCAACATTCAACAATACAAACCTTATTGTTTACAAGTTTGTGTAAGGTTTTTTTTTAAGAATATGAGTAATTTTGTCCTCATCTCATTGGCGTTAACAGAGTGTAGGAACGAATTGAACGAATTGGAATTACCAAAATTCGAGAGGGGATAGAGAGGGGATAGCCTAACATATGAAACAGGCAAATACCGCCGTGTAATCCATTTATTTCAACAAAGTAACTGTATTCTAATTATCACCTATTTAAACGGTAACTGTAACGGAATACAGTTACTCATATTTTGTATTCTAAATACGTAACGCCGGTACATGTATTCCGTTACTCCCCAACACTGTTCATAAACTTACTTTCTCCGTTGTTGGCATTCATGGTGTCTTGATAGAAGAAGCCATTGGAGAACCTGGAGTAAACCTGACCGGAGTAAAACAGCGGCAACAAAACGAGCAGCAGGGGGCGCGACTGTGCCATGTGGAGCCGCTTAGTGTCCTAATATTCTGTTCGGAGAGGAGGGTGGGAGGAAGAGAAGAGAAGAGTGATCATTCTAACATAAAGTCCACAATTCTACCACCTCAAAAAATTATTCACAATAAATGAAACAACACAGGGGACAGTCAAGGAAACGAGATCTACTTTTTTAATTAATCAATTAATCAATTAATCAATTAATCAATTAATTAATTTATTTATTTATTAAAGAAATTACCAAATAATGCAAAACAACAAAATCAACATGCCATTGAATGTTTGTCATTGTAAAAACACATTAGAAATTATTAGTTGACAATGCCCACAACTTTGTCAATTCATAATTTACATATTTTTTCACGATTTCATCGAACTTAAACGACAAATAATACCTTCGAATATCTTGAGCTTTTAAAACGGACTTTCATAATTCACAATTACCAATTTAAACTATATATGTGCATAATAAATAAATAAATAAATAAATAAACAAACAAACAAACAAATAAATAAATAAATAAATAAATAAATAAATAAATAAATAAGCAAGTTATGCTGACCTCTGTTGCCCTAATACGAGATTTAGATATCACTTGCAGCCATAAAAAATCAGACCTGTAGAGTGTCGCGCACTCTGTCTTGCTTCATCCTTCTGTTTTGACTGAAGCGCATCGTTTCGAACGCAGCCGCGGTGATGACGTATTAATGACGTCAGTGCGTGTAAAGTCGAGATGTGGAAGTGTTTGGTTTAAGGTTTGGACAGTACAGTGAGGAAACCTCTACCACAACCACGGGAAGTCTCTTCATAGAACCAAAATTACTGGGTCTCTCAGTGCCATATGTTAAAAAACATAAACATGGTATTTGTGGGAATTTTGTGCAATGCAGAACTACATATAGCACAATATGCACACTGTTTTTGTTTGATAGAAACTGTTTCCCATGCATATAAAAATGCTTAGAAATTTGGAATCGCAAGGACAGTCGAATATAACGTATAAGTGATCATTATAAGATCTTTTAGAGAAAATAGAGAAAAGAGAGGCTTTTTTGGGCTATTTCCCTGTCTGAAACATGAGCTCATTCTATGCTCCAGTTATCGAAGAAACTCATAACAAGTGAGCTTACTGAGAAAAGGGGGAGATTGTTCACAACTCAGAAGGTTTAATATAAAGGCCCTACCATTACGATAAATATAAAGATAGATGCCAATTGTGCATAATGGCAGAAGGAGGGCATTCAGAACATCATATACCTTTTTTTTTTTTTAAATGACTATTTAATACATAAAATAGAGAGTAAAACAAAATCCTTACCTTTATCTCTTTTGAAAATTCTTTGGCTGAAATCCTGTAAGTAAGGTCTTGGATGAGACAGAAATTTGCCTTCCCCCCTACACGGACCTGAGCACACACTCCAAAAAGCAGATAGCAGTCTGAAACTAGAGGCAGGGCTTAGCTGGTTTGTCAGCTGTCTTTTGTTCAGCACCTGATTCCCCCATCTGTCCTCAGATATTTGGGGCCATTACGTGAGTTTGAAGGCCGGTGTGTGCACTTTCATGGACCAGATGAAAGGACTAGCTCCAGGCTAGGAATGTCAGGCCAGGGTGAATAGCAGGGGGCTGCGTAGGAGGCTGTAATTTGTGTAATAAACTTTAACCTCCAGGAGGGTTGTTGTCAACATGAATACTGTCTTGTATATGATCGTAGGGTGATGCAGTTTAATAAAGTTACTGAAGTTGATTTGCATTTTAGAAGCAATGTCCTTTTAGGAATAGATATATCTAGAGTGACCTCATATTCTGCTGATGATCATTTTCAATGTCAGTTTTGACAGTCTTGATTGTTTAAAAATACCTAAAATATCTACACCTCAGATCATTATAATTAATAAATGACAGAAGGTAAGGAAACAGTATTTAAATAGAGTAAAGAGTCCTTAAATCATTTATTAATGACAGCTCTGTTAAAGACAAACACAAAACGTATTTTACAAAAAGTAAAAAAGAACACTACAACTATACTATACTATCTATACTTCCAACTGAATTTGGTTGTTTAAATGGTCAATAAATAAAACTGAACCAAAATAAGAATTAGAAATCATACTAAAATGTAATGAAATATAGTGCTAGCATAATACAAATGGGTATAATATTTTGGGTGTTACAATCCCCCTCTCAATTTTGTGAGCATACCTTTTACACAATCTGTTTTTTCTATAAATTTATTGCACAACCCCTGACTACACATCATCTGACAAAAAATGTACTCAAACATCAAAGACGGAGTCAAATGCTTCCCATTTGTGTCCATTTTCCAGAATATTAAGGTAATAACAATACCACATGCAATTAGTCACCAGTCACCCCGTTGATTACCGCAAGACAATGTTGGACATGTACTTAGAGAACAAATAACAGCTTTCCACTGACAGTGGCAGTAATCAGTCCTAAACTTGTTGGGGCATGTAGAGACAAAATAGTAGAAATGTTCACCTCAGTGAACAACCTTAACACAAACACAAGATTTATATTTATCTGTACTGTATAAAAAGGTGTCAATTAGTTTGAAATCCAAATATATTGGGTCTACAGGTTGGAACAGGGAAAACAATGGAGCAACGGAACAACAAGACAAACAAAATGGTCAAAGGAATCGATTGTAACATAACTACAATATGATTATTTGAACAATAATAAACATAACTGTAATACATTGAAATGTTGTGTAGTAACTTTGAAATCTTAAGAAAGAAAATATAAAAGTCATAAAATGTGAGTAGCATATTAACAATATAATTGCTGCAGTTCTGAATTAGTAACAACAGCCTCAGCACAATCCAAGTTACACTATTTAGAAAATCATTCACTATTATTAACAACATTTAGTAGACAATTGGAAAGCTGTGCAATCACCTGGACAGTAACACAGATCAACAAGATGGGCAGTAGACCGAGAGGTTGTTCTCTAAGCATCACAGCCAAGGAGCTCCATTCGGAGGGTGATGCGTTCATGCCACTCCCAGGGCAGGAAACGCACAAAGCGAGCAAAGAAGGGAGGCTCAAACAAGTTCTTTTTGTGTGTGTTGTTGTCAATGTTGCCTTGGAAAATCTAAAATAGAAAAAAAAAACGTCCATTGATAAGGTTGGCCATTCAAAGCGCTGGTCAGTCTGGTAAAGGTTCCCAGAACATACAGAAAAAGAAACTGCTGTAATTGAATCTGGAGATTTCAAAAGAAAAAGAAAAGGTTCCAAGTGGGATCAACATATGCCCACAAGACGAACCATAATTTGGAATTTTCCACAAAGGCCTTTCCCATGGGAAACAACAAATTAAACCCTGATGAGACAACCTTCTGACTGACCGTGACCTCTCAAAGACTCCAATACGAACCTCATGAGAGGCAGGATTGTCTGAGCCAGAATGAAATAGGAAACTGAGGATTGATGTAGCACACTAAGAACAACTAGCATGTGTGAGGCTTCCACCATTCTTAGTGGCTCTCATAAATAGAGCAAACTTGAACTCAGTAACCCAGTCTAACCGGGCTATCCAAAATAAAGTTTCACAAAATGAAAACCAATTAAAATATCAATATGTAAGCATGAAAACAATATTCACTTACCTTGTCTCTTCCAGTAGGAACATCTTTCACAATGCTCCATGACTGACCGTCATCACTGTACGTAATTTTAAAAGCTGTAACAAACTGCACGATGCCAAAATCTTTGGCTCCTTGGGTGATGATGCCTGTAATTCTTTTAGGTTTCTCCAAGTCCACCTAGTGCCAAAGAGATAAATCTCTTATTAGTGATTAAACCAGTAATTAAAGGAGGATAAAAACATGTAGAGATACAGTCTGATTTTAAATTAAGTTTAACAAGTGGATATTTCATTACATCAGGACAAACGTTTTAGTGAGCTATTCTGAGAGAAGGATGTATCACCTGAAGCCACTCGGAGCGGTTGTTGGAGGCTGCGGACCAGGCATTGGTCTTGCCCTGCTTGTCCAAGCGAGCGTAGTGAGGCAGCCAGGTGAAGGCGTCAATGCCCCAGGTGCGGAAAGCGCTAGAAGCCGATAGCTGGTTGTCGGATATAAGACGAGATTTCATACCTAGGGTCTCAGTACAGCCTACAGCACTGGTGAAGACTGTACATAAAATGTTGAAGGAGATGGAGAGTCAACAATAATGTTCTGGACATCATCTGTGTCATTTGAAAAATGAGTACGTAAAATAGCTATTACTGATAGTATTATTTCATTTTAAACCAAATATTACCATTAAGTTCACAGCCGATCAGCTCCATGCGCAGAGTGCAAGCTTTACGGCACACCACAGGGATGATGCGAATGTGCTGAGCCACAATCGGGGGGTCGAAGAGGTTTGTCTTGGTACTGTCATTGTCGGTATTTCCAACAAACACCTGCAGAAAAATAAAGCAGAAGAATCAGGAAGAGCAAGCTAAACATATGTTTTGTCAGGATACAAAAATTTAATACTAATGTTTCTACCTTGTCTTTCCTCTGCCCTTCTGCTCTGTGAACTTTATAGATTTTGCCATCAAAGCTGGATCCCACCTTAAAGGCCTTAATGAACTCAGCCGTCCCCATTCGACTGGCTCCCTGGGTAATGATGCCGGTGAGGCGCATCTTTTTCTGCAGGTCGATCTGAGATTGAGACATGAGCAAAAAACGTAAACTTTAAAAATGACTTAATTTAACTGAATTAATTGAACTAATCTATATCATCACAACTAGCAAGATCAGGAAAATATCTCTGATAAACCTCAATCCAGGGGTTCTTGTCATGAGGGGCAGAGCTCCAGGCATTGACGAATCCCTGGTTGTTGAGGCGAGCAAGCTCAGGTCCCCAACGTTGAAGTCCCAGAATTCCAAAATGTACAGAGGAGGCAGAGATCTGTGACTCCACAATCCCTCCTTCTTCCATTCCTAACAGAGAGATGCAGCCTGGTACAGGAAACAAAAATCTCATCACTTTCATTATCAGTTTCACCTGTCACCGTGTTTAGTTCCTTACCTCCAGTTTATGCTTTTCAATTCTTCGACTGGTTTAGACATTTAGGCCCTCATTATCTGTTAGTTAGGTTTTAATGGTTAGCTTTTTGTTCACAGCTATTCATGGTTGTCTGCTTCCTATTTTAGCCTGTCTCTCGCATATGTGTTTATCTGTCCATCGTCTTGTTACCTTGGTGGTGTCTGACTAAGAGAAGATGTCAGTTCTGTTGTGGCCTGTTTATGTTCCTGTTTAATAAAAAAGATGCTTTGCATCTGTGCTTCTTCCTCCTGGGTTACACCATCAATGTGGATTCCATAGCTAGGTATGAATAAGTTAATTAATAATAAGTGTGGATTTGTAGAAAAAATGTTGGAGAAATTAGAAAACCTTGCTTGAGTTTTGCTACAACCATTTGAAATGAAAAGGCTTTTAAAAATGACTGATGCTAGCAAAGAATTAAAACTATTATTATAATTATATCACTGAGTTGCCTAAGAAATGTGTGAAAGTCTAAGGTGGTAGGAAGAGGACTTAGTTTTTGTCCATCAATGCATATACTTACTTAGCTGGCACTGCTTGCCCACATAGGGGGAGGAACACTGGCAAGTGTAATCACCATCCAGATCTCGGCATACGCCCCCATTCTTACAAGGTTGGTTGACGCAGTCGTTCACATCTATTTAAAAAAACAGTACTCTTTCAATAATCTTTAAAATATTTTTAGAATGTTTAAAAAGACATTATCCTAGGATTTGAGCATGACATTCAAATAAAAATGACAAAAGCATCATCTTTTAAAATCATTACCCCCACAGTCAATATATTGTATATAGAACAAAAGTCTATTTGAAGAAACATATTTTTCTATATATTTAGATTTAGTTTCTGGTATGTTTCTTTAACTTAAAACCTGTTTGTTAATTTCTGTTTTCATTTGCCTTCACATAATATATAATATATATTGTGGGACAGCACGGTGGCGCAGTGGTTAGCGCTGCCGCCTCACAGCAAGAAGGTCCTGGGTTCCATGCCCGGGTCTGCCATAGAGCCTTTCTGTGTGGTTTGCATGCTCTCCCTGCGTTCGCGTGGGATTCCGCCAGAGGCTACAGTTTTCTCCCCCAGTCCAAAGAGCATGCACTAGAGGTTAACTGGCCATTCTCAATTGGCCCCATAGGGCGTGACCTGCAAGTGTGATTGTGTGAGTTTGTGTGCGCCACGTTGTGGTTACTATACATTACTATATTAGTTACTATATAACTATATATATAGTTTCTTAACCCAAACTTAATCTGTTTGTTAATTCATGTTTAAATAGTAAATAAATAGTAAATAAATCTTAGGAATTAACCAGGGCAACATTTCCCATATACTTGTATAACAATACATGTGACAAATAAAGAATTTTGAATCTACATGGTCATTCAACGGAGCTAAAGGATATGTATGCACATAAATAAATGCTGAGATCAAACAAAGGAGCTTCATTTAAAGTCTGCTGAGACAGTTGGGTCTCTGTGTGCTGCATATTGGGATGGACAATCTCTGCTTTGTTTTGTAAAACCTTGCCACAGTCGGCATGCCCAATATGTTTGGAGAAAGTAAACATGTACAGTTATTTTAAATGAAATGGGAAGTGCAGCTTTCATAGTTTTTCTGTTTACTTATAGCAGATGGTACCTAATAACTGCACAGGTTGGAAAGTGGATACGAATAAAGGAAAGCCCTGGAATTTACTACGGAGACTAAATTCTGCTTCTGGGTCACAACCTCAGATAAATCCTGGATTGAGGCAGGAACAATCCATCACCAGCAGAGGGCAGAATGAGTTTGTGAATCAAACATTTAGTTCTACAATATTTTGTAGATGAAAGTGTTATTTTAAATCAATGTAATGGGGGCAGTTGGTAGTGTAACGGTCAGGGCGTTAACGGAAGGTCGCCAGTTTGAAACCCAGGACTGCTAAAGGTACCACTGAGGTACTCATGAGCAAGGTACTGTGCACAAGCACTGCTCCCCGGGTGCTGCCCTTGTTAGCTGCCCACTGCTCCTTGGGTAGCTCCTTGAGTTGTGGTGCCTTCACAATGACAAATAATCACTCGCTTTCACTTTCAAGTGCTATCTTTGAGCTATACCATAAAAAAGCATATCAATTAAAAATATAACGTCTTGAAATGTCTTGAGCCACTCTCATTTCTTCATATTTTGCTTCCAAAGAGCCAGACTTTTCTGACAGCTGACCTTTATATTATTAAAATAGTTAAATGTTAATTGTTAAATAATAAATAATGGTTAGAATAAAACACTTTAGCTGTATTTGAGATGTATTACTCCAGTAATAATATGTGTCCTTACCACACATACAGTATTTTAATCACCTGGTTTGCTGTATATATTGTAAATATCATTGCTATTTATTGCAATATTTGCACCTTTTATTGTTAAGCTCCAACTTTTATAAGTTGCACTAATTATTAGTATTTTTAGGATTGTTTTTACTCACTACTCACTGTTTACTTTTAGCTATTCTATTTTATTCTTATACTCTAGGTTACATTGTATGGATGGACACTGATCATGTTGTAGGCACAGGAATTTCCCTCGGGATAAATAAAGTTTTCTCTTCTTCTTCTCTTCTTCTTCTTCTTCTTCTTCTTCTTCTTCTTCTTCTTCTTCTTCTATTTCCTCTAATAATATTACTACCTGTCAGTGAAATAAAGTAGGATTCAAAATAATGACCCATTTGCCAGGTCACACTTAAAATGCCTTCCATCTGGAAGCAGACATTCTGTGTTGATCGCCGCCAGCTTGCCAACCACCACCACCAGCCCAAACACGACACAGAAAGACTGTAATCTAAAGATCAGACAGCACCTTCAAGCCAGCACCAACTGTACAGTAGTTATGGATCACAGTTCTAAAGAGCTAAGAGGATTGACTTAAAACAACTAAAGACTAACTCACAGCAGCACACAGACAATCTGGGTCAGAGGTGTCGCTGAAGAAGACTTAGCATAGGCTAAATCTGCACAACAGTGAGGCTTGTAATTTAGGCACTAAAAGTATAGCTTACTACAGCATGACTCAGAGGATGCAATTACAACAAATCCCATTCTGGAACAAAGTGACATGAGAGCCTTCTTCACTCTGAAATGTTGTGAAGACAGATTACTTAAGAGTTTTCTTGTATTGTTGGATTCCACCAAGAGCGTCTAATAGTTAAGTAAATGTATAGGTGTGCATTTTGAACTGTTTCCAAATAAAGCATTTCATTTAAGTTTGGGAAATATTCTGAATTGCTGTAATATTCATCCAGGACCTTCCTGAATCTGCTCATTAAGCCTGATGAAAATATATTCTGGAGCCTTCTGGATGGTCAGAGGCCCAGACTGGTATGTACTGCTTTAGCATAAAACCTTCTTAGAGGTTGATTAAGACTTGGCCAGTTGAAATGAAGGTGCCTTCAAAGCTAGGGCAAGTGCTACTGGCCAGATCTGGAGCACTCGTCAACAGCAGTTCGAAAAACGAGACACATTACGTCACTCCCTAAAATTTAGTAGGGATTTTTGAGTCAAGGAATTTCCTGTAACAAAGGCTCTACTAATAAAGCCACAAAGCTTTGGATTCCTGCTCACTGAGTCCTACAATAGTGTTTAGATATTCTGATACAGTATATAATTAAAACGGCAAATCATCTCATGAAACACTCTGTAAATAACGTGTAGAAGTAAATGTCTTCAATATGCTCAACTTCAACTTCAATCTTTTCTTTCAAAATTACAACAAATAAGCCTACTGTCATGAAATGAGTGTGGGCGTGTGACTTCCTGTAGTTACAGTCCTCTGACCACAAATATACGCTTTAAATCTCTGGTGGGTCTAAATGAGTAGGACTAACAGGCCAAAAAGGGGCGATGAACACTGCAAGCAGAAAGGAAAACTATACTAAGACCTAAAAACAACAAAGTTATCATTTCTAGGTGTCTGAGAGAACACTTGTGGCCTCCACTGTCATTAGAACAGTCATACAGGATACATAATATCAGAACTGTGCCCAAAAATTACACGGCTAATGCTACTGGCCATTGTAATGCTCTGCGTCTCAGTGAAATTTCTTAAGGGATACTTTAACCATTTTTAACCACTAAGTCACCTTATTGGACAACTATCCCTGTGTTTTGACTCAGTAATCATAATTAATGGATGGAAAGGGATAAAACAATTTCTATGTCAAGAAAGAAACTGTCAGAAGAAGTTTGTCAGACAGTTTCAGAAAGAGAACAAGCAATGGTCTGAAAAGGTTCTCTTATGATTATTATCCAGGACTCTCTCTTAAGCACATAATAAAGGGTTATACTCACTAATTTGACAGTGCACACCCTCAAACCCTGGTTGGCATTTGCAGACGTAGCCATTAAAAACATCTCCTCGCCTGTTGTTGGCGATGACCTCGCACTGACCGTCATTTTTACATGGGCTGGGGCTGCAAGGACCTAGCAGGACATAGTTGTAAATATAAAACCAGCTTTATGTCTTTGTACTTATTAAATATAAAGATTTGTGACTTTTGAAGGATGTTAGTACCATTTTCTGTGGCATTGCAGATGTTTCCTGCAAATCCTTCAGCACATATACAGAGGAAAGGTTCTTCTCCAACACCAGTCACACATGTACCACCGTTATGGCACAGATTCACCTCACAGTAGTCTCCTAAACAGAGAAGAGGAACATGGACACACAAACAAGTATCCAATCATTTTAAACATTTTGGGAAAGGACAGACTGGTCCGGAATGTTAAGTTTTGTAAGAGAAAAAGGGGCTAGCAGGAGGGGAAAGCTTTTCAAGGTTTTCAAATGGAGCAGCACACAGGACAGTACAAAGGGGTCTAGGTTGTGAGCAGCATGACCAATGGGATTACTGCATCTGCAAATGTGGATATAGACAACAAATGTTTTCTGAAATATATTCAAGATAAGGTTTACGTGTTATTTTCTCACAGGTTCAAGTGTTATTTTCACACAGGAAAATGAACTCCTAACATGCATACAAAGAATCTCACAATACTATGTAGTAACATAAGCCCAAATGAGGTTCTATGTGGGATTTAACTTCCCATTGAGGTAATGTCACAACAAAAATTGAATGTGAGAAAACTAAGTAATTAGGAGAAAAAGTCTTACTATCATTTTCTCAAATTCCAAGTTTAGCTGAACTGAGTTTCAAAGTTAATGTACGTCTACAAAGAACGACTTAATGATGACTGCACATGTAGAAGAAAGACCACACATGTGCTTTAAATCTGGGAAGGATTTGTTGAATCTTCTGGGTAAGCTATTTAGGACTAAAGTACAAGAACAAATAGTACGGTACACTTAAGACACTTTCCAAAAGTAATAAAAACAGATTAAAACATCTAGTGAAACAATGTATGATTTTTAATAGTTGTCTTTTAACATTTCCCTGGTTAAAATCCTTAAATTGTAATGGAAAGAAATTACATTAAAAGTAAAACATTGATGATAGAAGTGCTGGGATATTCTGGTACAAACGGCATTTATTTTTTAGATCTTAATTTAATCTAAAATAAAGTATAAAGTATTGATGTTAGACAGACTAAATCAGCCAGGCATGCTTAGAGTTGCCCGATTTCTATAGTTCACTTCAACAGAATCGGACATATAATGAATAAATTGAAAGACAAAACAAGCAGATATTAGCTAAACAATGACTTACCATTCACACGGCAAGCACAATGAACAATTATTAGAGCGGTGAAAATCAAATTTAAGCGACGTCCCAGCCTCATGTTGGTTCACTACTGACAGATTCTTTCCACTGAATTTGCCCGAGTGTTTACTTTTCCTCCAAGACCTCTGACGTCATTTGTGAGGAGCAATCCGCGAGCAGCAGAACCTTCTCACCGTGGACTGGAATAAGGAGCAAATCTGATCAGCTATTTTTAGACCATGTGTTCATGTGGCCACCGTCTCGTCCAGTCACGGTACAGTCAAGAGGGAAGACAGAGTAATTTATTTATTTTATTATTTTTTTTTTACCTGTTCTTTTGTTCAAATGTGAATTTTAATTTTTTGCACTGGGGTTGTGAGACAAGTAATAGAGATTTATAAGTACACAGCAGAGGTGGAAAGAGTACTGAAAATTTGTACACAAGTACTGTTACATTGGTTAAAATGTACTCAATTACAAGTAAAAGTACTGGTGTTAAAAAGAAAACTTGAGTAAAAGTACAAAGTTCTCTTCTCAAAAACTACTCGGAGTACTAATTACTTTTTAACCGATGGATGTTTTATTGCGTTGTCAATAGCAGGCATTCGATTCGATTCACCAGTATAAAATATCTACGTTCAAAGCACATTTCTCAGGTATAGAAAGGCAGGCAAGGTATAGAAAGGCAGTTTGTTTTGTAATAAATGTAGATATGAAACAAAAATGTTTTTGAACATGCATAGAACAGTTTAAACTTTTCCCAATACACTGCGACCCACAGGCAGGTAAGTGTCTTAAACTCTTAGACATAATAGCATTTCTGTTACACTTCACTTTCTGAACCTTTTGTTCAGTTTCAGCAAGAGCTGGTTTTCTAAATTAACAGAGTCTATCCGGCTTCGTTTGGCTCCATTTTGTCTTCTTTGTCTCCAAATCTTCAGTCTATAAATTAGTTTGTGCTCCACTGTGTAGTTCCTCCAGACACCTGTGCCTGCTGCTGCAGCGGAGTTTATTCTCTGCTTACGTCAGAGATTAATTGGCGCGGTGGCGATTGCACAGCCTTATTAGCTGCAAAGATGCAGATGAAAGGTTTGAATATTAATTCAAATTGTGGGCGTACTCAGTAGCGACTTTTGATTTTATAAGTAGCGAAGTAGATTACATGGTGTAAATTGTACTCAAGTACGAGTAAAATTACACACTTGAAAAACTACTCATAAAAGTACAAGTACCCAAAAAATCTACTTAATTACAGTAACGTGAGTATCTGTAATTCGTTACTTCCACCCCGGTACACAGAAGAATGGAATCAATCAAACACGTTCATAGGCTAATTCAGAGGTCTTACGCTGTCGTTATCATTATTTGCTAACTTTAGATTCGTAGCATGAAGAAGCAAAATCCAGAATACATAACATGTCTTCAAAACCTGCAGCAGGGGCCTCCGTGAAACCAATAAATCAGTGCTTGGGATTTGTATAACATGCTTTCAATAAATGGATATTCACTGTCGCTACGCCATTTGTAAAGGTTTCGATGTAACTGATATTTGGCTGCTAAAAGGAGGAAAAATATTATAATATTTTAACTGAGACACACTTGCGTTTGACCAGCAGATGCCGCCCGCGAGCTGAATTTCGAACGTTTCACAAGCTCAAATCTTCCGAATCCGTTGTACCAGATGACTCAAAAACGTCTTTCTGTAATTACTAGCTATATATTATTCCTATTTAGTATATTCAGCTACCTTTTCATGGCTAAGGTCTTAAAATAGCGTATAACAAAAATGTTGGTATATGTAATCTCCAAGGTGTAATAGGGCAAGACTTAATTTTTGTAAAATAACTGTACAGAGGGTGGCATTGACATCACGTTTCCAAATGGAGATCTCTCCTGCCCGAGGACCGATTGGCAGAAATACACCAAGGTTTTAGAGGCGGATTAGAAAAGCCGATTTAATTTCCACAAAATATTAAGACTCGACGAATAAAAAGGAAAAAAATATATATACGGTAATTTAGACGCAAATTCTCCAATCAAGTCAGCACAATCGATGCCGCATCACATTTTATATGTTTATTTTTTTAATGGTACCTCGTGAAACACTACTGGAATTTGTGACGCTTGGGGGAATTTGTGATGCTTCAGATTCAAAAGGATCGATTCCTCGATTCTATTTAACGTCCAAAGCTTTGGAATCGATTCCAAAGTCATTTAGCAGAGCTCCTTTTTATGTCACTAAATATACTGGTAATTTACGATTATTTCTCAAACAGGGCCTTCTGTAGTCTCTTATCCATTGCGACTAATTACTAGAAAAAAATCTGCAGGCTTGAGCAGACTGAAAATTAGTAAAATCAGGTGAAAAGTCAAGCTTCATCAAACCCGGCCAAAAAGTATTAAGGGCGATTCCAAAAAGAATCGATTCAATTATTCCAAGTAATTAGAGAACTGCATGCATTCTGTGGCTATTACAAATCTAAGTAAACTCCTAGTATACCATGAATTACCAAATTAATTTAAGATAGAAGACTCTGATTCCAACCCCCCGCCAAACCCCCTCCCCGTTGCTTTACACAAATTTGACCAGCAGGTGGCACCATTGTACCGTGTTCAAAAAGTTTCAAAAGCGTTGACATTCATAGCAAAAAATACAATTGATCATATACCAAGAAAAAACACCATAGATGCAATGGCAATAAGGGACAAGATCCAGTATTATTCCAGAGACACTAGGGTCTTCATAGTTCAGAAAGGGTACCCTAAGGTATATCATTGGTCAGTATTTAAAGGTAATATTCATGTAAGAAAAAGTAAGAAAAAAGATAAGACCAGAAGCCTTTGTCACGGTATAAATAATACAACGAAATTGCAAATGCTCATAGCAGTAGTATTGAAAATACTAAAACATATCTGACTCTACTTGCACCTCTGTACTTTACACATCACTGTTTTATGGTGATATGATGCATTGTTTGGCTACACAATGTATCCTTTCAGAATTGTCATCATGCACATGTGACACGTCACGTTGCAAAGTCAAGTAAGACATTTATAAAACATGCTAAACATGCTTGAATCTACAAGGAAAGTCTGTTTGACATACAGTATTTTGCTACGATTTAAGATCAAGTTCAATAAAAGATCACACTAAAATCAGAATAAAAATATGTATTTCAGCCTTATATTATTGGTATTATTAAAATAATTATGAGTTATATAAAACCACTCGTCATTTTATGGTTCTTTCCAAACATTTTAAATATATTTGTATTTTCAAATATTCAGCCCTACTATATAGTTTGCTTTAAACTGTTTGATTTTAACTGTTTTGTATTTTGCTCTTGGAATAAAAAGTCACTGACTGGAATCAACTCTTGGAATCTGAATTAGTGATGGGAAATCCGGCTCTTTTCAAAGCTTCGGCTCTTCTGGATCGCCTCCCTTTAAAGAGCCGGCTCTTACGGCTCCCGAATGGCTCTTCGTTTAGTATCACTTGGATGCTTATATTTTAGCCTAATTAAGCAATTATGGATGGTTTGTGTATAAGCAATTTCTTATTCATTGTTTTCAGACATTACGTATTTTTATGCATTTTTTCATTACAAAAAATTGGAGCTGAAACGATTATTCGAATAACTCGAATAATTCGATTACAAAAAATGGTCGAGGCAATTTTTCTAGAATCGAAGCTTCGTTTAAGTCATTTAAATGGCTACAGCATGCGCCGCTTGCGTTTCACGCAGACGCTTATTAATGACGCACAATATTTTCAGTGGCGCGATCAAGGCGAGAATAGATCCCTCTGTATGTGAACGTATTTGTGAGATATTTCGTGCACAAAAACAGAAGTAAATTCATGAAAACGCATAAATGACATTTTTTGCGATGTAAACACGCGCGCTGTTTGTAAGCGCCATTACTCGCTAAAACGCTCCGTTTCCGTCAAAACGTCCCCTTTATTACAGACAAAACGCATATTTTAGCTGATAAATAACCACATTAACCAGCGTTCCACTCACAATACAGCCATTTATTAAGATTTTCCCATCGATTTTTTCATAGTTCATTCCGGAACGCGCTGAACGCTTTATTGTGACGCGCCCCCGAGGCGTGCGCAGGGGATTGTGGGAAATGCAGTTCTCTTCCAGAAAAGCCAAAAGCAACTCATTTTATTGGCCAAATTGGTTCAAAATGACCCTTGAACTTCACGTTTCTTCATTTTCAATTGAATACAACAACATAAAGCGTATATAACTAACTTCTACTCACAGTAGAATAAGCCTAATAACAAATGTATTGTCATTTTTATTTACATTTTTTATCCGATTATTTGATTAATCGATAAAATAATCGATAGATTACTCGATTACAAAAATAGTTACTATTACTATTGTTACTATTGTTCTGTGTGCCCATATAAATAAAGTCCCGGCCCTGCCGAATGGATTTTCAGCAGAGCTGAGCAGGAGCGGCTGAAGCTTCGGCTCCTCTTGTTCGCGTCAAAGCATCGGCTCTTAGAGCCGGCTCGTTCGCGAACGACACATCACTCATCTGAATCGGAGTTGATTACTACTGAGGCAGTTCGCGGGAGTTTAGCCCAATCACATGACCCCAAAAGCGCCCGTGCTTCGGACGTCACGTCCCACGTGGTCAGGTAGCGAGCCTGCAAGCCGCGGTTCTGTAAAAATAATGACAGGGAGCTTGAAGACACCAGAGCTGCGGCACCAGCCTTAACGTCACACCAGAAATCTAAAAACGCAATTAGGAGATATAAACCAAATCGGCAAAAGCTCTTCCGGTGGTTTGCGGATTTAGCATCGCGCGTAGAGTGATAAACGGTGAGTGACGCGTCATCATTCACCAAGTAAACACGGCTGCAAATGCTAACCGGGCTAGCTAGCCGCGTTAGCTTGGACTGCAGCAATAACGGAGACTGTTCTTAGTCGAAATAAAACGCATGCGTAGCTTATGTTTACTGCAATGAAGGAAAATGCCAGATCTCGCCATATGTTAAAGGCCGTATTGTTACCAAACCAGGTATAGAAGAGTCTGGATGGTACTCCTCATTTCAGGAAATTTGGTATTAGGGTCGATTTCCCCTGTGATCTGCAGGACGCCATTGTGGCTCATGTAGAGTTAACAACGAAACGTCATGCACAGCCCATGTGTTTACATTTTCTCTCATTTTCCTCCAATTCAATTCTTCGTTTCATTCAGGATTACGTGATGTTAGAATAAAACTGACATTGCATTCACTGCTTGTACATTATGCCCTTAAATCAGTAATATGCATTTTTTAAAATAATAAATCAGTAATTCCGATTACGATTATTTTTTTTCATTGGACGATATTTTTAAGCCTCACAGTTGACTGACAATATTTGCATTCTATGATATGCTCAACTATTAAAGCTGGGATTTTTTTCCCTAATAAAGGAATGCATATCTTTTTGATTTAAGATGAAACACCCAGATGTAGTAACAGACTCGATGGGATGAAGTCATGTGACAACACACTGTAGCGTTGCCCAGCCCTAAATGAGTGTAAAATAATGATTTTTAAAAGCAAATGACTAGAACAGCCAAGCATTTTAGAATGTTTATATTGATTTTATGTGAGCGTGCACCTTGTAATAATAGAAACCGAGTTGAAGCCAATCTTACAGTTATATCATGTACTGTCAGAAAATCATGCATGAGCCAGCAGTGTATGCTATGGGAAATTCATAATGTTATGCATTTTAAAAGTAATAAGTAAGAACTAAGTGTTAGTAATTTAATGTTGAATAGATTGTTTACTGTGTGATTAATGGTTTTGTATGTGGTTATTACGGAATCGCATTCTACAGTCTTTAAAGGTAGTGATGTGACGCATGCTGTAAGACTTGTGCCAGACTGAGTCGTGTGACCCTAACGAGCTCAGACTTTGAAACCTGAACAGACAACTGTTGCGCTCACACTGTGCCATCATATGTCCCTGTTGCAACCACAGGTTTGCATAGAAGTAGAGGAACGCACAGAGAGAGATGCACATTGTTACAAAGGACTGACATGTCCAAGAAGAAAGGCTTTTTCTCCACTGTATACTGCAGTGCATATACATTATATAATGGTTATAAATATTTATTATATACAGGCTTTATTGGTGTCGTTTTCCCCACCTTCTAAGTCTGTCTTTCTCTGCTTCACTCTCTTTTTCAGATTAGTGTTGTGTTGGTACTTCCTTCAACATGGCAGAAGCTCACCAGGCCGTAGCTTTCCAGTTCACAGTCTCCCCCGATGGCATTGACCTGCAGCTCAGCCATGAAGCCCTGCGCCAGGTCTATTTGTCCGGTGTGCACTCATGGAAGAAGAAATTCATCCGCTTTAAGGTGCCAAAAGAGTTTGCATGATATGTGCGGACGTTGCTTTTATGTTGTTAAAAAACAGGAATATTTTAATGAACATTGTAAAATGCCATAATTTTGTAATGGAAATATCTCCACAGAATGGCATTATGACTGGAGTGTACCCGGGCAGCGCCCCTGGACTCATGTTGGTTCTAGCAGGGTACCTAGGGAGGGCAAAATATGCTCATCAGGACCCTTCCCTAGGCCTCTTTGTTAAAGTTGGCCAGTATCTACCAGTGAGGTAAAGCCATTGCTGATTGCAGTCTTCTGTATTCTTACAAAATCTGCTGCCTTTTGTGTTTTGCGTAATGTAGATGTAGTGCTGACTGATATGACCTAAAATCAATATTTTGATTAATTGAACATTTTTCTTTTATTACGATTACTGAACAATTATTTTGCTTTGGGTTTTTTTATTTGATGTTTGCCCTCCTGGTTCACTGACAAGATTTGTACTGTAAATATGCAGGTATTTTTTTGACTAATGCACTAATGAAAGAGTGCATATCTATGTGATATTAAAATCGTTGAAGGAAACACACACAGCTGTAGTGGCAGACTGTCATATGATTCACACTGTACTATATTTTTAAGGGGACAGAACTAGGATACGCACTGGGGAAAGTATTAACAGAATTCTTGTTTTGAATTATTACTTGAAGTAATTGTCACAGGCAAGATCAATATGAATTAGAGGTTCTAAATGTCCATTTTAAGTCATTTTCAATTAATTACTCAGGCCTATATTTACAGGCAGCATTGCTGTTTAGAAGACCTTCATCCATTGCACAATTAATACTTTGTGTCTTGGAATTATTCCTGCAGTAAGTACATGTCTCCGAGCACCCAAAGGAATGTAGGTGGCATCGTTATGGGCACAGGGCTTTGGGTGGTGATCATTTTGGGCATGAGGAATATTCTAAGATCCCTTCTGTCCTGGCACGGCTGGATGAGTGAGCGGCATGGCACCATCTCATGGAAAATGCGTTTTTGGATGGTGAGGCTTCATCTCCACTTTTAATCCTAATCATTTCTGAGGTTTTTCCTTTGATTAGAACAATGAATCAAACAAATATTCTGTCTTTTGTCCTTGTTTATAGGCACTAGTGAAAATCTTCTCTGGCATGCAAACACCAACTCTCTACAGCTTCCAGACGTCCCTGCCACACCTGCCGCTGCCGTCTGTTAAGGACACAGTGAGAAGGGTAAGTCAGACTATTTTCAAGAGCGAAACTTTTTAACATTTTGTGGTTTCCCTGTCTATTGAGCACTTAATTTTATTTTGATTTTAATAATTTTCCAGATTTGCTTTATCTGTCAAAGGTTAGTGCTTTAATTCATGATTTTTAGACTTGTTTTCTTGAATATGTGACAAAGTGTGTATGACGATCATTAACTCACTAAACTCGCACTATGTTGGTCTGCGACTTCAGGAAATTAGTAATGTTATGGAATTGGGAATGCAATAAAAAAAAACCTAACTGAACCCTGTGTGAGGATTGAGTTCTGATTTTGTTTGTAGGTTTCTTTGTGTGCTGCATTACGGGAACTATATTATAATCACGCAAGACATACTGTTTTCCTCCACCAGAACTTTTAACCTGAAGGTTACGTTTGACTAAATCACTTTTTCTCCACAGTATCTGGAGTCAGTGCGCCCTCTGCTGGACGATGAAGAGTACAAACGGATGGAGGAACTCGCTTTCGACTTTCAGAAGAACTTTGGCCCCAAACTCCAGTGGTATTTGTGGCTGAAATCCCTATGGGCCACCAATTATGTAGGTTTAATTATTTTTCTTTTGTTGCATTCTGACTTGTCTCCTATTGTCCTCTTTTTTCAACACATTCCCTTGTTTCAGGTCAGCGATTGGTGGGAGGAATATATCTACCTAAGAAGCCGGAACCCAATCATGGTAAACAGCAACTATTACGCAATGGTAAGAGTCATGAAACACAGAACGCTTCTGTACTTCTGGAAATGCATTTTCTTTTAAAAACTTGATTACGACTTCCTCTCCCTCCATCCAGGACTTCCTTTACACCTTCCCCACACATCTTCAGCAAGCTAGAGCCGGGAACGCCATCCACTCCATCATGCTGTATAGGAGGAAGCTGGACCGGGCTCAGATCAAACCGGTTAGAACATGCCAAAAACTGGCCGTTATTTTGTAGAGTTTGTTAAGGAGTAATGAAGTGAGCAAGAGGGAAGTGTGCAGATATAAAATGATTTATTTATTTGCCTGAGGTCTCTTAGCTTAGTCTGAGAGTTGCTGTGTTTTCACCTGGCTCCCATTGGGCTCTTAAAGAAATGTGGGTTAGTTCTGGCTCCCAACTTCACACCAGCTGAGCTTCGGCACCAGTGCAGTGGAAAAGGGATGTCAATGTACTAATATGTACTTTTTGGTAACATTTAGAGTTTTTTGGACTTAATAACTAACTGCTCTAACAGACTGATTTATAACTTAGAGCAAGCACATATAGCAGCATGTCCTGCTGACTATTGACCACATCTTCAGGTTTCATCTGATTGGTCTGATGAAATCTTAAAGCACCTCTTTTTAGAACCGTTCTTTCCTTCTTGCTCTGAGTCTCTTTGCCTTTGTTTTTTTGGCCTATTTAACGCTTCCGGACGTGTTTTGCGGCGGAGCAGGCCTTCGCTCTAGTAAACAGAGTGCCGTTCTGTTCGGCCCAGTGGGAGCGGCTGTTCAACACCAGCCGCATCCCCGGCCAGGAGAGGGGTAAGACGAGCCTTACATGTCCCGGCTACAATCCCATCCCGCCTATTTACCCTCTGAGATCAGTCCTGTGTTATCAGACGGTTGTTTGGATCAACCTCAGTCCATTTGGAATGTAATGAAATCGTTTTCGAGAGCATTTGAACTCAGTCATCTGTAATTCATTTGAAATCTAATCTGAATCTGATGCCTCATTTGTCTTCCCTCTCTAAATTCAACTAATGCCTAGAACCTGGCGCTTACTGGTGATACAGGGCATCCACCTCCCATTTTTCCTTGTTGCCATTCCATCCCAAGCATATTTTTCTCTCCTGTAATCCATTTGTTCAACATGGATTGCTGCTCACGCACTGAATTTTCCAGCCCCCCAGCAGTGACCACTTGAGCCCTCAGTCTTTCCCTGCACAGAGACGTCACTGGGTGCTTGACCCCATTAGATCCCGGCTTCCTCTCACTTTTTGATTTTGACCTCTTATTTTCTACCGTTTCAGCTTATGGTTCAAAACACTGTTCCCATGTGCTCGTCGCAATATGAGCGCATGTTCAACACCAGTCGCATCCCAGGCATAGAAACAGGTACTCGACCCGGACACCTCACCCTTCAGCCTTTAGCACGCTATACTCAGCACTGTAGCACCTTTCACAGCCGCCTGCACTTGGCCTTATAGTTGCACCGCCCCTTTCTTTCTCAGTTGGTGTTGGACGTCTGCCTTAATGGTGGCTCACAGTCAAGTTTAGTGTCCAGATTTTGTTCTGGAGGTTTGCAACTTCGAGTGTGAGGACAAACAAACCAGCATTATGAGTTTGCGTAGTCTCATTTGGATTTGGATGCTAGTTAGTTAACGTTAGTCCTCTTGCTTTAATGCAAAATGAAATAAGCCAGTTTGACATTTCTTGGCTTATTGAAAACAATTGGGAAAATGATTGTCCCTAAAATCTTTCTTTTATCTAAAAATGCACTTTTATCATAGTGTTCACAGTAAAAAGATTGAACTTAAATACATTGTGATGGATCTCTTTGGCCGGGTTTAATCAGATTTTTAAAGTTCTTTCACGGTTGCATTCAGAATCTGCCACAAAGTGAATATTATATTCCTCACCAGTTCTTAAACGTGCAGCTCCAATGTCTTTCCAAAACCAAAACGTGTTACAAATTGTCTGGAGCAAATCATCATTAACGACCCGATGGATCAGTGGCCTTTGTGACCTCGTGCATGTGTCAACTATTGTTAAATTTGATCATAAATTGCCATATTTTTTCGCATTATTTGTTAAAGTTGTCAGATGTATTGTTAATATCAAAATATTGTTAGTAATTTCAACAAGGAATTTTAGCTACACTTTCAAGTTGAGCCATGGAATATAATAATCACATTGGTGCAGATTTAATTCTGAATGTAACAGTGAGAGAATGCATGAAAATCAGTTGACTTTTGCTAAAATTATGAGCAAATGTACAGTGGTCCCTGTTTGACTTACAGTGTAGTTTTCACCACAACAGCATAGAATCGTAATGCATGTGGCCAACATCATGGAATCGAGTCATTTTTCACACATTGGAACACAAATCACATATTTTTCTTCACTCATAACCTGTAATTTAATCTCTTCATTCATGGCTTATGCAAAAGGTTGGACTTTTATTTCATGTCACAACATGATAACCATTTAATATGCACTGTAACAGGAAAAAATAGACAAATACTCTGAACTGTGTGCATGAAACAATTGTCTTGACCTAGTTATCATTTCTCATGATCCCCATCTTGTGGCTTGGCGTGTTATAGCAATTTTCAAAAATTGTTACCCCCCCCAGACACACTCTGTTATTGCAATCGTTTCTGGTATGAATTTTATTGTGAGAATTGTATTTGTAGATACATCAGAAACATTGATGCATGTGTTGGTTGTTATTTTTGTTTTTGACACTTGAACCCCGGCACTGCTGTTTCCCCTTTGCGAGTGTAGACACCCTGCAGCACGTGTCCAACAGCCGCCACATTGTTGTGTACCACAAGGGGCGCTATTTTAAAGTGGGCATGTTTTACGACGGACGGCTGCTATTGCCACGCGAGATAGAACAGCAGATGGAGAGGATCCTGGCAGACACCTCAGAGCCCCAGCCGGGTGAGGAGAAGCTGGCTGCTCTCACTGCAGGAAATAGGTAACACACACACACACACCTAAACACTTGACTGCACACTGTCACATTGTGCTGTCATTGTGAGATGCTCATGACTTCTCTTCACTTGTGTGTTTACGAAATGTAAATAATACTACAGTTAGATCTAACCCTGAAGCCTTATTCACACTACGCAGTTGTAAAGAGGCAGTTAGTGGCGTAACGGTGGGGTAATCGCCCCGTGATCAGAAGGTCGCAAGTTCGAATCCAGGACCGGTAAAGTACTCGTGAGCAAGGTTCCGTCCCCAAGCACTGCTCCCCGGGCGCTTGTTGGCTGCCCGCTGCTCCTACACGGATGGGTTAAAAGCAGAGGTCACATTTCGTTGTGGGCCACTGTGTGCTGTGCTGTGGTGTGTTCACAATGACAAATAATCACTCACGTTCACTTCAAGGCTGTTTTTCTCTCACTGACAAAGGCTCTTGATCAGGCTCCCCACATTTGATTGGCAATCAGCAGTGTCTTTGAGTGAACACTGTGATCAGAAAAGCTCAACTCTGATCAGATATCTAGCCTGCTAATTATCTGGACCAGTCGATTGTGAGTAACTAACCTATGGGTGTTGAAATGAATCACATAATCAATGCATCGTGACAATTCTGCAGACCATAATCGATTATATTGGTATTTTCAACCATTGCAGGAATCACTTTTTAAAAATTATTTCGTAGAATCCGATCGAATCGTGAGACCAGTTCACACTTCTACACGATGCCAGACTTTTCTGAACTCCATATGGCCCAATAGGGGTGTAACGATACATTGATCTATCAATTAATATAATATTGCCATGAAACATGTGATGTACACCCCTACTGCCCACATGTGCTAACACATTACTACACCCATATTTGTTTTTGTTTTGTCTTTGCATAATTTTAGAACTGTTCGTGCAAACAAGGCTTAACGTTAACCTCAGTAAACAAAAGCAAATCAGTTAACTGTGATTTTTTTCTTTTTTTTTTTTTTTCTTTTTCAAATCTGGAACTTTTGTAGCAAATCATTTTTTCCATAAACAGGACCAGTCCTCACTCACAAAAATGTTCTCACAAAGCGACAAAAATCTGACCGACCATTTTGGTGGCAATCATTTGTATAACTTTTTATCTTTAGTTATTTTTTTTTATATAAAATGCATTTCTGTATGTATTTAATCATCTAAAGTAAATTCCTCTTACAAACCCTCCTAAAATATGAGCAAAGAAGTTAATGTTGCAATTTTTTTAAACATATGGAACATAATCAGTCTTGACTCCTCGAAATGTTAAAACCATTGGCTGGTAGTCTACTATAGAGATTATATTGGCCAAAGTTTTAGTGCTGTTGTAGTTTATGGCTGTACAATAAAAATGCTTCTATGATTCTCAGATGTTAAGAGGTGGCTGCCTCATTACTGTGTGTGTTTTGGGTTTCTTAGAGTTCCTTGGGCTTGTGCCCGCGACGCTTACCTCAGACAGGGCAAGAACAGGCAGTCTCTGGACGCTGTTGAGAAAGCTGCCTTTTTTGTCAGCCTGGACGACACGGAGCAGCGCCATGACCCCGAAAACTCGGTCGAGTCCCTGCGCCGTTACGGCAAGTCCCTGCTGCATGGCAAGTGCTATGACAGGTAAGAGAGGAGCCAGAGCGGCAAGAGTCGCCGTGTCCGAGCGCCGTTTCCTAGCTCGCGTAAAGACCTTTGGTTTTTCTTACTTATTCTTAAATGTCTCTTTAAAAAAATCTCTTTCAGGTGGTTCGATAAGTCTTTCAACCTGATTGTTTACAAGAATGGAACTATGGGTTTGAATGCAGAGCACAGCTGGGCCGATGCCCCCATCATAGGCCACCTCTGGGAGGTACGATACAACTCACTATGCACGATAATATCGGAACCCGCCGATAATTGGCATCAGACCGATGTTTAGATTTGCCCGATATTTTCAGCCGATATTTTATGATGCATTTACACTGTATGGCGTTATTTTGTGGCAACATTCTGAGCACACAGTGGAATGTTCGCGAGTAAAATCTTTCCGCGCTCAACTCTGCCTGCACACGTGAAAAAAAAACGTAATAACTAAATTGCGCGTTTGCCTTACGTAGCGAATGTGTCGTGATCTGCGTACTGCCGCACTTAATATTATGGTAGGTAACGCTCTTATCATACTTTTCTATGCTCTAGTTTGCATCTCAGGAAATAGCCGGGATTGTAGCTTAACAGCTCTCTATGTACAAGGTGGTGCACATGGCGAGTCACACGCGCCCTATTTGACTTGGTACACCACATAGGGCGGGAAGTGGCTTTTTCTTAAAATATGCACTGTGCTCGAAGTGCTCCGCCTTCGCTCAACTTGGCTTTCACACTCACTTGGCTTGGCGCTGTGTTAGAAATGTGTTAGTTATGGAATTCTAAACGAGCAGTGCAACTTTGGCGAGAAAAATATCTCATCTTTACACGCTCAACGCTCGACTCTGCCTTCCTCGTTTATCGGCATCGACAGATATGAACATGGGAGATATCGGCATCGGCCAATCATTTCCATATCGTGCCTCCCCACCAATAACAGAATTTCATTAATACGTTTCTGTGTCTCACTGTGAGACTGGAATCAGATGTTAATGTATTAAAAATCAGACGTGACTTAAATGTTAAATGTCTTAAATGATGGTATTTACTAGTGGTGTAAAGATCCATTGTTCTTACTAGTTGCTTTTTGTGATTTGAAATGAATAGAAGTTTAATAAACGTCCGAACCTATAAGAGATCGACCGATATTGGTTTTTCAGGACCGATATCGATACAGTTTATTACTAGTTAAAGGGGCCGATAAACGACATTTGGAAACGATATGTTAAAAAAAAAGAGAAAAGCTCTGTCATCATTTTGAAATTTACAAACACCAAGCTCAGCTGAAATCGGTGATGGCCAAAACACTGATACCGAAAATCTGCAAAATTGCCTGATATCAGCCCCCGGTGATCTGATAATCGGTCGACCGATTATTAATTAGTACCTATTGTCTTATTTTTCTATTAAACATCTAAAATAGAGATCAATAATTGGGCAAATGATCCAGAGTCCAAAAACCCTCCAAAAACACCATTTTGTAGTGAAATAGTACAGCAGTGTTTTGTGTCATATGTACTGATCTTTGCTCTTACTCGTACTCCTTGTTTCTTTCCTCAAAGCATGTCCTGTCAATGGACAACAAGATGGGTTACATGGCTGACGGTCATTGCAAAGGACAACCTCACCGCAACCTGCCTGGACCCCAGAGGCTGCAGTGGAACATTCCGTCTGAGGTCAGTCGCTGGCCAAAGCTCCAGACCCGTTAAAGATGAGACAGTTGTATCTAATCATTTGCAGTCCCGACTAACGCAGTGCATTGTGACCAAATCTCATGGCGCAGTGTGTCATTTCATATCTCGTTCACTATCACAGTGTAATAGTTTAATGTTTTCAGTATATTCAGTCAGTTATTAGTTTGACAACAAGCAACTGAAATGTCAGCGCTTGTCTGAGCCATTGGTGGGGGGAACGCCCTAACCGTTATCCGCTATCAGCTGCCCTAACTAGGCACATAGGAAAAAGTGTAAACACAATGAAAAGCAAAATTAGTAACAATTGAAAACTAATATAATGTATATAAGAGACAAAAAATTAACAAGTGGCTGTCACTGCAGAGACGTCTGTTGTATTGTTATGAAACTCTAATATTTCAACACCGTTGCTTTGAGGGCTTCTGTGTTTCGCAAAGCCTGGGTTCGTCCACGACTAAGTTTCTGGCTGCGTCCATGTGTTGGCGTGTAACACTTCCTTTCAAGAGATGGGGCAAAAAAGTCGTAAACAGCATATTTTGCAACACCATGAAATAAACAATAAAATGTGTAAATATGAAATGATACTGTTTTTGTTTCTTCATCTGATATACGTCATCTTATCGCACAGCCTTATTCCTGACAATAGTTTCCACTCTCTTCATATGACCACCATTCTGTAATATTTCCTAAAAGAGACATCAGACTCTGTGGTTTGTTTCACCACTAAAGCCTTGATAGAAAAATGCTAAATCAATGTTACCATTTAGAATTTTTTCCTTCTGTGACAAAAAATGAATCATATTGCGGTCTGAAAACCACAATACATATCCCTTCCTGAAATGTTTGTTTTATGCTCGTAATCCCTCCCACCCTTAAGTTTCCCATCTTTGCCCTTTTCTGTAAACCCAAGAGATCAAAGCTACCCTGCTGAATTTGGCTGCCCTCTTTTTCATTAAAAAAAAATAGATCTTTCCGACTGACGTGCTCCTCTTTCTCTCTCTGTGTGCGTTCTTCCCCTCAGTGCCAGACCATGATCACTAATTCCCTGGTAGTGGCCCAGGCGTTGGCTGACGATGTGGACTCTCGCATCATCCCCTTCCAGGACTTCGGCAAAGGCCTGATCAAAAAGTGCAAGACCAGCCCCGATGCTTTCATTCAGATCGCACTGCAGCTCGCCCACTTCCGGGTGAGGCCTCGACACGGCAGAGGAGAGTGTCAGTGCCCTGTCCGTGCGCGTGTGCAAAATTCAAAACTTTGCCTCTTCTTTTGTCGGTTGTTTAATGATCAGGGATGCATGATCAAATTGGAATCGACCAATAATAGCCTTTTTTGTGTAGGCAAAGGCTTAATCAAAAATTGGAAAATTGCTCTCAGATTGAAATTCCGGATCCATAAAGCTAGCCGTAATTTACAGTTCCGTTTAAACATGGGGCAATTTCCCAGTTGAGGATTAAGCCTAGTCCTAGACTAGCTTTGAGTTTGAATTGTAAATCTCCATTAGTACTACAACTTAGTCCAAGATGCCTTAATCCATGAGCAAGAAACCAGCCCGCAGAGTTCACTCATGTGCTGAGTAAATTGGACGAGACCATGTTGCGTTTCATGTTGCATGTACAGAACGGACCGGACAACTGGCACTGACGGAGAGTTTCTCCAGCTGTTGAGCCGCCATGAGCAGTTGTATTTTAATTCCCTGAGTGATGATGTAACCTGTTTTGCAGGATAAAGGGAAGTTCTGCCTGACCTATGAGGCTTCCATGACTCGTCTGTTCAGAGAGGGCCGGACCGAGACGGTGCGCTCGTGCACCATGGAGACGTGTGCCTTCGTCAAGGCCATGATCAACAACGACACGGTACTTGTTCCAGTTCACTTCTAAAGTTCACGTTACTATAGCACTCTCCTAGACACCTCATTCACTTTCTACAGTTATTGGGCCTCATTCAGAAAGATTTTTTCTTAAGAATGTTTCTAAGGAAAGCTTACGTTGGATTCATGATGTGTTGTTAAACTGCCCAGTTATTCTTATAACGATGAATCCCTCTGTCCTCGTGTATTGGAAGCTGAAAGCGTGTGCAGGTTGTTAATTTGCATAGACGAACCTCTCGTAAATCCACACAAACTGGAATGTAAAATTGACATAAAATGCCTAAATACGATTATAAAGACAATAGACATTCCAAAAGAGAAAAACAAATTTAGCAGTTCTGTTGCAAGATGTGAGCAGAAGCAGAATTGAAGAAAGCTAATGTTTTGTCCCCTGTTGGGCTTAACTTCTTCCAGCACCAGTACAGCTGCTTTAGTTGGTCTCCTCTCCACATTCTTGCCAGGCTCATACCTGCACAGTAAAACCTGATGCTAGTTCAGTTGGGCAGTCGGTGGCATAACGGTTGGGCGTTCGCCCCGCGATCAGAAGCTCGCCACACGGTAAAGTAACCGCTGAGGTACTCATGAGCAAGGTACTGCTGCCCTTTAATTAGTTGGACGCTGCTCCTTCATGGATGGGTCAAATGCAGAGGTCACATTTGGTTGTGGTGCACTGTCTAATCACTCACTTTCACTTTTAGCTCGAACAATCTGACAAAACTGTTTGGCTTAAGTCTTGGAAGGTAGTAAAGATAAACAATTAAAATAAGCTTAATTTCTAGAAGTGGTAAATAATGCTAAATTTATTTGGTCATTTGAATTAAAAATATGAATGGATTTACACTCAAATGTATCATTTGTCTGAACTTTGTCTAAAATAAGTGCAGCTACTTTGCATGACATCACATCTAGTTGAAATGATTCAAAACTCTAAGCACACTCAGATTTATTGAGTCAGTACTTCTCACTTTTTTCATTAAGTTATGCTATTCAGTTTGACATTTGTTGCATTATAATATACATTTGACGATCCTTCTCTGCTTCCGTTTCCCTCTTTCCTATTTTATCAAATGACATCAGCTTTAGAATGAAGGCAGCAGAAAGTAAACCGCTGCTCCGTCTCGGACCACACTGTTCTTGCGAATGTTTGGCTCCAAAGAAACCCCGAAAGTGCCCTTTTGCCAAGCACACGGTGACATTAGCACTTGAGGCGCGCACCTCTTGGCAAGCACACAGTGGATTCTGACACTCGCAACACCTTTCACGCCACATGATCTGACTCCTCAAAAGTTCAGGGCGATACGAGACTTTGTTCGTAACTGTGTGTCAAAGCAGTCGCCGAGCTTCCGATGAGGTCATTTGTACCGCTAAAGTTGAGCTCATGCCTTTTTTCGGTATAATTCGAGGCTGACATTTAGACAATTGAGTTTTGTATTACAGAGAATCTTAAACTTTTCATGTTGAGGTTGTCTGTGATGGCTCAAGCCACTGATGCAAAAAAAGCTAAGAAATGAAGGAGGATTAAGGAGAAAATTATTTCTTTCACCAGTATTTTCTTATGTTTTTTTCCTAAATTTGTTCTTGAAGTTCCTTAAAGTTCCAGATTCATGACGTGTTCGGACGCTGTAGTTTTCTTAATTAGTGCACAAATTGGAATGTGAAGCTGACATACAAATTTAAAGATGGTGGAGCACGGGAAATGTTAGAAAAATATTATATAATATAATGTTATAAAATAGAGATTCTGCTGCAAGAAGTAGGGATGCACCGATACCACCTTTTTACAAACCGATACGAGTACGAGTATTTTTATTTGTGTACTTGCCGATACCGAGTACCGATACCGAAACTTCTTAGATTCTTAGATGTAATTAATTAGGAGGCAGATTTTATTTTCTCCTTTGCAGATTATAATAAGGCTAAATATCAAATCATTAACACATGGCTATTCCATGCCAAAAATAAACAGATCTTTCTGGTTGTAACAAAAAAGTGTCATCACATTAGACAAAATGTAAATATAAGCAGATAAATGAAATGTACTGCATAGTTAACACAGGCAACTTAAAAGACAGCAAAACTTACTCTGTTGACACATTCAGACAAAAGAAAGAAGTTAGCAGCCTGGCTTATATTTACATTATGACTAACGCTTCCTCGATTTTGATTGGCTAGCAAAAGAGAAGTGAGATTGACGAGCAAAGCGCTGTTCTAGAAGCTGAACGGATTTCAACTTGAAGCACTCTGAGCGCTGCGGTTAAAAAAAAAAAAAAAACTGTCCACCAAACGCTTTTTTTGCACTGAGAGTGGATCAAAACCTCACTTCCAAAGCACTTTCTCGGCGCTTGTTGTTGCTAAGTTACAAAAAGCGTCGGGAACTTCCGCGTTCGGTCCTGTTTCATATAAACATTGTAGCATCTTCTTTTGAGTTGGGAAGTTTAGATGCCGCTATTCGGCTTCATCGTAATGCGGCCTTCTTTTACTGTCTATGGATACGGCAGGATTTTTATGCCTATTTATTTTCCCCGCCGGGGACATAGTCACGACGGTCACCTTAACTATAAAGCGTTGCGGAAAACGCTGGGGCTGAGACTATCTCCGCATAATTAAAAGCCGTTTCTTGCTTCTTTTCAAAAAAAATTCCTTGGATTGAGAGAGACGGTTGCCATTGGTGACTGGAAAGAACAAACTAGTTGGAAAAAAAATCCAATCACACTGGCGAACATTGTAGTCGCCATCTGGAGCCGTGGATTTCACAGGAGCTTGTGGGCAGGACCTCTGAAGCTAAGTTTCTGGATCGTTGTCTCCCCCTAGACATTGAAGTCAGGTAGGACAAGAAATTACATCCGTCGACTACGACGTTTGTAGTAGTGAAGTACCATTGAGTGGTATCGGTGCGTGGTATCGGCAATTATTTTCGAGTACGAGTATATTAATGAAGTATCGGCCCGATACCCAATACTGGTATCGGTATCGGTGCAACCCTAGCAAGAATTGAGAACATGTTTTGTGAAAATATCGTTGAGAACAAAGATGAAGTTAATATTGTGTAATAATATACTATATGAATGTAAGGTGTAGAACTGAAATAAAACAGTTTTGTGGATTTTATTGAAAACAATGGACCTTATTTACCAAGACGTTCTTAAGTGAATTTAAGTGAGTCAGTTTTTGTGAACACGGCACAGCCCACAGTGCACCACAACGAAATGTCATCTCTGCATTTGACCCATCAATGGAGTAGCGTAGTGGACAGCTTTTTTTTAGCAGCACCCTGGCAGCAGTGTCTGGGGACGGTACCTTGCTAATGAATACCTCAGTGGTACCTTTTACGGGTCCGGGACTTGAACCAGCGACTTTCTGATCATGGGGTCAACTCCCTAATCGTTACACTAACTGACCCTTCAACCAACTTCTTATATTCGTTCTTAAGAAAGTTAACACATTTAAATAGTATAATATTATACAACAAAGGGTCCTGGGTTCGATTCCTGGGTCGGCCGTGGGGTCTTTCTGTGTGGAGTTTGCATGCCCTCTTCGTGTTCGTGTGGGTTTCCCCCGGGTGCTCCGGTTTCCTCCCACAGTACAAAAGCAGAACCTAAATTCTCCCCGTAAGGTGTTACTGTGAGTTAGTGATGGGAAGTTCGGATCATTTTACCGACTCAGACCTTTGAGTCTCGTTCAGCAAAATGAACGAATCTTTTTTCGAGTCATTTCGTTCATTTCGTTCATTTTAGCAAAATATAATTAAAATGTTACCTGTTACCTCCCTAACACATCTACTGCTTACACAAACGTTGATCACACTACAAACAAGACAAAACTATAATGCTATAAGAAACAGAAAATATTAATTCATTGTTTACCTGGGTCTTTAGTCTATGATTCGCTCACCTCACCTCTTATCTGACAAGTTTTCGGGTTTGAGTTGTTCGTTCATCACGTGACAGCCCCATAAGCTTAACCTATGCAGTCTGAGCTGGAAAGAGAATTGATCAGTTCATTTCTCGAGTCTTTCGAGTCGTTCATTCTTATGTTATGTGACATGACAGCACTGGATATAGAAATTAGTTACTAATTTACATTGTAATGAATGAACGACTCGAAAGACTCGAGGAATGAACTAATCAATTCTCTTTCCGGCTCAGACTGCATAGGTTAAGCTTATGGGGCTGTCACGTGATGAACGAACGACTCGAACCCGAAGACTCGAGAGATGAACTAATCAATTCTGTTTCCGGCTCAGACTGAGTTGGATAAGCTTATGGGGCTGTCAAAATGAACGAATCGCTCAAGAACGACCCATCACTACTGTGAGTGTGATTGTGTGAGTGTCTTGTGGTGTGTTGGAGCCCACTCAGCGTTGGCCCCATCGTCCCGGGATAGGCGACCCCGATGGGGATTAAGCGGTTCTGATAATGACTAATGGATGAAAATCCAATAAGTTAATGTTTTGCACTAACAGGCATGCAAAAAAAATTGCACAAGAGTGCTTTTCAACAGCTGTATTCTTAGCCAGAAACAAATCTTACATAAGACAACGTTCTTAAATGAAAATGTAGTGATCTTAGTGTAAACTGTGCGAGTGGATTTCTTCGGTGAATGAGGCCCAATGTTAGTAGCAAGTCGCTTTTGGTCCCAGGAAAATTTTGCACCCAAATGACCTGCAGATCTGAACCAGAAACATGTCGTACCGGCCCGATGATTTTGTATGAACTGGTTTGAAAGGACGGTGCGAACATGTGGACGCATATAATTTATGCACAACTTTGTCGCTGCTCAATGTACTTTGTCTCTGCTCAAGCAAATTTACAAACCCCTGCAGACACTTCTTTGGCATAGATGAAGAGTGAAGTGTTTTGTCAAATCGTCATCCAAGACATTTTACATTTACAGCGTTTAGCAGACGCTCTTATCCAGAGCGACTTACATTTTCCTAATTTCAGGGACAATTCCCCTGAGAGCAGCTTAGGGTTAAGGGTCTTGCTCAGGGACCCAGTGTTGGTAACGCCAGAGATCGGATTCCTTCCCACAACCTTTTGGTCCAAAGGCGAGTGTCCTACCACTAGGCCACCAACACCCCACAGGCAGTGAGTTGGAACATGCTCTGATGAACTGACATGACAGAGGTAGAGAATCACTTACTTGTGACCCTCCACGGCAAAACCAGTCGCTTGTCGCAACGGAGGTTTCCGAGAAAAACGAGCGTTTCTGTTGCGTGGGGTAAAATTTTGGATTTTTGGTTTTTAGTGTTTTGAAACAGTGGAAGGTCTATACTGTACTGTTGTGAATAAATTTCGCTGAAAAACTTACCCTTTCCATCCTAAAAACATGACTTTCTTGAGGTGAGGAATTCAATTCCAGCAGAATGTTAAAAGTTTCAATATTTACTTCTACTTCAATATTTACGGTAAATCCACTCGTTGACTGAAGATATTTCTCCGGAGTCCATCGAGTTCAGTTAACCTAACGCAGGTAGGCTATCCGTGTGGCTGTGAATGCAGCGTAGGCTACCGTAAATACAAACGTAGCCGCGACCGCACCAAGCGTCTGTGAGTGCTACGGCGATAGTCAACTTCAAAGGCAGATTTCTCCGTTTCTCGCTTGGCGTGACAGGAGAAACCCGACTCCTTTGAATGTTGATATCTCAGTCATATGTCGTCCGATTCATTTGATATAGGTATCGTTTTGAAGGTTGATTTATGCCCTTTCATGAAAACATAATAACTCAATTTTGAAAATTTGCGACAAGCGACTGGTTTTGCCGTGGAGGGTCACATTTGTGTCATGAAAAAGGAAACTGGCTAAACGATGTTGGTTTTAACGTGAAAAACATCAAATATACAGTGAGAGAAAGAGGAGTAAAAGCTGAAAAAGAGACAGATGTCTTGAGAGGTGTAATAGTGATGTCTTCACTGGGATCATTTTTATCTCCTTAATCCTAAAATGCTGGATTCAGTAATTTCATAAAGTACCATAAACGTTTCCAGCTTTCTCATCGAGTCCTGTTTGGCACGCCTGCTGTGTTTATTCATTCTTATGGATGTGTCAAAGTGCCAAAAAAAGGTGACTCATGTTAGCAACAAATTTTGGGTGAATCTTTTACAACTGATGTCACTTTCCTTTAAGTTCATCACCACAGTGCTAATTCTTCTCTTTTTCACTTTTTCCGCTCAGAGAGAGAATAAGCTGAAGTTGCTGAGGCAGGCGGCTGAGAAACACCAGCAGATGTACCGGCTGGCCATGACAGGGAAGGGCATCGATCGCCATCTCTTCTGCCTCTACGTCGTCTCCAAGTACTTGGGACAGGATTCTCCGTTTCTCCAAGAGGTAGGCCCAAAATGAAGATGGTCCACACAGGGAAACACAAAATGAAGTTGGTAGTTCGGGCAGTTGGTAGTGCAACTGTTAGGGCGTTTGTCCCGTGACCGGAAGGTCGCCGGTTCAAATCCTGGACCGGTAAAGATACCACTGAGCAAGTTAACGTGCCCATGTTAGCTGCCCACTGGGGTCAACGTCATTGATTTTGGGTTAAGACATTAATCTATGAAGATTTTTTTCTACTCCAGAAGAGAACGCCCCACTCCTTTCTCACTTTTTTCTGTTTTTCTTTTCCTCTGAGCCTGCGTCCAAGGGGTCAACAGTGCCTGTCAATACAGACGCGGCAGATCTTTTGCTTAGAAAGTAGGAGTGTGCAAAAAATTTTAATCGAATCAAAACGCGATTATTTCTCTGTATATATTTATATATGTATCTATATTTTTGTAATGGTTTACTTTTTCTTCAACACGAGTTCAGCTCGCCAATCCTATAAATGACGCAATGTCGAAATCTGCCAGATTCCTTTTTTTTTTCCTTCAGAGCAAGAAGGAAATACAGTCAGTATGTGTACATACGCGTTACTTTTAGTAAACTACATTTGATTCAGTGTGATTTTTTTTTTTTTTTTGGTTGATCTGCCACAGTCACATGGGAAAAGTAATCCGAAATTAATTTTGAATCGAATCGTGAGCCCGAAAAATTTGGAATCGAATCGAATCATCAGATTTGTGCACCCCATTGGGGCCGAGATATACTTAACGCTCAGAACGCTTACGCGCACGCATCATGGTTGCCACGCATTTTCAGCGTTCTTTTGACGCGTCCTCTGAGCACGTTGTCAGAAATTAACGCCACAAGTGCGCAAGTTGCGGTACCAGCAAAAATCGGGGTGTCAGTGTGTTCAAGTTTTGGTACGTAACGTCAGCATCATTGTTTACTATCAACAGTTCCGCCGACTTTTTTGCACCTCCGCAGCGTCCGAATGCAAATAATCTTTTATCTTTTTTCCTCCATTTCACAGCAAATCCGGCCGATGTTTTCAAGCACTGCCGCTTTCGACTTATTCCTCTTCTTCTGCCTTTTTACGGCGAACTAGACACTCTTATAGTGTACATTGCCACCTGTTGGAATCCTCAAGATTAACAAAAAGTACTCGCGCAAGTATAGTCAGTACACTGATTGCATAGCATCCGCGTCGGCAAGCGTACGCATCACGTAGCGTTAAGTATATTGCAGCCCGTAGACAGGCAGAAACACAGACAATCTCTCCAAATATTTAGCAAATCCATTAAATTCAGATAGTGAAATGCAAGCTGACTATTATGGGTGTGTGCGTTCCTAAATGTGACTGTCCACGGCAAAACCAATCGCTTGTTGCAAATTCTCAAAACTGAGTTATTGTGTTTTCATGAAAGGGCATAAATTAACCTTCAACGCTACGTTTGCATTTACGGTAGCCTACGCTGCATTCACAGCCACACGGATAGCCTACCTGCGTTAGGTTAACTGAACTCGGGAGACAAAGATGGATTCCGGAGAAATATCTTCACGCTAGTCAACGAGTGGATTTACTGTAAATATTGAAGTAGAGCGGTCAAAACAGAAACTTTTAACATTCTGCTGGAATTGAATTCCTCACCTCAAGAAAGTCATGTTTTTAGGATGGAAAGGGTAAGTTTTTCAGCGAAATTTATTCACAACAGTACAGTATAGACCTTCTACTGTTTCAAAACACTAAAAACCAAAAATCCAACATTTTACCCCACGCAACATAAACGCTCATTTTTCTCGGAAACCTCCGTTGCGACAAGCGACTGGTTTTGCCGTGCAGAGTCACAAACGTCAAAATGTCATCTAAACTATGGTTTAGAAGTGTTTGGTTTCAGTATTCAATCAGTTTTAACTGCTTTAAATCTCTATTCCTGATCTGGAGGCTGCAGTCTTAAGGCTCTGCAAAAACCTCTGAAGTGAAAGAGAGGTGCAGCCAAAACTGATATGTAAACCCTGTCTTCAAAAAGTACAGATAAGAAAGTCATTAAGAATAGTAGTACCATTCAGATCAAAACAACCTAATATTCAACACAAGTAATACTCAGGTCTTGTGTTTTTTGAGGTGCTGTCTGAGCCGTGGAGGTTGTCCACCAGTCAGACCCCCGTGCAGCAGGTCGAGCTGTTTGACCTGGTCAAGCACCCTGAACTTGCATCCAGTGGAGGAGGCTTTGGCCCGGTGAGTCTCTTCAACACCAAGCAGTCGGTTTCTGCTAAATCTGAGTCATTCTGTGTCTGTTTTATAACTTGCAAGTGGAGTCTTGATATAAACAGTGGAATAAACAGTCTTGAGTGTGTCGTGTTGCATTCTGTGTACAGGAAATGTTAATGTGTTTAGTGTTTTACGCTCTTTAGTTGATAAGGGAAAATTCTAGTAACTAAAATGTTATGAATCATTTCCACTATGAAATCTGTTGGAAACTATGCAACCATGAAGTGCTGTAAATGACTTCCACTTAAATTACTGTGGAAAAAATTTGACACTCGTGTTAGTCAGGACAGTGCAAAACAGTCCACATTTTCCAGCCTGTTTTGTTTTTGATATGGCTGGTATTTTTAATGATATTTTAGTAACCAAATGAACATCAGACACAGAGTCTACCCGACATTTAGATCCTTATGTTGATCTTTGCTAAGCGTTCATCGAATTGAAACGAATTTCACTTGAAACTCTGCATGCTGATTTAGTCGTATGAGCAACCCATGGAACTGGAATTGCACGTCTTGGATCAAAATTAAGGGAAATTTCAGATAAAGTTTGAACTTATTGGGAGGATTATGGCTATATATAGCTATATATCTCTATGTCTAAAGGATATATATACTGTATGTGTGTATATCAGGACATAATAAAAATCATCTGGTTCTTGTCAGGTTCTGAAATTATTTAAATCTAACTTCGTGTTCAAAAACGCACAACAGATTTCACCGTGTCATCATTAATTAAATAAAAACCAAGCCAAAGTTTTTACAGCTACAGTTTTTACAGAGTATCAGGAAAAAATAAGGCACGTATATAAATAGACTATAAAATATTACACTACAACATTACACTAGATGTACAAAAGAGAGTCAGTCAGTCAGTCAGTCATTATCTGCCGCTTAATCCCAACTGGGGTCGCGGAGGGACCGGAGCCTATCCCGGGAGCAAGGGGAACAACCCTGGGCAGGCGCCAACACACTGCAGGGCACACACACACATTCACACCTTACATGGCCAATTTAGAGTCGCCAATTAACCTAAAGCGCATGCTTTTGGACCGTGGGATGGAAACCGGAGCACCCGGAGGAAACCCACACGAACACGGGGGGAGCATACAAACTCCACACAGGAAGACCCTACAGCCGTCCCCGGGGCTCGAGCCCAGGATCTTCTTGCTGTGAGGTGGCAGCGCTAACCACTGCGCCACCATGTCGCCCAAGGTTGTGCAGTTTAGTCGCAATTATTAAAAACTACAATTATGGTCCTGGAATTCTCTTTATGCATTAATAAATACACATGCAGTTTCAGTCCCATGGGTTACTCATATGACTAAAACAGCATGCACATGTTTGTTAAACTCAATCACAATGAGGTCCAAAAGTGTGAAGATTTAACATGGAATTTACAACTTGTAACCCACCGTCTCATTACTTGTGATTACTTATTGACAGGTGGCTGATGATGGTTACGGTGTGGCTTACATAATCGTGGGAGAAAACCTTATCAACTTCCACATCTCCTGCAAGCACTCCAGCCCTGAAACGGTGAGGGCGGAACGATAGCGTTTTAAACCACAGATTTGCATTTTCGCTTTTAGAAGGAAGTGCTTGAATCATGGATTGACACTCCTGTTTTTTCCTTTTTAAACCCCCAGGATGCTAATCGCTTTGGCGACCACATCAAACAGGCGATGCTTGACATGTTGGAGCTGTTCGAGTTGAAACCGAGGGCCGTGTAGTGCAGAAAACGAACGCTCTCCTTCCCTGTGTTTATGACGTTTATGTTCCGTTTTACTGTTCAAACAAGCTTGAAACCTGCTTGCACTTCAGCCTTGACAGACTTGACAGATGTTAATATGGTGTGTGTGTGTGTGCGCGCGCGTGCGTGCGCATGTGTGTATGTATACTTGTGAACGAGGCTGGGCATGTCGTATAGCATATCGTCTACCAAGACAGTTGCAAATCTCATTTGCTAAGTCTCTAACTAACACTAACTTTAACTAGCTAAGGCATATTTCCACAGGCATGTGATGCTAACTTGTCATTGGTGCACTTAGCAAGAAGGAGCATTAGCTAGTGGAAATATGTTTTAGTTAAGTGTAACTAGTGATTTAGCAACAGATTTGCATTGAATCCATGTGTCATTCATTCCTTCTTTTTTCACAATAAACAAAAAAAAATCAGTATTCCTTTCCAAAACCCAAATGGAAAAAATTGTTTTCCAATTTCCCACAAAATAAGAAAATGGAAAAAAGGGGGAAATGCTCACATAATCTACTTTGGTTTCTTATCGAAATGCATGTGGCATGACCCGGAGGTGACCGTTACATGCAGAAGACAAAAAAACCCCAGAACAAAACAAAATGTGGAAATCACATGCAGAAGAGTAACCCTTGTACTGCCAAGGAACAAAACAAAGCTATCCACACGTCTTTTGGGTTTTGGTTTTTGGCATCAGTGTAAAAAACACGAATGAAGAATGACACGGATTGCATTTGTTCCAATGTCTTCTGACGTTTTCCCGGGTAGATGACGTGCTCCACCGGCCCAGGCCCACTTGTGAGAACGCTGGCTAAGAACCAGCAAAGAAAGCGCAGTGGCAAATCCAGCTTTAATGCTGGTGCTTTAACAAAGTCTCAACATTTCAATGCAGAGGATAGTACGGGCCAAGCAATAGCCAGTCTCATTTAAGCATACGTATCAAATCTTTTTCAGTCTGATAGAGCAGCCGATCATTTCAGTCTCAGTGTGTAGTCCCAGGTCCTCAACTGTGAATAATAATGATCATAATACAGAATACGCAAAACCACTTAGACTTGCAGTCTGCTGACATTTCAGTTTACATTTCAGTGGGCGAAATAACCCTCCAGACCACGGGTCACTGCAGAAGCAGTTTATTTAGCTTGGCTAACCTTCGCTGTGCTCCAGCCTTAATGTGGTGGATTCAGTCATTGTGGTGAAGCTCATTTGAACTATTACCAAACGTTAGTCTAGTGACTTCAGCAGAAAAGAGCCTCACTGGCCCTCCACTTTACATACTTACTACTGTAGTGGTGCCTACATCTTTAATTACGGAGCGGTAAGCGAGGTGAAGCCCCGTGCCATGAAGGATTAAGCATTTTAATATATTGTGACAGAATTGAGGTGGAAGTAGTTTCTGATGTTTATTTTAACTTTTTCTTCAGTTTTGCCATGAGAAATTACAGTAGTATTACAAAAATAGTATTGCTTACATGCCTCTGTGGATATTATTGAACATTTGGGATTCGTTTTACCCCTGGTCTTAACATGATCAGGTTTTTTTTTTTTTACTTTAGGAAAGATCTCCATTTTCTCATTTTTCATGCAGTTCGCTTGTCAATGCACAAATCATGTACAATATTGAAGGCTATGTTTCATGATAAACACATACAAAAATAAAATGAATGTCAACTGAATACATCATAACAGACAAAATATTTACAGCTTCCAGAGTTTTAAGTAGAGTTTTTAAGTATCTGTACTTCACTTGAGTAGTATTTTATTTGGAAACTTATGACTTCCACTTCACTACATTTTAAAAACAAATACTTTACTTTTCACTTCACTACATTTCTATCAAGGTTCTCGTTACCCGTTACTTTCAAATCTGTGGATAAAGTGGATGTTATTCCCCCTTTTATAAAACGTGATTGGTTGTTTGGCTATCAGTAATCAGTAGGGTTACTTCACGCCTGTAGACTGGAACTATAAAACCAAGTTCAGACAGTTCTGCCGTTTTTTTCTTGATTAAAACACTTGCTGTTGGAAAGTCATGAAGCTAGAGGTGTAGAGCTGGGTTTTAAGCAGGTTGGAATGTTGATTTTATTTTCTGAGCTGCATTTACAGCTACTGCACTGTCCTCCTGATAAACATACATATATACAGAGGTGGGCAAAGTAGCTAACTTCATTACTTAAGTGAAAGTACAGATACCACTAGTCAAATGTTTCTCCAATACAAGTGAAAGTCGTACAGTCAAATTTTTACTTAAGTTAAAGTAGTGAAGTACTTAAGTATTAAAAGTACATCTGCTTTCACCGCATTGTTGCGTTATTGCGACAACACTTATAACACCTGATGTATCAGCCTAACTTGTAGAAGCTGTAGAATAAGGAACTGGTAGAATGTTACAGAATAAAACACAACCTAAATTGATAAAGAAAACCAGTCATAAGTTTATTTTATTTATTAATTGTAAGACTACACACCCCCAAAAAACAGCGTGGTAGTGTTCTGACCCAGCTCTGGCAGTGTGTGCACACATGTATGTGTATGTTTATCAGTAGCTGTAAATGCAGCTCACAACATAAAATCAACATTCCAACCTGCTTAAAACCCAGCTCTACACCTCTAGCTTCATGACTTTCCAACAGCAACAATGTTTTAATCAAGACAGAAAACGGCAGAACTGTCTGAACTTTTATAGTTCTAGTCTGAAGGCGTGACATAACTCTGCTGGTTACTGATAGACTGTCACCTGCCAAACAAACAATCACGTTTTATAAAAGGGGGAGTAACGTCCACTTTATCCACAGATTTGAAAAGTAACAAGTAACGAGTATATAGTGTGTGATGTAGTGAAGTGAAAAGTACAGTATTTGGCTTTAAAATGTAGTGAAGTAGAATTCATAAGTTTCCAAATAAAATACTACTGAAGTGAATTACAGATACTCAAAACCTCTACTTAAGTACAGTACTCAAGTAAATGCACTTAGATACTGTCCACCTCTGCACATATGTGTGCACGCACTGCCAGAGCTGGGTCAGAACACTACCATGCTATTTTGTGGGGGTGTGTAGTCTTACAATTAATTAATTTTAAAAACTAATGACTGGTTTCTTTATCAGTTTAGATTGTGTTTCATTCTGGAGCATTCTACCAGTTCCTTATTCTACAGCTTCTACAAACTAGTCAGAGGCATTACGTATTGTAAGTGTTGTGGCAATAATGCAACAATGTGGTGAAAGAAAATGTACTTTTAATGCTTAAGTATTTTTTTAAAAGTACTTCACTACTTTATCTTCTGTAAAAATGTAACTTTACGAGTTTCACTTGTATTGGAGTAACATTTGACTAGTGGTATCTGTACTTTCATTTAAGTAATGAAGTTAACTACTTTGCCCACCTCTGGCAGCTTCTATTTCAGAGTAAGTTTAATCCACAATATTTTCACAGTTCGTAGAGCAATAATCATGCAGTTCTCAAGAAAGTGCATCTTGTGCTTTGAGGAAATACACACCAATGTGTCAAAGTCTTTACGTTTGTATTCGTAAGAAGATCGGCACTTTTTCCAGTTCAGCCGGATAATTTTGGAGGAAAGTCCCACCATCGAAAACCTGACCGTTCAACCGGTCGCGCCATTGAACTCCTTCTCCTGGCAAGTAGATGTTCCTTTGTACGGCTCCCTGGTCAGTTACAGGAGCCACCAGAACCTAGACACAAGCTGTATGTTAACAGTTAGTGCTGGCATTTAAAGCCCTCTTTATATTTGTTCACATTTTACAACATTTATCAGACACTTGTCCAGGGCTTTGTGGAGCGACTTGGGTTAAGGGCCTTGCTCAGGGCCCAACATTGTATAAAAAGGATTTGATCAATAAGTCACGTTACAAAGCTAAAACTAGACTTCTTAAATGTGAAGGAGCAGTGGGCAGTGCCCCGGGAGCAGTGCTTGGGGACGGTACCTTGCTCATGAGTACCTCATTGGTACCGCTCTGGCATTCGACCCTGTGACCTTCCGATTGCTAGGTGAATCCTCTAACCGTTATTCTACCAACTGCCCCTTAATAAACTGAATGTGATACCTCTGATCCGATTAGAAACTCATCGTCGATAGTGAGTGCAATAGGGTCCTCTGGACTGATCCACCACAGCGGTCTGTACACTGGATTTCTGGTTCCTCTCCATTCTTCAGCGTATTTCAGGATGAGAGGAACCACAAAGTCCCGGTGCAGTGTCAGATAATTTTTGGTGATGTTAAGGACCTAGAGTGAAAAAAGGAGTACACCTCTCTTTTCAAACTTCAAAATCAATTCACCTGTTCAGTAATGGCTGCAAAGTTGGTAGGAAAATTAATAATTGGAATCCACATACACAGTTTTCACTAAAACTCCATGGAGGTGTTTGGAAGGACAAGACAGGAAAAAATGAAGAGATTTCGAGCCAACGGGTGAATAATTCTTCATCACTGACCAGATCATCACTTAATGAACCACCTGTAAACATGGAGAAGATTAATCGTAGTAGACGCAACACACTGGAAAACTTTTGATTTGATATGAGGAGCTTGTGAAGACTTGCCTATAGCATCAGAGATGAAGAAGTTATATCCCAAAATACTGTAATGTAGGATGAAGGGAATGATGGCCTTAATACCAGCAAAGCTCCAGGTGCCTTGCAAAGCTGGCATCATCATGAACAGTGGTATGTCGCTGTTCCTAACGAGATGGCAAAAAGTCAGCAAGTTGGTCTGTGCTTCTTGAATGAATCATTAGTGAAAATGAAAGTGATTATTTGTTATTGTGAACACACCACAACGTGACCTCTGCATTTGACCCACCCGTGAAGGAGCAGTGGGCAGCTGACATGGGTGCTTGGGGATGGTAGCTTGCTCATGATTACCTCAGTGGTAAATTTACAGGTCTGGGATTTGAACCGGCAACCTTCTGATCACAGGGCGAATGCCCAACCGTTATCCCACAAACTGCCCAATTACTGCTGGAATATTCTTTAAATCTTGTGCTTCTGTATATTTGCCCCAAAAACAACAGAAATAAGCTTTTGTTTTGTACAATATGAATCATTCAGTGTGAAGCTCGACTCAATTTGCCTACATCCTAGAACCCCGATGTCTACACCCTAGAAATGCAATTTGAAATTCTTGCATTACATAAGATATAAACCATTATAGGTTTAGTATTTTCAGATGTAGCCTCAGAATTCCTCAAACCTCAATCCTGCAGTCAATACCACCGTCCTTCCCATCCTGGTAGCGAGGCCTGCCAACAGTCGGATGTATTCCTGACAGTCTTGGTTTTCTGGAAGACCTTGAGACAGAATCTCCTCCCCTCCTTCCAGAGTGATGTATTCTGCATCTAGCTGGTCAGACCAGTTGCCCAGTCGCTCCAAAAACCATCTGACTGCTGCCGGGTTGGAGGTATTGAGCTTCACACAGATATCTCCTTTCCACAGAGTCATCATGGGAACCTGTGGCCAAGAGCCCGGAAACCCGGCATAAATAAATGTAGGCAGAGCATTAAATGGCAATATCCAGTATATGTTACAGTTATAACATATAATGCTACACTGTTGTGTATTTTCTGTGGAGCATGTTGCAAAATATGAGTTATTTGGTATTGAGACGTTCAACACATGTAACTAAATATGCCTAATACCACACACACACACACACATACATTCAGGTTTTGATTGACTGGAAAAACAGACCTTAGGAAAACAGACATTTCACAAATTGTTAGATTGTTAATTCATTTTTTATCATCTCACCACATGTCCCTGTGTTGCTGCTGTACGGCTCAGCCAGAACTCTTCGTTCCGCTCCTGAAGAGATGTCTGAAACTGCAGGTTTTTCACGCTGACGTATGGTGTGAAAGTGACAGAAATGTTCAGGTGCCTCACTAGCGGAAGGTTCCTGTTTTGGCTGTTGGAATGATTGACGCTCTGATGTGAAAGACATTTAAATAGGTATTAGGAGATAGTATTTTGTGATCAATTCATATATAATTATGCAAAGAACATATATTAACATCCTTCACACTCACTGTGTCTATTTTTAGAGCGACCCAACCTATAATAATCGATCCTGTGGACTTCATGAAGACAGAACCTGAAATTAATGTCTATTTTGTGGACAGCCCACGGCTAGACATGCTGAAATAAGTATGGTTGTAATTTGGACGGGAAACTGCGGAGGTGGTGCACAGGATTTGATGACGTGAGGGGTGTGTAACAGCTGCCTGGTCTGGCCAGCTGACCGGTGGAAGATTCATGGGTTTGATGTGAGGCCAGTAGAAGGACGAGACACTGGATGTATTTGTAGAAGCATAACCACATCTTCCCACCCTTCTCATTACAGTCTAGCAAACAGCAGTGCTTTGCCTTGATTGCTTTCCCAACATGATTCCAGGGAAGTAAAGGTTTAAAAGCAGTTTGTGTAGGCCTCTGCCTCCTTTGGTCAAGCAGTGAATTGCAAGTTAAAGTAATAACACTGACCCCTAAGAGTGGAAGTGATTTGATTCTGGAAATGACAGCATCTGCTTGTATCAAAAATCAATCTACACAGTGGAACTTTAACTCTTGTATAATTATTGAGGTCCAGTTTCAAACGCTCAGGCACAAATCATAATAAAACAAAAAAAGTCACTTACCATATTCAGGAGCATATTGGTGGAATGTTCATCAAGGCTGATGATTCCATTGTTAAGGTGGTGTCTCTTCAACCGGTTGGCAAACGTCCTCAGCTCTTTCTCCAGCTTGACCCTAGAGTCCTCATTCACCACCAGCTTCCAAATTGGTGTCCTAACATAATCACCGTCATGTTTGAATTGAGTTTGACTTATCACTGGAAGACTGTTAAAGGGGCATTCCGCCCAAAGTCGTTGTGGCTAAAAATGAATAAAAAGCTTTAAGTCATGCCATGGTACCATATTTCATAAGGCTTGGTAAATAAAACTCTTAGAACGTGACTTGGTCTCCATGTACCACATATTAACCGTGTGAGGAAGAGACAGATTATGTAGAAGTAGATTATGTTTCAACTCCATCAAATCCATGAAATAAGTAATAATTACATCTACAATTAAAAGAAGACGTTCAGAAAAAGACATGCCAGTATGCAAGGGAAATCAATAACTAGACTAACATGCTCCTTTTACCTTAGGATGCCCAGGTTGGGCAGCTGTGGAGGTGTGGTGTGACGTTCGTGGGAAATTTCCTGATAAATATCTCTAAGATTGTGACCCACACACACTCTATACTGAAGAGGTTGTGCTTGCTGTGGCTGGACACACAGCTGCTGGTTACTGTCTATACCAACGTGCAGGGGAACATCAGGGGAAAGCAACACTGCAACGCCTAAAAGAAAGCATCGGTTTCAAGGTTTTATAGCACATTTAAACAACAATCTTACCAAACTCTGAAACATCTGGCATAATTGAGCATGTTTTGCAATGCCAGTGATAAAAATCAGTCTGTTACTGTTTTCACACAATGCATCATGCTGGGCTTAATGATTTAGGTGTACTGTTGCTAAATCTGTGTGCCCAGAAATGCATATTAAGACCCAGTTAAATATTTGATAAAACATCTATGCCAGCACTAGCATCTTAGCGTGATAAGAGTGCTCATGGTAAATAAACCTGTAAAAGATCCTCTATAGAATCTATTGTCTTTGATTTCGGGTCCATGGACACGCCTAATTAATTTAACCTTCACAGTTCTTGCAGTGTAGTCTAAAAGCAAAACATGAACATGCTGGGAAATGTTTTGATCTGGACACACTTCTGGAACTCATTAGTTTCTTTGAGTCAGGGTGGAACCAGAACTACTGCATCTTTAAACAAGTGCATGCTGCTTCTTGAACACAGCGTTGCAATACTAAAATGTATTCACGCACATACAGCAATTCCTGATTATTAAGGCTTTACCCAAGTATTTTCACAGATGCTAATCCAGTTTTCCCCATTTGTAAATTGTATAATGTTTGTTCAAGTTGCAATGTAGCATATGACCTGTGCGCTCCGTGTACGTGTGTATGTAAGCGAACCTCCTCTTAGGCCAAATTTGTTGAGCAAATGTTTTGCTAGTGATCTTGAGCTTGGGGACCCATTTAAATACCATCCAGATTGAATAAGCCCATGGTATGCGTTATTATGCCAAGCCTACAAGCCCAACAATACACTCCCCCCTAAATAAATCTGTGTTCAAATTACTTGTCTTTATCTGTGTGTTGTATTCCATATATGTATGTGAGGGAGAAAGCGTGTGTACCTGATGATGCAAAAAAATTGTGGTCCAGAACAGATCCGTACCCTGAAGGGTTTTGTCTTAAATCACTGGTAATGAAGGGCTGCAGAGCAATATTCACATTATTTATAGGCCATCTCTGTTCCTGAATGCTTGCTCCACCATACCAGAAGACATTCTTCATAGAAAAACAGTGCTGAAAAATGGAAGTATTCCTAATAAAGACTTAATCACACTTATTAAACATTTTTCTATAGTTATTACAGTTGCAAAAGTGTCAAAACCACCAGTTTGATCAGCTTACCCTGATATTGACTTGACAGCTCAACGCCATCCACATTATATTGTAACACTCCATGCGAGACCGCTGATCCATCTCCAAAACCATTTGGACTTCCAGTTGGGAGTTCCATTTGTAACAGAAATTAGTAGCATTGAGCCAACAGAGGTTCCGGACAAATGGCACTTGGATATCTGGATCATCTATGTTCCCAGTATAAACCTCCAGAACTGTTTCATGCTTGAAAAAGCTCTGAAAAACTAGGGAATGCCTCTTTGACTCCCAAAAAAGTTCACTGATCTGCCCCTTGAGAATCCACTGTTTGTGAGACTGATCTACAACTTGCCAATAGATTATTCCAATAGTCATTAAGAAAAGGAGACCGATGACAAGGCAGCAAGCCGTTCCTTTCCATGTTTCGTGCTCTGTCTTCAGCTCCGAGTGCCAGGTCACGCTGGGGAAACGGCTTGGGTTCCTACATCCGTGCGTAATTCCCATGGTTGGAATCAGAAATGTGGTGTCAGAACAGTTAATGATCTGATTTCATCTTGTCTAGCCTATTTGTGGAACCTATTGTCGTTTATTAAAAAGAAAACATGTGAATGTAAAAGAGACTCACCACATGCTGCTTTTAGGATGAAGGCTCTTTGATGGACTGGATGTAAGGAAGTTGATCCATGTGCTGAGACTGACGTAAGAGTCCCAAATATTGTGGTGCAATGACCTATTTCAGACACACTTGTCATTTTTTGGCATCATTAAAATTAATACAATTATGGTATAGATCAAAAATAGACTGCTATGTCAGTAGATTTTGTACAATGTGCTATTTGTGTCAGTAGCTTTAGAGAAATCTAAAGATCTTAAAAACAAAAGTGCCATCTAATCCATAATCAAATGCAGAAATAACACCACCGCCAAAGAAAACATCTGACCAATGGTTCAGGAGGAAAAGGGTTAGAGGACACCTCCCGGATCACTTACCTCAGTCAGTAGCTTCCTAATTCAGCCTTCCGAGGACCAACAGACCTTGGCAGGAGCATAGGCGCAGGATCAGCTTCTAAGAATTTCCCCTCTCCGCTCCCGTCTCTAATGAACCAGCAATCTCATGTATCTATTGGAGTCTTAAGATTGAATTGCTTTTTATGCTGTTACAAAATCATTTCCGTGTGATTAAATTCTGTTCTGCAGAACTGACCAGTTAGAATCTCATGATCTTGCAGAATGAAGAATTTTTGGAAGACCTAAAGTAGGCAGAAGTTATTTCTCTACATTAGAAGTGTTTTCAGTACCTGACTGAGGTTGCTGTCCTCATTTGTTCTGTAAGACGTGCCAAGAGTCAGTGTGTGTTAGTAGAGCATATGGGGTGGAAGGTCTTCCTTTACAGAGTGACAGACTGGCTGTCATTCCATCAAGTTCTATAAATAACAACCTGACTATTTGCTGGCCAGTAGCATGGTCATAGACCGTGGGAACATGGAGCAGAACTCAAAATAAGAAAAGACAACATATATTATATACAAAAATATTTATTATATATTTTTTCCAATTTTGCATCTTTCACACACACATGTTTACACATACAGACGTGACAGATGAACCAATAATTTCACATGTGACATGACACTGCAGTTTGGGGTCCTTTTTTGATTTGACGTTGAATGCTACATATTGAAGTCAATACGGCCGGTCTGTAATCAATATACTGTTTATATTAAACAAATCAATAAAACTTTTCATTAAACTCTGAATTAAAAAGGTCTCAATGAGCTGTAATATTGGGAATACAATACATATTTTAGATGTTTGTTGCAGAATCTGATGGGACATAATAACTACAACTAACTATTAGGATATTATTTCAGGTATTACCAGATTTAGACTGTAATGTATATGTAAAAAGGTGAGCAGTGTGTTATAAAGAGAGAAAATTGTGCCATGAAAGAGATTGTAGTAGTTGTAGTAGATGGTAGTAAAGAAGGTTAACAATTCTGGTGGATGGTCTGGAAAATGGATTTGGATATAGACTATGGAATACAAACTTTAGAATTATGGCAGCCTAATAAGATGTAATCTCTAGACTAACTTGTTTCAAATAGAACATTAATTGTAGAAATTACAACATTGCATATTGCTTGAATCTCATGTGTTACCCTCACAAAGATCAGTATATACTGCCAGTATAAATCGGCTGTGGTTCACTACCTACCATGAAGTACACATAATATACAATAATCCAAACCTAACATTAATACAAAATTCACATAGGAATGCAGTGCCTCATACATGTAAATATTGTGCATATTGTAAAAAGTTTTTACATTTATGAGAAATTAGGTTGAAGTTGAGGTTGTATCTCTTTTTCACCACTGGAGAGTGCCAGAGTGCATGTGTCATAGGTGGTGAACGAGAGAGTCATTCCATTCCTAACTACCAGGACTGTACAGAACAGAGTGTCAATATGTGTCTGTCAAAGTGTCACTTTTTCCATTATAGGCCTTATCTTTAACTTTCCCTGACCAGATTCATTGCAATGCAAATTTGTCTCAGGTCGTGGATTTCTCCTTGTCATTCATGACAGCTTTTTATTTAAAAATAGACCACGTTGTAGATCTGATCTTATCTGATGACTCAGTGTGACACTGAGAAGTTATTGGTAATGTCAATGGTTCCAGGGAATGAATAGGGCAGTGGACTTTAGATACTTTCTGCAGCTTAGGGTAAGTGGACGAGTGGACAAGGGGGGATGGACTGGGATCGTCGGCTCAAACCTCATCTGTCAGCCTTACTCTGGGGTAGGGAACCCCTTCAGTGTCGGGCATGTTAGGACATGTTACTCTACTCAGTTAATGATATCCCTGGACTTTAATTCTATTACACACATGTGCCAATCCATCAGTCTTGAAATTGCTGGTGCACCAGAGTTTGGGGTTTAATTACATTAACATGGGATATAAATTTAAATAATAGAATGATTCCTTTTAGATATTTTTTATCTTAACACCTTGCTGTTATTGCTCAGCTGTCCACATATTTAATCAATAGAAGTATTAGCTTATGTAACTAATCACAGAGCCGAGACCTTTTCCCAAAGATCAACAATTCTTTATATCACTATATAAACTGCACCCCAAGTACTTTCAAAATACCATGAAATGTTCTTTTCATTTAGAAAAGGTCACTACTTACTCTTTAAAGCAGCGCACTAAAACCGGGCTTAGCCTGCTATAGGCTCCAGATACAAATACACATGCACACACACACACACACACACACATTGACACATTTCACTATCTTTGTGAGGTACTTCCATCTGTTCCATAAGGACTAGATGTAAATTATAAAAAAAATTGTTAATACTACATCTACACCTATGCCTAACTTTAACCTCAATAGCCAAAGCAAATATTTTTCCTCTTTGAGTTCTTAAGAGGCAAAACCTCAATGCATTTATGCATGCATTTTGCTCACATACAAAATGTAGTTAGAAAGCAAAAAATCTGTCAAACGTTTTTCAAGAGCACACACACACACGTATTTATCGCATTGTGGGGACATGTTTGTCCCCTAAAATCACTTTTATCAGTTTCTTTGGGCTTTGTGGGGACATTGAGAAGGTCCCCATGAGGAAAAATGACTTTATAGAAAATGTGCTTGTTTTATTTGAGAAACTAAAAGAGGTAAAAGATGTGCTTTTGGTTGCTGAGGTTAAGGTTAGGGTTAGGATTAGGTGTAGGTGTAAAATTATGTACTTTAGTCATTATGGCAGTCTATGAAAGGACCTCACAAAGATAGTAATACAAGACTGGCCACACACACACATACACACATACACACACTTTTTTAAAGAATATAAGCATCATTATGGGAGATTTTAAAAGGAGAAATCCAGCCTGAATTAAAATGTCCCCATAATGACGCACATCCTCACTTTATCAGTGTGTAATCAGGTTCCCCATATACACATAAACAAAGTCCCCATATACACATAAACAAACACACACTTTTAAGGATATGCCCACAAACCTGTTATATTTTAACAGTGAAGATTAAGCTTGATGAAACAGTTATGTTGCAGTCATTAACTTCGTGGGGCCGTCCCCACAATGCCACAGGTCCCCCCCTTGTTGGTGTGCAATCAGGTCAAAGTCCCCATGTTGGGATGTTTACAAACACATACACACACACACACACACACACACACAGACACAGACACACACACACACACACACACACACACACAAAAGCACGCACGCACGCGTGCAAGCAGACGCGCCGTCAATCTGCGCTTGTTTGCGATAACAGTGGAAGTTGGTCGGGGGGAGAATCTGTCCTCTGTGTTTGCATATGTTGGAATGCGTCTGCGACCCCCTTTGTTATGGTGAGAAGCTGGAATGCGGTCTACCCTCAATTAAAATTCCTCTCGTTGACCCCTTGCCAAAAGGTATTTTAAAGCAGAAGCCATTTGCTTACGAATCCGCGTTATTTAATGTACAGTTTTCGCCATTCTCGCAGCCCTAACCATACAGCTTCCGAAACAGGCGTGTGCTTCCCGGTCGGACCTTTAATTGGCATAACAACACATCTAAATTATGAGAAATGTTCTTTGAAGTCGGAAAAGAGGTACTTCTTACTTTTCTCAAACAACAAAAATGTCTATTCCACTAAAGATTATATATGAAACCTCACTCCAAAGAAATATCTTGGCATCTATTTTAAAAGTTTAGTTTAGTCTAGATTGTTCTAAAAAACTTTCTGTTCATATAACCAGTTTCTGGTTTGTGCTATAAAGTCAGAAGACAAACCTTATTTATGCTTCAAGTTTAACATTATTTAAATGTTTTATCTATCTATCTATCTATCTATCTATCTATCTATCTATCTAACAGTGAATGAAAAGTTGCATGAAAAGAAAGAAAAGTAATAGAGAATAGCTCTTTTCAGATACTTGAGTCAGTTTTTCTACAAGAAAGTTTTGTCTCGACGTTCACATGTGTTGTTAATATCCAAAATCCCAAGGAAAAATATTTATTGCTGTCAGATTTTCTTCATATGGTTTACTCCGTTCTGTTAATCTCTTAGGCCTTTATTCTCGAAAATGCAGAGTCGCTACACCTGGACTCGGACACATGGAGGGAAATGAATTCGGGGTGTATTCAGTGAAAAGCTCTTCCCGAAGCTGGATCGCGCCCCATCCTTCCTCACACACATGCGCACGGAGCTGATGGGCGGGTGTGTGTGTATAAATCTCCTCTCACTAGCAAACCCGACCGTCCTCTAAACTCACACACAGCCACTAACATCAGCACTCACACTAATGCATTACCACTGAACTGAACAGGACCAAGTCGGACAAGAAGAAGAAGAAAGTCACTTTTTACGCACGGAACCGGCAATGGAGGATCATCAGAAAATCACCCATCATTCTTTCTGCAGATCGTGCATCAGGACGGGAACCCAAAAAATAACGGTGAGGCGGTGAATTTTCGTTTGTTTTTTTCCTTTTCCCCCCTGTCTTTTCTTATTTTCTTATAAGTTTGCAAATGCTTTTCAAAGGTTTCAGTTGAAATAATCGTAAGAATTTGTTTCAGCCACGCAATTTACGGTAATAATGCGTTGGCTTGTTGGATTAAAAGAAGAGATTTTGCTTCGTGATTCGCGGGTGTTGATGTGCGAACTTGGCTTGAATTATGCAGATGTTTGGCAGTAAATTTGCGCACCAAACTTTTCTCAATCGTGACCGTGGCGCATGAAACTTCGTTTTAAAATGACGGTGTTGCACTTGTAAAGTGCAGTAAAGGTTCCAAAGGGGAGTGTTGTTATAGAAAGTATTAAATGCAATAAACATTTTTTCGGAGTTCGGCTGCAGTTAAAGGTTCTTAGTTGAACAAAGTTCTTTCACAGAAGCCTTATTCTTAAACGTTACTTGAACTAGATCGATGGCCTCACTGGTGAGTCTGTGCGCGTGTGTGGGTGTGTGTGTAATGCTGTTTGTGAGGGCTAAATGCTGAAGTGGTCTTGTTTTGTCCCTGCAGATGACTTGGTGTAGTAGACTTGTACTCCTCTCCATGGCTCTGTCCCTCTACACCACTCCGCTCTCGGCTGAGACTCTGTGTGGAGGAGAGCTGGTGGACACACTGCAGTTCGTGTGTGAAGACAGAGGATTTTATTTCAGTAAGTTTTAATTCTCTCTCTCTCTCTCTCTCTCTCTCTCTCTCTCTGTTTTTACAAACACTTTCTGTCACTCTTTCTGATAAAGTTGCTCTTTTCTGTCTCATACACATCTATCTATCTGTCTATCTATCTATCTATCTATCTATCTATCTATCTATCTATCTATCTATCTATCTATCTATCTATCTATCACACTTAAGCTCCCCCTCACATTTTTACACTCACTTTCACTCTTTCACTTTTTCTGTAAACCCTTTCCTCTCATACCTCTCCCTCTCTCTCCCTCTTTCTCTCTCTCTCTCTCTCTCTCTCTCATACTCTCCCTGTCTCCCCCTCCTCCCACCCACCCACCGATCGGATGGTGGACTTCCCCCTCTTGTGCATCTCCTGTTGTTCTTTATCTTTTATCTCTGTTGAGTAGGCAAAGGGCAAGGTTAACAGATCTGTTTACTTTAGCCACTCTCATGTCCAAAAGACCCCCCACCCTCCTTTTTTCCACTTCCACTTTCCAAAGCTTTTTTTAAGAGGTGTCTGAAGAGAAATTTTTTGATTTTTTTTGAGTTTGTGGTCCACAGGAATCTCACTGATGATGTTTTCTCTGTTTGACCTCAAGGCAGACCCTACAGACAAAGCCGTCGCCCGCACCGTGGGATAGTGGAAGAGTGCTGCTTCCGGAGCTGCGACTTGCATCTGCTCGAGCAGTACTGCGCCAAACCGGCAAAGTCCCAGCGAGACGTCTCTGGCACTTCCCTGCAAGCCATTCCAGCATTACAGACGCTCCACAAGGTAGGCACTTACAGCTGCTTATCTCGCCTCACAATCTAACACTCTGTCACCACTATTCTGCTAAAGCGTAAATACACCCAGCGTGAGAGAACCTTTCTTTATCAAGGGGGAAATCAGTGCAAAGTGTCAACTCGGCTAAAAAAAACAGCTGAGAGAAGTGGAAAGTCGTCAGAGATAACCGAAAATGCTTGACCCATCCAAACTGAACGTTCCGTCAACATGGAGACGGTCGGCTAAACACATGATGGTAGCATGACGCCGGCCTATTGGACACCGCTTTAAATGATGTCATTATTTCCATCACCAAAACAAGTCCCGTGCCACATTCTGGCGAGTGGCTATGCCATGTGGTCTTGGCATGAAAATATGTTAAGCGTTGGCAAGATCGTAGGCCAGCTGGCCAGGGCTTGAGTTTCAAAACAACAAAAACAAATAACCCGAAAACACAATAATTGGGCCATGCTTAAGAACGGCACGTTCGCATCGAAGTAGGTGTATGTAGTCACGATTTCAGAACTGACCTCAGGTCACAAGGCTGCACTCACAGCGGGGCTATTCTTTAAGTTGCCACCTTGCAGTTTTCAAAGACCGTTGTTGGTCCATTATAGTTAGGAATAACTGGAATGTGTTGGCAGTAGTTAGGGGAAGGAGCTTGCAAAGAACAAAAGGCTGTCTATGTCTGAGACATGGGTCATAACACTAGCATCGCTAAACGCTACATGCCACATTTGAGCTCGAGTTGTTCCATTGAGTAACAGCACGATACTGTTGACCCTTGAAACCTTAATAGGCATGCTGAAGTCATTCGAAACGTGAGAGGGAAAAGGTGTTTGAAGGAAGGAGAAAGTAGATGGAGAAAGTAGAGATTAACAATAGCAGTTTTTATGAACATCTTTATTTTCTTCTGATGACTTTACCAATAAAATTTTATTATTTTAACAACTGAGGTTTAAATTTCAAGCTAGACATTAACTAATCTTAGTCTACGAAAACCAGCAACACTACCAGTAATTCCACATTTTTGACACTAAATCTGAAAAGCAGGGCTAATAATCACTGTACCTTTTTCATCTACTATCTACTTTACATGCTTAATTTGTACCAACGTCATTGCTAGTCACATATCTCAAAGAATGTCGACCACTCAAGTTGATCAGTCAATTTTCTTTTTACAGGACAGCTCAAGGACTCCTCTAAGTATGGGGTTTTCCAAGCACGAGTTGTGGCTAAAGAAGGCGGCCCAGAGGCTCCGGAGGGGGGTTCCTTCCATCCTGCTCGCAAAAAAGTTCAAGAGACAAGCTGAGGAGGCCCAGGCTCGCGAGCAACTCGACTTCCACCGGCCTCTCATCACCGTGCCCAATAGACGCCCACCCATCCTGCGGCACGTCCACGGGGGCGCCAGCCATCAGTAAAGCCAAAACTGCCCAGATGTCAGCAAACAAAAGGATTATAGCTCTCGGCCTTTGTCCTTCTTCTCAAACCTTGCCATCGAGCTTTCAATTGCAGACACGAACATTCTCTTGTATTTCTTCCCTTAACCCAGCCGAAGAGACGTTAGCGATAGGACCCAACGTGAGAAGTGACGGATTAGTCGACTGAATCTGTGAACAGAGCGGAGCATCCGGGACCCTTGCTGACAAATAGGTCAAGTGCTCAGATAAGCAAATCTGAAAGCCTTATCCCACGCAATTCAACTCTGAGGCAAAGAGTGACTTTGTCTCGTTTGCACCTGTGATTCTAATGTTACACAATAGGGAACGATTTTCCTTGATATATGATTGCTTTATATGCACCTTTCTGCCCACCCTCCTGTGGTGCGTTAATGGGGAAAGCATCGGCAGGTTGCACAAGGCCACGGACCGTGATTATGGCACTATTTTATATGAACTGCTCGACATGATCCTTTTATGGTGCTACCTTTGGGAGTGGACTCAGAGAAGAGCTGGAAAAAGTGTTTTGCTCTCGACACCATGTTAAACTTTCCGTTTTAGGAAAAGCCAATGCGACGCAAACAAGGTGGAACATGAGGGAGAGGGGGGCTTGTTTGGGGAATGAGCTTGAGCTTGCAATCAGACTGGACTCTGAGAACCCATTGACGTGGGCTCTGAAGAATAAAAGTGAAGGCCGAAGCTGTCTTGTGAGATTGCTTCTAGGAAGGGAGGAGGGAGAACATCGCGGAATACCGTTGTTGAGGACTTTTGTTGTGACCAAGTCAAGTTTGGACTTTCAGCAAGAGCATTCTTGCATGTTTTAAAAATGCCACTTTACCAGTACCATAACCTTCCTGTTTCCGTACTTTTACATTTTATCAATAATATCCTGTCTTTACTACATATATTCAGTACAAACAATGGAACAATCATTTCAAAGGGAAAGCAGCAATAACGTCTTCTCGCATATTGTCAGTGTACAAAAAATTAGTAATCAAATGCTTTTGCTTGAAAAGAAATACTTGAATAATTAGTCTCCAGGGACATTGTATCATCGACCTTATGAGTAGTCCATACGTTTCCTTGCAAAATGAGCCGCCAAGCCTCTCTTGGTTTCCGATACCAATAATGGCACTGTATAAAGGCATTATTTATTTTGACATAAACCTATGAAAATTGCTCCCAGCGATAGCACACATTCATAACTGGCAGTTTTGTTACTTCACTATCATTTTATTTGTACTGCTAATGTATGTAGAATGCTTTGTACCAAAAAAAAAGTCTTCTCTTTTTTAAGTAAAGTCAATGGAAGCTTCCACACCGTCTTGTCTCACTTTTTACAACTTCGACGCCGCGAGTCACTTGTTACAGCACAATCAAACAAGCTGGAATGGTTTTAAAATGTAAAACAAGCATGCATGTCTTGTGTGGAGTTTAGGCCCAATGTCCTGTATGCTTTTGGTGCAATTCTGATCATTTTCAACAGGCAGTGACCTGGCCTCCCTCAGGGAAGGGTAAATCTGAACAACAGCTGCTGTTCATCTTTTACAGACTTAATTTTCAACAGGGGGTCAAAAGGTCAACTGGGAGGCATGCAGAAGTAAGAAATTGGCCTTGTGAATGTTAGCTACTTATCCACATGCAAGTTAGCCAGGTGAGTTCTTACTGCCCATGTCTTTGAAAATGGGATTAGAAAAACAAGTGCACAAGGATGATTGCACTGAAAAACAATTAGAGGCACTTTACAGGTAAACTAAGGTGGTTGCAGAAATGCGGCACGTCTTCTCTTTGCCCTGTTTAACCCCTCAAGCTTCTGCGGTGCTACGAGCCTAAACCTGCACTTGTCGGGTTTCTTCATACCTTCCGAGTGCTTGAGAAGTCCGTCACTTACTGAAATGCCAGATATTAATTTACCTGTGTTTGTGACTCGCGGCTGTTTATATAAGACTTGGAAAGCTTGAGATGTGATTTAAGGACAGACCTGTTTTCTCCAAAGGTCTATGAACTTTGAGAAACTGTCAAGAGTGTACACAGTGGGAAAGACAAGAGAACAACAGAATAACACCTGAAGGGCCTGCGTCAAAAAAAGAGAAAGAACTCGTTCTGATAGTAAATGATATCTATCATCAACTGGGGGCCTCTCATCTTCTTTACTTCTCTCTAACCAACACGTTGTTCTTCCATGATGACGCATGTTCCTGTTTACATTAGGGAGGTAATTTGCATTGCCATTATTTTTATGACTTATGCTCTGGAGTGCCAAAGCAGTGTTGACTTGGATTGCATAACCACAAAAGCTTGAGGCAGTTATGATTGGAGCAACTTAAATCGCTGATCCCAGATCAGCCCGGGGTCACTTTTCCCACCTCCAAATTCACGATATCTCAGAACAGCGACGGTTTAACAAAGAACAATTCCAAACGGTGGAGCACGGATTCACACTAACACACTGTGCCTGTTATTCCCTCTATTGTGAGAACTAGCGATGCCCCGCTGAGCGAGATATCTGTCACCCGATATGTGGGCAAGGACTGAAAACACTCTCATAAGCAAACAAGAAATGACTTGAAGAAATACGTGTATGCATAACAAAAGCCCTGTGGCGCAGAATGTTTAAACGTTCGTACGGCTGAAAGACCACGATTATAGTTACACCCGAGCTGTAGTGAGAAGTATTAGTCAGAGAGAGATTAGATCAGCACTCCTCACCATCTGGTGATGGGTCGTGACAAGATGTTGTCTGCGAGCATGGCAGTGCCGTTGCTCTACGCTCCGGTCTGTTTTGGAGTAGCTAATAGGATTGTGTGTATATGGGTATAGAAAAAAAAACATATTAAATGTATTAATGAAGTGGGTCATGATATGAAGTTTCAGAGTGTCATGGCTGCAACACCTGAATAATGTTAAGAAAAAATAGAAGGTATCTATCTCAGATATTAATCACTAATACAAGAAGAGAATCCAAGTCTTGTACGGGTTACCTTGGTGATTTTAGAGGAAAATAGTTTTGTTTTTGTGCACAGTCATCTATGAGTTTGACTTCCTCATATGAGTTCCTCATAATTGATACATAAATAGGTTAAAATGCAGCAACATTCTTTCATTCATTCATTATCCGAACCGCTCAATCCCTATTAGGGTCACAGGGACCAGAGCCTATCCTGGGAACCACAGGCGCAAAGCAGTGACCGACCCTGGGCAGGTGCCAACACACCGCAGGGCACACATTCACACAATCACACTCCCATTCACACCTTACAAGGCCATTTTAGAGTCGCCGATTAACCTATATTGCATGCTTTTGGACTGTGGGAGGAAACTGGAGCACCCGGAGGAAACCCACGCGAACATGGGGAGAGCATGCAAACTCTACACAGAAAGGCCCAATGGCCGACCCGGGGATTGAGCCCAGGACCTTCTCGCTGTGAACTTTCAACATCTACTGTTAATTATATTCTGGTAAAATATATATTAAGTCGTTGTGATACCACATAACCTTTAAAGGCAAAGCCCAACTAAATAATTTTCTGTTAAAAGTGAGTAATTATTTGTCAGTGTGAGCACAGCACGCACTGCACCACAACAAAATGTCACCTCTGCATCTGACCCATCTGTGAAGGAGCAGTGAGCAGCTGATGTTGACATGGGCAGTGCCCAGGGAGCAGTGCTTGGGGACGGTACTTTGCTTATAAGTACCTTCAGTGGTACCTTCACTGGTCTGGCAATCGAAGTGGTGACCCTACGATCGCGGAGCGAACGCTTCAACCGTTAACGCTAGAAAAAGTCCCCGTTGGTATTTGACCCAAATATAAAACTTTTGGGCCTGAGGTTCCGTGATATTTCTTTACTTGAGCTATGTGAGTGTGGGCAAGTGGTTCTGTTAGGCTCATATATTGATATCTAACTTATGTTTTATGCTTTCGTCAATCCAGATTGAAACTGGATATGAATATACTAGTCTCCAAATCCACTTCTGAACATTAAGTGTGTGTGGAAAGAAGGTATATCTGCAGTACCCAAGTGATTGGGTGCAATGTCTGTAACTGTATTGTATCAGTCAACACAGGGGCCTCAGCAAATACACACAGTGAACAATGGAAATATTTTCACACCACTCTATATAAATAGGGCCTGAATAAATACAACAGTAATGTTCCGGAAAGAGACGACAAGCATTTCAGAGCACTGTGGCAGAAAGTCATCATAATTTATGTATAAAACCACAATATGTATTATTGTGTCTGTTTTTACACTCCTAATAAGTAGCTAAGAACTGTTAGCCTGAATAGACTGCTCAGCCTATAGCAGACAGTGGTCGCAGTACTCAGCTCACGTAAATGCCAACGCCATACTGCACATGCTTTGATTCCGAGTTACCAGTGTCCAACAAAGAGGGCTTTTGTCTGTCTGGGACACAGATCTCTTCATTACTGCGCTGTGGCAAGTTTATTTACGCTGGTCACCATCTTGCGTAACCACTATTATGCAAACAGGCAAATTTGCTTTAGCACATGTGTTCCTGGAGTAGGACATTCATTGTGACATCCCAGTTACTCGAGCAGGTCGAGTGCGCTGGCGCACGAGGCACGCTGCCATCGTGGTTCTGACTGGAAGAATTGTGTCAGAGGTGAAGAGAGCAGGCCAGGATGGCAGGCCGGCTGTGAGGACACACACATAACGTGAACACACACACACACAAACATGCTTGTGTGTGAATCGAAGCATGTGCGTGCATGCACGCACACTCACATGAGTAAAAGTGTATGCACATATGCGTGTATGTGCACACACACAATTTGGATGAAAATGAATTGTGAAAAATGAATACTGATATGTGGATGAATACTGATATGTGGATCCTAAGATACTTAATTTAGTCTTTAATACAGATAAATTTCAGTTGGTACCGTAACGGTTAACGCGTTTGCTGCGTGATCAGAAGGTAGCCGGTTCTAATCCCGGACCGGTAAAAGGTACCACTGAGGTACTTATGTGCAAGGTACCGTCCCCAAACACTGCTTCCCAGGCACTGTCCATGTTGGCTACCCACTGCTCCTTCACGGATGGGTCAAATGCAGGGGTCACATTTGGTTGTGGTGCATTGTGTGCTGTGCTGTGGTTCAAAATGACAAATAATTATTTACTTTCACTTTTACTTAAAGTTAGTGCTCAATTATCATTACTTTTCTGCAATGGTGAAAGTTGGGGCAAGGAGGGTGTCAGACTGTGCTGTAACACACTGTAACCCTTGAACTTTGAATGGAAAAAATTAAAGAACATCAACTACTTGTGGATGCAATTAAATGTAATGTTAAAATAAAGGACACACAATGTTGTTAAAAGAGTGTTGTTTGCCGTTTGGCATTTCCTGCTATATCCCTCGGCAAACAACTTGTGTGCTGTCCATGGTCCTGAAAAATGCCTTGACAGGATCTGCTAATGAAAGACCTTGTAAGCGTCTTATCTTTGCAAAGTTGACTATCAGTCCAATACATTGCAGAGGTAAAGTTTTGTTCCTTTTGCTGTTTTACTGCCATGTAACCAATGTTAGTTAATAGCGAGCAAAACATGGCACATTATATAATGCATACTTCATATATTTCCAGTTAAAGTGAAAGATTATTTGTCATTGTGAACACACCACAGCACAGCACACAGTTCAGCACACAGTACATGAGTATCTTAGTGGTCCTGGGATTCAAACTGGTGACCTTCCGAGCACGGGGCAAGCACCCTAACTGTTACACTATCAACTGCCCCAGATAGTGTTCCAGGAGAATGTTTTAGATGTACTCTGCCAGAGCTGGTTTCTTTAATACCTCCATTTGAAATAAATATGAGAAACACAAATAATATTAAGTAGATATCAGGTGTTGCATGATGTAATCAGACTTCAGTTCTGGACAAAGTTAGGCTCTGAGAAGATTCAGTTTAGCACTGTTATCCATTCGCAAAGCCATTGGATAGTCAAGGAAAGGAAATACATTGCAGATACGCCTTCTATGACGTACCATAGAGCAGAAAAAGGGATTTTGTCCGACTTTCATCTTATCTATGTAAACTACACCATGTTGAGAATGTTTCACACAGTCAAAACAGTAGCAGGAATGACAACCGCAAAACCAATATGACTAGAATTATTAAGGAAACTGCCCCACCAATTAACAACAGAATGCTGTGTTTTTCTAGCGATTGATTCTGTAAGATGGATTTATTTGAGATAACAAAAAGAAGCCTGTGTGAACAGCTCTGCACAAAGAACAAAAGAAGTTTGGTAAATGAAATTCCAACTATACACAGAAGAATGTCTGAGAACCTCCTTGGCTGTTTAGCTTTGCTCTTTAAAAACCAGGCTGAAATATGAGATGTCCTCCTCACAGTTTGATCTTCCCGAGTTTGGAACTATAAGCTAACAAAACAAATGCAAATATTGACCTAGACACTTTAAACATCCCAATTCTCAGGTTATTTCCCCTTTAGTCTATTGGCAGGCGTCCCGCGCAATAAGCAAGCAGTTCTTTGGTTGCCCCTCCACCCCGCTTCTGCATAAGTCAAAATTTAACTAGATCGGCAGAGATGTGAGCCAAACACAAGACACACAGTTTAAACCGTATAAGTCTAATGACACTAATGGAGAGATAAAAGTGTGAATCAGCTGCCATGATTAAATGCACCCTTTAACCTATAAAAAAACAGGTAATCTTTCAACAAATCTACATTATATGTATTTGCTTAAGGGTTTGTCTTTGATCAGCCAATAAATATCATACTGACATTTTTTGGTAAGGAACATTTTATTGGCTTTGACTTTGCAATTGCCAAATAGTTCCCAGAGAGAACAGATTTTTGGCAAAACACATTTTTGGCTAGAGATTGAGAAAGAACTTTTTCTGAGAAGCAAATTTATAACAGTTACAAAACCAATCAATAAATCACAAACATTTATGCTTGATCTGCATCTACTAATATGCAACTGAATCTGCAAGTGTTTTTTAAAAAATGAGTCACCAATCAAATACTAGCTACAAAAATATATGTTACCACAGTTGCATTCATGTCCAGCTACACCTAATGCAATACAGTTATCAGTTTTCTTTTGGATTGCAAAATGAGTTTCATTCAGCTGAAACAGGATACAGTCATTCAGTGGTTTATTTCCCCCTGGGAACGAGTGACTGTGTCAAAGGAGTTTATCTTCTGTGTTTCCAAAAACAGTCTGAGACAGGGAAAGAGACATTTTTCCTTTTATGAAACTGAAGAATGACATGGACTCATTCTCCTGGTGTTAGTGTGTGTCGGTATATTGAGGGCATTTCTTACGTGGAAGCACTATATCTCTGATTCATTCATGAAGTGTAAAATTTAAAGTGACCTAGGACAATTTAATAATAATTTAAGAAAATGTAAAGTTATGTAAGAATGAATCAATAATACAGTTCCACTTATGCCATGTAGCCATATACTCGCCTCGTGTAAAAGTCTGTGAATTGGCATTGTAGTGTGATCTGTGACAGCATGTCCGTGCTTTTCGTGGTAGATGACAACACCACATTCGAGACTAAAAGATTGATTGATCCTTCTCAGGAACCTTGACACCAGTCCACATTAGGAAGTCGGGATAAAAAAGGACACATTTCGCAATTCTAATGGGTAGAACAATTAGGATTTCTTTCTGGGAACACTGCAGGAGCGAATTCAGGAGGGTTGCATGAGAGGGTCCAGAGATCAGGTTTTGATATTACTTCTGAGTTTAAAGATAAATGGAATATCAGAATGAACTTCTATTAAGCTCCAAATCCACTGGAGACTCTTTTGATTTGCATATCTTTTTATTATTGTTATGTGTTTTACTTATGCAAAAAATGATTGTATTTAGACACAGACATCAGCAAACACTTGACGTCATCCTGGTAATGATTTGCCAGAACTATAATGTAGTAATTTCAGTTTATATTTGTTTAAAAGGCTTTTTGTCTTTGGTCTTGGCTTCCAGTAAATGAAATACATGATAAGGGAGGTTCGGATTAGGTGACAGGCTTGGCCAGGCAAGAGCGTTCCATTTTTTGGCTCAGAAAAACTCCATAGTTGTCTTAGTAGATTGTTTTGGGTCACTGGGCTGCAAGCATTTCAGATTTTTCTTAACATTGCTATGCATATGTGTTGAATAAAAATATTGTATTACATATCAGAGTGGTGTCTATTAAAACTCTGCAAGATGTCTTTGTGACTATTCTCACAAAGATATTTCTATATACTGTATATGATTTAGCTAGCTAGCAAAGTTATTCATGAGAAAATGTTTTAGAAACGTTGTTCTTCCTATTCTTCCTCCCAAAATATAGATGGTGACATGCCATTTTGTACTTTAACTGTATAGTATTAGAAAAACAAAATAACCTCACCCTCCAAACACATTGGCTTGCAGTGTACAAAGTAAACACTTCGCCACTAAAACTTCTTTTCTCCTTTTTTCTACTCCTACTGAAAAGGAAGTCATTGTGTAGTCATAAATAGACCACAGCCAGTATCAGTCAATAGCCAAACCTCAAAAAAGTTTAACTCTTTATTTGTATGAAGCACCTGCTGAAGGTGGTGTGGACCTATCGCACGTAGCCTCTCGTTACACATTCCCCTAAAAGCCATCTGGGTTTAAGGATTAATAAAAAGCTGAAACCATGTGCGTCCACCTACAAATACGTGCCACATATTCAGGTCATTCACAGAAACCTGCTTCTGGGTAACGTGCAAAGAGTGTGAGTATGAAATTACGGGGAAACTTTGCTCAGACAATGACCTTGGAAAGATAGGGCTGTTTGATTAAGTGGTGCAGGGACCTACGGGCTGATGCAGAAGCAAAAATCATGTGGGAAAACACTCCAGTGATGTCACTAGCCTTGAATTTGCACCAAGCTTCTCTTGTTTGAAAGTACTGTTTGCACATTTATAAATGCAAATATTTTAAATTCACCTGTAAATTCACATCAAGTGCCCTTTAATGTTGTGTTTGTGAAATATCCTCTCCATGCACAGTGCAGCAATAGTAAGGAAATTTGATCTCAAAGGGCATGGTTAAGGGAAGTTTGAAATTGGGACTATGTCCTTGTCACAGATCTCCCTGGACTTTACTCCAGCCGCCCACTGGAGGGCATCCCTGCTCTGTCTTGTGTTTGCCTTATGTGGTATGTCTATCAATTCCCTCTGTCCTGATCACATGTGTCTTAATTGATCAGTTTAGTTCCTGTTTAGTTCCCACATCCAGTTAGCCCAGTTCTGTTAATCTAGTATCTTGTATCAAGCATTTAGTATGTTGTTTAGCTGAATCTGTTAGTTTATTGGTTGCATCTGTTTTAGGTTAGTTAACTATTTAGGTATGTTATGCTACCTCATGTTGGCATGTTTTGTTTTGGGTGTGTTTGGCAAAGGAGAGTTTTCGGTTCTTGTTCTAAGGCCATTGAGCCCATTTATTTTGCAGTGACTCCAATGTCTCCTGTGTCATGTGACAGTCCTATTCTGAGCAATATGGTAAATTAAATACTTTATTGTTGCATGTTTTTACCAAACTGAAAACTTGGTGAACGTTTGTATATGCTCATCTCATTACCCTGTACATAATATAGTAACTGTAACTACTCAGTGGAATTTACACTGCTGTGACATTTGAGGTTTATTTGTTAATGTGACATATGTCTTCAGTGCTGCCTGTTGACAAACAGTGATCAAGTTCATGAGTAAAATTTAAATTTCAGCAGGTGGTAATGTTCTAACGCTTAAAGATGCAGGTCTGTAATTCCCGGCATTGGCTCCGGTCCCCATGACCTCAATAGGGATTAAGCAGTTCGGATAATGACAGATAATGAGTTATCAGATACACACACAGATGTTCCTTACATTGTTATGAATCACTAACAATTCTTCACAGAAACGTGTCCATGTCTGGTTGTTATTATCTAGTTCCAAAAAATGATGCATCCACATTCTTAGACTATATAGTTACTTTGGAGTAAGGACATTCCGTCATGCGAAAAATATTTTTATAAACAGACCCTGCACCTGTAAAACCTGGTGAAGAGTCTGGTGAAGGGTTCTGGCTTTAACACAGTAGATAGAGGCTAGTTTAACACGCAATGCCCTTTACAAGCTCCTACACTTTCTCCTGTTCTGCTGTGCAAACAGGAAATGAAGATCTTACATAATACGTGTGGCATTTTGTGGGAAGCAAATATTTGCCTTGTCCTGTAACAATGACTTACCAGGCTATTGTTTTTTGTGGAATTAGATCTAACCAATCACCTATTGAAAAGAGAGATTAAGAGTATGAGCACAACAGAATAGGAGACAGAGAGAGAGAGTTAAGCGAGAGAGTCAACAGATCACCACCCCCATTCCGCCCTCACTCACTGTAAGTTCAATGGCAATAACAATTCCTCCGGCCTGACCCAGTTGAGCTATTTTCTCTCTTTCCATAAAAACATCATTGGATGAGGTCAGAGGGATGCTGGGCTTCAGAGTGATAGTAGTGGGATGCAGTCTGAGGTTTGTTGTCTGAATTCTTGATGCATGACTTCATTGTGTTGAACGTGTTGCCCTCAGCCTCCCTCCACATTGCCACAGTGGAGAAAACTGCTTTTCGTTGTATTCCTTATCCTTTAAAATGAACTCACGCAGACTTTCCACCTCCTCTGCACTTCCTTCACCTTATGAGATTTATATAGACGACAGTTAATTTAAACTTCAATGCGTCATTGCTGCTGTTACTCAGCTCATGGTCCAAAAAAATGACATGATGTGATGGGCTGCTGGCCCAAAATGTCCAGACTCTCTAAATCTAACTTAAATGTTGAGATAACATCATTTTAGACCTGACAAGAGATCTACAGCATACACAATAATGCGTATTGATAGTGGGAGAGCCGCAATGACAATTGCCTGTGGCGAAAGTGTTGCAAAACACAAAATCCATTTGATTAGAGGCTTTCCAGGGAGCAAGTAAAACCTCTTCACCTCCTGGACATGGAAGCATCTGTCCCAGAAATGTGATCTGAACTTGGAGGAAAACAACTTTCGTCTCCAAGCTTGTTCTTGGCTTAAGACGATTGTTTGTGGCCCTGGCCCCAGTTTCCTGAAAAAAAAGTCAGCAGGATGAAATTTGGCATGGGGTGTAGGTTAGTTTCAGGGGCCTTTGATGAGGTAAGAGTATAGAGACAAGCATCCCTGTGAGACGGTCATTCGGTTAGACGGCAAGAATCTCTGCGTACTATGATGAGGTAAATGAGGTGTCAGAAATGAGGGTGTAGCAGACAGTGTGTGCTTTTGTTGTGACCCTTTTGGAGGTAAAACAGCAATTGATCTCAGATTAAGCCTTGGAATGGTGTCAAAGTTAAAGGTTCAAGTTACTGCCAGGTCATTTAGATGGTAAGATTCAAGATGCCTGTCATCAGAGCTGTCGACACTACTTGCTGTTTGTAAGAGTCAGAGTAAGACAAAGAAATGAAAGGTTTATTATGGGAAATCGATCATTTGTGTTATTTTGTATGATTCAAGACATCAAATGGGGCATTGATCCATGACATCACTTTGTGCAGCATGTGCAGAACAAACAACCTTGTAACGGTTCATTTGGACTCAACGTTTCATCTTTGACTCATCCTACGCTACATTCTCAGCTGACCCGAATCCATGCTGGTCTCTGAAACAGTTTAGCCAGGAATCACTCTCATTCTTCAACAGCTAATACAGATGATTCTTTGTAAAGTGGAAACATTGATGGATGACGACTATTAACACACTGGATGTTAGTAATTACCACCTACAAGACAAAGCCGAGAACAAGAATTCAGACTCTCCGGAGGAAGCCACGATGACGGATCCCGAAGCAGTCATGTGGAGCGCAGTGGCTAACAATCCATGAACGGTTCTTAATCAGCATCTGGGGTTCTGACTCAGTTTTGCAAAAATCCATCACGGTCCTGAACCTCCTGCTGCTTCTATGTAATGCAGGCCAAATCTCATTAATGGAACAAATTGTGCAATGTGTAATAAAAAGCGATCCTGTTTTGAGAAGTACTATGACCAGCTATTTATCGTCAAAAGACCCAGACCGCAAAAAACGTAACTTTCACCACAGCTTGCAACATCCGGTGTCCACGCTTCCAGCCTCGTGTGTTTTGTTTTTTATGAACTTCCTTGAGGGTACGATGTCGGTTGGCCGGCGGAGTAACCACGGTAATGCATCTCGGAAAAACAACAAGACAGCTGCACTCCGCAGCGTGGCTATCGGCTTCTCCTCAGACTAAATAAAACCTCACAACACAACAGGCCCACGGCTTTTCCCATGAATGCCAGCCCACTGTTTACCATAACTGTATTAAGAAATCCAGCTGTCGGGTCTGTGCTGCGTGTGGAGCCCCGGTTTATAGTCAAGTTCTCCTTTTGCTTGGCGCTTGTGTGACTGGTGAGAATTCGTCCCGACCTCAGGGGTATTCTGAGCGCCAGTGAGGAGCAAATCAAAACCTCAGTGCTCCTGCCATTAAAGCAGTGGTGTTTTCCTGCTGCGGTTCCACTTCAAAATAGATACGGGGGAAAGTTTGCTTTACGGAATTGTGATGACTTTCAAAGGGACAGGAAGAGAGAGAGAGAGAGAGAGAGTGGAAAGTGGCATGCAAAGCTGCAGCCTCAAAGCATGTCTGAGCGGAGAATTTATTCTGAGAAAGATGAGAAAGTGAAAACGTCTTTGTTTCGGCGTCACAGTTCTTCCTGTTTTAGGCAAAAATAATTAACAGTCACATGCACTGACCGGCAAAGTCCCAGATTTTGTGCTGCTGACAAAAAGGGGCTACAAATAGTTAGGTGGAATTTATTCAGTATTGCCTGTGGTGGACTTCAGAGTGGTCTGTTCACAGCCTGTTTGCTCAAATAAATAAAAAATGACGTCAGTGACCTTCACTGGAACGTTGACCTTCCGAAATAAACCAAATCCCTGCACTTTTTTTTCTCCACCACACTTTGGTGTAGGTGCACACCAAATTCAGCTCCTAGATGAGTCTCCAAGACCATACCTTTGCCTTTTTGCAATGATATAAGCAGTCATTCTTGCAATCTGAGGCTTTCAGCATGCAATTATGTCCTATCCAAAAAGTCTTGGCTCTGTGACAGCTCTGCTCTGAAGGGAAGTCCCAGGGACGAAGGGGACCGTTTTAGTTCTTGTGTCCTCAAGTTCGCCTCCCGGTCGCATGTGCGACTGTAGAGCAGAGGATGTGGAAAACAAATGACTATTTAATTATAGTGAATGGGTTTCCCGCTATTTGCATGCATATTCCTCCCTGCGTACTTGCATTCAGTGACTGGAAGAAGGCTTTGATCGTGAAAAAAGGCAAACGAATGACCCAATGCAAAAAAAATTTCAAATGAAAACAGGTGCTTCCCCTAAAAACTCTAGGAATGTCTGTTGGTTTCTGCTTTGTGAGAGTTGCAAACTTTAAAGTGAACCTTTTAGATCTTATCCCAGTGTTTATGCTTATTCCTGACAGAAACGGTGTCCTCTTTGCAGTGTTAGATTAGATGTGACATTTTGTTTTAAAGAAAAGTGGTTTTAGCATTCTAGCTAGTTTTAGCATTCGACTTTTGTTTGCTGAATAAATTTGTATGCTGATAGGTGGCATTTCTAAATCATACTGGTCCGACATGAATGGGATAAGAGCCTGAAAAGTCAGCACATGATTGTCTGAGCTATGTGCCAAATTCATGTGTCAAAGTTCATTTTAGTTGAACTTGTAAATATGGAACGGTTTTGCTGCCAGAAGCAAAGTTTACAATTACAATGATCACAAGTTTAATTTTGTTCTTTGGTTTTCTAAATGCTATGTAACATTTTGCAAGATTTAATAATTGATGATTAATCTTTTTTATGCATTTCTAAAACATACAGTTTATTTACACACATAAAAACCAGAACCTTTCAAACCCAAATAACAAACTATTTTTGTGTTAATTCATTTGCAGTGTCCACTTCATTTCCATAAAGAGCTTTCGTGCAGGAGGTTTCCTAACTGCCCTGTTTGCAACATAGCTGGAAATCACAAGACTCTTTTCTTTCAGCACAGCTTTTTATTAATATCCCTTCCTTATTATAGCAGCTTTTTTATATTTTCCTCTGATGTGTGTGAAGGTGAACTCAACCCCTGACCCTCCCGACTGGGGGTCCGTTAGGGTGGTCGGCCAGACGAAGGCCCAACACTGGCACGGGGATGGCACCGTCCGGTTCCCCTCTAGTTCATTGTTTTCCGTGCTCATCTGTTGGGCGATGTCTCGATGGCTGCACGCGATGCACCGACGCGTCCTTCCTGTATCACGAGGCAAATTGAAAAAACACGGCTGGGACGAAGTCTCGCACAGAATTAAAATTTAAGTGGGGTGGCGGGGCGGTTAGTGAGCCCCTCGTCGGGGGAAAGAACTCGGTAACCCTCGGACGAAAGGGACGGCAAGGTTTTGAAAAAAGCACCATTTTATTTGGTTACCATGTAACCTATGTGAGGTAAACAGAAACGACAACCTTGGCCTAACCCAGAACAATCCCCTCATCCATTTGATGTGCACATACTTGGCACGCCGGCGATATCGGCCACATGGAAGGAAACTCCTCGGGAAGTGTGATGAGAGCAGGAGACCTTTTCAAGTGAGGCTATTATTCTTTGATAACCAGTGTTTTGCGTTTGGCCTCCCTCGCGCTTTTCATTAAGGAAGGAATCACCTTAGCCTTGCCAAGACTTAATCATAAACAGCCTTCGCCGACGGCTAATTGAAGCAAGCTGGACCTCCGCGCTCTATACGATGCGCAATATGTGGCAAATTTCACCACGGCCTGGAGGCTTTGTAAAAACATTCGGCTACAGCGTTGGGACGCCCAGTCTAGAGATCTATAGATTAAAGGAATACTTTGCCCCAAAAGGATAATGTGGCAACATTAGTCAGCCCTGCTACTTGCCCCATTAGCTTTCATTCATTGTTTGCTTAGCCAGCCATGCTACTTGCCTCATTAGCTTTCATTCAGTATTATCCAGCCGTGCTATTAGCTTTCAGTCGTTGTTAGCCATTAGCCCCTTTTTGGGCAGGCTATTCCTTTAAAACGGTGTCTCTGCGAGGATGAAGATAACCAAGACAACAACTCCTTTATCTCTTGGTGGATTTACTGTGGGATGCACATTTCAAAAGATCCAGTATCTTTCCGGTAAAGGCTGCACGTAACCTATGCGAAGGCAATATAAGGTCATGTAGGGGTGTATGTTATGTTTTCGTCTGCACCACATGGCAACCACCCAGCCGGAAAAAGGGCTGCATACATTTTCCTACAGCTATGCGATTCGAGCTCGCCGCCTTCCAACAATAACATATTTCTGACACATTATCAGTTTTATGGTAGCCAAGAGTGACTTTACCTTTTAATATACCATATGTGGTATGTGCATTCTTGATGTTAATAATTCTAACGCAAACAATAGAGCAAGATCAATTAGAGTGCAGTAGCCAAGCATATGTTAACGTCCGTCTGCGGTGCTTTATTGGGTCTCGTTCTCTTTCCTTTGCAGTGTGCAATGTCTATGAGAATATTAAGTAAAATATGTGAAAATCTCCACCAGTCGCCTTTGATGGGGGCCCAGACATATTCGTTTAGTGTCAGAACGTCAAGAGTCTGAGACTCTGTTAACTTTATTTGCTGCTTTTATTGCCTCTTTATGCAAAATGTGAAGATGGACTTTAGTAACAAAAGTGGCTTTGTCACTGCATCCCACAATATAGTTTCTGAACCGTATCTTAGGAATGAAAGGTTTATGATTGCTTAGTGTAACGCATCCCAGCTAAGTTTTGGAATCAAGTTTTGCCAAGGCAACGCTTACAGACACTTATTCTACCTTAGTCTTCCCTTTGAAGGCAGTACCAAATGGCTTGAGTGTATATGTACGGGTAAAATAGAATAAACAGGGAGAAAGAAATGTGGGAGAGAGAGATGCAGTGGGATTTGAAATGGAAAAACACAAACACTGACTCACAAACACTGACCTCTGCCAGTGCCCATGTTCCCATTAAAAACACGCAGACATTAGCATCGCACTTCACGCAAAAGAAACTTCATAATTTGCACAACATGTTTCAATTAAAAGGTGTTTGCCAGATGTTTGTTTATGTAAACGGGCTGGACTGGCATAAGGGTTTAACGCAGTGTCACAGGAACTTGGAAGACCCTGTGTTCTGTACACTGCATTTCTTGGCTAGGCATAGACAACAGTTTGCTTTGTAGCTACACTTACTTAATTAAGAAAATGTACCTTCGTGTTGCACTTTAGTTGTTGAGGCATCACTTTGGTACATCTGCTTTGCAATCCATCATTCATTCCACTCATTGCTGGTTACTTTCTGACCACAGGACCCTAGGAAAATTTAGGAGTGTAACAATACATCGATACATTAATTCAGTGATCAACAAGACCATAGCATTGATCCAAAATGAAAACATTGATCAGACATCCTACGTATTATATTGTCACTTGTGCATGGAAATGTCAGCTGGTTTCATTAAATGTGATAATGCAGATTACTGTGGGTCATAGCTTGGGAAACTTGTGATTTAGTTCCTGTTTCCATGAAATATTTTTTTTTCCGCTGGCAGCGCCTATTTTTAATACAAATCCTAAGAGCTTCAGCGTTCAGAGCACCAAGTTCCTTCACTGGAAACCGCTCAGTACTCTTCAAGTTGAAATCTATTCAACGTTTAGAATAGCGCTGGGCTTGTCAATGTCTCTTGCTAGCCAATCAAAATCGAAAAAAGAGGCGGGACATACTCTGCCAAGAACTCACTACAAATGGAGCAGAGATTTCATGCACCCCATCCCATCTCTAAGACATGAGAATCTATTTGCTAGATTGGCTAAGATGCTAAGATGCAATTTCTCTCCATCTTGTTGTCTTAACTAGCAATCTCAAAGAAACACATTGAAATAGGAACGAATGCGGATGTACCCGATGATGCTTTTCGAAACTTAACAAAGAGCGCTGAAAGAAAGTGCAGAGAAAGCACTCTGGAAGTGAGATTTTAAGCGCTCTCAGTGGAAAAAACGTGTTTGGTGGACACAGGCCCTTACAAACCAATGAAGTGACACTGAAAAATGTATAAGGCATAGCAGTGTTGAAGGGTTTATAACTTTATTACAATTTATTGTGAAAAACTTCAGATTTCTTGTTATTTTATGACTTCTGGATATTCTTTCAAATAATTGTCCAGTGGGAGATTGGTTTCGACCTCAACGCTTGTATCTACAAACTCCTAAATTTCCGAAAAACTTCAAGAGTTGGATCAGTTGCTTTATTGTCAAAATGAACGCTTTCCTCTGACAGAACATTTTTTTTCCTTTAAAAAAAAGATAAGTGCAACCATATCGCAGTTGGCGCTGGTGCAGGCCTGTCCATCAGTCTGAGCACTGCGGCTTGTGGCTCCAGAACTGTGAAACTAAATCACAAGCATGTGACGACCGAATGACAGACGAGCATATTCACTGGCAAGCTTCTGAATTGTGATGGCTCAAAAATAAAACTGCCTAAAAAATACCTACAAGGGATGTACATACTTGGCTATTGATAGATTAAAATCATTGACTTTTACAAACTGAGGCTCATTTTATGGAACATTCCTGGAAAATGATAATAGACATACAGAGACAACTGATTCCAAATGTGTGCCATGCATTTTGGTCAAGTCTGAAAATTTATATGGCGATAAAAGGCGAAATCTGCAATTATATCCCTTATTACCTGCCAAATGCTCATCATAGATACAAACAGAACTGAATCCAAAATACATATTTCAAACAAACATGTTGAGTAGACAAATTTATAGGACAGTAAATTTACCAAAAAGAATAAACTGCCTGCGGTGTGTTGGCGCCTGCCCAGGCCAGTCCCCGCCCTGCGCCCGAAAGTTCCCGGGATAGGCTCCGGTCCCCCCGCGACCCCAGTTGGGATTACAGTGGTTTGGAAAATGAATGAATGAATGAATGAATGAACTGCACAATTTAAAACTGCCAAAAATGTCTTTAACCAGAATCTCATAAACAGGACGAGTGGTATATTTTGAAACTGCATCAGTGCTCCGCTAACATACCTTTTTTGTTCAGATTATTTTTAAAAAATCTAATCAATTTTTCAAATGCTAAGTGTTTCTGTAAATGAGACCTCTTTTATATTCTCACTTTTGACCTAGATCAATGACTGCCAATCTTGAAAGCTGTTTTTCGTTTGAGGTGGCACATCTTTGTCATGTTTCTGTATACAATGTTCTCATCACACGCTTTAAACAAATAGAAAATGGACAGATGTCAGATCAGGAGTCTAGCAAATGCTCATATGTTCCAAATGTAATTATGCGCTGACGAGCCACACGCCTGCCTCTGAGATTAATTAAGGACACATTTCTGACGGGTGTGGTGATGGATAAGTGGTGTTCACTTATTATCCTAACGCACATTTCTTTTTACTCATTTTGGTTTGAGTAACACTTGATTACCGTACCTGACTGACACTTGACTTATATTTGGGTGGATTTTTCTAAGAAGGGTGAAAACCCAAAGCAGGAAATACCACCTCTCGTGAACAAAGAACTTTTAAGAGCATTTGTTCTTACAAATTATTGGTGGATGAGGTCCAGTGTTTTTCCACCACTTCAACCAGCCCCAGTTCAGTTCCACCTGCCTGATGCTCCAGCAGCCATTTAGCACCAGTACACATAAAATTCACCAGTTAGAGGCAGTGGGTTATTAGAGGACCAGATTGGAAAAGGTCATGGTGTTTCATTCTACCAGCACATTTGGATTTCACCGGTGATCTTCTAGAAAGATGCTCAGATATCTTTTATGAGCTCAAAGCGTGTGACCATCCAAAGGAAGATATATTTACAGCACCATGTCTTTGTCACTACACTGGGACACCAACAACACCTCTAACAGCAGCAACCAACTCAACTAGTTGGTCTTCCATCCAGTTACTGGCCAGGCCAAGCCTGCATATCTTCTGGTGATTTAAGAAACCTTAACTGTAGGTGGTATGGCAACAGTGTCCATATGCAGCTTTGGAAAAAAATAAGACCACATCAGTTTATTTCTGATTCATTGGTTTTATAACTTGTGGCTGTGTGTCTGAGTAAAATATACGAGCCAGTGTTCTTTTATAACTTCACCTTGCTTATTCCAACATTTTTGGAGTAAATTATCTTAGTTATTATCTTATTATTTTATGCAGTAAATGATTTTAATCTAACCAGGGGTGCATTTCCCGAAAGCATTATTGTTTCAAACTACACATATATTATTTTACAATTATGTCATTAAAAGAATGTGCTCCACAAGCCCACTGTATCCTCATTTGCTGAGGTCTGTTTCCTCTAATCAGCAAATTGATTTAGGTGTATAGGTGTTTGAATATAAACACATGGAATAGCAACTATAAAAACAGAATTGCCGTTATGTATTAAAATATGGACTGCTTTCTTATATTTCCCAGACCATTTTACTCTCAGAACCACATATTACAAAATCAGTGAACAGAAAAACGTGATGTGTTCTCTTATTTTTTCCGGAGCTGTATTACTGCTCATACCAACATTTACATTTATCACATTTAGTAGATGCTCTTATCCAGAGCGACTTCCATTTCCTAATTACAGGGACAGCCTTCCTTAGCAACTTGGGGTTAAGGGCCTTGCTCAGGTCCGCTGGTGGTAGTTTAGTTAAGTTACTTCGAATCTTGTGGAACTTTTGTTCCACAGGCTAGTATCCAACCACTAAACTGCCACTGCCCCATATTGTATGAATTTTCTTATTATAAGAGCTTACAAACAAAGAATACCAACGAAAACCACTATAATACACAACCACTACAATAATTAACAACAGCAATTTGAGACCATGACCAAGATCATAATTTCATGAACAAACAAAAAACAGAGACAAAAATCAATGTAAGAATCAGAGACTCCATGTGCTCTTCAGCCAACCGTAGGACTGTAGAAAACCTATTTAAAACCAGCTGCTCTCATGCCCTTAGAACAGGTTGTCCATGACAAAGCAGGAAATGTTTACCACCTTTACATTACAGTCGCACCAGAGGGTCTATAAGGTCAGGTCTGCGGTTGGGGCTCTGTTTTCAGGAGGCTTCTCACACTTTCCCACAAGCTTTCACTCTGCCAGCTGGGTCTGATTGTACTGGGCGCCCTAATCTGCCTTGATCATCTCCGCCACAAGAACACCACGGACGCCTTGGCGAGCCGAATCAAACATGCCTACCGACGTCACAGGAAGCCAATTTGGGGGGCGTCTATTATGTCCCAAAGGAAAAGCCCATTACAGTGACGTGTGCTCGCTCCACACCGCCGGGCCGACATGTTCCACTTTCTGCAGGCCGAAAAACCGCAGCCGAGTCGGAACCACTGAGGTTTTTCAACGATGGAGGTTCCCCCTGCTCTCCCTCGCATTTGTTTGTTTGCAATCAGCTCTGCTTATGTCTTCGACAATGGCCTTTTAAGCACATTCAGTTAGACTTCAAACAGAAAGGGGAGAATCGCCTCATGATTAATGTGACCAGTTAGAAAAAGCGGAATCCCCTCTTCCTCAGGCCCCTGAGGACTCTAAAATGGCTGCAATTCCTGTTGTGCTGGATGGGTGGCCGTGCCGAGACTTTCCTTACCATCTTCTTTAGGTCATGACCTTGGGTCAGCATCTAACGACACACAAAATATAAACACCACGATCTTTCCCCCTCTTCCCATCACTAGCTAGGCACAAAACTCAGGCTGTGAACTGTGTGCCACTCTGCAAACTGAGGTTGAATTGTTTTGCTCTTTCGGCCTTTCTGCTTGCAGCGAGACTGCTTCTGTTGCAAATTTGTTTTCAGCACTTCCTCCAATCTGCCTGAAGTAGACCAAGATGTTATGTTCATTAAACCGCCAACCACAACATTCTCAGACGTTTAAGACTCTCCAAACATAATCTTGAACCGTTTTTTAAAGTGTTGTGGCTCCCACCGGGCCTCTATTTAACCTGGCCTCCTGTGTTCTGACGTGCATGTCCAATTAACCTTCATATTTTTTCACTCTCCTCTGAGTTACTCACTTTCGGCTCCACACAAATCCTTAAAGAAGAGACGCTCAATCACCGGTTTAGAATCGGAAGGCTATTAGATTACTCACCTTTCTATGTAGTAATGACCTGTGATACAGTCAAGTTAGAGTTTGCATTAAAATAGGCACTGTTGTTGATCTATTGTGTCGCCGCTTATGATGGCTAAGTAACAGGCCAAACATTTAACCTTTCAGCTCAGACTGAATTCATAGTGAATTTTATTCTTTGTGATTCATGGTTCCTTCACCGTTATTCCTGCCTGCTTGCCTCTGGCTACTTTTCATTGGAGTGCAATAGCACGTCTCCTTTGCAGGCAGTGGTGTGAAACTTTTGGATAATGTCCTTTGTGATCCTTTGCTGACCCCACTCTCCCTCATTCTCCTGGAATGCCTCCCCACCTCACCTCACCTCCTGGGGATCTATCCACCGCAAATAAACATTTTCTTCCTTTCATCCTCTCTTTCTCCCTTTTCCCCCCTCCTCATGACCAGCGGACTTGATGCTTCCAAATAAGGCACTCGACATTATGCCTGAATTCCATCTCTCAGCAGTTGCCTATCATCAAGCTGAAAAAGTTGGCTGTGTGTTGCGAGTGTCCGCGTGATGGAGAGGCCTGATATTTGCAGTTGCAGTTCAACCCAGTAATCTTCCCTCACGCTCACTACAAACATTTTTTTTCTTGCCACATTAATAGGCAACATGTCTTATCTTTACTTATCTTTTACCCAGTTTTCTTGGGCAGCAAAAAGGGCAGCAGACTTATTTGTGAGGCCGGCTTTTGCTCAAGCTGGCGTTGCTGACATGCTCTGTGAAAAACATCTGAAGGTTGAAATAAACCGGCCCAGACCGAGGCCCAGACCGCGGCCCAGAGAGACGATAGGCATTGCAGGGTTCGCAAGCTGCCTGTCAGGGTCATTCGAGGTGAAAAACACTCTGCTCTTAATCAGAGGCGGGCCCAGCCAGCCCTCTTCGTCAAGCGGCCGGCCCCTTTTGATGCTGATGTCAGTAAGGACTTTTTCCTGTGTCCGCAAATCTCTCTTCTCCCCTTGCTCGGGCCCGCGCACAAACAGCAGATCCGTCCATCACGCCATCGTCGTCCCTCTTCCCGGCCCCTTTCTGAACTGCCTGTCCTCCCTCTATGCTCTTTCTCTCTCTCTCTCTCCACTGGGGCTGAGAAGTAGGTCACGGAGGGGAAATGCGGCCCTGAGAGCGTACGCACGTTACAAAGGAAAGAAAAACAGGGCACCGACAGGCACCTCTGTGATCATTTCGCACCCCCATCACCTAATCTCCAAAACCTAGGCTCGGTTTTCAGAGGTGGGGAGAAAAACCTCTATTATTGTCTTTTGCCGTGCTGTACTTCCATAACGTTGGGTGTTCTCGAGGAAAAGAAGTCGGCTCCATCAGGGACATGGGAGTCGGACACCCTGCTGGGCAGCTGCTGGATGGGCGCGGGCCCGACGGGCTGCCCGCTCCACGCCCTGCTGCCTGATCTGAGCGGCCTTTTCCTCACAACGAGGGTAAACACAGCTGCACAAGCTGGCCACAGTCCAGAACACAGCCCGGGTACAGCAGCATTTTGGGCAGCTGTTCGGTATCTCCATCTCGGCGTGAAGCGATGGTCGAGTTGAGGCAAAAGGTTGACAAGACGCTACTGTCTTTTGGTTTTGGAGAGAGACCAATGTAAAATGTCTACTATGCAGCGACCACCATTTTTACTAAAAATGATTAAGAGGTATTTCTTCAACTCTTTGCAATCAGTAGTAAAAATCAGTGATTTCAAATATTTAGAAAATCAAGCTACTGATGTCTTGCTGGTCTTCACCCTAAACAAGGACGAATCCAGTAGAAACCAACAGCAACCAGTTAGTTCCAGTAGACACCAGTAACATTTTCCAACAAGAATCAACTGGAATTTCACTTCTGAATTCCATCTCAACAGAAGTGTTCACTCAAGTAGAAGTATAGAGAGGTGTTTAAAAAGACTCCAGTAAAAGTTGAAGTATGGACTCGACTTCTTACTCAAGTTAAAGTGAAAAGCACAGGCTCTAAAACATACTTAAAGTATAAAACTATAAAGTTCCCTTGTGAAGGACAAGACCAGCATTTTAGAGCAAAGCTGACTGGACTCCATGTCCAAGCGTTATGTAGAGCGCAAGCAGGGAAAAATAAAGCCACATGATACATAAAACTGCACTGGTCATTACCATCATTATACATGATGATCACCTCTGTCCTAAACACATCATACAACAAATAATATAATTCTATTACGTAACACAGTACATGGAAAGTTATGGGAGGTTCCAGAAACATTTCTCTACTTTCTATTGCAAACAGCTACAAAACATTAAATCTAAATATTCACACATTCATACACACAAAATGGCTCTAACAATAGTGCTGTAAAAAGCACTGTAGAAATAAACTCAACTCAATTGGAGTGAATTTGGTGGAGCTGAGCTTCTTTCTGCACCACAATCCCCACATCATTTCCCACCGAATTGCTGCCTGCTTTTAGTTTCTTTTTTTTTCTCTCTCTCTCTTTATTGTGTCTATTATGTTGTGCGTCATGTGCAAATACCAACACATGAATGGAATTGCCTTTTCTGTGTGCATTTACTATGTTTTTAAGCCTCAACCAATCAGTCAAGTTCTCTGGATTATGCTCATTATTAATACGGAATAGGTAAAATGCACGGCAAAATGGCCCAATAAACCTTATTTAATTAAACAAAACAAGTTTCGAGAAGAAAGTACAGATATTCATGATAAACGTATCAAATCTGATCATCACGCATATTGCTATTGTATAGTAATATACTACTTAAAGACATTTAAATAGTATAATAATAGAATTAAAGAAAACCCAATAAGCTATGTGATGGTGGAGGTTAGGTGACCGACAAGACACCAACTGAGATCCCAACTGTCTTTTGGTTGTCACTGCATCAGTTTATGTATTAAGGTTCGAGTTTTGTAATGAGATAATAGTGACAGCAAAATGTCCACTATGCAATTACCACATCCATTGCGAAACCTCAAGATTGATCATGTTTTATGGAGTTTTCAATACTGTGGCTGCATCCGGGAATTCTTTTTTGTAGCCATGACTCGTGGTTGGACCAAACCATGCATGAAGCATAAAGATTGAGAATTTCTGCCTTATGTGCCCTTTTGGTTTTATCGTTAACTGAGCAGTAAACAGAAATCTAAATTGTAGTTAACCACACATTCATCTCAACAAAGTTGAAAGGGTCATGTAAAGAGAGAGAGAGAGAAGATGAACAGAGCTAGATGAAAGAGCAAAAAACGTCTGAATCTGTGTATCATTCATTCATTGTTTTTCAAATTAAAATCAAACACCAAAAAAGATGTTTTTCCCAAGATTCCTTATCGTTACCGAAATGAAAATTTTCTGATTTTGCATTTCAGATTTCTAAGGCCCATTGTTCTAATACTAAGCTAGTACTAGTACTATTTAGAACTGTAGTACGTGCAGTACGATGCAGCTAGGTGTTATTATTGCCCCACTTCGGGACTTTTCCCCCCTCCCCAGACTTTCGAAGAAGCCGAACAGAGAGGCAAGGCTACACAAGGGCCCGGCCTCCCCCGGCACACGCTTCCAAGAAGCAGAGCAGCGGGGCACTTGCACAGAACCTGTGCTCTTCGAAGGAGTGCATCCTCTAAAACAACAGAAGTCATTCTTCTCTCTGGTTTGGAGGAATAGATCCAACCCTTCTCGGAATGCAAAAGTCCTCTCTTTAAACAGAAAAGACAGCCAAGTGCCGGAACAAAAATCAAAACTATTAGAGTGAGCCTGAGTAATCATTTCCTACGATCCAAGCTAAACAATGTCTGCTTGACGCTCCATCACTCGTGAGAGCAGAAGAGCCGCGATCATGTGTTAGCGTTGGTAAACTCTTCAACCGACCTGAGACTTAAACAAGCGAAATAAACAAATGTGAATTAGCTAGTAATGCACTGATTCCTTCAAAAAGAAAACGTGGCCTAACAGGCCTTAGAAGGTTGGATCGGCAAAACATTTATACAATTTGACAATTCTCTTATTTTTGGCCCAAACTAAGGGGGTTCCACCACCATTTGGGTTTAAAAGCGTGCAAACTCTGTCTGCAGCTGTTGAGGAACTTTCCACAGCTTGATATAAGGATGAAGTGAGGCGTTAACATTCTACTCGGACTGTATATATAACCTTGAGGGGCGTCAGAGGACTTTCTTTCCCAGTCAGTCTGAGTCACAGTGTTACTGTATGACTACAGTGTATGCCTAACCTTTCGCCATGGAAGAACTTTGAACAAAAGACCTTGAAGATGGCGTCAGTGGCTACTGCCTTGTTTTACCTGAACCTCATTTCTTGCTAAATCGTTTCCTGGAGGCGTCTGACAAATATCCTCCCTGTGATCATTACATGCAAAATATATTTTCATCTCATTGTGAGACTGGAAAAGGGGTAAATGTGGAACACAAATGTTGTACTTGGACCATCCCAGGCCCTACTCTTGCCTTGTTTGGTTCATTAAAGTCAAACACATAGTTACCCCGTAACGTACACATGGACCTGCTCCTTTAAGAATGGCAAAAAGACTTCTATAGGTCCATCAAACACATGCTGTCAACGTTCCTGACAAAATCCTGCTTCCCAACTTCAATTTCATCGTAGCCTGTTTCTCATTTACTGCAATAAAAAATGATGCTAATTTAATCAGTTTTCAGGAACTAGAACTTTTACTAGTATTTTTATCTGAAGCTTTTCTTTTCTTTATTTTTCAAACAATCCCCTCAGATGACCCTGAATCACTCGCATGGAGGGCCAAGCATCCAGCAGACTGCCAGAGCTGAACTTCATGCTCCTTCAGCTTCTACCAGTTATTTATTTTACCCTTAAACAATTCTACTGGCCCCTGTGCTCTTATTGGGAAAATCAGAGAATGCTTGTCACTGTGTGTATCTGTGTCAGTGTACATTTGTGCCCTGTGGGTATGGAATATTTCTATGGTGACAAGAAAACATAGTAGAACACTATAGAAAAATCTTGGTTTAAATAACAACTGCAACTTATACTGGAAAATCTTAAAAGTCTGGAAGATTTTGGTAAGGAGTTTAGATTAAAGCTAGACTTAAATATAGACATTGGGTTCTTATTAAGTGCAGACGACAATTGATATAATCTCCAGATAAAATAGTCTAAGCACGTGTTGTGTGTGTCTAAACACATGCATGTGTGTGTGTGTGTGTGTGTGTATAAAGGTAGCCAAACACATGAATGAGGAGAACCTGAGTTTTCTTAGCGGCTGGCAGCAGATAAAACACAGCCAAGAGCAGTAAATTAAAACTATTAAACAGAATCCTACATTCCACTATGATAAGCACATCTTCACCCAAGAAACCACAGTGGAAGGATATGCTGCCGGCGAATTGGCAACAGCAGCCAAATAGATTAAATTAAAGAGTCGTTTGGGCCCGCATTGTTTGATAGCCAATCATCTGCTACTCAAGCCACGCAGAGACACCCAGTAACATGTTTGCTGTTCATTATCAAAGATGTACAGTCACTATGTCATCAGTCCTTTCTGAATGGTTTTGTAGCATGTCCGCCTTAGTTCACCACTGAAGTAGTGTTGCTTTTTGCTGGTTATTGATGGTCTGATGCTGGTCAGCGTGGACAAGGGTGTGAAATTCATTTAATTGGCTTCAAAAAGCTGCAAAAAAAAAAAACATTAAGACCCTGAAATGGGTCTTTTTAGGATCAGTTTATCCCAGTGTCAAGCTAAAATCAGGTATTTGGGTAAAGCTGGTTTTCTTTTCATGGCTGAGAATGGAAGGTAGTAAAAGTATTGATAGATTTCATTGTTTCCTGTTTAAAAATCTAGTAAATATTGGTCATAAATTTGCTACAATTATTTGACTATTCCTCTAATCTAATCTAATCTAATCTAATCTAATCTAATCTAATCTAATCTAATCTAATCTATTTCTTCTAATCCTATATATGCCTAAATATAAGTATAGGTGGATTAACAAATTGAAGTGCTCTTATTTCCTGCAGTCAAACATTTGCATTGTGCAAAATGACTTCAAAATGACTGGACTGTCTGGCAGTGGATAAAACATTTTGGAAATGCGCCTGTATGACTGAGAATTGATCAATGATGGTGAAGCATTTAACAATTAGTGGGTAGACATTCATTGTTCACTCACTTAGAACTGGCAGCTCAAGCCCATCAACGCACAATAGTTAGTCAGTAATTGCTCGAGGCTCTAAAACCACAAACCAATTGCATCTTTCCTGAGTTTCCCCACTCTGAGACCATATGCCTAGCTCATAAAAAGAGAATAATTGAGATGTGGAGCTTGCCTGAGTTTATCTGCTGTTGCATCTCTCTCTGCCTGTGTGTGGGGGGCATGTAATTGTTTTTTGTCTGGTTTTTCTGCAGTATGGCAACATTTAGAAAAATAGAAAATGTCAGGGAGTATATCCTTTGATGATTTGTGGTGATGATAGCAGATAATGCAATCTGTAAACTTTCTGGACCAGGTCCATAACTGGACCTCAGAAAGGTGTGTTGGTTGCCACAAATGTGAAATTATTCTACTTTTTACGGCTCTAACAATAACCTTTGGCATTTTGGTTCTGTACAGATCTCAGTAATAGTCATATATGCTTTAGAAAAAGGTTTTCCCACCTGAGATACCCAAATCCCTTCCCCAGCACACCAAATCTATAACTCTGTAGACCTAAAACTCTTAATACCTGGTACAGATGCTTTGGAAAAGTGAGTAATGGTCATTGTGAACACACTACAGCACAGTTCACAACGCAACACAAAGAAATGTGACCTCTGCATTTGACCCATTCATGTAGTGCTTAGGGATGGTACCTTGCTCATGAGTACCTCAGTGGGACCTGGACTTGAATCGGTGACTGTTCGATCACAAGGCCAACTCCCTAACTATCATGCTACTGACAGTCCCAACTGAAGCTGAATTTGAGCAAAAATACAGACTGGTGTTGGACATCACTGAGTCCTAGAGAAAAAAATGCTTTAGATTAAGACAGTGGCTAAAGATGACATGACATGTCTGATTTCTACTCTAAGGATAATCTGATTAACACCAGCTCTCATTTTCCCTTCTGAACAAAACCAATTCAACATTAATTTCCAGCAAAATACATTTGTCAATTAAAACCAAGTTTGAACCTACTAAAAAAATTTGCTATGTCTTGGACAGTTTAAGTTGTGTTTTGAGGCTTTGAGTGGTTTGACCAACATCAGCAAATGACCATCATCAACCCTTTTAAAAATGCTGGTGTATAGTTTTTCTAAAGGGCATGTTCAAACATTTGTGGCATTTTACATATTTGAGCTGGTATGTGTTACATTGCTCAGATGCAGTAATTGTCTTGACTAGTTGATAACAGGGTGGGGCAATAGGGTTTTTGTGAGAATATGTGAGAATTTTACTTTTCGTGGTGTCCAAACAATAACATGATTGATAAATTCAAATTATTTCATCAATAAAATCCAAATATACATACATTTATTAGTTATCACCATTGGAAAGCAATTTTTAGGGTCACACTGGTCAACTCCAAGTCTCCAAAACAAGGAATAGGTGTCAGTCACCTCTACGGCAACGGTTCATGTGAGAGTTCTGCCAGAGAAGCGTGCCATCATCAGCCCACAAATATGAATTCCTGGAGCTTAAGAAACATCACTGGAACGTTGTTCTATGGTTAGATGAGTCAAAAATAGTTTATTGGCAACGATCATGAGACGGGCCCCTTCTCTCATTTTCTTATTGTGTGATAAAGCTGCGAAAACACATTCTTTCAGAGCCGCATTTGCCAAGCCATTCATGAAAGCAGCGCAAAGCACAACAAAACATCCCATAAATTGAATTAGATCTTAAAATAAGGTCGGGATTTGATACAATTAAGAACTAAAAGAAGTCATATAAAGAATTCTTTGACGAACAGTGCACGTCGACAATATAACAATTATACTAAAAATATGACACTGCTCTTTTCTACTTATGCACTTCTGGCTGTATGTATTTCATGAAGCTGTTATAAACAGAGATGGCATATGTTGTTTTATAAAGCTTTGTCCCTCCATGTGGTGGCTTTTTTTTTTTTTAAATTACCTTGTGCATCCTGTTTTTCTCGGTTGAGCTGCAACTGGATCCCTGCAGCCAAAGAGCATGATAAAGCCATTATTATCAAATATCACATGGGTTAGGATGTCAAGGGACAGAGGAGCACAATGACACACTGACACACACACACACACACACACCCACACATACATGGAAAGACACAAACTCACAGAATCTCATAACATCTCTGCTAACGATCTGTAAATGTCTAAAGTGTGACAGACAAATGGCGCAAATAAATAAGATTTAGAGTTACACAACCAGGAGACAGGCAACTCTGGGTCAGAGCCTTGAATAAGCGCTGTATTCGGAGAGGGGTCACTGACAACACATCACAATCTCATACAGCTGAGAATAATAGGAAGATCTAATGACAAATATATTATCCTGTTTCACACCAGCAATGCCTTTCCTCAACCTTCCTTCCCTTCTCTAATGTGGACTTTTGTAAAAAAACGAAATGGTTGTTTTTGAACAAAAAAAAGATATGTTCCACAGTTGCACATATTATTGCTGGACACACGCACACACAAGTGTCCCATGACATGGAACGGAAAGACACCAGGTGACTATGAATCAAAGAGTGACAAAATAAAAAAATTCCACAGTGATAAGCAGGATTTCTATTTCAGCCAGATCTGCTGACGAGGCCCCCGTCCTCATCAGGGCGGAGACTCGCGAAGAGCTCGAATCTGGCACCCGGCTCTGCATTTCGACCTCTGAAGGGGAGAGAATTCAGATGACCCTTGAAACGATGTTGGTCCCGCATTTACTGCAATTACAGTAATGCAAGAAAGGACAACAGCAAGACGTAAACAAGTCAACCGATGTGCTATGGTCTGGCAAGGGCCTTCGCTTGTGCTGATTGTAGCAAAGCAGTTTTCCTACCGCTACATCAGAATACGGTCCGGTTGCCAGAGTGTCAGTTCGCCTAAAGATATCACGAGTGTGCAGGGAGGAAATGATTTTTTTTTTTTTGGTAAAGCAGAATGAAAGAAAGAAAAAAGGAAAAGCAGAAATTGCAGCCCTAAGTTTTTCCAACAATCATGTTTAACTGAGTATTGTTTGCTGCTAATTGAGCTAAACGTGCCCATGACTGGAGGCGCAACACCTTGATCTGATCTCGCAAAAGCCTCTGTTTACTGTTCAGCTTGGTGTGTGAACACCACTGTAAACTCGCCTACTTTGTAGGTTATAGAATAACAAAAATCCAGACTCTACACTGAGACCTCCTCTATTAATTGAATAAATGCCTACTGGGTATTTTCTTCCTATTATGACATTAATCTGTTGAGTACACCACATACAGCACCATTATGAAGGTAAAGGAATTGCAATTAGTTTTATTTTCACGTGAACAGAAAGGACCATGATGCTCATGTGCAGCTTGCTGCTTTGATGGTGGTCTACTTGGTCAGGGGTTCAAAACCCAGCAAAAAGGGGTTTGATCCGCTGGTTTGGGGCCATATATATATATATTTTTTTTTTAAAAAAAATCAAAATACACATTACATGTAATTTTCTTCTGGTTAAAAGTTTTTCTGGTTCATTCATTTATTATCCAAACTGCTTAATCCCAACAGTCGCAGAGGGGACTGGAGCTTATCCCGGGAACTAGGGGCACATGGCGGGGACCAACACGTCGACGCTCTAAGAAAGTGGTCCCCAATTATCTTTCCCCGAGGGCCAAATTATGTAAAGCAAGTCAGGCTGAGGGTCAACAAATCCACGTCACATCTCCCAACACCCCCTTATTATTTGTTTTAGCTTTGTGTTGTATAAAAGTGCTGAAACTGTAGACATAACTACTAGAAATAGTAAGAGCAGTGTCTGTTTTATTGTCTTGCAGAGTTTTTATTTCATTATATTAAATGAGCTGCTTTTGGGCTTTCTGGAAGAGAACTACGTTTTTGTACATGATGGCGTTCCAAGTTGCGAGCGCTAACCTGTGTTTACATTGTGAAATTAATGTGTTGTTACGCAATTACTTCAGTTTTGTGCACGGAATTACTCAGAAATACAATAATTGATCTGATTACGTTTTTTGCCAGTGTGACCTGAGGGACCGGATATTTCGCTTGCTCGGGCCGGATCTGGCCCATGGGCTGCCATTTGGGGACCACTGCTCTGAGAGTTTAAAATTCAGCAAAAAACGGTTGTCACAATGGGATTGAAAGTTTCGAAATTATTGTCACAAGTAAATTTCTCTGTTCAAGTGCTCAGAACAAGGCAAAAATGTGTCTGATATGACAGTATGGGACCAAAATACTTTGAATTTTTTAATTTGTCACAAGTAAAACAATTTTGATCTTACTCTGTTGACCTGTAACAAATGCTTTCTGCACCAAGCTTATTTTTCTCCCTTTTTTACGCAGGAACAATACAGTATATAAGTTAAACACACATCGCGTCCAGCTTGTCAACTTGTCAGAGGCGATCATCAGTGTAGTTGGCTGGCCTTCAGACACAAGGTGCCTCTCCAAGCTACGACGTCAGAGAAGAGGATTAAGCGAAAGACTCGGCTTCATTGCTTCCCAGCTCTGCCCTTGTCTTCAGGTTTAAGTTGTCAAAGGCCTGACAAAGTCTTGTTCATTTACTCTCCCCTTTTCCAGACCTCCCAGTTCTGGCACGCTGCCACCGTGCCCCCGGTCACCTCGCCGCACAGCATGCATGCACACCAGATACATCAGGAAAGAGAGAGAGAGAGGTACAATCTGGTACGGTCTCCCCTTCCTTTTCGGGGAGAAATATTTCAGAGCTGTTTTAAGGGAAACTGTTTTGGTGTCAGATTTGTGGAGTGCTACTAGGAGGATTCTTTACGCCACCTTTAAAGTTTATCACTCATGTATGCAGCATAAATGGTGTACAGAAATGTTTAAAAAGTGGAATGTTTGCTACTTTATTATCTCTTTAGAGTTATTGCTTTACTATACTCGGGAAGGTCAGTGGAAGGGCAGAAATGTGAAACTTTGAAACTTTGCAACACCCATCATCTTGCTCTTTATCAGTTCATCAGACAGTTAAATGCAGAGGTTACATTGCGTTGTGGTGCACTGTGTGAAAACATGGCTATTGTGTTTCCATGGCGTTCGGTTGACGTCTTGGAGGACCGAATATATCCCATGACTCAATTAAGTTAGTTAAATATTCCAATTATGAGCTTCTGTGGGTGATGTAAAACCAACTGTGCAGCACAAAGACTGTCCTTCATGTGCCACAAGACTTGTTTATTTAATACTCATAACTTTAAAAAAAATATACAAGATACACTCTCATTCCATGTGACGTCATTACGACAAACCAACTGCAGCACATAGACTAATTGTCTTGCGCCACAGAACTTGTTTTTTATTTTTTCTTCTTTTATATTTGTAAATATTTTATATAATTTTTTTATTTTATATTTTGGCACACAGGTAAATCGAAATTACAAATTGGGCTTTAGGTTGCCGCTAAACAGCACAGCACACACCAAAAATGCGTAGGACGTACAGAGCACGTTCATTTATACAAGATTCGACTGCCCGTGTGGATAGGGCCTAAAAAACAATTGAAAAAAATACCCCCAACCCCTCAGTCACACACAAGAGCACACAGTGTGTCTGAATGGTGGTCCCTGGGACAGAACCAGTTGCACCGTGGGATACTCCTAAAGCAAATTAATTTTGTCATCGCCATCATCGCCATGGTGGACTTCATCCTCCAACGCCACCCTGCAGCCGCTAAGTGGGTGCTGTGATGCAACGAGAGTGTGCTGCATGGGCACGGCAGCTCTATCAGAAGCCACTTCTTCCAATTCAACACCAATCAGAAGCACCCGGTAGCTGAAGATCTTTGTAGACAGAGAAAAATAATATAGTTTTCCTTTTTGGAAGAGAAAAAGAGGAAATTTCAAAAAGCTTTGCGAGTGATAAGCTACTCCAAAAAAGTGGTTAAGTTAGTAGCGTTGCACGTTGTTGTTAACAACTCCCCAACACTGGCAGTATTATTTTAAATCTTGTACGTGCTGCCATGTGCTACTCTGAATGACCTCTGTATAGCTCAGCTTTCGGCGTAGTTCCTGCAAAGAACCGCTGAACTGTTCCGACAGCAGAATAGTATCCAGGGCCATCACTCACATAAATATATTTCTCTTCTTTTTTTAAAGATTGGAGATTATAAAACGGGCAGGGAGTTTGAGGAGAAGGCCCTCACATCATTACAGTATAAACTGTCGGAAGGGGTTGCGTGGGGGGAACGAGTGTCAGTACGAAACCGCAGAACACCCCCAACTCCACTCCCCCCACCCCCAACCACACACCCCTCTTCCCCTTACCCATATACACACACATGTGGTCTCAATTAAAAAAAAAATCTTGTTTTTACCCACCGCCGAACAGAAAGGAAGGCTCTCAGGGCTGTTGTTCGTTGGCCAGACCTGCCAGAGAAACAGGCAACCGTTCAATTTTACATAAATCGTGCCACTGTTTACTCACATTTAAACAAAGACGACTTCAAAGGCTAAAAGACTGAGCGCCGGGTATTATTTTAATAGCCACACGTTTTTCAAATCACAGTTTATTCAGGTGAATTACCTTTCAAATGGGCTCAAGTGTTTTGCACATCGCTTTTATTCAGTGTTATGCACCTAAGATGACTCTAGTAGTTACAACAACAAAGTGGAAATTAGCCTCAGCAACACCACCACCGCCTACTGGGGACTAGGAAATGAAATGTATAGAACAGCTTTCATATGTTGGGGAAAGTCTTCGTGTTCGTGAGCATTTGGGGAAATAGATGTGGAAGATCTGGTGAAGATTTGCTGTTAACATTCGACAGAGCAAAACAACAAAATATATTATGCAGCCACAACTTTTATGCCAAGTGCATCAGTTCAACAAATTAGAAATCTTGTTTCCAGAATTTGGCAATGGTCAGGTTAGAGAACGGCAAAAAAATGTGACAACAGTCGTTTTGGTCCAAACTACTTCCAAGATTATTTTTTTACTGATGAAAAAGTGTGAGAAAACATTTCAATTTAGGTTTTCCTCACACTTTTTTCTGAGAAAAAACAAAATCTTGGAAGCAGTTTGGACCAAAACGACTGTTGTCACATTTTTTTCACACTCTTTCCTCAGTTTAAGGGAAGGGAAATTTCTTACATTTTAAATGGGAAAGTGTGAGAAAAAATAAGTTAAGCCATATAGTTTCTCTCACACTGAAAACAGTGTGAACAAAATTGAGGTTTTGGATTACATTTAACTACATTTAAGTTGTTACGTGCTATTGTGCGACACACCATAAATGCAGTAAAACCAATCAATCATGAAAATCATGCCAATCATGAAAAACTGTCATGCAAAGATGAAACACTAGACTGCTATGAAAAATTATGACCTAACTAAATCCAGATATTAAGATTGGAATAAATGGCTACCCCTGTGGAGGTCTAAAGACACAACTGATTTTCCAGATGTAACAATACTCTTTCCTGCGATTCTATTAATACGGACACGGCTGTCCACGGTGACCCTCGCCGCAGTAGGTCCTTCTTTTGTGCCTCACGCAGTACATGCAATCCTCTCTCAGAACTTTGCTCCTTTCCTCCCAATCGCTTTCTGTTGAGGAATTATGCAGGAGCGGTCGCCCCTGGCTTTCACTGGGAACCAGACTGCGTTCTCAGAAAGCCAGCACAAGTGTGTGGGAGAGACAGAAGACAAACAAGCAGCACTGGGACCCAAGGGGATCACGGGGCAATAAGGTGGGGGCTTTGGATCAAAGTCTACCTGCCCCTCGGGCCTTTTGGTGGAACACAAGCGACTGCCAGCTCTGGAAAGGCTAAAGACGAAAGCCCTGGGCTCAATCGGTCATCCAACATCATTTTCGAGGGCTTTTTTGTTTGGTTTAATAACCCAAAAGTAAAAGAGGAAAAACATCCCTCGTGTGAACGTGAAACTGAGACACTGTCAGAGGTTATTCAGACGGTCTGTTCCCTCACTTGGCATCGCAAAGAACCCCCCCTTTATTTTTTGCAACATCACTTTATAGGTGCATGCACCGAAAGGAAAGGAGCCTGCAACTTGTTAGGGAAGCAAATTGACTCATTCATTAAAAATTTGGTCTCGATCATATAGAGATTCTCGGACTTCATTTTACTCATTAAAAAAAAAAATACCTAAACCAGCAGGAAGCAAAACTTGGACTCTCTAACAACGCAGGGGTGATTTCATTAACTGTCATCTCCGATCAGGCCACAAGTACTTTGGCTGGAAGCGAGGCGTTTAATTACGCTCCACGTTTTAACTACATCGCGTGGACTGTCCAAGTCTCACATAACCGCGCTGCACGTTAAATGCTAACAGCCTTCGGGGCCTGAGCTGGACACGCTAATACAAATAAATCCAGCTCCTTCCAGAAGCTACTGCTTCATCATTTCCAATAATTGCTGACCTTTTCAATAGCCTTCTCATACTCCATAAAAAAAAAGTGAGAAGCATTCCCGCCCACTGAGTCACCGCAGTTCACATGTGCTGCTAATGCAGTAATCACCTGTAAACGCTGAGGGGAAACCCTTTACAGACTCATTAAACCGAACCCCCTCTTTTTCTCGGCGGAGGCCTCAACAGGGTTTCGAGTGTTTGGGAAACTCTTTCCGAGTTCGCCTGATGCTATAATACACTCTCGATTTAGTGTATTATTAACAGGGTCATATTTCCACGGCTCTGGAAACAACCCGGTGTTCCCTGTCATGGGTGAAAGTGAAGAGAGGAAGCGTGGCTCATGGAAAGCGAACTCCCCGCTCACAATCCTCTGTTGTTTCGCAAACCCCACTGTTCAGCCACACAGTGCGGTTAGTCATAGTCTTTAAGCGTGACCTGCGAAACACTTTGGAACTGAGCCCATTTCTCTTTTATAGTTTGAGAACGCCATGGAGAGAGAGAGAGAGAGAGAGAGAGAGAGAAAGAGAGAGAGAGGGTGGACTTTTTGTTCCGTTAGACTGTAGTGGTTGATTGATGCACTTGCATGTTTGTTTGAGAAATACAATCAATTGGTTTGTATGTGCTCTTTGAAAATCTGTTAAACGTTTTGCAAGATTCTAGAAAGTAAAATATGGCTTTGTTTGAACTGGGATTAGCTGAGTAAAAGCTTAGCTCAAATGTACAATATGAACATATGTCAAAAACAAGAAAAAGAAGGTAAGTGTAGGGTTAGGGTTTGGCTTGTTTATCGTATGTTTGATGTGGATACATTACTTTATCTTTAACCCTCAACAGAAATGTGATATTTTGACTAATTTTGACTTGTTGACTAATCTGAGCCTAGCAGTAGTACTGACAGGCATTAAAAACTCCCGCCCTGCGGTGTGTTGGCACCTTTGCAGGGTTGGTCCCCGTCTTGCACCCGTAGTTCCCGGCATAGGCTCCGGTCCTCCCGCGACCCCAGTTGGGATTCACAGGTTCGGATAATGGATGAATGAATCAAAAACTCCAGTAATGCCGCGCTCTGTAATACACTACCATGTAACACCACTCTGTAATACCACTGCGCACACCACCATGCCACTCTCATGTCTTGAGAAAATTCCATTACCTAAATAATACAAGGTCAACTGGCCTTTTGTGGTCAGAAACTGTACAAGCCACCACTGAGTACCGTAGAGGATGGATGTTATACTGGGACACATTCTGTGACTGTACATCTAAAAAGGTCATTTTTTAAATGACGTGAATGGTGAGTACAGGTTTTTTACGAACGGTGTTTCCTAATTAAGTGAGTAATGATTTCTACGTCCTTGGCTGAAGCAGTGACTGGGTAAGAAACAGGTTCTGTGTCTATTTTACATCACAGGGCGGCCTGGTTCCATGCCGACACAAAGTCTAGAGCAGTCAGACAGGGCAGCTAAGATGAAGTGAAGCATTAACAGTTGACCCATTGCTTCCAAAACACCATCTTAATTTTAAACACTCAAATGTTCCTGCAACACGTCTGCCATGTGTGAAGCAGAGGGGTGCTTATGCTGCTCAAACAGTCGCTCTTGTGCACGAAAACCCATGACGCAGGCAATAGGACTTTCCCTAACGCAAAACAATGCCCCCCGCCTTCCCTATGCTTTCCATGTGTTCTCTGTGTGTCGCTGTGTATGACTTGTCCGATTAAGACGTCAGCGCAGGTTAAAACCATCTGAACTTTGAGCTCTGTTTAGTTCATTTGGTTCCTCCAGGATTGAGGTGTCATTTGAAATGAAAAATCATTCGGTGATTTGTTTTACAGTGTTACAAAAAGTAAGGGAATGGAAATCCTTTTTGATTCTTTATGTGTGTATTAAGTATGAAAATAAGTGTGTGTATATGCATCTATATACTAATTATATTTTTCGGTAAGCTTTATCACAAAAAGTGTTAACTCAGTAAATCCATCAGATTGTTTGAACAGAGACTCCATAAACAAGTCTTCATTTAATTTAAAATTACTTAGTGACACAGAGAGTTTCCTAGAGAGTCTGAAATCCATGCTAATTCGGTGCAAAATGATTTCCAGGCCACTGGAAAAGCAGAAACTAATTACGCTCGGAGACACAAACAGCCGCTTCACTCCTTCCCCTCTTTGGAAACTTGTTCCCAGTGACACACTCACTTTCATGGCCTTGTAATTTCGCTGCGCCAGTTATGTTTTCTGACCCCTCATTGCCCACCTACATAGCCAAATTGAGCGAGCTTGCCTGCTGTTGTTTGTGGTCTTTATGCGTATAGCACCTGGCAGAGGGGAAAAGGAAATTGGGGGCTGAGGTCAGGAATGACAGCCCAGCTTCTCATTCATTCTAACTGGGCCTTCCTCAATTAGGCAAGAGCCAGGCCTGCAATGAGGAAATGCCCAGGATCCCAGTCTGTCCACACAGTCAGAATGGGAGAACAAGGGGGGGAAACGGGCCTAAATGTGCAAGTAACCTTGCTCTCACGATCTCCAGGCTGAGAGCTCTAAACAAAGTAGAGGACAGCACGGTCATAGTGAGTTTAAAGTGCACTGCAGGATGTTAAAACGCTCGAGTACCTTTTAAGTGGTAAATACTCTCAAACACATGAAATAAACAGCGGCAACACTTTGCCACTTCCGTTTTTAAGCGTAAATTATTATCATTGAATGATAATAAAAGATGAGAGGCTAGCTTGTAATTATGGAGATGTGCTGTATAGTTCACTCTGATCAACCTGTAGAAGACCCCTTGCCATAGACATATATCCTTGTTTAAAAGTTGTAAATAAATGTATGCAGCATTATAAATTAATGTATCACCAAAAACATGGGGCAAAATATTCATTCATTCAGTCATTATCTAAACCGCTTAATCCCAGTTGGTGTTGCAGCGGGACCGGAGCATATCCCAGGAATTTATGGGGCAAAATATATACTATATATTTTTTTATTGGTTATGTAATTAATAATTCCAGTAATACTGATATTTAATGAAGCATAATATTTAATTCCAGTTTACATCATTTTTACACGCCATGCATTCAATCATGAGACACTACTGACTATATAAAGCTAAACTATAGAAAACTGCAACAAAATGAGCTTCACCTGTCTGACTTTATCAATAAATACTGTATATGAAAATGTGTCCATAGATATACAGGTATGGTCAAAAAGCTGAAAAAACTATATATTAATTTTCAGTGATATATTACATTTTTTATGTCTAATTCCAATTTACATTATTTTAACAGTCATGCGTTATTCTATGCAGCTTCATAACTGCAGCTCCATAATCTGAGACAAGATGGATTATAAGAAGACCGAACTATCGATAACTGACTATAAGCATGACTTGGCCAGTTTTATCAATCTAACAATGTAGACATGATTGGGCGTAATAAAGATATGTTGATGAAGAATCCCTGTCCTGGTTAACTGGTTTGGTTTCTTCCTGTGTTTGGCACCACTATAGTGCCACCTGCTCAGTAGCTGTCGTAACCCAATCTTTGTAACCCACAACAAACAAGCCGATTGTTCTCATTCACAGTATTAAAATGTACTGCAGATTAATGTAAACTCATACGAGATATCATAGTGCGGCTTTAAATATATGTGCCAACATTGCAGGTGCCTGTGAACACGCCCTTGGCGATGATTTGGCCCTTTGATTTCACTAAGAAGCTTGAGCAGTTGAGAGATTTTTAGACAGCCCTCTGGATGCCAGACCCTGAAGACAGGTTTGTGTTGCTTTCATCTCATATTCTGCCAGCTTTCTGAATAGACTTGATGATACACAAAGTACTGTGATTAGTCAGGTTTTAGTACCACATAGTACTACAAAGTCCGCTCTTCACATATGTAAACCAACAAGCCAGTTTTATCATGTTGGTACTACAATGCTGCTCTAAAACTTATTTTTGTGTAATCATAAACTATGTTTTGGTGTCGAGCTGTGTTTTGAACCACTGACCATGAAGACCAACATCAAACCAGCAACAACATGCAAATGGTCATCCGGGCTCATGTTAAAATCTAGGCTGGTTTATGTTGGCCTTTTCAGCAGTGATTTACACACCAGATAATGGTGTCTTCACAGTTTGATCTCTTATGCTTCCCCTGCTACTCTCCTCTTTCATCTTCTGAGTTGAAGTCTCCAAATCCAATATCAGTCTCTATCCTCTTTTCAACACCTGTGCTGGCATCGACTCTCGAGTTGCATATGAGGTCTTGAATTGCATCAATGCCTTCTCACAATAGCTAAGTGAGGGCCATAGAATGAGGTGAGGGAGAGGGGTCTGCTTAACTTTAAAGGAATCAGGTTACACCGCCTCAGGCCTGTTCTGTGCCCACAATATTTAGAACGCTTCTCACCTTTACTTCTCTGTAAAACGCTCTCAGCACAAAAGCTCTTGAGTTCCGCTTCCTTTTATGAGTGAACCCCAGTGACCACACCCCAGCACACACCCACAACAAGACCACTAAAGAATAGATCTTTATTATATCTAGGGAGCGCAATAAACTGAGAAATGATACGCTTAGGGAAATACGACACATTTTGTAGACAGCTCAAGAGATTTTCATTGATTTTATGCATTCTATGTGAGCTAAACAACATTGCACACTAGAGACTAGTGTCCATAAATAGCCACCAATCCCATAAAATGGGTAAATTATGGACGTGACCCCATTCAGCTTAAAAGCTATCAGATCTCTAAGTTGCTACAAGAGAGATAACAGCAGAGAGAACATACTGCAATTGGGTAAAACTAACTATAAAACGTCTTTACCCTCGTCTTGTTTTAAGTGAGACAGGTTTTTCATACTTTTTTCTATACTTGCAAGCATCCTTAAAAAATTTAACGGTAGAAGTTGAACAGATTGTCTCAGAGATGGATCACTTTTACCATGAACTGGTTGAAAAAATTGATTCCTTGATTCCATCTTGTCGGAATCAGTCAGAAGCACGCCCCAGAAATCAACTTCACGCAGTCAATTTAGCAGCCCTCTCATAGTTTACCATTAAAGTCCAAATTAATGTAAGACATATTGAAGACTGTGACCCTCATGAAGCACCGTCCTTTTCAGTGTTATTTTCAATAAATCGTGAATTAAACGTTTAAAGTGTTTCTGAAACATTGTTAGGCTGAAGGTGATGCCATTTTTGCCTTAACAGTAAGATGTTAAGCAATGATGTGTTTTTGGAAACCTTCAAGATCTCTTGTCTTTCACATCTTTGTTTTTCTTCTTAAAATTAAGAATTGAGAAAATTACTGTCTGGAATCGACTTTGTCGATACCAAACAACTGGAATCGGAGCCGAAGCTTTAATTACGACCTGATAGAGAGTTCAAAATGTCATTAAATCAATTATAATATCCGGTTCCTGACCATAGGCATCTCAAATAAGGCCTGCTGTGTTTTGTCATTTTAATGACCTGCATGATGAACGCTTTTATCACGGGTTGTTTCAGGTGAAGTGTTGTTATTTTTCTTTCTGGAAGTAGCTTTTTTTCACTTGTTATTTTTCTGTCTTTGATAATGCAAGGCAATCACTTACACGGAACCAGGCAAAGGAACAAAGGGAAAGGCGTAGCCGCTGCCTCCGACCAGAGACAGCAAATCCCCTCAGAAAAATAGACTTACATAACCTATCGTGCACCTGCGGTGAGCAAAGGAAAGAAAACTTAAAAGCAACAGTTTTCAATGGGCGGATTTGAAAGATGTCCCACACCAACCATCATAATATGAAACGCTGTGCAGTCATGATGCAGACCTCTTTCATCTGCAAATCACGCAGCCCTGGACTCTCTCATGGTCGTTATGTGGGCAGTAACCGTGAAATTAATGACTTTAACCTATTACAATGCCTGACACTAAGGGAACGTCTGTTGTGTTTGAAGAGGGTCCAGCATAAACAAACCGGTGAGAAACCACCCATTGAACATAACAGTCTATAGTTATATCAGTCTTCACTAATTCGTCCTCTCCATGCACACTAGTTTTCTTTAATACACCTTTTCTTTAATACGCCTTCCAAAATGTAAATAATCTTTTCTTTGATTTTGTCTCCCTCTTCTGGTGAAGTTATGGATTTCACTCTCTGGGATACTCTAGGTAAGGGCCACGGGCGTTGCTAGCTGATTTTACCGCAGCTTCAGCCCAGGGTATTTTGAGTCTAGCCCGGGTAGCCAAAAAAATTGTACTGTTTTCAGCTTATTTATTTCATTAACATGCACGTGTCTATAATCTGTAGTCTACTATAACACCTTTATACTGCATACAGATTGAAAAAAATCCTTGGCTCCGCTATGAATTTACATCCGGTTCAGCCTAAGCCCAGAGTGTCCTTAAAGGCTGGAAATGCCCCTGGTAAGGGCTATTCAACTAAATGTCCAGTTGAGCCAGATTTTCAAAACAATAAATCTTGCCAGCCCAGACATTTAGTGCATCAATTAGAGACAAATCTGTAACCAACAAAAATGAATGTATTGGAAAACAAAGTCATGTTTTCTTTTTAAAATTTGATCACATCTAACACAGCCACAACTAAAAAACATAAAACAATAAAAAGTCATAACTGAACAGAATTTGATGTAGTAACAACTTTTTTCACTTTTGAAATTAAAACATAAGCACAGCTTAGCTCTCTATACTTAATTTGCATCGGTCAATAAAGTTAATACTCCACTGTATCCATTATAACATGCCTATGTCAGCACAAATAAAACAACCAACAAACATATGCTGATTGCAAAATTCTTTGAGATGCCTGAATAAAATATTGATTTGATAATAAGAATGTGTTAAAAAATGTTCAGATGGTGCCTGATAAAATGATATGAAAGATTGTTCTAGTTTACATTAGATTGGTAGAATTAGATAACAGACTAAATCTGCATATAAATTTAGACAGTTGACTTATTGGTTGTCTGTAAATGTTTGAATACATGAAGCAACAAATGTCAACGTAAGGATGAGAGTAGAGTAATTTGATTTGCTAGGCCTCAGTGTTAAACTCTGCAGGCTTTAACCTTGCATGCATATTGAAATCTTTGCTTGCTTGGCTTGCATGGGAATGAAGCCTCAAATAACCCCATGCGGTAATTAGTTTAGTTTTATGTACTTTCAGTACAGTTTCCAGAAATGGAAAGCATCCAGACTTAACACTCAACTCCAGCCTCCAACTGTTCCTCATCAGCATAAGGCTTATTTTACCTCATTACCACTACACCACCTACAGTCTGGTTTATGTCCTTAGGCAAACATTGTAAATTATGAGAAACCTAGTGTTCTCATAAAGAATCTAACAAAGGGTGATGGTGGTGGGATCGTGGTGGTCTAAGGTTAGGATACTCGGCTGTGTACCAAGAGGTCGGGGTTTCAGCCTGGCTGCGTCCAGCATTAGTCACAGTGTGTTCCTGAGAAGGACCCTCAGTCAACCCAACGTTGTTCCACATAAGTTCTTCCTTTAATTAAAACACTAAAAGAACAAAAATAATTGTGACAGACATTTTAAATAAATTGATTTTGTTTAATTAAATATGCTTTAAATTGTCTGCATACAAAATTCATTCTAATAAATCTGATAGAAAAATATGTGTTTTGGCATTTAGAAAATTATAGTCTATTATAATCTATGAAAGACATTTTGTGTGACCAACATGTTAGTAAACTCTTAATTGCATTATTTGAATTAAGTTTAATAGTATCAAAGCATTATAAAAAAAGTAAGAAAATAAATGCATTTAATCTACAGTTTAAAAAGTTCGTTTATTTAGATGTATGAAGACAGATCATTAAGTTTTATAGAGGTTTACCTGTATATGAGTCAAGTCATTAAACTGAATTAATCTTAGTAATCAATTCATTTAAAATGTATTAATCTCAATATACAAAATGCTTTATAATTACATGTTTCAGCTTGATGGAAATTTGTCATACAATTGAAATGTATTTGGAACCAAATATTTTTTTTCTGTGTAAATGCAGTTAACCAATTTAAATTACTCTCTTTAAAAGTGTCTTTATAAATGGTATAATGTATAATGTATAATGCCGAAAATTGTAAAGTACAATTGTTTAGACAAAACTAGACTGCTCTGTCCCAGCACATTGAAGGGAATTGCGTCTCGGACAGAGCCCATCAGCAGACACCGAGACGAAACCAATAAGGCGGCAGATCGGCACCGGACATCACTAGCCAGCAGAGGGCAGGCCTGCATTCCTATACATGTAGGACCACTAACCACGGCGCCGCGGATCATTTTGCGCTCGGCAGCACAGACAGGAAAATACCTTTCCCCCAAAAATAAACGTCATTTTTATTGACCATCACACTTCGTAGTGTGGGTTTATTTTAAAAAAACACTTCCATCTGTGGCTCAAAGGTGGCGGTAATGCGACTCACTTGGTGAATACGTTAAATACAATGAACTTTTGTGTATTATTACAAGTCTCATAACCCCACTCTCCCACCCGCATTTAAGAAAAAATGTCCGAAATTAAACTGGTCCGTGGTGACAAAAAGGTTGATGATGATGATGATTATTATTATTATTGTTATTATATAACTGAGACTGGTAATTCGCTGTATGACCCCCGAAGGAAAAAGCCGAAAGAGAAAAGATTATTATTATTATTATTATTATTATTATTATTACATATTATTATTATTATTATTATTATTTAGTAGTAGTAGTAGTGGTAGCGTCAGAATAGTTCATGTAATGTTTTTATTTATTAAATACAAGACAGCTGTAATAAAGGCAATTATCCTTAATGGAGTTTATTATACACTGTAGTGTATCAATAAATCAAGTCTTGATTAATTCTATAATTATGTTAAAATAATGCTTATACTATAATAAGTCTGTAATATAGACTGAAATAGTATCAAAATGCGTGTACATACCCTACTGTCCTACAGTCTATATACTATAGTCTACCCGATTCGTGTATTTTTACTGAAGCCTAATTTTAAGAAATCTCACACCACACTTTCGTCTAATGCTCCAGCTGTTGTGCTATTTTGACGCGTCTGCTGCAGCTCCGCCCCTTTATATCATCTCTCAACTGCGCTAGCCATGCCTTCATCTCAAACCGCACTCTGCTTCGTCTCAAACCACACACTGGCGCCCTACATAGTGTACACCAAATAACACGCCATGTTTTCTTACACACGTGTTCGAGTCTAGCAATCTTAATAAGCATCGGCTCTGTAGGTCTGAGAGTCGATCCCAAAATAATGGAATTCTCAAGGTTCTCAAATATATATATATATATATTCATTATGTATTGTGTATGTGTGTGTGTATATATATATGCTGTTGCAGTCCTGGACAAACCATCACGAACATGGACAAGGCATTTCTGAATCACCACAAGTCTAAAGACAAATACAACATTGCAAATGGTGGCATTCACATTGTCATTTACATTTATGCCACTTATCCTGGCGCAATTCTGGGTTAAGATAATAATATATACTGATTATCAGCCAATATATCATTTTCAAATTATTGCATTTATTATTACAGTTACACTTAGCTCTAGTTTACAGAGCTCTTGCCTGACAAACATACCATGGGTGCGATACCGCTTTCGACAACAACAAACTATCACAGAAGGTTTAGCTGGCTTCTGTCCGTGGCAGTCTTCTCGTCTTCTCAGCAACTTCCCCGCAGTCAGAATGCGGCCCCTACTTAGAAAACCGCCATCAAAATGAAGCGCCGTTTCTCGTCTGGCCGCTACAGTGTGCGCTCCGTGACGTGTCCTGCGTCTTGACGTGGAACACTGCTTTTCGGAGCCGCTCGTAAAGGATTGGGGATTTTATTTCTCACAACAAGCGATGAAATAATGAACAGCGCTGAACGCAGTGTCCGAAACGCGCAGAAGTGTGTCTTAAATAAACGGTAAGATTTTTCCGTAAGCATCGTGATGGTTTTCAGCATGCTGATGCTGTCAAAGCAAAGCCATCGGCTTTATTATTATTATTATTATCATTATTATTATTATTATTATCCTCTTGTTCGAGACACAACATAACACACTTGAACACTGATGTGTCTTATGATGCCAGGAAATGCAATCATGAAATTTAATGTTTGCTTTTACTACCGTGTCAGAGATTTATTGGTGCCAACCACCATAATACAGTAGTAATTCAACAACGTGCTGCTTATGCTGTCATTTTGTCCTTATTCGTCTGTAGTCGTTTCCAAAAAACTGATGCACATTTTGAGTTGCCAATATTGACATTTTGAAGTTAAATGGAATAGTTTGGTAATGGAAGGAAGGCAGAGTCTCCGATGCTTTTACTCTCTATAATGCCCAACGTACATCTTTATTATGCGTTTTGTTTTTGTACAGTTATATTGGTGATTAATTGTGGGATTGTGGGACATTTCATCCTTGTCTGTAGGTTGAAATTGCACTACAAAGGATGTGTGTGGACACTTAGAATACATTTAAAAAATAAAGATGGTAAATATGTTCTTTGGAATGATGCCATAGAATGTTATATTGCCTCCATAAAAAGCTTTTTGAGGATCACAGTGATACAAAGTATTTTCCACTCCAAAGAGTCATAATCTTAGGAACATAAATGAAAGTGAACACAGATTTTTTAGAAAGATGTCACATTCATATGTAATTGTGCACCTGAAGGTGTCATCATAGGAGGTCTAGTTTTCCTTGTGCACTTTGCCTCATGTTATTTGTTGGATGGCATTGCAGAGCCTGAGGCACACCATTGGCCGCATTTGTTTACACGAGGAATGCTGATTTTAGCTTGCAAGCAACTATAAATGCAGCCCTAAAAATAATCGGGTTATTCCCGTTTCATCTCTGTGCCCCATTCAGTGACACTATTGAGTCATTCTGTCGTTCCTTTGTGTCTGCATGGCTGAACTCACTCTCACTCCCCCTCAGCGGGGTGCAGGGGGGTAAAACCCAGCTTACTGGGAAGTGAGACGCTTTCTCTGTTTTCCCAACACAGATGTTGACGGGATTGGAGAAGTAGGGCAGTTTCAAATCTGTGTGTACCATTCATTCATTCGTCCATTCATCCATTCACTTATTCAATTATGCAACCTGACATATTGCATCTGTCTCCAGTTGTGTCCTTAAAGCTGTGGTTTAAAAGATGTTGAAATTTCACTTTATTCTTAAGGAATTGTGACTCTAATGCAGCTTCCACTACTTCACCACTGTTTTTTTAACAACGTATATATTTAGCTTGATGCAGAATAAAAATAAGATTCTGAGATTTGCATGTTTGCAGGTGACTTACGGATGGTTTCATACTGAAGTTTTCTCTACCGATTGTAATCAAATAATCATGGACTTACAGTATGTAGTCATTAGAGCAAGACATTTTTCCCTGTGGTTTTGTCACATAACTGCCTACATATCATCACCCACTCCTCTGGCTGGGGATGGTGGGAATGCAGTTATTTTTATTTTAGCCAGCGCATTATCTGTTTATGTCAGAGAGTTTAGCCACTCTCATGAATCTGCCCAATGATATTAGAGTAATCTGTTACTGAGAATTCACTGTTTACATCCCTACGCCTGAACCATCATTTTTGCCTATTGGAAGCATGCTTATTTCTAGTATACAGTAATATTCATATGATATAAAGTACATTAGTTGTTAAAACATAAACACAACTCTGCCAGTGTAAGTAAAGTATTATTTTATTTAGACACTTAAATATGGAATTAAGTATTATTGACAGATAATAGTCCAAATATGTAGCTCATTATTTGAAATTTGTTATTTAAAAGTTAATTTACTAATGCTGCTGAATAAACTGGGCGACACAGTGGTTAGCGCTGCCGCCTCACAGCGAGAAGTCCCTGGTTTCGATCCCTGGGTCGGCCATAGGGTCTTTTTGTGTGGAGTTTGCATGCTCTCCCCGTGTTCGTGTGGGTTTTCTCTGGGTGCTCCGGTTTCCTCCCACAGTCCAAAAGCATGCAATGTAGGTTATTTGGCGTCTCTAAATTGGCCCCGTAAGGTGTGAATGGGGGTGTGACTGTGTGAGTGTGTGTGCCCTGTGGTGTGTTGGTGCCTGCCCAAGCAGATGCGTGATGACTGATTCCTCAGAATCTTGATCAACATGTTATTAAAACTTGTGGTATACTGTAGTCTTTTCGGCTTTTGACGACTTTTAACTTAAGTTGTTGTGACTAGTTACAGCTGTTTTGAAAACCTCTAGGCTGGTGTTGCTGGCGAACCAGTTTGGCAAAGCAGTTCAATCCCTGTTTTTGAACCCTCTCTTTGTGTCTTCACCCTGCGGAGAGGCTCGGTCTCGATTACCTCTATTGTTTCGTGGTGTCTCTGGGCTTGAATATGTGCTTATTAGCCGCCCACAGCTTTGCATCAGCGCTGTTATTAAAGCCGTGGCTGAACCGGCCGGTGCCGCTTTATGTAACGTGGAACACGTAATTCGAATTCACTTTCGTTTGGGTCATTTAGTATCTTAACCGCCATGTTCTTGCCCCTCACAGGCTTGCCAGAAAAATCAGAGCCTGATTTCTGGTCCTGTGCTCTATTTACCTTTGCCATTTTCACCTGCACTGGGTGTTTACACCATCCACAGCGAGTAGTGAATGGGATTAAAGCAGCTCAAACTGTGCTGTTAGCCTCAGTCATGGTTTTGGGTTGGGAGTTGAGGGATGGAAGGCTAAGGGAGAGGTCAGCGGGGAGGTGTGAAATACTGTTAGTTGGTGGCATTTCCAGCACTCTAAATCTCGTAGGCGTGTTTATTTCACACACTGGCCCGGGAGATTGTCTTTACGTATGGTAATAGTTGTGTTTTAAGGGAGAACTCTGATTCAGGATTGTATTTTGGAATCTGGTTGTTCAAGATTATCAGCATTTCCTTTATCAGATTAATTCTGAATCCAAATGTGGAGTATTTGAGGCAATTTTGTAAATCTGGCCAGAATAATAGATGCAACATGGTTGGTAAAAACTTGTAGTTTGTGTGTATTTTGCTTTTACTATTGTGGTTGGGGTCAGGGTAAGGGTCAGGTCAGGGTTAGGTTTAGGATGAGCCTTACAGTGAGGGAAAAATCTGTTCTGGTTAAATCTGGGTGAAATGGTAGAACTAAAGGTTTTGTAGGTTTAGTTAAGTACTGGTTCATAAAGTTAGGTGCAGATAGATATCATTTTGTTATTTATTTTCATGCTTCATTCTCACTAGACGTCTAATACAAGTGTGTGGGAGACAGAGAGAGACTGAACCACAGAGAGAGAGCAAGAGGGAGAGAGAGATGCCTCTCAGCTAAGACAAGACTCCCACAGTTAGCTGAAGTGCTGTGCATCTGTGTTTTGGTACGAGGCGGTGACGACTTCATCCAGATGGCAGGGCAAGCGATGCCAGTCATGCTGTTCCATTCACTGACCATGTGCCCCTGCTTCTGTCTGCAGGCTCTACCTAAATCCTCCGCTCACTTGTCTGTTAACAGACAAATTTACTTTCACATTTTTGGATTTGCACAAAATAAAAACATATTACAGTCATTTGTTACTGTCATGATATCAGTTGGATAACTGAAGCTCTGGAAGCTAGAGATGCCACAATGGCCTGTTTTTCCTTACTAATGGGACAGTTGGTAGTGTAACGGTTAGGGAGTTGACCCTGTGATTGGAAGGTTGCCGATTCAAGTCCTGGATTGGTAAAGGTACTACTGAGGTACTCATCTATATCAAAAAATAAAAGCTACATGCTAAAGTGAATGAAATGTGACCCTCCACGGCAAAACCAGTCGCTTGTCACAGGTGAGGTTTCCGAGAAAAACGACTGTTAATGTTGCGTGGGGTAAAATTTTGGATTTTTTGTTTTTAGTGTTTTGAAACAGTGGAAGGTCTATACTGTACTGTTGTGAATCAATTTGGCTGAAAAACTTACCCTTTCCATCCTAAAAACGTGACTTTCTTGAGGTGAGGAATTCAATTCCAGCAGAATGTTAAAAGTTTCTGTTTTGACCGCTCTACTTCAATATTTACGGTAAATCCACTGGTTGACTAGCGTGAAGATATTTCTCCGGAATCTATCTTCGTCTCCCGAGTTCAGTTAACCTAACGCAGGTAGGCTATCCGTGTGGCTGTGAATGCAGCGTAGGCTACCGTAAATACAAACGTAGCCGCGACCGCACCAAGCGTCTGTGAGTGCTACGGTGATAGTCAACTTCAAAGGCAGATTTCTCCGTTTCTCACTTGGCGTGACAGGAGAAACCCGACTCTTTTGAATGTTGATATCTCAGTCATATGTCGTCCCATTCATTCAATATAGGTATCGTTTTGAAGCTTGATTTATGCCCTTTCATGACAACATAATAACTCAATTTTGAAAATTTGCGACAAGTGACTGGTTTTGCCGTGGAGGGTCACAAATGTTCTTTTTGTTGTCTAATAAACAAGCTTAGTCATTTTTTACTTAAAAGCACCAAAAAATATTAATCAAAACCAAAATATTGTACCTTTAAGTACAAAATTTGGGCCTCAGTAACTGACTAACTTTAAATGTTCATAGATACATTTTTTATCTGACCTCAGGTAAATAAGGTACTTTTGAGGGAATTCATCCAGTGACAAGATGGTAAAATTTGTTGAGCGTGTATGGGAATGTACATGAACCGATGTTGAACTGATGAACCATGAGATGGGCCTCTAAATCTGCTATTAATTTTGGAAGATATTTGCTTAATACACTACCAGCACAGAAGTCCCTTTTTGACTCGCAGTCAAACACCGGATTAAATTATCCCTGACTATGCATTGTATTCTTTGTCTAGACTAAAATCAGATTCTTGCTTTTCTCCATCCGATGTCCGGTAAAAACATTTTAGACCAGACTCAGTACTGAGAATGGAGTCTGTGAAATCTCTGACTGTCGCTGAAGTGGAGTATAGAGTCTGGGGTTTTTAGAGTTCGATTTGGTGCTCAGGTTACTGTACCCACCCAGGTGCCAAGACGTTGTTGTCAGCATTTGTCTCGATGGTGTGGTGTAGCACGAGTGTGTCCAGCTCCAGAAGAGCCTGCCAAGCAACACGGGGCCACAGTCAGCTTACTGAGCTGAATCTGTTTTACACACGGTGTGCTGACACACTCAAACCTTGAACATGCAAGTGGAGATTAAACAGATGTGTCTGAATCATTTATACACTAACCAGCTGTTCTTGGCCAGGTGTTTGTCTCCAATATGGAGAGCTAGTGGAGTATAAAAGTGTAAAAAGTGATGTTTTTTCAAATCTTAAGGAAAGATTGAAATTTTTACGGTCCAAAGTGTCCAAAGTATAAAGGATAGTTAAAAT